>CM052711.1:2837449-2871450 GCA_028551405.1 Uromys caudimaculatus | reverse complement strand
TTTCTATTTTGTGGAATAGATTGAAGAGTATTGGTATTAGGTCTTCTTTGAAGGTCTGATAGAATTCTGCAGTGAACCCATCTGGTCCTGGGCTTTTTTTGCTTGGGAGACTTTTAATGACTGCTTCTATTTCTTTAGGCATTATGGGAGGTACATTTCTTTATCTGTGAAATATTGACTGTCCTCTCACCAAAGACCACCAGAAAGCAAAACAAAACCAAGTACCAAGCAAACAAATCAAGCATTTTAGGCTTACTGTAACAAAAGAGCATATTGCCTTGAGAGAGAGAGAGAGAGAGAGAGAGAGAGAGAGAGAGAGAGAGAGAGAGAGAAATGTTTCAGAAGGAGGAAGTCAGAGGAGGATAAATTCAGGGTATGGGCTGGGCACGTGAGTTGGTTAGTTTAACTGTCAACTTGACACAATCTAGAGTCACCAGAGAATCTCAGTAATGAATAATCTGGATCAGGTTGGCCTATGGCCATGTTTGTGGGGTACTGTCTAGATTGTCAACTTATCCAGCCCACTGTGGGCAGCAACATCCCCTATGCTGGTCCCTGAACTGTATAAGAGTGTAAAAAGCTAACCAAATATTAAGCAAGGAGATAGAATGAGTACAACCATCTTTATCTGCTTTTGACTGTGAATGTGGTGTCACCAGTTGTTTTGGGTCTTTCTTTTAAAAATTATTTTATGTGTGTGAGTGTGTGTGTGTGTGTGCACGCATGCATGTATTTATTTGCATGTATGTCTGTATATCATGTGCATGCAATGCCCCAGAAACCCAGAAGAGGGTGTAGGATATCCTGAAATTGGAGTTACAAATGGTTGTAAGCCAAAGAGTAGTTGCTGGGAATCGAACTCTGGTCCTCTGGAAGAGCATCTGGTGCCCTTGTCTGATAAGTCATCTCTCAGCCACTGTCTCAAGCTCTTGCCATGGCTACTTCCCTGTAATATGGACTGTAACCTGGAATAGTAAATCAGATAAACTCTTTCTTCCCTAAATTGTATCTTATTATGGCATTATATCACAGAAGTACAAATGAAATTAGCAAAGGAGGGTAAACTTAAGGCACAGAGCTGCTTGAGACTGGGCACAAATTATGACATAATAGCTTTATGAGGACAGCAGTCAGCGTGTGATCACATTATAGTAGCTCATGGTCTTGTAGTTTGGTTTTTGTTGTTTGTCTGTTCACAGTGCTGTCTACAAATAGGGGTAGCCATCCCTGGGTTCTTTTACATAGGAATGAGAACTTTAGTTTAAATTTTATTGCACTGTATTGGTGTAAGGGTGACAGATCCCCTGGAACTGGAGTTACAGACAGTTGTGAGCTGCCATGTGGGTGCTGAGGGATTGAACCCAGGTCCTCTGGAAGATTGGTCAGTACTCTTAACCACTGGACTATCTCTCTAGCCCCTTTTCTCTTTCCTTCTTCCTTCCTTCCTTTCTTTCTCCTTCCTATTTATTTATTTGTTTGTTTATTGTTGTTGTTTTTGAAACAGGATTTCCCTGTGTAGCCCTTGCCGTCTTGGAACTCACTCTGTAGACCAGGCTGGCCTTGAACTCAGAAATCTGCCTGCTTCTGCCTCCCAAGTGCTGTGATTAAAGGCGTGTGCCACCACTGTCTTAGTTAGGGTTTCCATTGCTGTGAAGAAACACCATGACCAAGGCAACTCTTATAAGGACAACATTTAATTGGAGCTGTCTTACAGTTTCAAAGGTTCATTCCATTATCATCATGGCAGGAAGCTTGGCAGCATACAGGCAGACATGGTGCTGGAGGAGCCAAGGGTTCTACAACACGATCGGAAGGCAGCTAGAAGAGGGTCTGGATCACACTGGCCAGACTTAAGCATATATATTAAACCCAAAGCCCCACCTCCACAGTGACACACTTCCTCTAACAAGGCCACACCTCCTAATAGAGCCACTTCCCATGAGCCGAACATATTCAAACTACCACAACCATCTGAAGTGGAAACTTAAGGGTTCTTTGGAAAGTCAGTTATGTTGGATGGTGTTTTGCTGGGGCAAACACGTGAAGGAGTGTTTTCCTAAAGTGGACACAGGTGAAAGGATGTTTTGATAAGGCAGATTCGTGAAGGAATGTTTCACTGAAGCAGACACAGGTGAAAGGATGTTCTGCTAAAGCAGACATGTAAAAGGACACGTTATGAAAGATTCTTTGCTAACAACATGCATGTATTAGTCCACCTTACATGCGTTGTTGAGCTCCATTTGTCAGGACTCCATAGAGAGAAACACTCCAAAAAAACTTCGGGTGGTATGTCGTGGCTTCTCGCCACTTCCTCGTAGTCAGTCAGATTGGCAGAGTGATGTCAGCTGATACAGAGTGGAGTTTTGCTAAGTCAGAATCATGTGCTGAGGCAAGACCCATGGAGGACACATGACGTTTCGTGGGAGTATAAATAGGACTCAACAGACTGTGAGAGGGGCTTGCTGGTAGAGCTAGCTCTGCAACGCTTCTTGGTCTCGTGTCTTCGCTAAGAGAGGTGAAAAGAGAAGTACAACTGAGAACTTCTCCTGGTATCCCTGCTGTTTCGAATCCCTCCTGCTGACTTGTGCCAATTGGCTGAGGCCTGGCTGCTAGGTTGTGTCACTGCTGCTGGTATTCCGACTCTACTGAACTGGATTGCTGGTATATCCATTAAGTTTCTGTGAGTGGATTAAGCTGCTGCTGCTGACCTGTGAATTGAACTGCTGATTTCCAGACAACACAGACTAGAGTTGCTCCGAAGAACCTTTCTAAACAGGTCCACTGCCCCCATATCATTTTTTTCCCCACTACCTCTGGTGGGTGATGGGCTGCAAGGAAGGTTAAAGCATTTAAGAGCCATCATTAAAAATAGGATTTGAAAAAATTAAAGTTACAAGTATTTAACTTGGCTAATTCTCATTGAGTAACAAGGCCCCAGACCTTAGCACAACTAACACCATGTTGGCAGCACCATTCTCACCTTAAAACCCAGCATGCAGGCCCTAACGCCTGCCAAAACGGGAACAAAGACCCAGTCCATTAAAGACTTCGTGTGTGGTTCCATGATCCAGGAAAGTCCCTGAATGCCCTAACTTTGCTTTTTGGGTTTTGCTTTTTGCTAGCTGCTCTTGCTAACTGAAGTGTGGGAACCAGATGTGGGTTTTGTGCATAAAAGAAAAGAATCGGTGAGGTTCGGGAATGCAAGGCCTCAGCAAGTTCCCTGTGCAGTCGCTGGTGGCCACACTGACTTTCTATTCAGCTTTAAGAATGTCTGTGTGTAGTCTCTGGTGAAGCTACATTGTAACAATGGGGGAAAAGTTAGCCAAATTAAAGGTCATTATTTGATGAAACTAAGATGTAAAGATAGCACAAGGTCCTAACAAAGTAGGGGGGGCGTCTAAGATAAGTTTGCGAGGGGGTGGTGGGAGTGGTGGGGGAGTGGTGGTGGGGTGGGGAGGTAGGGGTTGTTTTTTTCTTTGATCTTTATAGACTTAGTTTTTTAAAACATAGTATCTTTATATTTATTCTTTAAACATTTCACACATGGATACAATGTACTTTGATCTTATCTAGCCCGTGCTACTTCCCTCCAACTTCTCCTGGAACCAAACAACTCGCCATCCTCCAGTTCATGTCCTCAGTAAAAATGATTGTTATCGTTCATTACCCCAAGCCCTAATCAGTATTAACTATAAATGCCTGGAGATGGGGCCATCCAATGGGCAGTTACGAATGGCCACACCATCAGCGGAAATGACTCTCCCTCTCTCCTCAACCATCAATTACCAACCCATCTCAGCTAGGGGTGGGGCGCTCAGGCTTTTAGCTGTCTATGCTGGAATTTTTACTGTCTTGATCTTGTGCAGTCAACTAGAGCTGCTGGGATTTGGTGTGTGCACCAGCCGAGCCATGTTCAGAAGTCAGCATTCCACAGCTCTCCTTTCAGGTCTTGCGTTCCTTCTGCCTGCTCCTGTGTGCCATTCCTTGCTCACTGATGGAGGAGGCTGTGTAGATGATTCAGCTACAGCTGAGTGCTCACCATTGCTAGCTCTCAGCACTTTGCCAGTTATGAGTCCCCAGCATTTACCATTTCCTGCTGCAAAAAAGAAACATCTCTGGCCAAGGTTGAGAGCAGATCTATGGGTATAGACAATTATTAAGGAGGTGGTTTGACAACAGGACTGTTTGATAGAACACAAGCAGGTTCTCTTTCATTAGAAAATAATTTCAGAAAATGCTGATTCTGTTTGCTTCTGAAGAATCATATAATTAGCCAGTTTTCTGTTGGAGATTGGTTTTAATGCTTTGATTCAATTGGGAATCTGTGTGCCCAAATGCTAAAGGTCCTTGTCCCCAATTGATTTTTGATTGATCAATAAAGATGCCAATGGCTGGGCACGGAGCAGGACCCTTAGAGTTGCACAGGCAAGGATGCAGAGAGGGACAGAGCAGAGTCACCATGACTCGGAGTAGGAGGATGGGATAAAGCCAACCAGTCATGTGAGACCTTGGGTAAGTGGCCACTGGCCACTTCCCCAATTGGGCCTGTGGTAGCAGGGGAAGGTTTGGGAGTGCCCAGCCCTTGAGGTAGCCAGGGCATTTAAAAATAAGGTAATTGTTTGCATTTCTTTTGGGGATCCAAAGATAGCTCCTGGGCAGGTGCGCGTGTGTGGATTCTCTGGGAGGTAAAGCGGTTTAGCCAAAAACTCACTGCTACAGTTTTCTACATTTATTGATGAATGTCCTTATATCCACCCCCACCCCCTCACTGAATAATATTGTTTTAAGGGCATTTCATCCCAGAACTCCATGGTTTCAGAACCACCCTAGAACCTCACATTAGTACAATGGCAGGAACGCAGACTCTGGGCCTCCTGCCTGGGCTCAGTCTCAGCTGTGTGTATCTTGGGGACATTGTTGAGTCACTCTGTGTCTCAGTTACCTTCTATAAGAATGAGATGGTTAGCCCAATTAAACTGGGCAAAAGATCTGGACCAATGGTGTGTATATAAGCCCATATGCAGATCTTCAATGTCATTTTCCCTTAGTTCCAAATGAGAACAGAGAAGGCATGTCAGTCTGTTAGAGTGGTGGAAAGCCAGGGCACTGGTGAGGGCACAGAGCAGCATCATTCTTACTCATTGCTGGCAGAAAGGCAAAATGGTATAGTCATTTTTTGAAAGAAAATTTGATGGTTTCTTGTAAAAATAAACACATCTAGCAGTTGTAGTCTTCAGTCTGCTCAAACAAGTTGAAAACATCTCCATTAAAAACCTTGTTCATCAACCAGGCAGTGGTGGTGCATGCCTTTAATCCCAGCACTTGGGAGACAGAGGCAGGCAGATTTCTGAATTCGAGGCCAGGCTGGTCTACAGAGTGAGTTCCAGGACAGCCAGGGCTACACAGAGAAACCCTGTCTCAAAAAACAAAAACAAAAACAAAAACAAAAACAAAAACAAAAAAAGCTTGTTCACCAATGTTTATAACAAGTTAATTTATAATTACCAAGAATTGGAAGCAGCTGATATGTCCTGCAAACGTGTCAACGAGCTTGTACATCCACATAGGGGAATATTATCCACAAAAAAACCAAACAAACAAAAAACCAAAACAAAACCATAAGACTCATATAAGGGAGTCTTAGGTGAAGATTGCTAAGTGAAAGAAGCCGTGATAAAAGGCTGCCTACTTTTAAATTCCAGCCATAAAACAACATTTTGGAAAGGGCAAACTAAAGAAAGTAAAAGAGATCATTGGTTGCCAAGGGCTTAGAGCAGTGGTTCTCAACCTTCCCAACACTGTGACTCTTCAATACAGTTCCTTAGGCCCCAACCATAAAATTATTTGTTGCTGCTTCATAACTGTAATTTTGCTGCTGTTATGAATGGTAATGTAAATATCTGATATATGACTCCTGTGAAAGATCCCCAGGCCCCCGAAAGGGGTCCCAAGCCACAGGTTCGAACTGCTGACTTAGAGGTAAAAGGGATGGATGAATAAGAGAGTTTCAGAAGTGGTGAGACTATACTATGTGACTGTGAGGGTAGATTCATGCCTCTGCCCAATTGTTAAAATGTCGATATCAGGCTAGGGCTAAAATTCATTGTTAGAGCACATACCTAACATGTATCCCCAGTGCTGTAGATAGAAAATCAATATTGGGTCATCCATGATAACAAAAGCACAACGCCAGTGCAAAATGTTAATAATCGGGGAAGTAGTGTGTGTCGTGGAGGTGGGAAGGAATGTGGGACCTGTCTTTGTTCTCACACATAAACCTAACACATCTATAAGAGGTGAAAGATTTATATGATCTGAGGAGAAACCGGAGCATTAAAACATCTGTAAAGAGTAAAGTCTAGAGTGAGTGCATACAGCACTAATCCCAGCATGAGAGATGAAGGCAGGAGCATCAAGAGTCGGATGCCAGACTCGGATACAGAGACTTCTAGGCTAGCTTGAGCTACAAAGTGAACCTGTCTCAAAAACAAAGCAACTCAGACAGAAAACATACAAGTCTGTCTTCTAAAAAAAGAGTCTATTTCACACCCACACAGAGGCACATGACATGCTCCTGCAAAAGGTAATTGTGACTATTTGATGCAAAAACAAAACAAAACAAAACAAAAACCACCAAACCAATAGTGCCTGTCACACGCCAGGAGCTATGTAGGTGACAATGAAAATGACAGCAATGATGATTATCACGATGACAATGACAATGGTGGTGACGATGATGATGGCGTTGGTGATTATTTCTAGTGCTTAGTTGGTCTAGACATTTGCCCTATTGTGTTTAGGGCCTCACAGACTTTATTAGGAAGCTAATATGACTGACTGTAGACAATTAAATCATCTATACCTCTGTTTCCTCAGATATGTAAGTGTATAGAAAATATCAGCTCCACAAACAACAACTGTTTCTAGTCTATCTTGTGGCCCTTTGCACTGCATGGATTCCTACCCCAGCTAATTGTTCTTTGCCTTTCTCTGTTTCACATTAGCTCAGTAGTCCTATTTCTTCGCTCCGTGTCTCTGCTTTACTGTGGCCAGGAACCATAGCACAGGGGGATGCAGATGAGCTAGGAGCTCCAGGAGCAGAGCCTGGCCATGGCCCTTCACTTGCAGGGAGATACTCAGTACACAGCACCTTGAGAGTGGGAGAGGCTTAGTTGCAGGCATTCCAGGTCCTGTCGGTGGTGAGCACTGGGCTTGCTTTCCCCACATCTTGGTCCTTTTATATATGACTCTCTACAACTTTAATTCTTTCTTGCTTCTTGGATCAGGCCAACATTGGTCTTTTCTTCTACTGTACTTTCTGTTCCTCCTGAGGTTTCCTTTCCAGACTACCCTGCAATGAGTATCAGCAGGATGAAAACTGTGATGGTTGTATATGCTTGGCCCAGGGAGTGGCACTATTAGAAGGTGTGACCCTGTTGGAGTGGATGTGGTCTTGTTGGAGTGGGTGTGGCCCTGATGGAGTAGGTGGGGCCCTGTTGGAGTGGGTGTGGCCCTGTTGGAGTAGGTGTGGTCTTGTTGGAGTAGGTGTGTCACTATGGGTGTGGGCTTTAAGACCCTCATCCTAGCTGCCTGGAAGTCAGTATTCTGCTAGCAGCCTTCAGATGCAGATGTAGAACTCTCAGCTCCTCCTGCACCATGCCTGCCTGGATGCTGCCATGCTCCTGCCTTGATGATAATGGACTGAACCTCTGAACCTGTAAACCAGTCCTTATTAAATGTTGTCCTTATAAGAGTTGCCTTGGTCATGGTGTCTGTTCACAGCAGTCAAACCCCAACTAAGCCAATAATGATCAACTAGTGGTCATAGCCTTCTAGCCTTATTGCTGAACTTGAATTTGAAAGTATCTTTCTGGTAGATTGACCAGGATTTAATGCAAAAGGAAGTTTATCTGTAGTTTAACTTCAGAACTCTAGATTTCAAATACCTTTCATAATCTCTGAGCATGGCTGACTTTGCACCCCAGCTACCTCTATGGCTTTCTGCCATTCCCAAGACAAAGTAAAAACTCTTCCTGCATAGTTTATAGCATCCCTGTGTACACCAGTTACTTATTGAGAGGTGAGTTAGGTCATTCAACCTAGAAAGTCCACACTCTCCTCGGCAGGGAGCCCCTTTTGCATTAGCATCCTGACTTTGGGTCCTGGTCCTACTGGGCAGTTCCTCTGTTGTAACTCAGATCTGAACATTTATTTTTGTTAAGCTCCTTTGCTAATAGATACCAGTCCTAGAGAATTTCCCCATATACTCAATGAGCTCATGGCTGGTTCTGGAAGGGTTCATGCAGCATTTGTGTGATGGCTTCATGTTGAGTGCTAGGCATTCCTTTATTGAGCTGCTTTTTGGCTACTCCATCACTGAGGTTTCTTACCTTACTAATCTCCAACTGCACATTGCACCTCGGTTTTCCTCTGTCCTCCATTTTCAGGAGCTGGAGGTCATTTTATTTTCCGTGTAGCATGTTAACTCTAGACTGTGACATTCAGGCCATCAGCAAGCAGCTTCCAAGTATAATAAAAATGTACAGTAACCTCTCCACAGGAAACTCTGGTACAGCTGTTCAGGCAATGCAGTCTCACCACTGGTATATCACAGGGTTGTCTCCATCTAGCATCTGTCATTCCAAGCTCCACCTCCTGTGACAGTTTGGATCTAGAATATTCTGCAAGGCCCCTTGCATTGGAGACCCGGCCTTTAGCCAATGGTGCTGTTTGGAGGTGGTAGAACCTTTAAGGGGTTCTGTTCAGTAGAAGGAAGTTAGGACAGTAGGATTTGTTTGCTCTGTACATAAGCCCAATCACTCCTTGGCTCTCCTGGGTAAACTTTAGTGGCACGGCCTTTGGTTGTTGTTGGGACCTTATCTAGAGAGAGAAGACATTGTTTCTGTTTCCCCAGGGAAAGAATTCCCCCAAACAAATCCTACTGTATTTTCTCAACTGAGGTTCCCTCCTCCCAGATGACTCTAGCCCATGTCAAGTTGACCAAAAAAATTAGCCAGCCCAGTCACCATACCTCTAGGTATGAGCAACTTATGCTTTTAGTAGTTGCTGACAACTAGGATTGTTTCTCAGAGACCACAGCACATAAGAAGATCTCATAAGCATCAAATGCTTGCCAGCATGCGTTAGACACCTGGAAGATACTCTCTGGTCAGTTCAAAGGTCTTTTCTATTTTATGTTTGTCTCTCTTTTCTCTTGGTTTACCCATACTAGTTCCCAGTGATTCTCTTGGTTGACCCACCCTGGTTCCCAGTGATTCTCTTGGTTAGCCCATCTTGGTACCCAATGATTCTCTTGGTTAACCCATCTTGGTACCCAGTGATTCTCTTGGTTAACCCATCTTGGTACCCAATGATTCTCTTGGTTAGCCCATCTTGGTTCCCAGTGATTCTCTTGGTTAACTCATCCTGGTTCCCAGTGATTCTCTTGGTTAACCCATCTTGGTTCCCAGCGATTCTCTTGGTTAACTCATCTTGGTTCCCAGTGATTCTCTTGGTTGACCCATCCTGTTTCCCAGTGATTCTCTTGGTTAACTCATCCTGGTTCCCAGTGATTCTCTTGGTTGACCCATCCTGGTTCCCAGTGATTAACTTTTACTTTTTATCTCTGTTTACCCTCCCTTGCTCTGAGAATATATTTGGTGCTGGCAGCAGCTCTCACAAGTCTCAGAAGGTCTCACAGTATGACATATCCTTTGTTATCTTCGCACCTGTCCTTTCAAGGACACATGGTTCAGAGGGGTCTTCAGGCTCTGGTTGCTCCTTGTGCCTCTTCACTTTCCTCCTGACCAGGAAGGTGTGTGTGCCTTTTGAGGTTTTATGTGCTTCTAACAGACCAGCATTTCTTTACACAGGTAAAGGAATTAAGGTTCTTGATCATTTATTCTGGGCAGTTCTCACTAAATGGTAAATTTACTAAGTGGGCTGGTAGATGGACATTTTGAAGGTGGGAACAGTACTGGTCAGGAAGGCTGGCTGTAGTGAGCAAAGTAACCAGCATCAAAGGATCCAGGTCAGCAGACCTCAGGCTGGTTCACAGATATCTGTGGCAGTGAGATCATGTATAGTGAACACATGCAAGCAGGTTCCTAGGGTACAGATGCAATGTAGAATTACGATTCAGTTCTGAACCTTGCTCAGTATTAGGCTCACAGAGGGAAGCTCTCTTCTGCCCTGGATTCTCTGGGTCAAATGGACAATCTTCTGCATTGTTTGAGGCTATACAAACTGCAGCTTATGAGGCCATGGCAGACTCGGGATTCTTGGCCTGGGCAGGAGGGTACCTGCTTGGTGGAAGCTGCACAGGTTAGGGAACAAGGCAGGTGGCTCTGTCTGGCATTATGGGTTGAGGAGGGAGTATGTTTTAGTGTCCAAGAGAAGCTGCTTCTAGTTCACGAGTTTTCTTTCTCTTCTCATGTCATGTGTTTCCTCTACAAAGCCTTCCCTCCCCCATTGAGTGTCTATTGCTGGGTGTATGATTCCCTGGAGATCTCCAGGGCAAGGGCCTAGTTCTTTTACTTCTTGCCCTCCAGGGTAGAACTCAGTGCCTTGTTTGCTCATATCTGATATACAAGTTGCAGAGAGAGAGAGAGAGAGAGAGAGAGAGAGAGAGAGAGAGAGAGAAGAGAGGGAATGGGCCTGGTATGGGTCTTTGAAATCCAAAAGCCCACTCCCAGAGACACATCTCCTCCAACAAGGCCACACCTCCTAGTTTTTTTCAATAGTTCCACTAATTCAGGATAATGCATTTAATTGTATGAACCTGTGTGGACCATCCTTACTCAAACTACCATGATATGTAAAGACATCCATGTTCCTAAATGTAACCTATTTACTCTGTAAAACGCTACCTGTATGTTTGGTTTTATGGCTGACTGTTTGGCACTGGACAACCAACTGTTGTGCTCTTCCCTGGAGATGGCCACCCTCCCTTTCCCCTCAGTTGCCTATAGCTCCTAGAGGCTATATCTACAAAACACCTCACACCAAAGGCCAAGGGAACATAGTGGAAGAGGGAAGGAAAGACTGAAAGAGCCGGAAGACCAGGGACTCTGCTGTGAGATTGTGTCTCCTAGTCCTATCAGAAGCTACACCCATAAAGTCTCACTGGCATGACTGTCCAAAGGTTAGCTGAACAAGGGTAATGCCAATGAACATGCCAAACGGATGGAGAAAAACTCACCTGGCACCAGCTTGGATAGTCATCACCCTTACTTAGGTGCACCCAGGGGACTCGGAAGCCCATAGGAACCTGGCCAGGAGAGATTCTTAGTACCAGAGACAGTTCCACCATGCAGAGAAGGGAAGCTTCTGAGGTAAAAGTAGCCTGATAGTGACAACATACCCCAGGCATAGTCACCCCCAAGGCACAGTCCTCCCACCACACCCCAGCCACAGTCCTCTCATCACACCCCAGGCACAGTCCTCCCACCACACCCCAGGCACAGTCCTCCCACCACACCCCAAGGACAGTCCTCCCACCACACCCCAGGCACAGTCCTCCCACCACACCCCAAGGACAGTCCTCCCACCACACCCCAGGCACAGTCCTCCCACCACATCCTCACATCACAGTCCTCCCATCACACCCGCAGACATAGTCCTCCCACCACACCCCAGGCACAGTCCTCCCACCACACCCCAGGCACAGTCCTCCCACCACAGTGGGAGGGGTTTCAGCAGACTCCAGGTACACAGCCCACCCCTGGGACTTGGTAGATTCCAGCGTTAGCCAACATGGATAATTTTTTAAAAAAATTTTTCTCCTTTTGCTATTATTTCTCAGTATTGTTATTTATTCCCTGGAATAGTCTGAGACAGGATCTTGATATGTCGCTGTCATGAACCCACTATGCAGCTCAGGCTGGCCTAGAACTCACAGATCCCCCTGCCTCCTAAGTGCTGAGATTCTAGATGTCCACCACACACTTACATTAGGTTTTCTAAAGAATTTTGTTTTCATTATTTTTTATTTTCTTTCTTTTAATTTTTACGTCTATGAGTGTTGTGCCTGCATGTATGTCTGTGCACCCTGTGAGTGCCTGGTGCTCATAGAAGTCAGAGGAAGGTACCAGATCCTTTGGGACTGGAGTTTCATCTGGTTATGAGCTGCTATTTGGGTAGTGGGAATTAAACCGAGGTCTCATGCAAGAGAAGCCAGTAGTACTCTTAACCTGAGCTCTTTCTCCAGGCTCTGCCTCACTTCTTCCCCCCCCCTTTTTCTTACATTTATTTAATTGAGTTTATGTATTTTCATTTATGTTGAAGTCAGACTTCTAATTTCTTACTGTTTTCTATTCTCTCTCACATTCTTTTTCTCGTTTTCCTGTTTTTTATTGGTGTGATGTATATACATACACACCTCCAGCAGCTGGAGGAGGAGCAGCAGGAGGAGGAAGAAAAGGAGGAAAAAGAGCAGCAAGAGGAGGAGGAGGGGGAGGAGGAGGAGGGGGAGGAGGAGGAGGAGGGGAGGAGGAGGAGGAGCAGCAGGAGGAGGAAGAAAAGGAGGAAAAAGAACAGCAAGAGGAGGAGGAGAAGGAAGAGGAGGAGGAGGAGGAGCAGCAGGAGGAGGAGGAGCAGCAGCTGCCACAGCCCCTTCCAGGGCACTAGCATTTATATACCTTTTCTAGAGTCCTCAGAATTCCAAATATCACATAATCGCAGAAACTGTCTGCAGCTGGCAAAATCACATCCCTGCTAGAGCATGAGGCAAATCATAGTCAGCTGCTGTGGACAATCTAAAGCAGTTCCATATCCCACACCTGAGATTAAAGCAAAACCATATTCCTATTACACCCCCCCCCCCGTGTGTGTGTGTGTGTGTGTGTGTAAAGAAACAAAATCCTCACTACACTCCTGCATCCACCTCCTGCCTCTCTGTGGAGGGCTGAGGTTACAGATGCAGGCCACTGTATCCTCTGACTTTACATGGATCTGGAGATCTGAACCCAGGTTCTCATGTTTACGAGATAATTGCTGCTTTACTCATTAGCTACTTTCCCAGGTCTTTTTTTCTTTTCTTTAAGCTTGCTTCTTTCTCTCCCCATTTCTTCTCGTTATTTATGTTTTTTTTTTGGACAGGATTTCTCAGTGTAGCCCTGGAAGTCCTGGAATTCTTTATGTAGACCAGGTTGGCCTTGAACTCAGAGACATACCTGCCTCTGCCTCTTGAGTGCTGAGATTAAAGGTATGTGCCACCATGCCTGGCTTATTTTATTAGTATTATTTTTATCCTTATTGATCTTTAGGCTCACAGTTCATTCTACACTGTTTTCACCTTTTTCTCTTTTCTGGTTATGGATGATATAGTAGTTATCTTTAGCTGGTTTTTATTGTATATATATGGTTTGTTTTGATGTTGTTGGTACTATGGAAGTTTGTTTTTCTTTTCTCTGAGTGATGGTGGGGACTGAGGCTTCCAAAGGGTTTTCATTAAGAATGCCCCCGCATGAACCTGGAAGAGATATTCACTCAGCAGGTACACACACTGCAACATAGAGACACAGGAAACATGAGATGGCGACGCACAGCCATACAAAATGTAGAAGCTCACAGCTCTTCAATAACCTAAGACCATGAAGGGATAGAAATGCCAGCAACCAATTCTTAAGTTTAAAGTCTTGTCTAAAAAAAGATGAATGACCTCAGAGAGGATTTAGACAGACAAATGAAGTAAAGTCAAGATGTGGACAAGAAGTTTAGCAACTTGGATAAGAAATTCTACAACGGGATAGAATCAGGAAATAAAGAGAAATCTCGAAAACAGAGTGCTCAGTAAATAAACGTAGTAAACCTAATGGAAAGATCGCCAATGGAATAGATAGAAGAGAGAACATCGGTGATTAAAATGGGCTATTAGAATCAGATAGCATTAATTGAGAAGTTAATCATGACCACAACGTGCAAGACCTAGGGACATGATTAAGAGATAAAACCTACACATATGTTGTATAAAGAACGGAGTAAGATACGGACTGAAGGGACAAGAAAAAGCTATTCACTACAATCTCAGCAGAAACATTCCAAAATCTTGGGAAACAGATGGGCTTTCAAAAGAAAGAGGCATTTAAAATCTCTAATACAAAGGGCCAGAAAAAAAATCTCTTCATGTTATACTTAAGATGAAAAGAACATGGAACAAAGGCAGAGTCTGGAAAATTTCAAGACACAAATGTCACGGGCAGCACATTGGAGTGACAGTAGGTTCCTCTAGAGGCAGACACGCACAGAATAATGTAGTTCGCGTCCTGATGGGCAGTAATTGCTAACTAAGGTTACTCTACCCACTGAAGTTACCTATCCTTTCAAGTCAGTGGGTCAGACCAGCAGGACCGCTTAGTGGGTAGTGCACTTGTTGCATAAGCCTGATAAAGTAAGTTTAACTCCCTGAGTCCATTAAAGGTGGAAGGGGAGACAGGCCTCTACAGAGCTGTCCTGTGATCTCCACATAGGCACTATAGCATATGTGTGCTTATACACACATCATATACACACACAGCAATACACAGACATTGTGACATATGTGTGCTTACACACATATATATACACAGAAATACACATAGGCATTGTAGCATATGTGTGCTTATACACACATCATATACACACACAGAAATACACATAGGCATTGTGACATATGTGTGCTTACACACACATCATATACACACAGAAATACACATAGGCATTGTAGCATATGTGTGCTTATACACATATCTTACACACACAGCAATACACGTAGGCACTGTAGCATGTGTGTGCTTACACACATATCATACACAGAAATACACATAGGCACTGTGACATATGTGTGCTTATACACACACACATTATACACACAGCAATACAAAGTTAAACTAGAAATAGGGCCTTCCAGATAAGTATAAGCTAAAGTGATTTATGACTTGAATATTGCTAAAGCAATAACGACACCATGACAGTGCCGGGAGTATTACACATAGAAGAGGAAGAAAGGTGTATCTATCAGCAGCTTGGGAAACAATGAATCTTAGCTGGGAACTGATAAAAAATGATGACAGAATCAAATATTTTGATTCTCAGCAAATCAGCAAATCTCTAATTTGCAGATGAATCAGAAATTAGCAAACACATTGCATTAATAACGGCAATTATCAATGGCTTCAACTGTAAGTCATAGATGCTAACCCTGGATCTACCCAGAAGGCACTGCTGACTCACTACTTTTCTGTTCTTCAAGCACCTCAGCCTTTTCACACCCAAATGTGTTGTCCCCCAACTCTTTTAAGACTCAAAAGATGTAGCATTGTTATTGACCATGATGTCACAGCAGGAGAAATTGCACACTAGTGGGAGACTTGGGTAAGCCAAGTGAGTATCGAGCCCTAGCTTCTGGCTTCTAAGTTCCTGGGCAGAGTAACTATTCTAAGAAGTGGGATTTCTTGGGGAGAAGTAGGCAGTCTTCAGTGAAGAGAGTAAGCTGAGCTGTAGTTTACTTGCAAAGAGAGAAGGAAAGACAGCAAAGGAAGTTAGGACGCACAGATGTGCGCTAGTCCCTTACCACACCCTCACCTCCTTAGACTCAATCCACTGTTTGGTACAAACCAGACTTGTGTATATAGCTTTGAAAATAAAATGTAACCCTTGTTAATAGCTTTAAATTATTCTCCAATGGGCAAGCAATGTGGTTGTGGGTAGAGGTCAAAGGACAATCTCAGGTGTCAGTCTTCAGGCACCAACAATCTTTGTTTTTTTCTGAATCAGCGTCTCTGGTCTGAAGCTTGCTGGGCAGGTGAGGCTGACTGGCTGGCAAAATCCTAAAGATTTGCCAGTTGCTGTATCTCCAGTGCTAGTGTGTGTGTGTGTGTGTGTGTGTGTGTGTGTGTGTGTGTGTGTGTGTGTGTACATGAGTGCAGGTGCCCTTGAAGGCCAGAGGCATTGGACATTGTTTTCCCTCGAGCTGGAATTCATGGTGGCCATGAGCTACCCTACATAGGTTTTGTAAGTTCTTAACTGTTAATCTCTCTAGCTCCTCACCCTGTTCTTTTAAACTGGGTTTGGGGGATAGACCTCAGGTCCTTATGCTTGCCAGCATTTTACTGAACAAGCTATGGCCTCAGCCTCCCCCTTTACCTTTTGATCAGAGGAAATGCCAAAGATGAATAATTGCTTTGGGCACTCAGAAGGCTGTGACACAATTTCACAAAAACTTGTCAATATCGATTGACTTAGTCACAGTGAGGTGTGATGGCCGCAGCTGCACACCCTTCCTCTGTCATTAGGTTCAGGCTGGAATCCCAGTGAGGCAGCCCTGCCCCAGGACTGAGGGTGAGCCAAGTATCACAGGTTCCCTGTGAGTATAACTACTGGATACTCTGCTTATAAGCTCAATAGAGACGTGTGTGTGTGTGTGTGTGTGTGTGTGTGTGTGTGTGTATGTGTCTGTCTGCCTGTCTCTGTCTTTGTCTCTCTCTGTATGTGTATATACATGGTTGTGTCTGTGTTTTAAGACAAGGTTTCCTGTGTCCAGGCAGGCTTCAGACATGCTGTGTATCCTATGAAAGATGGGTGCTAGGGGAGCAGGAATAGCCTCCTCCTCCTGTAAATCTCAGGAAAGAATTCCACTGTTCCTACAGTCAGAGGAGTCAAGGACCAGCCAGACACAGGGAACCCTTGGGTGTGTTTTCAAAGACACAAAGAACTATACAGTGTGGTTAAAGATTCTTGATGTTTTAGTATAGTTTTTGTGTGCCAGAGACTTACTCTCTAAAAAGGTGCATTCACACAGTCTGCATTGTGATGCACAGAAAAGGCACATTTAAAATGGGAAGCTTACTCTTGAGCTCCTTTGTTTAACAGGTAGCCCATCAAGGCTCTTACCTCAAATGAATGACGTCTGTTTCTTTTTATCTAAGTCACAGAGCATGAGGGAAATTTTATGATAGGTACCTACCCCCTCATTGTTTTCCACAAACAGGTGCATGAGGTTGGTTGAAGGATATATTCGTGTAAAGCTGCCCTTTGAGCACTTCCCACCATACCTAACACAGCTGTAAGCTCTTGCCTTATTCAAATGAACCTATCCAAATGAAGCGGGTAAGCCATCAAGCCAGCCGGAATCAAATTCTCTTTGAGTACTGTTTACCTCGTTTGTCATAGAACAAAGGACCACTAGACGGAGCCAGTGTTTAAGAAATCAGCTTTAACCTGTGGGAAGATGATATCTAGTGGGAGAAATCCAGCATCACCTTCAAGTCACAGCATACGCCAGTCCTGCGGAGCCATCTTCTGCTGACAGGTGCGTTGCTTGAGTTGTATCCACACAGATACATGGAAGGTGACACTTATAATGGCCCAATTCATTTAGTCACTCTGAAAATGACATTTGATTTGGCACTAAATTTTTTTTCAGACATATTTTGTGAGTTTGAGTGTTTTGCCTGCATGTATGTATGTGTACCATGCACATGCTTGGTGCCTGAAGAGGTCAGACAAGGGCATTAAGTTGTCTGGAACTGGAATTTCAGATGACTTTGACCTACTGTGAACTAAACCCAGGTCCCCTGCAAGAGTGCCCTTAAGTGCTGAGCCATCTTTGCAGGCCCTCACACAGAACTTTAAAAGTCAAGTTATATCCCCTGTCTAATCTCCGTAGTGTTTCACAACTCTGAGAGAATGCCTGGAAGGAAATGGCTCTGCTTCTGAGATTATAAAATTGAGACAGTGTGTCTTTGAAACCTGTTTAGGTGTTTCCAGAGGTGAGCTCCGGCATCACAGGCTTCAGGGTCAGGTTTATCTTTGCATTTTATTTTGACTTTTTGTCCAATTGGAAACTAACCAGTCAAGTAGCAATGCGTCCTTCTGTGGGCACTGTCTCAGTCCCCTGCCACATGCATGGCACAACAGGTACACATGTGCAGTTGGAACACCCCCTCGTCAGTGAACAAGAGGTCCAAGCCATTTCTACCTGCTGTGAAGCCGCCCCTGCCTCATGTGTGCCCTGTGGATGCACCTCCAAGCCGCAGCTATGGCTGAGAGGCAGCCCACCTCTTTGATGCCGGACAGCCAGTTCCCGTTTTTTTTAACCTCACACACAAATCTTAAGAAATTGTGCTGTAGCTGGAAACCCTGATGTGCCAACTCCTGTTTTGTTGTTTTTCTTTTTGGTAAAATGCTTGCTCTGTAAGAGAGGACACCAACCAGGTGAAAAGGCCATTTATCAATTGAGAAGGCTGCACGCACATTGATGGTAAAGACAAATCAAAACGGCTCCTGGGAGCTGAATCTGTCAGTCATTCTGTAAGTCATAGTCCTTAGACACTTGGTTGGTTAATTCTGGGGAAGCTGGATAGGCAGGCTAACAAACCCCGCCGAGTCTGAAGGTCCTGACTCCGGTCTGTAGCCTCGCAAAGAAAGTCTCTTTGTGACCTTTTCGTGTGTGTGTGTGTGTGTGTGTGTGTGTGTGTGTGTGTGTGTGTGTGTGTGTGTGTGTGTGTGTGTGACTTCACCTAGAAAGCTGCTCATCGTTCTCTGCCCCAGCCCCAGGCTCACTCTGGGCACACTTCCCGTGGCGCCCAGAGGGTGCCGCTCCGGTTCCAGCCTCGCCCCGCGGCTCCTGGCTGCGACTGGGTCCCCGCGGAATGCGCCCCCGGTAGAGGGCGCCCTGGACCGGCTGGCTCCCTTCGCCCACGGGAGGCGGCCCTGGTGTACTGAGCCCGGGGCACTCGAGCGCACACCCGGGCGGGCCGCAGCAGGGAGGTGCGGAGCGCAGAGAGGGCGGCAGCGGGAGCCAGCCGCCGCCCCTGCGCTCCGGGGCTTCGGGGCGCATGGGGCGCGTGGAGCGGGGAACGCTCGCGGGCTGCAGACCTGGCCGCCTGCTGCGGTGAGACACGGCGCCGGACGCCCCCAGAGCCCGGGCAGTCGGGAGGATGACCATGGCTGGCGGCCGGCGGGGACTGGTGGCCCCGCAGAACACGTTTCTGGAGAACATCGTGCGGCGGTCCAACGGTAAGAACTGCCTCTGGATTTCGGCCGCCCAGGCGGGTTTTGATTTTGTTTTTTTATACGAGTGCGGTGATTGCAGACGCCTCCCGCCTGGTGCCGACAGATGCGGAGGCATCCCGGAGCTCCGCTCACCGGCTTCTCCCGCCCGCGGGCCTGAGAGGTGGGCAGAGCTGGATGGGGTCTAGTGTGCCCCATCTCTGGAGGAGAGATCTCTAGGCGACGCCTTTGGGCCCTTTTCCCGCGCCCTACCGCTGTCCTCTCCAGGAAAGCCTGGCATTTGGTGAGAAAAGTCATGGGAAAAGTGGCTGCAGGCTGGCCACCTTCAAGCACTGCGCTCCTGATGCGCACTGCCCGCCTCCCCGCGGAGGCTCCCCGGGAGTCCTGAGGTGCAGGGAGGCCAGAGGTAGCAGCAGAGCTGGGCTAGTGGGTCCTGGCCCTCTCTGTCCGGGTGCCGGGATATTGCCAACTCCACCTTCCAGCCCTTAAACAAGAAAGTCTGACCAGCAGAAACCCTTTGGCAGAGCTTTCTCATGCACCCTCGCCTACCAGCTAGAGTAAATGGCCCACGAAGGTCCGATGGTTTTTCTGGATTCAGTAGGGAAACAGAGGGAACTAAGTGGTCCCGGGTACAAATTTGGCATCTTTCATCTCTTTAAAACCCTGCCAATCTTGTCTTCCATCACCAGTCGATTCATTACCCAAGAAACCTGTGCACAGCACGAGATTTTGTATGCCTTTTAGGATAGCTGGGAGGAGAGAGTCCTGCTATGACTGGTGGAGAGGGAATGATTTCCAACACCGTTTTACTCAGAGCTTGTAGTTTGCTGTGGTTTATTAGCATGAAGCCCGGAAGGCGGAAAGTATTAAGAGTGGGGACCCAAAAGGAGCTATCTAAACCTTTCGGACCCACAGCTTGCCACCTGAGTTAAAGCACACACAGTTGTGACGTTGGGGAATCGCTGCATACACCTGTTCACCAGGCTACTCAAGTCTGAGGTCCCCCTAGCAGGCTTCTGGGCTCCTCTCCTTCCAGAAGCGGGCGTCTTTCTCCTGAGGAGAGGCTGTGGGGACCTAACACAAGAGCTGGGCTTTGCCAGTGTAAACATGGCGTGCAGCCTCGGAACTTGGGTTGATAATGATGAGCTTCCAGCTGAATCAGTTAGGGATTCAATGGAAGGGCATGGAAACTGACCCCTGCCTCTTGCACATTGTCTTTGAGTAAAAAATGACTTAAGTTTACAAGACAAAGCCCATGGGCTACTGTAGCAAATCTTATCTACTATTTAAGAGCTTTCTTAGAAATTATCCCACCTTTGTTGTGTGCCTCTTAAAGATGAGTACTACTCGGTCATTACCTTTCCCTCCAAGGTTTAAAGGAGACTTTAAAGCAAGATTACAGTTACTACCAGGGGCTGTGTGTGTGTGTGTGTGTGTGTGTGTCTGCAATGATTGCTAAACAGGCAGCCACAAGGTCACAGTCATTACCTGGGTCTCTCTCTTTCTCTGCCCGCCTCCCCCCCCCGCCCCCGTGTGTGTGTGTGTGTGTGTGTGTGTGTGTGTGTGTGTGTGTGTGTAATAATTGCTAAATGGGAAGCCAGGAAGAATTCTTTTGCCATACAAATCTGAAAGTGATGGTCGAAGTTAGTGTATTATTATGGCTCTTAACTGACCTAGTATGGGCACTGTCTTGCAGATTTGGGGATCCCACTGTGAAGAATGTGTAACTTTTGCATAATAAATACCATGAACATTTAGAGATGTTTGTCTATTGGAGAGGAGGCAGTGCCCTGAAGTTAGAGGGAACCCATGGTGCAACCTGTAGGCCGGAGCAGGAAGGGGATGCTGTAGGCTACAGCCAGGATGGCGTATGTGGGCTTCTAGGGGGAGCTGAAACTCCTAAACCAACCTTCTGGGCAGTTGATCTCAGTGCCATTCCCTGGCATGAGTATAGGTGGAACGTCGATAAAGCAAGCAGCGTGGAGTATTTTTAGCACTGGCCTTTTATCTCAGCACCTGCTCCGACAGCTTGATTCTCATCAACAGAAAAGAAACAACAAAGACAAGCCCAATGATCCTGAGGGGCAGGAAGACCTCTTAAGTGCTCTGTTTTAGGGTACAAAGTGACTTGAAATATAGAGTTTACAGTTTTTGTGATTGTTTTCATACTAGTCCCTGGCTATGAATGACTAAACACTGTGAACGGTAAGAAATACATCTGCACGCATTTTACTTTTACAGAAACAGCCTGTTTAAAATATTGATTGTTTCTTGAAACCTGCCAGCCTATTTTTGGTCATCACAGCATTTAAGTAGCAATACTTCATAATCAGCCTATTTTTGGTCATCACAGCATTTAAATAGCAATACTTCATAATCACCTGTTTATTCCAGTAGACCTGTATGATGTTGCTGTTACTCGTCTATACGGCGGCAAACCGAGTGAGCCCGATAGTAAGAGGTCCGTTCACCGCGGCTGGACTCCATGCCTGCAGCTGCTGTTCATTTGGATTTATTTCAGTGTCAGGGACTGAAGCCAGGGCCTTGTGCGAGCCAGGCTAGCCCTGTACCACTGGGCTATCCCAGCATTCATGAAGCTTCTTTTCTCTATTTCATGAGCTTTGGTTGGGGAGATGTTTTTGTCATCTCTAGAAGAATGACTGAGAGAAGATGCTACGGGATTAGAACCAGCCACTTTTGGGCTGCATTAAGTATCCGGTGTTTGGAATGTCACAGAGCTATAGATGAGACAGAGCTTAGATACTGTCTCGTCTGTTTGTCCTTCCTCACAACTGTGCGGGTAAGGACTGTTCTGGCAGCTCTCCTACATGTGGAGGGGCAGAACTGAGGAGATCTAGGCTGTGCTCTTTAGAGTGGACACAGATCTCCCAGTGGAGATGAAACAAAATGTTATATCAACAGGAACAGCATCCATGTTGGCCAGCAGCCACGCCACCACATTCAAACAGGACGACAGGGCAGACGGGAGCACAAGAGCATTCAAGACGTCCAGAGTTCTTTTGCAGGATAGGGTGGGGGTGGGGGGGGGCTGTGTGTATACCTCCTCAGGGATCCCTGGGCCACTTTTACAGCCCTGTGCACCTCAAGATTCAACAAAGGAAGGACAGTCTCAGCTGTAAGGTTAAAGAGCCAAGAAGAGTTCTTTCTGTGAATCATTCCCAGACTTGTCAAAATGGGTGGGTAGATTGGGGTCCAATCAGCTGGTGGAAATGGTTTATTCATTCAGTGAAGATTTACTGGACATAGTTATTGAACACTGGGAAATAGAAATAAGAAAGTAAGTTTGTTGTGTGACTTTTCCTGAGGACATGATAGGCCAGATACTGTTATCAAATATCTGGAGTCTATTCCAATCTATGAGTTTATAGATGCATAGATTAGGAGTTAATTACAAGAGCTTCAGTAAATTAGGAGTTAATTACAAGAGCATAGGTAACCCCCAAATAGCTGCTTCACCAAAGGCCCACCCTAGCATGGGTGATCCTGTGAAAACTGCTTTTCTAAGTCCCACAATGGTCTTCTCACCTATGCATTCCATGTGCAGCAGAGGCAGGCTGCTCACAGCTGGGCAGGCTGCTCACAGCTGGGCAGGCTGCTCACAGCTGGGCAGGCTGCTCACACCTGGGCAGGCTGCTCACACCTGGGCAGGCTGCTCACACCTGGGCAGGCTATTGAGTGGTTGGACGTGTAGTGAGGGTCCAATGCCTTCACACTCCTTCCTGGGATGGGATGTTAGCAGACTGGATCTTGCGAGGGTCTGGGGAGTGATCACAGCTGCTCTGACCATGACAGCAATGGCCATGTGATGCCTGGAAGATGGAGCTCTGGAAGAAAGGCACCCTGGCAAATCCTATTTGATGTTGCTCATATCCTACAGCAGTGACTGGCCTCAATGGCTCCCTAGGCCTCTCAGTATATTAGAAAATAAAACACTTTAAAGGTGTTTACTGGGAACTAGTTTAACTTTTTTGGGCTGATTTTGAGTAGCATAAGAAAGAGAGATTTGATAAGTACCTGTGTTTTGGATTGTTTGCAGGAATGATTAATACTCACACCTGATGGGGTTTTTCTTCTGAATGTGCCAACCATCATTTAAAATCCTATTGGTGGGCTCGAAAGATGGTTCAGCAGGGAAAGAGCTTGTCAGACAAGCCTGACAGCCTGAACCAGACCCACAGTGGAAGAAAAGAACCAGCTTTTAAAGTTGTTTTCTAAGCTCCACATGCACTCTGTGGTTTACATACACACACATAGAGACACACACAGACACACATACAAAGAAACATACACAGAGACACACAGAGACAGATACACACAGACACACAGAGACACATACACAGAGAAAAACCCAGGCAGATACACACACAGACAGACACACAGACATGGACACACGGACACAGAGAGAAAGATAACACATAGAGACATAGATACACACAGACACAGATGCCTTCACAGACACACATACACATAGATACACAGAGATACAGATAGACACAGACATATAAACACAGAGATACAAACATAGAGAAAGATACACAGATGCACACATAGAGACATATACACAGACATATGGGCATATACACACAGAGACACATACAGACACCCTCACAGACACACAGGCAGACACATTGACACACAGAGACACACACAGTGACATATACACACATAGACATAGATACTTTCATACATACACACACATACATAGACATAGACACAAAGATATACACATATAGAGACACAGAGACACATGAACATACAGACATACGCAGAGAGACATACATAGATATATATACACACACATAGACAAAGATTTCTCTCTCTCTCTCATACACACACATATAGACACAGACACATATAGACATACATATAGAGACACACAGACATATGGACATACAGACACACACAGACACACAGACACCCTTATGGACACATAAACACACATAGAGACATACACACAGAAATATATAGACACAGACACTCTCACACATATATAGACACAGACACACAGATATGCAAATGGAGACACACAGACACACACATAGACACATGGACATACGCACACACACACAGAGACATACACAGACACCCACTGGACACAGATATACACAGAGATATTATACACACAGAAATACACAGACACTCTCATATATAGACACAGGCACACACACACACCCTCTTGGCTTTGCCGCCCTTTCTGTTCACGGCAGGAAAGTGCTCTTCCACACTTTTGACAGTTGCTCAAGTCTGCAGGCGCCTGTTGTCAGAAAGCTGCTGAAGCAGCTAGGAGATCTGCCTTAGGAAGGCTGGCAGTCTGAGGTGCCAGGAATCTACAAAATATTACTCTAGATGGGCCCATTCTCAGCTGAACATATGTTTTACTGTTTGGGAACCTATAGCTAACAATCATAGGTGCCAGTGAGACTGTGCACTTCTACAGGAGCGAGTGCAGCACCTTTGGGTACAGATTCGTGTATGTGGGTAACGTACAGACTGCTAAGTCAGCTGTGTTTTTGTATAATGTTAAGATGGCTCAGGTTGTTGATATAATTAGCTAGCAAACAGGATAGGCACAGTGGGTAATGTTGTCTCCTCAAAGACATGTCGAGCTGTGGCAATGTTTGTGAAACCGAAATCAGGTTAAAATGTGTGTTTGGGAGTGGAGCTTATCTGGGTCCTGACCTGTGTCTGTTTCGCCTTAGAGTCAGTGCAAAGGTAACTTCAGCTGTCTTTCTCTGAAGGTGGTAAAGACAGGACCATGCTAGCTAGGATCTAAGCGCCTGAAGTCTTCTGATACAGCCAAGGCAATAAAGCCCCCCAGTTCCATAGCTTTAATAGGTCCACTTACCTTGATCATTCATTTCAAAACAGCACATGCTTGGAAAATGCCATGGGAAATGGAGCCATTGGCTTTCTTCTTAAGGTACCAGGGCTTTACTCTGGCTATATATATATATATATATATATATATATATATATATACACACATATATATATTTATATATATTCATTTGAAAGGTTTTTATTCTTAACTATTTTAAAATGGTTTAATACAATAATTGAAAAGCACACAAAGCAACTTTGTGTAGCTTGTACACACACATACATACATAAGCACACACACACACACATACATAGGCACACACACACACACATATACATAGGCACGCACACACATAGGCACACACACACATAGGCATACACACAGATACACATATAGAGACACAGAGACACATGGACATACAGACATACACAGAGAGACATACAGAGACACATGGACACACAGAGACATTCGTATGCCATCATCACCTGTGCTGGGAGCTAGATCAGCCAGCGGTGGTCTACAGACACCCCCCCCCAGAGCCTTCCTGACCCCAACTCCCCTCCCTCTCCCATAGCGAGCCCCCAGAGCCTTCCTGACCTCGGCTTTGCTGCCCCCACCCACAGAGAGCCGTCTTCTGATTTTATGGTCAGCCTTTCTTACCATCCTTCAGGTTTCACCATTCTGCCTTCTGACTGGGACCGAGCACCCCAACTGTGCTGGTGTCCCATGCATGGGCTGCAGAACGCATCTTTTGTCAGCTGCTGATCGCTTTGGTGTTGCCTTCCTGTTCATTCTCTCTCCTTGCTGTCTAACACTTCATAGTGTGGCCACATTTATGTACCTGCTCTGACGCAGAGGATCACGTGGGTTTCCAGTTTGGTACTAACTTCTCGCACTTGCCTTTGGGACATGTGACACATGTGTCTCTTGGGGATATACCCAGAATGTGTATGCTTCACTGTGGCAGATGCTACCAGACAGTTGTGCAAAGAGTTTGCGCCAGTTCACATACCTTTGCCTCTGCGTGGATGAGAGTCCCACTGAGTCTTCAGTAGCATTTGGCATTTTCTCCCCCCCCCCTCAAAAAAAAGTCTAGTAATGAATGTCTGGGGTCATCTGGGGTTGTTTTCTAGTGAGCACATGACCAAAATGAAATGAAAACAAAACTTGTTCTTGGCCTGTGGGAAGCTCTAGCATGGAGTGATGTTTAAACATTCTCACGTGTGTGTCCGCGATTGGTTATGAGTGACGTGGAAGCTTCACCCTAGAGATTATGAGCGAAGGATACAGGCAAGGCTGTCGTGTTTGCTTGCTTGTTTGTTTGTTTTATGTGTGTGTTTAGGACATTCATTTTCTTGTATTGAGAAGCATTAAACTCAGGGAACAGAGATTATGTAAGAACTGCAGCCAGAAGGGGGGAGGAAATAAGGAGCATGTCATTTGTCTTTTACCGAAAGAAATGGTGGGAAGTGACTGAGGGAAGTCTCAGACTCAGTGGAGGATGCAAAAGAGAGAGAGAGAGAGAGAGAGAGAGAGAGAGAGAGAGAGAGAGAGAGAGAGAGAGAGATCTAGGAGAGGGAGACGCTTAGTAGAGTGATGGCCACACAAGCAGAGGGCCTGACTTCAGTCCCCAACACCAGCATAAAAGCTCAGCACAGTGGCGTGTGCTTGTAATGCCGCTGATGGCAAAAGCTGGAGGCTCCTGGGTTTTGCTAGCCAATTGGTGTGCACACTGAAATGCACACGCATGTGCACGCATACATGATAATCAAAAGAAAACTGAAACTCAAAGGTTAGCTAGCTTTATAACTGTGCTGAACCTTCCATGAACTGGGAATTCCCACCTAAGGGACACCTTTGCATCTCTGGGTCTCACTGAAGAAGCCATGATGAAGCCTGACATGAGGTGTGAATTTCTCCAGAGGTCTAAGAGATGTTCTACAGAGTCAGCATTTACTACCCACTTCTTCCCTGGCACACACCTCATCCAGTACCATTCTTGGCTTTTATAACTGTGTCTTTTTTTGTGAGGTTGGATGTGGGATGGCCAGATCATATTAGGTTATTGGAAAAGATGGCAGAAAGTGGGAACCTTTGTTTCTATGGGAGTTGTAGCTCCCTTTGGGGTGCTCATGTACTGAAGTGATTCTTCAGTGAACCTCAGATCTGGAATTTGTTTGGCTCCCTGGTTGTTGTCTATGGTAGTAGAGCTGTCTGCCGGTTTCAGCATCTCTCTGGGTTCTCATGGCTGCTGCTGTAACACTGTAACAATCAAATGTGTATATTAAAGACAAACCCTTCAAGCCTTTCTGATTGGGTGCCACTGAATCACCCTAGTTGTCTCACACTAGGGTGATTCACTACGTAAAATTAAATGACAGCTCTTTTGAATAGCACCCTGTGGCCTAAAACTGATATTTGAAAGGAGCTGAGTCAATCCACCATTATCAATGTAATTTGTAAGAAAGAGTACTAGAGGCCAGCGGTTCCCACAGCTTTATGTGACTTTGCAGTGACACCTTTGTTTTGCTTTGGGACAGGGTTCTGTTACATGCTACCATGTCACCAGCCATCAGGTGCAGGTGCTTGTGTAGGAAGAGCAGACCTCTGTGTCCTCTGTCGTCTTTGGTGTACTGGAGTCAGTGTTGGGAGGACATAAGATATTAGCAGACTTTGCATCCATGGCTTAACTTTGCCGTGCATTAAGAGTTGCTTAGAAAAATACATCTTAGACCAGAACTTCACTTCTCGACCATGACAAAGGCAATGTGGTTAATTTGAATGGTAAGACTGTATTTCAGTTAACTGTGTGTGCACATAAGTCTTTACATTTTATTACATTTATTTGTGTATGTGTGCGCGCGCGTGTGTGTGTGTGTGTGTGTGTGTGTGTGTGTGTGTGTGTGTGTGTGTGCCATAGCGCACATGTGGTCAGAGGAACGCTTTTGAGAGTTGGTTCTCTCCTTCTACCATGTGGGTTCCAGGGATCAGATTCAGGTCATCAGCCTTGGTGGTACGTGCGTTTCCTCATGGAGCCGGCACACCTGCACAGCCGATTGTAGTTAAAGTTTTTATTTTACTTTCTCTTCCTTGAGTGTCACTGAGACGGAATAGATTAGAGTTTCATGCAACTATCCTGAAGGCTTGGGTCAGGGATCTGTGTATGTTCTGTCTGGATGGATAGGATTTGTCTTTCTAGCCTATTCTGTATCTTGAGAGGCTGGCTTGGGTAGATTGCAGCTGCTGGCTCTGTGATTGGCTGATCACTGGTTGGCTTCATCTTAAGCAGTGTTTCTGGTGAGATAGGAGAGACTGACTCTCTAGGCTGTTTCCCCCTGGCTAATGAATGGTTCCATCTCTAGCTCACTGTCCTTGCGTTCTTGGGGTCCTGAGAAGACTGTAGAGATATGCACAGGGTGGGGGTGTTCACTTTTCTTACCCACTCCTGGTTTGTCAACTTCACCTCGGTGTCTGAAAGCTGCTGTGGTGGGAGCATTTACACCTTGGGAGTTGGCAAATGCTGTAAACCATTTTCCCCTCTTGAGGGTCATCTTAGGGCCAGTCTGCCTTCTCCATGTCACCCTGCATTTTTACCAAATGCTTCCTAAGCAGCTATCGACTTCCCTGTTGAGTGGCTCAGTATTCTTGGTGAGATTGGCCCAAGGATCCAGTGACTTGTTCTATGGCTAAATCAGTTTCTCAGCCTTTGTACAAACCAATGTGTGCTGTGTGGGTGACCTTGGTGAGAAATGTGTACCAAGGCCCCCATTTGTACTTAGAGACATGGCAGTGTTTGGCTGATAAAGGCTCCATGTACTGGCTTGATGAAGTATTTCAGTTTTATAATCTCACACGTCAAAAGACAGCATTAATGGTGAGTCTATCAGAGTCACCAGATGCTAACTAACCTGAGTTATAGTCACCTCTGGTGATTATTAGGTATTATTACAATTCTGTCCTGTGGGAACTGTCATTATTCCCATTTACAAGTATGGAGAGTGAAGTTTGAAGAGATGACTTGGGTCTTTCCACCTGTCCACTTTGTTCCCAGAAATAATGACTCTGAGACTTAATATTTCATTAATAAATGCCATGCCAAAAGCTTGGTTCTTCAACTAGTTCACAACTGAATTGCCAGAATATTCTATTCTAAGCCATGCCATATGTCTGGTTACCTCGTCCTCAGTTTCATGTGACTGTCTTCTTCTGTGTCTGGGGCACTGAATCTCACCCATGCCTGACTCTGTTCCTGAAACTTCCCTCTCTGTACCAGAACTTCCATCTCCTTATTTCCTGCCTAAGCAAATAGGCCAACAGCATTTTATTGGCAGGTGATGCTTCTATACCGTACAACAGATTCTCTCCACAGATGAGCTAAAGCAACATGGGTTAGTTTCTAGCAGTAGACCTTTTAGAAACTTAAGAAGCAAATTCTCCTATCTCATACCCTATATACTGTGATGGTTGGTTCTAATTGTCAACTTGACATACCCTAGAATCATCTGGAAAGAGGCTTCAGTGAGGGATTGTCTAGATTAGGTTGGTCTCTGGCATGTCTGTGGTAGATTGCCTCTGCTGTCAAGGTGAGTCTGAGTCTGTGGTAGATTGTCTCTTTTCTCAAGGTGAGGCTGAGTCTGTGGTAGATTGTCTCTTTTCTCAAGGTGAGGCTGGGTCTGTGTTAGATTGAAGCTACTGTCGAGGTGAGGCTGAGTCTGTGGTATGTTTCTATTGTTGAGGTAAAGCAATCCAGCTTCAAAGTGGGTAATACTTTTCCCTAAGTTTGGGCCCTGCACTGTGTAAGAGAAAGCTAGCTGAGGTGTGTATGCATTCATTTCTCTCCTCTCTGGTGTGTGTGAGGTGACCATCTGTGTCAACCTTCTGCTCCCATGACTCCCCTGCTGTGAGGGGCTGCAACCCTGGGGTGTTTTATTCCAGCAACAGAGATAAATCTGAGCACTCAGGAACCAGAAGCTCTGTGGCTGGGGCCCAGCTTCCTGTGCTTCAGTGAATCCTCCAGGCAGGTCTAATGGGTGTGACAGTTGGAGAGCCCTGCTTTAGTGACAGCTCCATCCATTTCTTCATGCGTGAGGTAAATGCTTGACTCCCAGGCATGTGCAGGTGAAGGAATGTGTGTGCAGGAGTGAGAGTGGATGCTTTCTCTGTTGGTTTTCAGTCAATGTCTTTAGTCCCGCCCACATTTTATTCCTGTCTCTGAGTAGTGTGAGTTTCTCCTGGGAGCTACCCATCAACCCTGACTGTGTGTCTCCCAGCTGGTGGCCCTGGAATTTTATCCCTGGCTTCCTCTATCTAACCTGACACTCTCTGTTTCCTTTCACCTCAGAGCCCTGTCTGCAGGCGACTCCTGTCTCTCTACTTTTTCTATTTGAGAATGAAGAGATTGGTGTATCTGCCATTTTGAAATGGTAACTGCTTTTCCTAGAAGGAGGAGATCCTAGATTCTAGTCTGCCAGGAGAAAACTACAAAGTGTCCTTTGCCAGCAGTCTGACCGCACAGGGGTTCACCTATACCCACCACCCTGAGTTACTTTTCTTTTCATCTTTGAATTTAATGTCTCTTCTCACCAACTTCCCACCCCTTTCCTGTCACTTGCCATGGTGATACCTGCTCTCTCTGTGAGTAGAAAAGAGGATGATCGTTGTCTTGTCCATTACAGAGGGTCAGGGATGATGGCTCTATGACATAAGAAATGGTTACAAGAGAAACTCATGATAGATAGATTCATGTACAGGTATACATGGGGTCCACACAAGACATGAGACTTGAAGGACTGGATGGTAGAAACTAGGTATTCTTATTGTGGGGAGGGCAGTGTGGGAGAGGCCTGTTGGTAATTTCAGAGGGGTAATTTTTTTTTTACATTTATTTTAATGTGTGTGGATACACATGCATGCCACAACATGTCTGTAGAGGTCAGATAACAACTATGGGAGTCCGTTCTTTCCTTCCATTATCTGGGTTCTTGGGCACAAACTCACGTCATCAGACCTGGTGATGAGCATTGTCACACTAACCCATCTTGCTGGCTCTGTAATAAATAATTTATGGGGTAATAAACAAGTTTTGGAGGAAAATAAATATATCCAGAGACCAAACAGTGGCCAGAGAAGCAGTTCCCCTGGCCTTTAGGTACAGTTTGGTTTTTAATCTCTTTCTCTGTGATGTTTAATCTTCCATGGTTAATGAAATTCCAGTAAGAAGATTTGAAGGCGATTGAGTTCCTTGTTGCGAGATCCAGTCTTCAGGCACATAAGACATTTATTGCTAGAAAAAAGTCCCTTCTTGTTCTGTGAATGAGAAAGGATCACCGATGATTGCTTGGGGGGCCAGGAGCAGACTGTGGAGGGTCAGAGATGCCCTGGCTCTGAGGTCTTTTTAGGTCCACATTCAGGGACCTCATCCTCAGTCTTCCTGTCTGTCTTCAGTCTCCCTAGGACCCTCTCCAAAGGTCTTGACTCATGGCTAGGTCTCACTCTGGGGAGCCTGCTCTGTTGGTCTGCCTCATGCTCTTGCATCTGTGGTTGACCTGTTCCCACACCTCAGGCCAGGGTCCCCCATCTGAGTCCTGTTCAGTGCTCCCTCATGTGGCCTGGGTCTCTGCTCCTCTGTACCATGAGTTGCTCAGCGGCATGAATATGGTCAATAAAGTCTGCTCGATAAATAGGCTGCTCAGACAAATATCTCAGTTTCTGTTCTCGAAAGAACATCTAGTAGGACTAGCCCTGGTAGCAGCTTGTTTGGTCAACCATCCACCTCTGGTTTTTCTTCTCTACCTGAAGCCCTTCTGGGGGAAGTAGGATTTGGACTTACATGGTATGCAGAAGTGGGCAGATAGAGCTAGATGTAGCTGTCAGATGTACAATATGTGCCCTGTGCTTCCATCAGGCTGGGGACAAAACACACTGTTTTAGTGTGGGGTTTCCATTGCAGTGAATAGACACCATGACCAAGGCAACTCTTATAAAGGACAATATTTAATTGGGGCTGGCTTATAGTTTCAATGGTTTAGTCCATTATCATCATAGAGGGAGTGTGGCATCATCCAGGCAGACACCGTGCTGGAGAATGAACTGAGAGTTCTATATCTTGATCTAAGGGAAACCAGGAGGAGACTGGCTCTTCTACAGGCAGCCAGGAGGCGGGTCTCTTCCACACTGGGCAGAGCTTCAAAGCCCACCCCACAGTGACTCACTTCTTCCAACAAGGCCACACCTATTCCAACAAGGCCACACCCACTCCAACAAGGTCACACCTTATGAGTAGTGCCACTTCCCATGGGCCAAGCATATGTAAACCACCACACACACAACACCCAAAAGCTTGTCTTATTAAACAGGTTCTCTGAAGTCCTTCTGCCCATTCTGATGTGATGCTGTGTCCCTACTAAGAACTCTAAGTAGCACACATGGTAGGAAAGCAAAAACTAGGTTTAGACTTTTTTCTAATATTAATTGATATAATAGCTTGAGTGTGTGTATGTGTGTGCGCGTGTGTGTATTGTACATGTGTGTATGCATGTTTGCATGTATATGGGCACATATTGTATATATGTATGTGCACATGGAGGTCTGAAGTCAGAAATTATCCTTGATTTCTATTCTGCCTTGTTCATCAAGGCAGATTTTCTCAGTCAAACATAGAGTTCATCAGTATAGCTAGTTTTAATAGTCAGCTTGTGTTGGGGATTTAATTCCCTGTCTTCACCTGTCAAGGCTGGTGGTCACCAGGGTTTCCATTGTGACTGTGAAAACCACACCAGGACCAAAAGCAACATGAGGAGGAAGGGGTTTATTTATTTTATAATATATAGCCTATCACCTAGGAAAGTCAAGGCAGACACTCAAGACAGGAACCTGGAGGCAGGAACTGAAGTAGACCATGGAGGAATGCTGCTTACTGACTTGCTCAACTTGATTTCACAACTCAGGATCACCTGCCCAGGGGTAGCACCACCCACAATGGGCTGGGCCCTCACATGTTAACCATTGCTCAAGAAAATACTCACAGGTTTACCTACAGGCCAGTCTGGTAGGGATATTTCTCAGTTGAGAGTCCCCCTTTCCAGATGACTCTAGCTTGGGTCAAGTGACAAAATGCTAGCCAACACAGCCGCCTAGCCATCTCCCTAATCTCTATTCATTAATATATATGTGTTAAGATTTATTAAACATTAATTATGTGTCTCTGTGTATGTCTGCATGTGAGTGTGCGCACATGAGTGTGAGTGTTTGTGGAGACCAGAAGAAGATGCGGATACCCCGGAGTTTGAATTGCAGGTGGTTCTCCGCTTCCCAGTGTGTGCTGGGAGCAGAATCTGGCTCCTCTTCTCTCCAGTCACAATAGCTTTAGACAGACTATGTATAAAGAAAGCACTGGTTGTAAACACGAGAATAAAGCATTTGCTTCACTAAGCTACCGAGCTGCTTTTCAACACAGAGGCTTGTTAGTAGCCAGGCAGGAACCCACCTCTAGTTCCTTAAGTATCCGGTGACAGAGTACACCTGACACATTTCATTCCCCTCTGCCACACTTGTGAGGTGGAGTCATCTGGTTTTATTGTTTCTTATTTGATATTGGATGAAGATGCCTTTGGAGCCATATACTTTGGGGTGACCACTCAATAAATGAAGTACTTGAGTTAGCTTTGGAAGCTAAAAGCCTTCTCTGCATAAATAAATAAGAAAATGTGTTTCTGTTGAGTATTAAAATCATAGACAAAGCAAATAGCTATTGAATCTCCTGGGTGTTTAGTTTGTTTTATGCAAAGATTGGGCCTGTGATGAATTAGAAGAATCATATTCATGAGATTTTATTGTTGGTAAACACGAGAGAGCAGCTTGTGACTTTTTCTAGTGTTAAGACTTTAGGTGTGTGACTTAGGTGAACAAGAGATTAGCTTCTGGACTTCTGTCTTTCTCCCAAATATATGTCATCAAAATTTACCAATCCACCCATTCTTCCTTCTTTACTTCCTTCCCTCCCTCCCTCCCTCTAGGGGTAGAAAGATAGCTCAGTGGTTAAGGCACTTGTTGCTCTTGCAGAGGATCAGGTTTCCAGTCCCAGCACTCACAAGCTAACCCACAACTGTTTGTAACTGTAGTTTCAGTGGATCCAATGCCACCTTCAGTCACACCTGTGCTACACATACAT
>CM052711.1:2821450-2836949 GCA_028551405.1 Uromys caudimaculatus | reverse complement strand
CACACTGTGCCCACACACATCATGCACACACAATCATGCCCACACATTACGCACATACACACACACCGTGCAATGCACACATCATGCACACACACATCATGCCCATACACCATATCCACACTCATCATACACACAACAACAACTGTAATAATGGGATTAATAGAGATAACAATAAATACACCAAGCTATTCTCAAGGAAGAGGACTTTCCCTCTCCCTCCCCTGAACGGCCTTGGCTCAGCATGGCTCCTGTCTTCCTTGACTTTATGGTAAAGCACCCTCTGTCTTTGGTGGTTTTTTTTCCTTTTATGTAATGTAATAATCCCTACAAACTTGTCAAATCAAGAAATAAACTCACCCGTGCAGGGCAGAGTAGTCTGTCTGACTCCATGAAGACAGAAAGAGTGGCTGTCTACACTGCGAGTGATTTGTAAACGCTGTCCTGGGGCTGAGGGATGGCTCACTTGGAAAACTGCCTGCCGCAAACACAAGGACCTTAATTTTGATCTATCCTATCTGTGTGAATGACCATGTGCAGTGGTGTGTGTCTGTAACTCCAGTTCTGGGATGGGCAGAAACAGGTAGATCCCCAGAGCTCATTGGCCAGCCAGCTCAGCAGAGTCAATAAGCTTCATGTTTAGTGAGAGACTATATCTCAAAAATTAGATGGAGGGCAGTCAAGGAAGACACCTACCATCAAGCTCCACATGCACACATGAACACATACACACATGTACACATATACACATGCACACTACACACATGCACAATACACACATGCAAACATGCACACATACACACATGGACACATGCACACATGCACACAGACACACATGCACACATGCACACATACATACATGCACACACACATGCACACATACATGCACACATACAGACGCACACATGCACACACATGCGCACATATACACATGCACACACACATGCAAACATGCACACACACATGCAAACATGCACACATACACACATGGACACATACACACATGGACACATACACACATGCACACATGCACACATACACACATGCACACAGGCACATGCACACATGCACACATGTGCATACAGACAAACATACAAGTACTCACATACATAATGCACTTGCTTTGTATTATTGATGTGCTTTCAGTGAGATGGAAAATTAGGGACTCACGATGTTTCATAGGAACTTATGATGTACACATAAGGGTAGAAATGCTATTCTAGTACAAATTAACCTCCCAGTTAGAAAATTATTTTGCTATGTGCACACACACACACACACACACACACACACACACACACACACACATGGTACATATACTCTCCAGTTTATAACAGGGAAGAGTATGTATGCATCTCTTTAGGGGGTGAGGTGAGTATAAATATGTGCAGGACAGAGCTAGGCTAAAATAATGGTCACATTGAAGACTCAGATTTTTATCTGCTCAATTTAAATTAGTGAGATTAAAGAGGGACACTTGATTTCCTGAGCACAAGAGAACCATGAGAACATGACTAAGCCAGTGTGACCCTGGCTCCTGAGTCAGAGGTTGGCTGCTGGCATTCACCTCTGTGGCTGCAGAATTTCAAAGTCTGAAGAGGCTCTGTGGTAAACCCCTGACTGCTCTCTGCAGCAGCCTCAGGAGGAGGACCTGGTCACTGAGCCCCCTGACTGCTCTCTGCAGCAGTCTCAGGAGGAGGGCCTGGTCACTGAGCCCCCTGACCGCTCTGTTCAGCAGCCTCAGGAGGAGGGCCTGGTCACTGAGCCCCCTGACTGCTCTGTTCAGCAGCCTCAGGAGGAGGGCCTGGTCACTGTCCTCTTGAGGTTTCTCCCTGTGTGTCCTGTGAGGCAGCATGCTATCCGCTCAGTTCCTTTGCTTCTATAGAAAGGCCTTATAGAATGACCAGGGCTAGTCAGGGTCAGTGAAGCTAATTTGAGTCTTTTGGCCAAGAGAATGATAAGGCTGAGGTGCAGTTCAGAGTCTAGAAGAAAGTGCTCTTAGCTTTTCTCTCTTTGTATTACGGGTGTGCTTCCAGAGGATGAGAAATTAGGGCTTGACTGTCTCAGAGGAACTCACCACCCTCCCACTCCCTAGGTTCCCGGGTTGGTGGCTAAACATGCTTCCTTTCCTAGGATATGGTGAGCTTGGTTAGCATTTACATTTAGAATTTTCAGTTCCAAAGCTTGGTTTTCCCTCTTCCTCTTGGGGACAGGGTTCTGTCTGAGAGACTGTCCTCATGAGCACTAGGACTGCTGAAGTTACACATGTTGACTAACGTCTTGACTCGTGTGCTCTTTCTTTGTTGACATAGACACTAATTTTGTGTTGGGGAATGCCCAGATCGTGGACTGGCCCATCGTGTACAGCAATGACGGATTCTGCAAGCTGTCTGGCTACCACCGGGCGGAAGTGATGCAAAAAAGCAGCGCCTGCAGGTATGCCGAGTGTGTCCCTAGGAGTGCTGAGATGGAGGATTGCCCCCATCTGACTCTTGATGTCTCGTGAGTTTTTATGGCCACAACTCCTGTAGTGTGTGCATGTGTTGGGAAACCCAAGGGAATGCAGAATGTGGTTCCTACAACTGACAGAGCAGCAGTCAGTAAGACAGGGAACAGAAAACAGAAAATCTATATGATGTGAACTCAAAAGTTTATGAAGTTTATGAACTTAATGTGAGAGTTAGAAGATTAAACTTTTTTTTTTTTTTTTTTTTTTTTTGGTTTTTCGAGACAGGGTTTCTCTGTGTAGCCCTGGCTGACCTGGAACACACTCTGTAGACCAGGCTGGCCTCAAGGTTAAACATTTTTAAATTAAGTAATTAAATCAAGGCGGTCATGTAGCTCAGGCTGGCTTCAAACTTGCTGGGTAGTCAAAGAGGACCCTGAGCTTGTGATATACCTGCCTCAGACTGCCCAAGTGCTGAGATTACAGGTGTATGCCAGCACACCCCGTTTATGCAGATGTGGGATCTGAACCCAGGGCCTTGTGCATGTTAGGCAAGCCCTCTACCAACTGAGTTATGTCCCAGTGTAAAACTTTAAAACGTTATGAACATTTTATAGAGAGTAATTACAAGGTAGGGCCTCATTTATTCAGTTTTTCCTCAGCCAGAATTCTTCAGAGGCACAGCTGTGTAGCTTACCCCAGCATACTTGGACCCAGGTACTAGAAAAGCTGTTTTCAAGGTGCTGAGCTGGCATGAAGCCTGGACCCTACCAGGCATTCCTCTGCAGCTATGGCTGGATCTTGGCTCAGTGCGGCCTCTGGATGTCTAGACTCCATTTTCTGTGGTGTGTGTGTGTGTGTGTGTGTGTGTGTGTGTGTGTGTGTGTGTGTGTGTGTGTGTGTGTGTAGTGGAACTATCTAAATCAAGAAGTAAACTCATCACGGAGCACAGAGGTGCCTCACCATGCTGCCTTGTATTTCCACGTGTCAGATCAGCCTCATAATCAATTGTTGGCAAACAATGTTAAATGTTTGGACAATATTTGAATTTTGTTAAGCTCTTGATTGTTGAGCCTGACAAATGGACAGTTCAAGACTTTTCTTACTGATTATAGATTTGGAAATTATGTTTCTAACATGCATGAGTCTCTTGTATTCACCATGTCCTGTTTTCCACTGAATATCTGTCCCTATCTGTCTGCCTCCATCTGCAGATTCACAAACTGTCAAGTCCCAAGACTTAGCTTCACTTTTTGGCCTGACCAGAGCAAGCGTTTCCTCCTTTTTCTTATTGGCTGCACTCACCTCTAGGACAACAGATACATTCGCTTGCCTAGTTTGCCAACTTTTCTTTTTTTCTTTTTTTCTTTTTTGGTTTTTCGAGACAGGGTTTCTCTGTGTAGCCCTGACTCTCCTGGAACTCACTCTGTAGACCAGGCTGGCCTCGAACTCAGAAATCCACCTGCCTCTGCCTCCCAAGTGCTGGGATCAAAGGCGTGCGCCACTACTGCCCGGCCCAACTTTTCTTTTATACAATTCTAAGCAATTTATTCAGCTCTAACTCCTGAACCCTCCCTTCCCATCTGTGCCAATTGGATTCCTGATCGCTTGGGCCTTCTGCTTTTCTTATTTCTTGCATTGCAGACATTTGCATTCTAATGTCCAGGTGAAGGTAAAACTCCCTCCTAGTGAGCTAAGCTCGGAGAAGTTCCTAATGCGAATGGGTGTAACCCTACACTTCACCTGTGGGGACTCAGGTGCAGAGTCTTTGTTTGCCTGTGAGGAGGCTGCAGCGGTGGGAACCAGCACTTCCTAACTTAGACAAAGGTGGCCGGTCTGGAAAAATGACTCAGCAAGAGAAAGAGGAGACAAGTCATCTTGTTCCCAGGCTGGGATGATTTAGTCTTGGTCTGTTCTTCTTTGTAGAGATATTTCCAAGCTCCATTTTCTGTTTTCCTGGCTCCAGGTTATAAGTACAGCCTCAAAGCCAAGTGCTACATGAGGCTCTACAAAGACATCCACACAGTCAGTCACCCCTCCCAGTGGCCAGAGGAACATAAAATGAGAAGACGATTTTAGAAAATTAGCAACTGGGACTCCTTCCTTACAGAGTTCCAGAACTGGGAAGCCCAGCGTGAGCCCTCCACTACGTCCCAGCAGCCAGCCTGTATAGTGCTTGACTGGATGTTTGGTCTAAGTCAGGAATTGTATTTGATAGTACTTTTTTTTTTTTTTTTTTTTTTTTTTTTTTGAGATTCTTTTTTTCTAAAACCCTATGATTCTATGAGTCAAGTTTTTAAGAAAAAGCTATACTACATTCAGTACGCAGCATTAGCTGATGGGAAATGCTTGGTCTGGAGGCCACACCCCCTTCTGCATGGCCTGTGGCCAGGATAAGTAGTCTCCTTGTTGCCTGAAGGCCTGGGATATGCAATTGGTGTTTGTTGGACCCTGGGTGGTGTTAGAGGGCATGGCTTTCTTGTCCATCTCCTCTTTTTTATTTTATTTTTTATTTTTTGATACTTTATTTACATTTCAAATGTTATCCCCTTTCCAGGTCTCCCCTTTGGAAATCCCCTATCCCCTTTCCCTCCCCCTGCCTCTATGAGGGTATTCCCCCACCTACCCACCCACTTCCGTCTCCCTCCCTGGCATTCCCCTATACTGGGGCATCTAACACCCTCAGGCCCAAGAGCCTCTCCTCCCACTGATGGCCAACAAGGCCCTTCTCTGCCACATATGCGGCCAGCACCATGGGTCCCTCCATGTGTATTCTTTGGTTGGTGGTCCAGTCTCCGGGAGCACTGGGGGAGGGGGGGAAAGAGGTCAGGCCATTTGACACTGTTGCTCCCTCCATGGGGCTACAAACTCCCTCATCTCCTTTAGTCCCTTCTCCATCTCCTCCATCTGGGACCTCACGCTCAGTCCAACAGTTGCTGTGAATTGAATCTTGGGTATTCCGAACTTTTTGGCTAATATCCACTTATTAGTGAGTATATACCATGTTTGTTCTTGCTAGTGTTCTGTGACCTGGTTCATCCTACTTAGCTGAGGCTTTATTCTGCTCCTGGAAGGACTAGACTCAATACAGAGCTCTGGATTCTCTCTATAGGGTTCTGGCCTCTTCTCTGCCTCTGCTGAGAGCCAGGGCTCATAGGCAGCGCCCTGACTATCCTGAGATTTTACATCTTGTGTATTTACTTCTTTAGGCTGCCTTTTTTCCAGAATTGAGCAGCAGGAAGATGTATTATTAAAGGCTGTAGGACTTGATTCTCTCAGTGTTTTAGACTGAGTGCTGTTGTTTTCCAGGAGGCAGGAAAAGAAAACTGTGCAGACAGCAGCAGAATCCTGTCCTTCCTTAGCTGCTTTGTACTAGAGCATCAAGGTGTACCCCCTTTCTTGTTTGGTAACTTTTTCCCCACCCTCTCTCTCCCTCTCCATCTCTCTTTCCCTCTCTCCCTTCCCCTTCCCTCTGGTTCAAATTTACCCAGTCATCTTTCTCAGAAGTCTCCCAGAGTTGTGTTTGTTTCTAAGATGTAATCTGACTTCATTTCTCCTTTGCATAAGACCCTCCCATGCCTTCCAGTTGGTTACAGGCTAAGATGTCATTTACCTTCATGGCTGAGATTGCTAGAGTCTCTTCTGACATCTTTGTGTTATCTATTGTAATATCTCCCTTCCCTGCCTGGAGTCCAGTCACATGGAGCTGATGCACACCCAGGTTTTGCACTGACCTCTGACCTTTGTCAGTGGCCTGGCATACTCCCTTCCTTCCCTGCTTCCTCAGCTCTGAGGTCTTACTTGTCCTTGCTTCCCAGAAGCCAAGCAGAGTGGCCACCCTGGTGTACTGTGGTACACCGTTTTCTCCTTCCAGATCTACTGATATCTCACTCATGCCTGTCCTTAGAGGCTTAGTTTTTAGGGGCGGAAATGCAAAAATGGAGGATTTTTTAAAAACCAGTTAAATCAATGAGTCTTCTTAAATTCAATTAATGATTTCACTGTGTCCTCATGTAGGTTCATATGTGTATGTGTGTTCACATGTGTGTGTGAATGTTTGTGTGTTTGTGTATGTGTTTGTATTCATGAGTGTATACATCGTCAGTGCTGGGTGTGGAACATTTAACATACGCTTGCAGCTGAGTAGATACTTGTTGACTTGCTAATGAGGTTTTCGGTTGACTTTCAGTTTTATGTATGGAGAGCTGACTGACAAGGACACAGTTGAAAAGGTTCGCCAGACCTTTGAGAACTACGAGATGAATTCCTTCGAAATTCTGATGTACAAGAAGAACAGTGAGTATCCGAGGCTCAGAGCCTGGTTTCGTGTGTGTTGCCTCCACCTCTGCGGCTGACTGGCTTTTCTTCTCTCCCCTCAACTAGTCACTAGAAGCCATTGTGTGTCACTAACTAATTAAGACTTCATCTGGTTTTTTCTCAAGAGTTAGTGTTTTTCCTCTTGGCTCATTTATGAATTGCTCCTGGAGGGCATTAGGGGAGAGGCAGGAGAAGCCCTGTCCCGTCTGTCTTTGGTTCTCCCTCCCATAGCTCCTAGCACAGTGAGAGACTCTTACAGGTGCCCGGCTAAGAGTTTGTGAGTAAAGTTCTCATGATGACCCAAGGAGACAGTATTAACTGCATGGTGTTGGGTATTAGCATTGGTCTCGGCCACAGTTACTTCCACCAAGTATACGATAAAGTCTGTCGCCGTGCCCAAGTATAGACCTTGTCTTCCTCTTAGGTAGCTTCTTGATGAACAGAGGTGAGCTGTCCTAAGAAGTGAGGAAGGTAGAGTACATGTCCACAACAAGATTCCTCCATTTGTTGGGGTAGGTTGTGTTACAGTTCAAGTCTAGAGCTTCTAGTGTGCTGGGAAGGCATTCTATCAACTGAGCTGAAACCTCAGGGCCCTGGTTCTGTTTTAAAAATGACTTTGTTTATAAGTAATTCTATTCTTTGATTGAAGAAGACACCTGATGTCTGGTCTCTCTCCACACCCATGTACACTACTCATACATGTACATGATACAAACATGCACACACACATGTATATCACACACACAGCCAATGAAGAATCCTGCTTTTTATAAAAGTAGGATCAATTGACAGGTTGTTGGTTCATTTTTGGAGTGGCCCAGATGGGACATGAAGGTATGTGTCTACTGGATGGTGTTCTGGGTTCAGTGATTGACAGCTTGCTCGGGAAAGCACGTGCTGCGTTCATCTCAAGAAGCTGGAACTCTTTTCCTGTCTGGCTGGAATGCCGAGGGGACTGTTTGCTTGGTAGTTATACAGGCATTGACTCAGAGCTGTGCTCTGGTCAGGAGCAAGTTCACCAGCACCATTCCTGTAAGCTTGTTGCTGGAACTGATGCTCAGCTCTAGCTTATCAGTAGGCCTCCTATCCACCCCTCTCACAGCTATAGGAGGAATGAAGTGAAGGGTTGTGAGGGGGTTATGCTGGTCCCTTCACTAGGGTGGAATACAGTTCCAAGCCACAGCTCTTACCAGGAGCATTCCTACCTACAGCAGCGAGAAGGCATGCACTGTGCATGTGCCCTGAACTAATAGAGTAAGGTCGTGGTTTCCCACACCAGAGCCTTCCGGTACTGAACAGAGCGACTCACCCCATGGCTCAGAATACTAATTGGTAGGTGGGTCACCTAAAGAATGCCTTGCTTTTGTGTTTTGCTTAAGAGTTTTAAAGCATCATTAGACTATGCATTCAACTTGCCCAAATTCAACTACACCTTTGGAACAAAAGGGAGCGTAGTTAAATTGCTAAGTGATTTCACTTTTCATTCCTTCTAGTGGGTACAAGCCCTAGGGGGAGTAAAGATGAAGGCGGGGACTCCCTGCTCTCTGAGGCTGAGGCCCTGTATGGTGAGTCTCTCACCACACAGCACATGATTCCTGTATCATCTGGTGTTTTGAGCTTTAGGAAGGCAGGACTTGTCCTTGCAAGCTGACTGGTTTATCTGGTTGGTCACTAAAGGATCCACCTCTCTCCTTACCCCTGAGGTTGTGGTAAGGACATAGCCCCAGCCATGGAGGAACAGGTGACATTGAGGGACAGATGACAGTCTCTGAAGTAGCGCACTGACCTTGGCTTTGCTGTGAGGCTGATATAACAGCTCTTCCCCGTGCCACATCTGATTTTCTCTTCTAGCCTTTAGCAGATAAACTTGACATGGTTCTGCACTATTTTAAAATGGTTGGTTCTCTTAGCCCTCCCAAGTGGCCATGGATTTAATTCAAATTCCTCACCCCACATCGTACTGTGCCAGGACCTTGTGGCCAGTGTTTGTTCCCTGGCCATTCCTCCTAGTTGAAATATGAGCACACAGTGTGGCTATTGCTTGTGTTTGTGCAGGCTATACTCTGCATAGGGACCAGGGGTAAATTAGTGTGTGGTTTGCTTGCTGAGCTCTCTGTGCATTGACTTTATATCTGTGCTGGAAAGGGACATTTTCATTTACACCAAGCCATCAGTGGGCCAACAGAGCTTTGTATGGGGCCAAAAGAGCAGTGTACAGGACAAGCACAGCTGTGTGCAGGGGCCAGCAGAGCCAGGTGCAAGGGCCGACCCTTGGCCAGGCTAATCTCACACAAAACACACAAGGCACAGCCTGAGGATTCAATAGCAATGATGCTGATTTCTCCCTAGGAACCTGACTTCCATCTCCCAGCTGCTTCCTGCTTCCAAATTTTACCCTCTCCTAAAGGTTTGGTTTGTTGAGTTGGGAAATTATATAGATTTTTTGTTTTTGTTAATTTTTTGGTATTTGGATTCTATACTCCAGTTGCTTTTTATCGGCCGACTCTATCAGGCACTGGTTTGGTGCAAGAACAAAAGGACAGATGCCAAGTCTGTCCTTACAGCATCCACAGTATAGCCATAGCTGTTCTGAGGGTGATACAATATAGGTGTGTCTTGTAACCCTGATTTAGGAGATCAGAGAAGGAACTCTTCCTAACAGGCAGAAAAGGTCAATTCAAGGTAGGCAAAGAGCACAGCTGTTGCAATGCAGACACAGTGGGCAGCAGAGGAGAGAGCTCCCTGAGGGCTTAAGAGAGACTGGGTCACACAGTATGTTCTCAGTAGCCAGGGTCAGAAGCAGCTCGGGAAGACTGGCTTCCACACCTGTGGGGTGTGTCTCTCATAGCTGTATTCCTAGGACCTGTTGCAGAATCTCACACCGGCATATGGTGCTCTATCACCTCACAGGATGCCCGGGAGGGACAGCATGTGACTGTAACCCCAGCACTTAGAAGGCAGATGGCAGGATTACTTCAAGTCCAAGGCCAGCCTGGTCTGCCTTGTGACTTCTAGCTTGGTCAGGGTCTTATGAGACAGCCGCCCCCCTCCATGTTGCTCTTGCTAATTTGATCTTGTGAGGTCCCGTCTGAATGGCCTGTTACTCTTTGCTTACAGAATTCTATGGCTTCTGAGCCTAATGGTCCAAATGTTTGCATGTTATCTCCTCCGATTAGATGCAAAGGTTTGTCAGGTCTCAGTACCAGTCTCCTGTATTAGCTTTTTTTCCTTGTTGCTGTGCTCACATGCCTGACCAGAAGATACTGAAGGGAAGAGGGATTTGTCCTGGCTTACCGTTTGAGAGAACCCAGTCTGTCACAGAAGGGAAGGCATGGTGGTATGTGCAGTGTGGGAATGCAAAACAGCTGGTCCTACTTTGTCCACTGCCAGGAAGCAGTGTGAAAGAGTTTCCCAATTCCTCCACTGCTGGGTGCTGTGGTTTGAATGTGGAATGGCCCTCACAGGGTCATGGATTTGAACACTTGGATCCCAGCTGGTGGAGCTCTTGGCAAGGTTCTGGAACCTTTAGAAGGTGGAACCTTGATACAGGAAGTGTATCACTCAGGGTGGGTGTTGATCAACCCCACTTCCTCTTTCTTTTCTGCTTGCTGACTGCCAGCCCTCTGCTTCTGCTGCTGTGTCTCCTCTGCCATGATACACTGCATCCTTTTAGAATCCTTGAGTCAAAATCAGTCATTTCTTCTTCTTTGTTACTGTTGAGGTGTTTTGTCTCAGCAACAGGAAGAAAACTAACACACTGGGTGTTTTTACACAGCTCTCCACTTTCCTTATTGACAATAGTGCTGAGACAAGTGTACTGACGGTCTCCTTATCCCCAGCACTCAGGAGGCTGAGGTAGGAGGATTAAATCTGAGGCTAGCCTGAGCTACATATTGAGACTCTGTCTCAAAAAATCAGAACCAAACCAAACCAAACTAAACTAAACCAAACCCAGGAAAACAAACCAGAACTAAGCTGCAGGAGTGGATGTCAGCAGCAACTGTTCTGTTAATGCTGATTCCTAGAGGTTGACAGTCCTGGGTCAAAGACACATTCCTGAGGCATTTGCTAGGCGGTGGCTTTCCACTGTGCAGAGAGTGAGCAGCTGACTCACTGAACCTCACGAGACCCAATACTCTGACACCCAAATGGTCAGACTGCCCACAATAAAGGTTTTGGTCTATTAAGTTTATAGCACCAGTGAGATTGAATTGTTTTCTTCGTATCCATTTAAAATCAGCTTTTAATGTTGTGTGCTCAGATTCTAGGCCTCTCTATTCTATTTAATGTTAGTGATTTTTCTTTCCTGGTATTTATAAGCCTTTTTCTGTTTTTGAACATATACGTGTGTGCATGTGTGTATGTGTGTGCTTGCTTGTATAATGTGTACGGGTGTACGTGTGTGCGTATGCAGGTCCATGTAGAGGAGAGGAGCTGATATTAGAGGTCTTCCTTGATCCCCACTTTGTTTGCTGAGGTAGTCTCCCACTGAAATAGGCACTCACAGTTGCTGGGCAGCTGGCTCTGAGATCTTTCCATCTCTGTTTCATGAGCTTTGTGTGGGTTCTGGGACCTGAACCCCAATCCTCACACTTACTCAGCAAGCTGCTTACCCACTAAGCCACCCATCCTCAGCCATTTTGACAAGTTCCAAGGGCTGCCGTGACTCTTCTTTCGAGTCTCACTCCTCAGTGAGATCTTATGGGGATCTTTTAATCAGAGGCACCAGCTTTCTGTCCAGCCTCTTGGGGAGTTGGGGGTGAGTAGCTAAAGGCCTCAGTGGTGTGATTTGGGGGTTTCATATGCTGGAAGATGGGTTATTCGGACACTTTCAGTCTGTGGATTGGTCTGAAGACCTGGCATTCCTAGATTCCCATTGTATCTTTTATCATGTTCCTGGATATACTCAGGAGGCTGTGTGGTTTTCTTGCAACAGTAATGATTACCATGAATGAGCCAATTCAGCCAATGTTTATGTGCTTACTCTTAGGCTGGCCTATTAGTTCTCTCATTTTTCCAAACAAGAAAATCAAGAAACCTTACCTCTGAGTAAAAGCCATGCAACTCTGGCCAGTGTGTCATCCCCTCCTCTGTCCCACACACAGTGTGTGACTCCATGGTTTGAGGGTGACTGGTGGCTGCATCTCTGGGAACTTGAAGCAGTGTGCAGTGAGAGATGCCCAGGGAATTGTGTCCTGCAGCCCTGCTGCTGGCCGGCCCTTGCAGAAGGAGTTGCAGTTAGAAATACCCAGGGAATTGCATCCTGCAGCCCTGCTGCTGGCCAGTGCTTGCAGAAGGAGCTGCTGGCCAAGTAGCTCTTGACTCTGCAGGCAGCTCAGCCCCGGCCACAGCTGAGCTGACACACTCATGTGAGGAATGACTCCTGCCCCTCAGGAGCAGCCCACTGTGGAGACAAATCTAGTAGGTAAAGCTGCCATATTTTCCCATTTTCCAAATGGCTCATCTTTTCCTTATTCTATGAAAGAGTTGCTGATGTGTTATGACTATCAATCTTAAACACACACTGAGAACTATTGCCCTTATTAAAATTCTTTTTTATGTTTAGGGACTTAAAAAAAAAAAAAGAAAAAAGAAAAACCAAACCAACAGCATATTCAACTGAAAAAAAATTGGAGATGAGGGTCTCACTATGTAACTTCAGAGGAGACTGGATCTCTGTAGACCAGGCTGACCTCGAATTCACAGAGGTCTGCCTACTTCTGTCTCCAGAGTGCTAGGTTTAAAGACATGCACCACCACATCTGGCAGATGTGAATTTTTTTTTTTAGTCAATGTCTTTCTTCATGTTTCTGACTTTTATAGAATGACTAGGGAACTCATTTCCTTACCCAAGTAATAAAAGCACTCTCCATTTTCTGCTCTGCCATCAAAATAACTGTGTTAAAATATCCTTTCGAATGCTAAGCAATTTGAAATATATTTTTATATATTATTCGAGGTTAGAATGTAAACTTATTTTATCTATTGCTCATTCAATTGCCATAGTATTGCTTATTGAATAGTTCACTTCTTTCTGATTTGAGATTCTCTTTTCTTCTTTTGTTTGTGTGTGCAAGTGCGCACTTGCTTGTGTGTGCACTTGAATGTGCATGGGTATGAACTCATGTGTGTTCATGTCTGTGCAGGTGTGTATGTGTATCTGTGTTCACATGTATGCGTGTGAATGCAGGTGTATGTGCACGTGTGTGAAGGCCAGAGGACAATCTCCGTGTTGTTCCTTGGAAGTCTCCAGCTTATATTGTGAGACAGGTCTCTCATTGGCCTAGAGTTTTCTGAGCAGACTCCTGTCTCTCCTTCCCAGTGCTCAGATTACATGTGTGACTCACTATGGCCAACTTCTTTATATGGGTTATGAGAACTGAATTCAGAGACTCATGCTTGTGTGCGTTTGTCATCTGAGCAGTCTCCGAAGCCCTGCCCTTTTCTTTACACAATGAACCCTCGTATCTATGTGCTTATTTTTGTCTTCTTGTCCTTCTGTAGCACATTTGCTGTGTGAGTTGGATGCAGAACCTTTTATTTGAGGTTTGCATACTTGCAGCAGGGTTAAAGTTACAGCTCATTGCAAGTACTCAGTAAAGGTACTTGATCTTCCCTCCCCTTCCTCCCCTTTCCCCTCCTCCTCCCCTTCCCCTCCCTTCTGTTTTCTCTCCTCCCCTCCCCTCCCCTTCCGTTCCGTTCCCTTCCTTTTCTTTTCTTGCCTTCCTTCCTTCCTTCTTTTTTTTTTTTTTTTTTGAGACAGGGTTTTTCTGTATAGCCCTGGCTGTCCAGGAACTCACCATGTAGACATGTAGACCAGGCTGGCCTGAAACTCAGAGATCTGCTTGCCTCTGCCTCCCAAGTCCTTGGATTAAAGTCACTTGTCATCACCACCCAGCAACGATGATGTTTTCATAATTGTTTGTCTTGCAAACAGTCCTGCCGATGGTTAATTATTATAGCAGGTAGTCATTGTCATTGCCCCCCCCCCAAGGCCATGCTTACACCTTTATTTTTCTGAGTCGAATTCCAATTTATGAAGCTCTCAGGAAAGCATTCGAAGCCCTGCCGTGATTCTGTCTGAAGTTGCATTCTATTTATACATTAAGCAGGACGTCTAACTTCTTACCCAGCTGTGCTCATCTATAAACTGTCACTCTACAGGTATTTAGGTTTTGTTTTATGCTCTTTAATTATGTGGATTTTTCTAGCTTTCCCCTTGCTGTGGTTAAGATGGGCCCTCTCTCCTCAGAACAGGGTGAGTTTTCTCAAATACTTTGAGATATATTTTCTTATAAGTCATTTAAACAGCCCTGGGGATTTCAATTGTTAGAAGAAAAATTGGAAAGGAAGAAGGAAAGGGCAGTGGCAGCTTTGAACGCCCGTGTCTTACGTATGTTTATTTTTACTAAATCTCAGGGCAGCCATCCCTGTTTTAAAGTGGATAATTGATGTCAAGAAGAGCTAAGTTGCCGAGACCAGGCTCATGGTAAAGAGAGAAAGGCTTAACCCCAGGCTGCCTTCCATTTATGTATTTAACATTCATCTTAGTGAACGTTAGCCCCAGACCAACAGTCTGTTCCAGCAGAGGCTACAGTTCCTAAGTCCTGTTTCTAGGCCAGCATGGTATAGCTCAAGAACCACTCACAATGGCTTGGTCTGTTCTGCTGCTGTTGAATGTAATCTGATGCACAGAGGTGCATACCTAGGAGGTCCAAAGAGTGATGGAGGTCCAGACATCTGTTATACATCAAAGCCTGTGTCCTGTTATCTGTCTACCAGAGTTGAGGACTTGCCAGGGCTAGGCTAAGTGGTAGGGATGTTACTTCTTTTTTTTTTTTTTTTTTGGTTTTTTGAGACAGGGTTTCTCTGTATAGCGGGATGTTACTTCTTTAGACATGAGGATCAGAGTTAATAAGTTCTGTGACCTGGAATTCATTTCCTATTGATCATCCTTCACCCTAAATAGACCCCTCTCCCAGCAGCAGCAGCAGCAGCAGCAGCAGCAGCAGCTACCTCTCCACCGGCAACACTATCAGGTTCTGCCTTCCTGGGCTTGCACATCTATCCTCCTGTCTTAGGGTTTCTATTCCTGCACAAACATCACAACCAAGAAGCAAGTTGGGGAGTGTACTGGCTAGTTTTGTGTGTCAACTTGATACAAGCTGGAGTTATCACAGAGAAAGGAGTTTCAGTTGAGAAAATGCCTCCATGAGATCCAGCTGTAAGGCATTTTCTCAATTAGTGATCAAGGAGGGGAGGGCCCCTTGTGGGTGGCACCATGAAGAGAGCCTATGAGAGGCTGTTGGTAAGCCTAGTTGCAGCAGAAGACAGCAGTGTTTTGGAGATGCCAGTACCATGAGATGACCACCAAGAACAGCAGCAGCAGTGGAGTACAGGCATCTGGAGCCTAGAAGACAGAGTGTGTGCTACAAAGGGCAGAGCTGGAGAAGTGATTCAAGCCCTTGGAGGAATCCAGAAGATCGTGAGTGGATCCCAGACACTGGACGGTTGGAGTTTGATTTTGCTTTTGATTGTGACTGTGCCCTGATATATTTTCCCTCTTGAAGTAAGAAGGTATTTTAGTGTGGAGCCCACAGTTAAGAGACTTTGAATTTTTAAAAGACTTTGAATTTTAAGAGATTGGATGTTTAAAAGGGACTGAAATGTTAATATGTAAGAATTTGCAAAGACTGTGGGACTTTTAAAGTTATTTAGATCTTGGGGATGAATAAGAAA
>CM052711.1:2804279-2820950 GCA_028551405.1 Uromys caudimaculatus | reverse complement strand
TGGCTCTCACCCCCTTACCCCTATGTGTTCCCTTCTTTCTACTTCCCCATAGCAGCTTCAAAAAGCTCCTCAGCTTAAAAATGGCTTGGGCGTTTATGACTACAGTGTGAGAACAAACTCATCCACGTGCCCAAAGGAACAGGGAATGCTGGGCATTAGCATGGCTGGAGGGGAACTCAGTCACAGAAGAAACCCTGACTTGGGGCCTCAGACATCCTGATCTAAAATGTAGCTTCATTCCTGTTACAAACACCCTTCTCCATAATCTGAGCAGGTGCTATTTTTAGGGTTTTCCATGATGCATTTGCTCTTTAACGGAAGAAATAAAGGCTGAGGAAGCAATCAGAGTACTAACTCAGACACACTGGAGCGCAGAGCAGCAGCCATGAGATGCCTCACACTCAACTGCAACTCGGCAATAACTTGGGTTTCTGCCCATTTTTCTGGATTCCTTCAGCTGCATTCTTGGAATACTGTTTTGAAAACTTCAGGTACATTTTAAATTTTTAGCATGGTTTAGAGTTGAGGTACACTGGCCAGAGAATGTCACCATGTGAAGTCCACCACAAACCATCTTCCACTGTCCACAGTAAGACACACTGCTGTCACAGGGGAGGTGGGGAAGAATCCGTGTGTGAGAACAAACCAGCACTGACTGGGGACCAGTCTTTGCTTCTTCTCTTCCTTTGTTATATAATAAAAATGTACCAGGCACTTGGCATATTTCAGCACTGTGGCACTGTGTCTATTTGGTTTTCTGTCTGTGTGTGTGTGCATGTGTATGCACATGCATGCTCATGTGTGTATATGTACCAATACAGGTGCATGTACATGTGTATGTGGGTTACATGTGTATGTGGGTTACATGTGTATGTGGGTTACATGTGTATGTGGGTATATGTATGTACACATGCCAGTGGAGGCTACAGCACAGCCTAAATTTCATTCCTAAAGGGTCACCTAGCCGGGCAGTGGTGGCGCACGCCTTTAATCCCAGCACTTGGGAGGTAGAGGCAGGTGGATTTCTGAGTTTGAGGCCAGCCTGGTCTACAGAGTGAGTTCCAGGACAGCCAGGGCTATACAGAGAAACCCTGTCTCAAAAAACCAAAAAAAAAAAAAAAAAAAAAAGGTCACCTAGTTTGGGGCTCATCGTTGTTTGCTTGCTTGCTTGCTTAAGACAAGATCTTCCTGAAGCTTCACCCACCTTGGCAGGCCAGCAAACCCCAGGGATCTCTCTGCCTGCCTCGGCTTCTCAACTGGGATAAGAAGCAAGCACTACTCCAGGCTCTTGTGCATACATATCTAAGATTGTCCTAATGAGCCTTCTCCCTGTCCCAGAGCCATGCTTGGTTGTAAGAATACATGCGGAGAAACAGGGCCCTGCCTGTGAAGACCTTTCACCCACTGGAGAAGGCAGATAGAAGTCAGTACGTCCCCAGCATCACTCACACTCAGAGGGGGTCTGAGAGGGACATGCTGACAGCCTGGGGTGGACAGAGGATCGAGCAACAAGACCCTTGTGGAGAAGCACACGACAAGCACAAGTGTGGCTTCGCATAGAGATGTAACAGATGAAAAGAAGGTCCTTAGAAAGAGATGAAGATGGGTCAGACTGAGGAGGCCATGTTCTCAGGCCCAGGGAACAACAGCCTGAGAGACTGAGATAGCAGCACTGAGTGGGGGGAGGCAGCTGAGCAAAGGGTTACTCGAATCTGGGGTCACCGTGTACAATTTAAATATGCTCAAAGACGAAATAAGAAGCTGTTAAAACATCGTAAACATGCAATTAGATCAGACGTGTGTTTTAAAGCACCACAAACCCACACAAACATCTAAGGTCAGTGACACCCTGGTTGCTCAAGGATGCGGGAGGATTAACAAAGCTAAACAGCCTTTCAGCCTGCTGGTCCTCCACTGCTGAGGTTGGCAGGAGAACTCGGGTCAGTCTGACTCCAGATTTCTTTCTTTTTCCACTACATCATCCTGTCTCCACCAGAAAAAGAAGAAAGAGGAGGGAGTGCTACAAGAAATCTCCAGGGTTGGTGTCAGCTGGATATTTACGGCTTTGTCACCAAATTCAAGTGTGGATTTGACCATGGTGTCACTAAACCTTGTGTTCTCCCCTTCCTGACTCTAGCAAGCAAAGTTCATGAAAATTCAATAAGCATGTTTTGGAAACAATCTTCAGAGAAGGGCAGAGACACCCCCCCCCCCGGCCAGGATGATGGACCCTGTGGTCCCATGTGCAGGATGGCCACCATACAAGCAACCTTCAGGGTCGGGAGGAAGACCAGCACCATCAGTACAGCCACTCCCCAAGCTCACTTCCAGCACATCATGAGGTGGCCATTTCTAAGCCCTCCAGTGACAACACTAAATGAACTGTGTACCAGGCATAGCCCCACTGTCCACATGCAGACAGTGAGGATACATTCCAAAGACACACACTAGGGGTTCTTGGAGCTCCTCCCACTCTTGCTTTCCTTAATAAATCTGTTTACCCTGTTCAAAAATATCATTATAACAAGCAAAAGGAGCTCATAGGCTAGGGAGATGGCTCAGTAGGTTGTGTTGTTGCAAAGTAAACACAAGAACCTAAAAGCTTCCAGTAATAGGGAGGCGAAGACAGGAGGGCTCCAGGGATGACTGGCCAACCAGTGACCTCTAAGCTCAGTGAATGGCATCTCAAAAGAAGAAAAGTGATCAAAGAAGAGGCATAATGTTAACCTCTGACCTCCACACAGATGCACACGTATATGCATATATACACATGCACACACATATGCATGCACACACATATACATACACACACATATGCACACATGCATACATACATACACCTCACACACACACGCATGTGTGCATGCACATGCACACATACATACACACACACACACACACACACACACACACACACACACACACACACACACCTGATTTCCAAACCCAGATAGATACTTATGGCTGAAGTTCCATCCACTAGGGGGTTGCTCTCTCCAAAGCTCCCTGCAGAGAGGAGTCAAGGAACATTAGTACTCATCCACAGTCTCCACAGACAAAGGAAGTCAATGCCCCAAAGTCAGATGGAGTGAGAATATCCATTCCATAGAGACCAAAGCAAGATAGTTTGTTCCAAGAAAACAATCCACATTTTGACTCACACAGATCCTGGACAGCCTCCACCGTAACACAGACTGGGACCAGAGAAGGAAAGACCCTGACTAGCTTCAGCCTGAATGTCAGAGCAGGGACTATAAAGAATAAGCCTGACATGTGTTCAATGATAGAACTGCATCCACGACAGTCCTCTGAGCACCCGTGCAGCCAGCTGTGCTGGTGACAAGACACAGTACATGAGTCTACTCACCCCAGATAGGGAGCCCATGACAGATCAAAGTACAGACACCACCGAAGTCTAATGTGGTGAACCAATGAGTTTTACTGGGGTTACTGACAGGAGTATGAGAGAGGGTTACTTACAGACAGAAATTACTCAAAGCAGCTGCATCACCAAGGTCTACTCCAGCACAGGCGGCAGCTGGGAAAACCTAGAACACACTGCATAGCCTGCAGCAGCTCAGCAGGTTGAGAGTGTCCTTTCCAAGCCACTCTGGTCTAAGCCTCTTCAGGCAACTCAGCTGGTTTGAGCCTTTGCAGCTCAGCTTCCTCCTATCTGAGGCAAGCTCTCCGCTTTTATTGCTTACTCTGGCAGGCAGGGACCTATTGGATCTGGTCAGTTTCAGGGACTTCCTAAAGCTACTTTGAATTGTTGATCTTCCTGTTTAAGGAGGGTCCTTCAGGACTGAACATTAATTTCAGAAAAGTGGTAGGCAACAAACAAACTGGCTCCCAAGACCCTCAGGCAGATCCTTCTATGAGCAGCTGGAAGGATCACATACACAGGGCATCTTTTTTCATATTTCTCAAACTCATAGTTGAGCACTTCAGAAAAATTAGATGCCTTTCATTAAATGTTAAGCTTAAGCTCAGCATCTGATGGCACTGACCAGTGGCCAATGGTGGGAGAAATACCAGCCTTTGTCACTGAGGGGCAGGATAAGCCAGTCTGACAGGGTGTTGGACTTCAACAGTTCTATCCGTTTGTAACTGTTCATGCTCTGTCTCCTAACTCTGACACTAGCTGCCTCACACTGACACCAGCATCAACGTTCAGAGAACCGATGGGTACATTGCCATAGAAAAATTTGGTAAGCCATTTGTTTTCACAGATATGCCAACACTCTGGTTAACAATGATGGAAACAATTAATAAACACATAGATCTAATTTGGGAATCAGGGAACGGAGACCTAGGCCTACTACAGCCTGAAGGAGGGAAGCTCAAGTCCCTGGGCCTTGTGCAGAATCAGGCATTACAGCAGCTGCCCTACCCTGGGGAAGCCACCTGCTCTTATGGGGCTGCCCACACAGAGAGACTGTAAACAAGTCCTCCATCCAATGCTTCAGAGAGCTGAAAAAAAGAACAAGTCACCTGAGTCTTATGCTGTATGAAGCTAGAGAACCAATCTGTACCAGATGCAAGTGGGAAGGAACCAAACTACTACCATTCCCACGACTCAGGCCAAAGCCTTCAGAGAAGAGCCGGTCAGAACCAATGAAGTATCTCCCTGTAATAAGGTCAGAGCCACCACCTCTGCTGTCACATCACCAGGGACCAAGGGACTTCCACCAAGATGCCATCATTGTGGACAAGCTCAAAGGGGAGGAAATTAAACATGAGAGGAGTTGGATATCTCTAAAGCGGTGACAAATTCAAGGAGTTAGTTAGTGTAGGTAAACAAAACAGTATTATGATTTTGGTTTTGAGACAGGTTCTCACTAGCCTTGAACTCAGAGAGATCCACCTTCCTCTGCCTCCAAGTGCTGAGATTAAAGGTGTGCGCCACCACAACCAGCAAGATGCTGTGTTTTAAAAAGAGGAAGACTTGAAAGATAAATTGAATTCTGGGAAAGAAATGCATAGGCATTTAAAAAAAAAAAAAAACATGAATAACTCAATGAACAGATTAAGCAAGAGAAATACATGCCAGCATAAAAGGAAATACTCAGTTAAGCAACAATCCTGGATTTAAGGACATATTTGAGCATGCAAGGAGTAAAGAGTGTGTTCTCCTCAGACTCTACTGTGATAGATGTGCTACTCACTCTACCATGATAGAGATCCCCCTCAGTCTCTGCTGTGATAGGCGTCTTTCTCACACTCTGCCATGAGAGATGTCCACCTCAGACTCCACCATCAGAGATATCCTCCCCACTCTACCATGACGGAAGTCCTCCTCAGACTCTACCATATTAGACTTCCTCCTCAGACTCCACCATGATAGATGCCCTCCTCAGACTCTACCATCAGCGATGTCCTCCTCAGACTCCACCATCAGAGATGTCCTCCCCACTCTACCATGACGGACATCCTCCTCAGACTCTACCATATTAGACTTCCTCCTCAGACTCCACCATGATAGACACCCTCCTCAGACTCTACCATCAGCGATGTCCTCCTCAGACTCCACCATCAGAGATGTCCTCCTCACTCTACCATGACGGAAGTCCTCCTCAGACTCTACCATATTAGACTTCCTCCTCAGACTCCACCATGATAGACACCCTCCTCAAACTCTACCATCAGCGATGTCCTCCTCAGACTCTACCATCAGAGACGTCCCTGGGATGTAAGTAGCTCATAAGCAACCCGTAGGCTGCAAAGGAATATGCTGAGCAGGTGAACTGGTAATACACACATGAACAAATCAAGTCAGGAGCTGACTATAAAGAAAAAAAACAGCCAACAAGGTAGTTAGGAACATGGAAACTATGTGTAGGAGTGTTTCAGGTCTGAGGTATTCTAAGGTCCTTGTTTCCTTCTGGAAGAAGTTAAAATGATTAATGATCTAAATTTTATTGATTTATTATTACTCTGTGTGTGGGGGGCATAGAGGAGTCATGGCATACAATGGAGGTCAGAGGACAACCTTACTCTGTTTTCCTCTTCCGCCTTTACATGGTCTTGAAACTTGAACTTAGGTCATCCGGCTTTTGCAGCAAGAACCTCTACCCTCTGAGCCATCATGCAGTCTCTTAAAGTTATTAACTTCAAGATGTGCATGCATGGTAAAAATATTTTAAAAAAATAAATAAATAAAAGATGCCATTGAAAGAACAGGAAAAAAAAACAAGTGTTCCTTTAAATCAATAGAGAGAGAGATGGAACTGACCAAACTGAGGGAAGAAAAGAAGAGAGTAGTAAACAGAAAACAAAATCAGATGCTTCAAAGACATCTATGTCTGAACTAACAAAGGCATAAACGATGACAATCCTCACAAGGGGTAGAGATTATCCCAGAGGTGTCAGGAGCACAACGCTGACTCTACCACTTGTTGATGCAAAGCACCTCATCACTATGCCCTGGTTTATCATGGCATAGTGGTGGTTCCTACTGCACATGCTGTCGGGAGAATCACTTATGATAACATATGTTTAGTTCATACCTTGCTTGCAGAGTATTAAAGTGATATGCAGACTATGCACTGTGTGAGACTTAAATGTTTCTGAGGCAGATGTACTTTGCTGAAAGCAAGACTGAAGACTTATAAAACAGATGGGAAAAAATCCCAGGAAAATACTGACTCAAAAAAATCAGGCACACTATTAAGGTCAATAATATTTAGGCAGAAATCTTATACATAAAAAGAAGACTGTCTAGAAGACTCCATGCTTCTGAAGGAGGAAAGCAACCAACAGTCCTCCCCAGCTATGACACCCACAAACCACATCAATAACAAGAATGGCCATGATAACCCTAAGGGTGCACATACTTTGGTGGTAACCAACAGTTCTCTAATTGTACATAAGACCACTGGACAAAAGGGAAACCATGCCTGATACTGGAAAGCTAGCTCTTAGTTAGGGTTTTACTGCTGTGAACAAACACCATGACTAAAGCAGCCCTTATAAGGACAACATTTAATTGGGCCTGCCTAACAGGTTCAGAGGTTCAGTCTATTACCAACATGGCAGCATCCAGACAGACATGATGCAAGAGGAGCTGAGAGTTCTGCATCTTCATCTGAAGGTCACTAGGAGAAAACTGGCTCCCACGAGGTTAGGAGGAAGGTCTCATTGCCCACCCCCACAGTGACACACTTTCTCCAACAAGCCCACACCTCCTAATAATGCCACTCTCTGGACCAAGCATATTCAGACCACCATATCAGTCAACTACCCAGGGCTGATAAAGTCATAGATCTTGCAGGAAAACCTACAACTTGCATTTTACTAAAATAGAAAATCTCTAACTACATGCTAAATATTTGTCCTTATACCCACAGATAAGTATAGTCCTCACCCTCATCAAGAAAACTTTTCTTTGCAACAGATGGAGACCATTTCAGAAAATGACAACCCAGTCCCAGCTCCCCCTGCAACTAAGGCTCAGGAATCATTGCTGAAGATGGGAAGGAAGACCAAAAAACCCAGAGAAGCAGGGAGTTTGCTGTGAGATTATGTCTTCTAGGAATGTCAGAAACCGCATGCATAAAATCTAACCAACATGGCTGCCTAAACATTAGCTGAACAAGAACACCGGTTGACATGGTAAATGAACAGAGGAAAGCACATGAGGCCTCAATCCTACACAAAGAACTACAGGTAACTAAAGGATGCTAAGAAGAGGATAAATAGCCTTCCCAGGGAAGAGCACACCAATCAGTCAGCCGTGAAGATATATGTGGAACGAGTAACGTTCTTCATACTGAGCGGGTTGTATTTATGTATTTAGGAATGCATGGATACATACACACATATATGAATGTAACAACTGAGTAAAAAGGAAGCCATGAATTTGAAAGAGAGAGCAAGGTGGGGTACATGGGAGGGTTTGGAGGGAGGGAAGGGGAGAAAAATGGTTTGATTATATTATAGTCTTAAAAAGTAAAAATAAAAAAAGAAAGACTAATTGATAAAACTCACACGCTATAGGAAAAGATGACTCATCTATCAGCAAAACTGGCAAAAAAAGAAAAAACAGACAGACAAACAAACAAAAAACCAGGAAGAAGAAATACACAGACAAAGGATCTGAACGGCTACTAAACACCTCAGGCTCACTTAAGCCAACTGAACCAGATACTGCTGCTCACCAGATGGAGAAAACGTTAGAGTTCTAACCCTGCTAAATGGTCAGCAACATGGAAGAGAGAAGGTCTTCACACGGTTCTGGTAGGAGAGTAAGCCACACTTCTTCCCCAGAGCTAAAAGCAGGGCTCCAAGAAGCCTCCGTGGATAATGCACTTGCCACAAGAGCTTGAGCACTGGAGCTTGGATCCTCAACTCCACGTAAAAGCTAGATGTGGCAGCATGCATCTGTAACCCCACCATGCTGTAGAGACAGCATGCATCTGTAACCCCACCATGCTATGGATGTAATGAGAGGCTAAGAAGGGGGAAACCCCAGAAGCTCTCAGGCCAGCTATCCTATTTTATACTGTGGTAAACAAGGCAGAAAGTGAGGCCTAACAACCCAAGGTTGTTTTGTGACCTTTATACATACACAGTGGTTCCCATACACCCAAAGGCATGAACATGTACACATCGTATACACACATACACTTTATATTAAAAAGATTAAAAAGACAGATTAAAGACAGATTAAAAAGAGGGCCCAATTAGAATATGGGTAAAAAACATGAACCAACATTTTAACACAGAAGATGTGCATTTAGAAGTAAGTTCATTTTTAAAAGTATTCAACATTTTTCCACCATTAGTAAAATGTACATTAATACCACAATGCAACATCACTTTATACTTAGTAAAGTGGCTTTGTTCTAAGAATAAAGTCTTAGAACTTATATAATATTCTAAGAATGACAATATCAAAGTCTGGCAGGACACAGATAAACCCGCCCTCATATGTCACAGGTAGGATGGATATAAGATGGAATGTCTAACTACAACCAAACGTCACTTGACAGCTTTCTCACGTATATAAGTCTACCTTACACGTATGCATGGACACACAAAAAGCAGAACATGCACTCATACCAGAGAGCTTATCCCAGAGAAATAAAAATGTTCACATAAAACCCCAGTCATATATAGCAGAAACACAGAAAGAAAAAGAAAGAAAGAGAGAAAGAAAGAAAAGCACATTATATATTATTTTTTCAAGTATGTAAAAATCACATACCAACTATTACAGTTTTTATTAATAAATACATAAGTATATAAGCATGAGAAGTGTCCATAGAAAGACCACAGCTTCAAGCTCGTGACCTTAGGAACAAGGGACCTCGGCTTTACTTGTTCACATCCTGGCTTTGACTGACGTGAGAAATTATCAACATTTACAATCTCTAAAGAGTATTTCTAGCTGGGTGTCTGCTAAGCTTTTCTCTACTACTCTGCAAGTTTGAAAAGTTTCTAACTGGAAATAAAAATATATACATATAATGAAGTGTTACGTGTCACCATCGAAATGGGTAATAACATAGATGTCTATTGGTGGAGAGGAGAGAAATGGGTCTAAATACAGTTGTACTATGAAGTATAAAGCAACCAGTAAAAAGAATGAAGGAGAGGAGACACATGCTCTCTGGGAGGTATACCTCAGACTAAATGCTAAGTGAGGAAAATAAGCTAAATGTTCAGTGAGGGAAAAATTTAAAAATAGATCATATTTTTATTTAAAAACCTTGATGTAAACACAGAGAGAGAGAGAGAGAGAGAGAGAGAGAGAGAGAGAGAGAGAGAGAGAGATTAAACTAGAAAGCTTCTGCAGACAGTAAATTGAAGAAACACCCTGTGGGATTGGGAGGCTTAGTTGCAAATTATACATCCGTTAAGGAGTTTATGCTCAAAATATCTAAAGTACATAAAGAACCACAGCAATTTACTCCTAGATAAAACATCCTGTCTTGGCGGGAAACTCATCAGGACCCTTGATGTTCTAAAGAGAGATGGAATCTTCTATCCTTCAGAGAAGGCTCAGCAAGACTCAGAAAGTAAACAACTCAGAAACTTCAGGAAGTCCCTGAAATTGACCAGAATCACTGATCTCCATTCTGAAGCTGGATTTTGGTGATATCATTACTTTATTGTTGATTCCTTATCTGGGGTGAACAGATGTTTGTTCATGTTGCCCCAAGAATTGTGTCACATAAACTGCCACAGCAAGAATCACCTGAGGTGAAAATGAGCCAAGGGCCAGACTCCTCTCAAAAGATCCTAGCAGTCATTATATGCCACAAGTATATAGAAATGTGCTCAAAGTGACTAACAAATTTAAACCAAAGGGAGCTGGGGAGATGGCTCAACAGTTAAGATCACTTGCTGCTCTTGCAGAGGATCCAAGTTTAGTTCCCAGTACCCATATCAGGTGACTCACAACTACCAATAACTCCAGCTCCAGGGAATGAATGCCCTCTTTGGACTCTGTGGGGACCTCATGTTCACTCACTCACAGGAAACCCAGCAGCACCTCTGGAGGGCAGCAGCCAGCTGTACTACCCAACCACACTCAGGGTGCTACTGTGGTCAGGGTGCACTCAACCTGACTGCAGGTGCCTGCCTCAGCCATCAGTGTTGCTAATCTCAGACGGAAGGTGCCAGAGAGGATAAAGGTGGAACCTCACCCACATCTTTACTACAGAGGATCCACAGAAATAAAGGCCAGAACAGAGTAGGCCCAGGCAGGGACACTGGGGTAAGATCACTCCTACAGGAGGCCAGTGGAGCAGGGTCAGAGCTCTCCTCTACACAATGCACATTTCTCTTAGGAAGCTACTGATGGTCAGGGGATCTGGGACTCAGAGAGGTACCCCTCACACCCCCACCCAAGGATGTTCTGCTTAGCCTCAGGGAGAGCGCTTAGCTGACAGGCTCTAGTTATTAGCTTAAAGTGGAGCGAAAGCTTACAGTGAACAGGAGCCAGTGAGTGCACTGGAAGGTGTTCCTTTGGGGGAACATTTCTGCCCATCCTGCCCCCATGGAACCCCCAGGTTGGTACTTTGCTCCCATTTCACAGACCATCTCTGTTGAGCTTCTCTGCCCAACACCACTTCCTCCTTAGTATTACTCAATTTCTGCATCCAGGGGCCCCGAGTTGTGATAATGTTCCCAGCACATTTTATATACTTCATAAGAACATGTTTAAAGCGGAAGGTAAATGTAGTTCTCCTGTCCCAAGATGAGGGAACTCACAGGCCCTCTACAGGCTAAGGCCAGAGCACCTAGTCACCCCAGGTTATGGCTTGAATGTGAAATGCCCCTTCCCCCCAGGCTTCTGTGTTCAAACACTTGGTCCTTGGCTGGTGGAAGTTTGGGGAGGGTATAGAATCTGTTGCGTGGTTGGCCTAACTGAAGGAAGTGTCTGCTGAAAGGCAGGCCTTACGGGCTCTATAGGCTGGCTCCAGTTCCTGATCTGAGAGATGAGAGCAAGCTGACCTGTGTTCCCACTGCCAGAGGCACAGGCATCCCCCAACACTGTTCCTCCCCCACCTCAGACTCTGCAGCCGGAATCCTGAGTCTGAATAAATCCCTCTTCCCTTCAGTTGTTTCTGTCAAGTATTCTGTCACAGGATAAAAAGTCAACAACACACCCTGGTACGAACTGTAGCCGAAGGCACAGAAGTCACACCCAGAAGAAATTGTCTCAGTGGGAAACGTGATGGGTTCAGAGTCAGATAAACTTTGGGTAGTTTGTTTTTGTGCATGAGTGTACATGCAAGTGTATATGCAGGCATGCAGGGGCCTGCAGAGGTCAGCCATGGGGTCAGATCCCCTGGAGCTGTATGACAGGCAGGTGTGGGCTTCCTCATGTGGGTGCTAGGACACAAACTCGGTCCTCAGTAAGAGCAGTAGGCATGTTCCTACCCTGACTTTCTTGAAGTCAGAGTCTCTCACTGGCCTGGACCACATTTAATAAATAGACTGGGCTCACTCACCAGCAAGCCCCAGGTCTGCTCTCCAACACTGGGATTACAGGCACACACTGGCACACCTGGCTTTTCAGATAACCCTCATGCTTAAGTTACAATCCACCTCTTACCTCTAACCTCAAAAAAGTCAGCAAGTTTCCCCTAGCCCCAGGGTCCTCCTCTGTAGCCCAGCCCAAGGTGTTCAGAGCACTGAGGTGCACAAAGCCTGCTCCCTGGTGCACCTCCTGTCTTAGAGTCTGTGCAAGGGGCAAATGAACAAAGGCACAGTGAGGATGGAACCTGGCTGAGCTAGGAGACAGAGCAAGCTAAAGGACAGTGGGCCTTAGAAACAACATTATGTAGACTGCTATTACAGGCCCACAAGACTGTGTCTGCTTCCCCCAGAGGTAGCAGGGGTTCCTCTGGGCTCCTCTTGTACCAAAGATATTTGACTGAGAACACAGGGCAGTATCAACTACAAACTGAAGATAACATCCCTGCTGTGAGCACCACAGCCTTCTGACTTCTAATCCTGCATGGGAGGAGTGTGGAAGTCCTTACTGGGTCCTCACAGCACAGCAAATGCTGCGTGTCTGTGAACTTTTACCTCATCAGAGCGGTGAGGATGCAGGTGGGCAGGGGACAGGGGTCAGGACAGAGTTCCTGAGCAGACTCCCTGCAGGAAGGAGTAAAGGCTGCAAAGCCATGCCCTCACAGAAAAACTGCTGTCACCAAGGTGGACTCCAGCAGGGCCCAGCCACAGCATTTGAGTGTTTCCTCCACGAGAACGATCTGAGAATAAAAACCTCCATCTCTGTCAGGAGGAGGCAGAAAAGGACCACTCTGCTCCAAGTCTTTCTCAACAAGACCTTGTGCCCCTCCCCCTTCCTCCCCAGAGGCTGTTGGCCACCAGCCTAAGAGGATGAAGGGGACAGAGGTGGAGATCATGGTTTGGATAGCCATGAGTATGGTGAAATAACCTCCAGAGACCACTGCAGCAAGACAAAACTACTGTTATTGTTCCACGGATAGGTTATGAGGGCGTTTTTAGAGGTATGGGTGGAATAGATGAGTTGGCTATGGCGTCAGGTGAGCACCGAGGGCTGACTGGTTATAATACAGTACTTACTTACCATGTGGGTGGGCAGCCAGAGTGAGGCATGGTGCTGAGTTACACAGCCTTGCAGAGAGCTCCGTACAAGGTCACTTTTCAGACAAGGCCAGACAAGGCCAGACAAGGCCAGCCACCTATGTTCAGGGACATTCTCTGAACAAAGACAGGCAGAGACAGGAAAACCCCACTGATAAGGAGAGTCCCCCATTTTGCACAAAGCTCAGAAAGTCATTCAGTCATGTGAGACTGCTACCTTAGTAGCAAGATTCCCCAACAAGCCCTCGCCTCCAAAGAAACCACTTTACTAGGCTTGGCCTTGCTTGTCATGGGGAAGAAAAAGCCCTCCTGCACCACCCTCTCCTCATCCTATGCCTCCTAAGAGAGGAGGCAAGGCTGTAACACAGCTGTGAAGGGCACAGTCCATGGTCCAGGCTCACTAAATAATGGAAGCCAGCGGCCAAAGAACACTTTCCCATCCCTGCTGCGCCCTGTCTCACTAAAGGTAACAGACCTCCACCTTTCCTTGAGTTTCTTATTTCCTTATCAGTCATGGCTGCTTTCAGCCAAAGCCAGAGGCAAAAAAAGGAAAGAAAAGGAAAGCTCATTTTAAAGAGGCAGAGCAAACATCAGAATTAGATTCTAGACTGGAATTTTAAAGCAACAGTGATAAAAGCACTAAGGGCTGGTGGGTAACATAGACAACATGCAAGAACAGATTGGCAATGTGAACAGAGAGAGGAGGCCAGTCTAGAAAGAACCAAACAGAAAGACTAATTACCAAAAACCATAATAACCAAAATGAAAACTGATTTGCAGAGGTGACCCCAAATCTCTGAGCTCCAGTATATACTGCTAGAAATATTAGAAATTAAAAGGATGGGGGAATACTAAAAAACCAACCAGAAAATATCTAAAATCTAGGACAAGTACTAAAGGGGTCGATGCACATAGCAGAAGCACCAGGAGATGAAACAGAAGACACATATACCATTAAGCACCGAGGCCTCACCATGCTGGTGTCAGGCACAGCTCTCAGATCCCAGAAGCAGAATGTTGCCACACAAACAAAACAAACAAAGGAATACCTCATTAGACTACATAAATATTGACGAAAGCAACAAAAATCCTGTAAGAAGTCATAGACAAAATTATCACTCAACTATCTTGGTGTCTTTTCTGTGATAAAACATTCTGGCAAAAGCAATTTAGAAAGAGCAGGTTATTCTGGTTCACAGCTCAAATGTACAGCCCACCACACTAGGGAACTCAAGGCGGCTAGAGCCTAAAGCAGCTCGCCACATGACTCCTATAACCACCATGCAGAGAGGGCTTGAATGCTTGCTGCTGCCCAGCGCTCCTTCTCCATTCATATGTCCAGGATCCCAGCCAGGGAATGGTGCCGCCCATAGTGGACATATCTTCCCACATCAATTAACACAATCTAAATAATCCCCCACAGGCATGCTCAGAGACTTCCCAGGGGAGTTTAGATTCTCTGAGCTGACAATTAGCATTAACCTTCAGAGATATAAAGATAAGGATCACCAACATCTCAGAACCAAGCAAGCAGAAGGTAAGTGTACACACAGAAAATGCATTACCACCTCCATATCTGCACTTCATGAAATCACCTCCCAAAGTGAAGGAGAAACAGAGATTTCCTCAGATAATAGTGGGTCTCACAGGAGAGACCCATACCAGGTCTTCATACCAGAGGAGGTGAAGCTCCCTACATAGAAGGAAAATGGTACAGCCCTATTCCAGATGTACGTAAAGACTGGAAGACTCCCAGAGAGGCAACAAAGGTAAATACATTCCATTTTGTTATTATTAGATATCTAGCATAGAAGTTTGATCAAAATAAGAGCAACAAGGGTAGGCAAGATTGTTCAGTGGGTAAAGGCACCAGCCGCTAAGACTGATAACCTAAGTTTGAACCCTAGGATCTGCCTGGTGGAAGGAGAAAATGGCCGCCCATGAGTTGTCCTCTGTCATACATACATACATACATACATACATACATACATACATACATACATCATACATATATACATGCACAATACATATATACATACATGCGTGCATACGTACATGCAGTAAAAATAATGGCAAAAATGTATTTGACTATGGTGGTACATGTACAAGTACATTTATAAATGACATGAAGGAAAGCAATGGTGCATGGAACAGAACACTGGGGCATGTTGTTATTAGAATGTATTTTCACTACCTATTAAGCAGTATAGTGCTGTTGATGAACTGCAAACTCTAGGGCAATCACTAAAAAAAAGAATTAAAAGAAGCATGCTTTAAGACTTGGGAGATAGCTCAATTAGCAACGTGCTTGCTATGCAAGAGGTCCTGAGTTTGGACTCCCAGCCCCTGTGTAAAAATCTGAGTGCAGCAGCCATGCCTGTAATCTCAGTGCTGGGGAGACAGGGAGTGTAGATTCCTGCAGCTCACAGCCAGCCAGCCCATATGAGTCAGAGAGCTCCAGACTAGTGAGAAACTCTGTCTCAAAAGCAATACCTGGAGTCACTGTGGATAACACCCGACCTAGACTTCTAACTGACACACGCGCACATGCATATTCACCGGCACACATGTATACAACGTGTACATAGATATATGTATATATACCACACTCAGACACACAAGCATATTTTATATAGACAAAAAGTGGAGTCATGAAAACGATCAGTTAAAACCAAGACAAGAAGAAAAAGAGTGGATAACACCACAGGAGCAAAGACCAAGGGCAGTGAACAGTGAAGCAGAGATACCACAGCCAGCAGCCTGGGCTTTGGTAATCACGTTAAGCTTAGCTCCTCAGATTGTCTGCAGCCCTGAATTAAATATGAGGTGGAGACGAGATGGGGAAGGAAATGTGTGCTAGCACTAATCAAATGAAAGTAGGGTAGCTACATCAGAGGGAACTTCATCAAGAGCCAAGGAGCCAGTTCCCCAAGGGCGCATAACAATGTGCACAGGCGCCTAAGGACAGGATCTAAGTCTGTGAGGCAAGCCTATGAGGAGGCCTGGGAGATGATGGCCCAGCGGGTAAGAACATCTGCTTTGCAAGCATGAGGACCTAAGTTCAAATCTACAGCACCCACATAAAAATCCAGGTGTGGCCACACTCCCACCTATAGCCCTGGCATGCCAGGGGCAGAGGCGGGAGGATTGCTGTGGATTGCTGGTCACTGGGCTAGCTCCAGGTTCAGTGAGAGACCCAGTCTCAAAGGAAGAAGGTGGGGAGTGACACAGAGGGACACCTGATGTCCTCCTCTGGCCTCTAAGTGTGCACAGGTGTGTGCACCCACACAGACATATACATATAAATAAATTAAGGTGTATTTTTAAATAACTAAATGAAAACTTATTTTAACTAAAGGCAAAACTTATGCTTTAATAGAGAGAGATTTCTAATATTTTAATATAGAAAAGATCAAAATCAGAAATCAAAACATCTGCTTTAAGAAACTAGACAGGATCGCAAGAGCCAGGAGTGGGCCAAAGACACGCCCCACAGCTCACCAGGCACGCAGAAAAGCCCCTAGCAGGCGCAACGCGTCCGCAGAGCTCACTGACTCCGCCCGCTTTCCACGGGCCACAGAGACTGTC
>CM052711.1:2781121-2803779 GCA_028551405.1 Uromys caudimaculatus | reverse complement strand
GCAGGCATGGTGGTTGCCTGTAATGCCAGCACTCAGGAGGCAGAGACAGATGATCCCTGGGGCTACAACTAGCCAACTGGTGTGCTTAAACTGAGAGACACTGCCTCAAATGCGTAGAGAAACTGAGGGAAACACTCAAGGCAAACTCTGGGACGCCACATGCATATATATCTGTGCATGCCCATCCTGCACACTTGATCAAACACACACACACACACACACACACACACACACACACACACACACACCTTTAAACAGCAGAGAAGAGAAAAAAATCTCTAAAATGCCAGAGAGAGAGAGAGAAAGAGAGAGAGAGAGGGTGATGTGTGAGTGAGTCTAATCCATTTAGCCACATGGAAATTGCTGATGACCTTGGCAGTCTCTAGAGACTGAAGGCAGTGATCAGATAAGATATGAGGCAGGTACTTGAGGTACTTGAGGGCAAAAAGTGAAGGCACTGACTTCTCTTTAAAGAGTCTGGCTACAAAGGGAAACAGCAAGAAAAGGAAGTTGACTTGTGTCTAAGATGTGATGGAAAGAACTTTTGTCCACAGAAAGGTTAAGGGGAAAGACTGAGGAGCATCATGGGAAGGTGTGGGGGTGAGGCACCGGAGCAGGTGGGAGAAGATGAGGCTCAGGCCAGGTGGAGGGGTTAGCCTTTGACAGGGAGGATGGCCTCTACTGAAGCAAGAGGAGGGGTGAGTGTAAGGCCTGTGTATAGACCTGTGACTGCTGGAAGATGCAGGGTCTCTTGGTTCAGTTTTAGCAGAAACCATGAACCAAGAGCAATGGCTAAGCTAATAGGCTAAAGAGCTGAGCCTAAGAAATCACAGCCTCTTACTTATCTCAGCAAAACCACTCAGCATGATGTCATTTCCTCGACTCCCCTCCATGTGGGTTGATGACTCTTAAGGGGGACACAGACTCAGGCCTACCTAGCTGGCTTGGTGCTGTAATGGTTACTTTTAACTGTTAATTTGCTACAACCTGTAATCACTGGGGGCTGGGGGGACTTTTGGATGAAGAATAATCAAGGTCAGGTTGGCCTGTGGGTGTGTGTATGGGAGATTGTTAGTTGGTATAGGAAGCCCATTTCACAGTGAGTTCCTAGGCAGAGGGATATTGTATCAGAGGGAATTAAGCTGTAGATCAAGCAGGCAATATGGATGCATTTGCTTCTGTTCTTGACTGTGGATGGAGAGTGAGCAGCTGCCACCTTGACCTCACTACTGCGATGGACCATGACCTGGGACTGTCACCCCACAAACCCTTTTTATTCCTCATGTTGCTTTTAGACAGGGTGTTTTTCATTACACCAACAGAAATATATCTAGGACAAGGACCTTAATGAGATGTTCTGGAGAAGATCAACACTGGGAGGGGAGATGGTGCCTTCAACTGGGAACCCGGGTTTATTAGGAGAGTTGGCACACAGTAGAAGAAATACTGAATCAGGAAGCTGGATTTGGGGTTAGTGTCCTTCCTGTAGACTGCAGTGAGGCTGAGAGCAAGCCTTTCACTTTTGTGATCTATTTCTCAGTCTGGACATGAGTGAAATGCCTCTGATGTCCTGGGGCTCCTGGGTGGGGACTGTGTGTGTCACTGTTGCAAGAGGTGTCTAGAGCAGGGTGTAACTTGCACACGCAGAGCTGGCAGTCTGTTTGCCCCCACCTCCTCTGCTTCCTCAGCCCTGCTGTGATGTAGGGTGAGTCATTTTCCCCTCCATTGCACCGAGCCTCTGCCTCCCCATTCCTACCACTCTCACAGGCATACTGTGAGGGTTTAAAAATTCAGCAGAGGACTCTGGGATGAAGAGCCTGGAGAAATGTGACTGATGGGCCGTCTGGCTTTCTGAGCACTGTTTCCTTGTGGGTGGGAGCACTCCAAGGCCCGTTCATGCAGGCCAGTGGAGAGCACCTAGGACAGGAACCTGCCTTGCTCAGATGTCCTACAGAGAGGATGGGGAGAGCATGAACCAGTGATACTGCACTAGGAGAAATGGTATCTGCCTTGGGGGACCTCGGCCTGGCTGAGTGAGTCACTAGTCCAAGCTTGTGAAGAGTACTGAACATGGAACCAAGACATGCTTTTAGATACAAGCCTACCCTTAGGAAGTGGGCTGGGTAGTTTTATGTCAATTTGGCACAAGCTATAGTCATCTGACAGGAGGGTACCTCTCAACTGAGAAACCGTCTTTATAACATCCAGCTGTAAGAAGGTATGTAAGACAGTTTTTTCTTAATTAGTAATTAATGAGGGATGGCCCAGCCCATTGTGAGTGGTGCCATCCCTGGGATGGTGGCCCAGGGTTCTATAAGAAAGCAAGTAAGCAAGCCATGAGGAGCAAGCCAGTAAGCAGCACTCCTCCATGGCCTCTGCATCAGCTCCTGTCTACAGGTTCCTGTCCTGACTTCCTTTGATGATGAATAGTGATGTGGAAGTGTAAGCCAAATAAAACATTTCCTCCCCAAGTTGCTTTGGTCATGGTGTTCACCGCAGAACTAGACACCCTAACTGGGATAGGAAGTATGATAGAAAGACTGCTAGCTCTCTACCTCCCTAAACTTCACTTGTGCAGGAAGTGACTTCACTGACCAAAGGAAGATACTAGAAACACCCGCCCACGCTGCTGAGGGCACAGAAATTGGTAGGAGTGCTGTGTTATGGTACCAGAACTCACAGACCAGCTCATTCTAGACGAGCATCCTGTTCTCCATACTGGGCCAAGCTTGTGTGGAACCGGGACATACTCTTAAAGCTGGGCAAGGTCTATGTTGCTCTAACTGAGCCCAGATGATCTGGCCCTTTGGAGGATAGCAACCCTTTTCTCTATCTCTGTCTCTCTCTTTCTGCGTGCATGCGTGTGTGTGTGTGTGTGTGTGTGTGTGTGTGTGTGTGTAGTGTGGAGGTCAACCTCAGTTGTCATTCCTAAAGTACTGTCCCCTTTAATCCTGATAGGTTCTCATTGGCTTGGTTCTGAGCAGGCAAGGCTGGCTGGTCAGAGACCTCCTTGTCTTTCCTGCTCCAGTGTTGGGATTACATGTGTGGGACACTGGGTTTGACTTCTCTGTGAGGGTTTTGGACTCTGAACTTAGGTCTTGTGCAGGAGGCACATTGTAGACTTCCTTATCTCCCCAGACCTCTTAAGCCCCAAGACAGGTGATGACATACTGAAGGAAATGGATGAGGAGAGACTTGGATGGAGCAAAGCAGACTTCCTGCCGGGAATACATTGCCATGTTCACCTCCTGGGGAGGCAGGTGGTCAATCTCATGGGGATCTTCTCTGATCAATATGAATAATCAGTCACTTTTCGCTGTATTTTCTATAAATGGTGACTGTAGCCAGAGAGCTTACTGGATGCAAAATGGCCTCTTGGTCAGGAAATTTTCTTAAGGGTATTGATTTTCTGAAAATAAAGTGCTTGCTCTGCAGAATTCCATGTTATTTCTGTTTTTTGCAATGTCATGGTGATGCTAAGAGTTCACAGCAGAGTGACATATGCAAGAGCCTAAGTCGGATGCTTGGATCTGTCTCAAGCAGTCCTTCATAGCTTTCTCCACAGGCTTGTAAAGAGAATGTTTTTGCTCAGCAGTTAAGTGCTTGCCTTTAGTGGCCAGCCCATGTTCTAGCCATGGGAGGGAGAGATGGGAGCCCCAGAGCAGGAGACTGCAGAGCTATGATCTCTGGCTGTCACTGAGAGACCCTGCCTCAGTGAATACAGTAGAGGGGTGAGCAAGATTGAGTCCTGATATCAACTTTGGGTCTACACAACTACATTCACATACCTCCACATGTGTGATCTACACACATGTAAAAACGCGCACACATACGTGCAAGTCATAATGCATGAAAAATCGGCAAAAAAAGTTCTAGCATCCAAATCTACTTCTAGACTGCTGGTCTCTGTGGTTAACCTGTAAGAGCTGAATCTCAGAGATGGGTGGAGGGAGCTGCACACAATTCTCCATCAACCTCCCACTTATTTGGTGCCTCCCTCAGACCCTCTTGAATGCTCCTGTAGGGATAGCTGCAGGAGGAGAAGGTGGTCAGCCTAGCACTGTGAGGTGATGGTAAGGTACCATTGGTCCGGGCCTCACTCAGGCAGAGCCTATTAGTACTCTTGAAAGACTCAGGATGAAAAACCTCACTTAGAAATAATTGTGAATTTTATCAGACTGTCACAGGCATGGCCACTACTCTCAGAAAGGACTTCTTCCTGAGGGTTTGCTACCCAGAACTAAGGAGCTGTAGGTAGCTTCAGTTTGCAAGCAACACGTAGCTGCTTACTAGCAGAGTCTTCAGAGTTCTAGCTGAGTAGTCTATCACCCAGACTGTGTCTTGAAAGACAGAACAAACCCTAAAATCCCATCTCCCTTTTCAACATCCTCTCCCTTAGCTAGATTCATGGGCTCTTTCCTCATAGCATTCATAATTCACCTACATTTGGTTGATATTTAAAAACTAAACTTATTTGAGATAACTAAATACTCACAGACAGTTCTAAATAATAGAGCAGAATGATCCCATATACCCGCCCCCTTCTCCTCACACCCGTCTGCAGCCCTGGCAGCCATTTCTTAGGATATTTTTATAACTGTGTTATCTCCAGTAAGTTATATAAATGGAGTCATAAGCCTGTAGCAAGGACTGGGTGATGGCACAGTCCATAAAGTGCCTGCCTCACAAGAGTGAGGATGTGGACTCTACCCCAAAACACATGTGAAAATGCTCTCATGCACTTACAATCCCAGCGCTATGAGGGGCAGATTGCAGATCCTCGGACTGGCCACTAGCTTGGCCTAATTGGCTAGCTCAAGGCCAATGAAGAGACCATATCTGAAAATAAACACACATGCACACACAAAAACATACTCAGCCACATACACACATATGTGCACACACACATATGCACACACCCACCTGCACACCCACCTGCACACACATATGCACACATGTGTGCACACACACGTGCACATACACATGCACACCCACCCACATGCATACACACCTGCACACACAGGTGTACATACACACATGCATACACATGCACACACACATGAGCACACACATGCATGCACACACTCGCATACATGCATGCATGCACACACATGCACACACACAAGCATGTACATATGCACATATGCATGCATGCACACGCATGCGCACATACATGCACACATATAGATGCATTCACCTATGCACACTAAAGATATGTTATATAAATCAGAAACCTGAAAGTTTTTTACTCTGAAGGTCATGCAGATAATGCTTGTTTCTCTAATGTACATATTTGTGATGCTTATTTGAGTTTCCTGGTATAGATGCATTGTGGTTTGCTTAACCCTGCATCCATTGAAGGCTATCTGAAGTACCACTCATGTTTTCTCCATGACAAGTAAAGTGTCTGTAAATGCTCTCATATAGGTCTTCATGTGAGCATGTTTTGGACTTAAAGCTCAGCCATATGGCTTCACTTTCTGAGTGCCATAGGCTGCCACAGTCTTCTGGGATGGCCACTCCAGTTTACCTTCCTACTGATGGTCTGGTCATTTCCTTCTCACCGACATTTTGCACCCAGCATGGCTATTCATCTCAGATATTTTGACAGGCGTACAGGAATGTCTCCTAGTGGTTTCTGTGTTTTCCTAAGGGCTAATGTGCTCATTTGCTCTCTGTAAATCCACACTGGCCACACCTTTTTCATGTTTTCTGACTGGATTGCTTTTCTCTTGTTAAATTTGAGATGGGTGCACTGTAGATCGTGTGCTCTGTATGCTAGCGCTTTGTTGATGCTGCTTTGCAGGTGTCTACTCTGACCACACCTGTCCTTTTGTCTTTGTAAAGCCCAGTGTGTCTGTTCTTCATTTAACAGTCATGGTTTCGCCATTGAGTTCAAGATCCTAAAGCTTTTCTTGGACATTTTCTCCTGAAATGTGGTTTTATATTCAATCTGCACCCAGTGACATTTGAGTTCATTTTTAGATAACGTGCTAAGCAGCTAAAGGTTTGGTTTTTGGCCTGTGAGTGTTCACATGCCTCAGTGGTATGAAAGTCATTTGGGCATATTTGTGTGAGCCTTACCCTATCCTCTGATATGTTCTATTTCCTGTGTCCAGACTCTTGCTGACAGCCCAGTCTTAATTATGGTAGCTGTAGTTGTCTTGAAGTCAGCTATACCAGTCCTCCCACTTTCTTATTTACTGAGATATAATTGATACTCAAGTAATGCCTCCCCCTCCCCCAAGGGGAGATAAACAAAACCAAGAAATCTACATGTGTTTAATGTCTATAACTTGGCAAGTTTCAACTACTTTATTCTTATTAAAAATTGCTCCAGACATTCTGATTCTTTTTCTCTGCCACATAATTTTAGGGACATTTTTGAGCATATGTATCTAGAAAGATTCTAGATAGCATTTTGATAAGAACTGTGCTAAACCAAGATGTCCATTTGGGGGAAATGGATATGTTTGGTGTGTTGGGCCTTCCAAGTTCTCAGAGTGGCGTCTCCTCATTTCTTGGCTCTGTCTCCTCAACATGTTGTTGTTTTCAACATTTGAGTGTGACACGCTTTTCTATATTTACACCTATGTGTTTTTCAGCAGTTATAAATGGTAGCGTAACATTTTGGTGTTCATGTCTATGGTAAAGGAATGCAGTGGCTTCTGTGTGTCTCTCTTGTCTTGTTGAACTTGCTAACTGCCCTGTTCATTCTGCAGGTCTCACTGCAGATTCTCAGAGAACCTCTACAGACGCGCGCCACTGTGGTCTTTGCAAATGGGGCAGTTGTGTGACTTCCTCTGTGAACTGGATACCTGTTCTTTCCTGTTTTGCTTTGTTGTGTGGTGAGACAGTGCTGAGGGAGAGTATGAGAACCGATGTCTTGCCTTTTCTCATCTTACTGGGAAAGCACTTGGGTTTTCATGATAAAGTGAAGGGTTAGCTGTAGGTCACAGGGCCTATGCCCCTGCCTCCACTCTTCCCATTTCCCCTCTCCATCCCTTGTTTTCTTCTGTTCCTTTGTAAAATTTAAAAAATTTCCCCATATTTCTATTTCCATTTTTTAAAAAAAAATACCATGAATGGGTACTGAATTTCATCAATCACCAATCTTTCAAATACTGAATTAGCTTACACTTCTCAAATATGCTGCTATAGTAGCTCATTTTTTGAATACTGTTAAATGTTGTCTGCTGCCAGCTGTTAAGAATTTTTGTATATATGTTTATGAGGGATATTTGTAGTTTTCTATGCTGTCTTTGGTTTGGAAATCAAGGTAACACTAATTTCACAGAAAGAATTTCGAACTGCCCCTTCTGCTGATATTTTCTGCAGGAAACTGTGCAAAATTGCTGTGACTTTGTCTTTAAATTTGGAAATGTTACTCATTAAAACCTCCTGGACCTGAAGAGATCTGCTTTGGGAATTTAAACCTTGGTTTTATCTGCCTTGGGAAGTTGAACAGTAAGAAGAAAGTCCCTGGGTTTTGGGCTGCAAGTTGCCACACTGTGTCTTTCGGGGATCCATTTGTTGAAGCTTCTAAGTACTGAGTTGTCATTGCTGTCTCTTGGCGTCTCTGGTGTTCCCAGCAATGATGGTGACTCATTTATCTTTGGTCAGTTGTTTTTCTTTGACAGTTTATGCTGCTTTTCCTTTATATTTTGCAGCTGGGGATTGAACCCAGGGCCTTGATCACTGAGCGATAAGCTGACTCCCAGTCCCAGTGTTATTTCTAATCTTTTAAAAACGACCAGCTGTTCTCTCCTGCTTCGGCTCCTATCAGCTCTGCAGCTTACCATTCCTTCTGCTTGCTTTGCTCTAGCTCGTTCTTGACAGAAGTTCTTAAGGTGAGGGGTTGGATCGTTGGCCAGGACTCTCATCTGGTGCCTCTGCACGCCTCCCTTTCAGTTCTGCCTCAGTCGCACCCCACAGGGCCTAATGTGTTCAGTTTTCGTTCCCATTGAATTCAGTGTAATTTTAAATTGTCTTTTGATATGCCCTCTTTGGTCCATGAATTATTGAAGAAAGCACTGTTTAGTTTTCAAGTGTTGGGGTATTTTCTTGCTGTCTTTCCAGTGTGTGGGTGTGGGTGTAGGACAGATGCTATGCGGTTTTCTGTTAAGTGTTTGCGGCTCTCTGACGGACGAGCATGAGGCTCTCTATAATGCTCTGCGTATCTTTGAAGAGACTGTGTACTCTGCGGCTGTGGGAAGAGAATTCTATCCGTGTAAAATCCCACTGCTTCTTGGTATCCTCAAGTTCTACGTCCTTGTGAATCCTCTCACTCACTCTTCCCCTCCCTCCTTCCTCACGGTGAGGATGGAACCGAAGGTCCACATAAACTCTACCGCTGAGCTACATCTTCCACCGTTTTTGCTAATTTCCTGCCTGGTGTTCTATCCTTCGTTGAGAGAGACGTGCTATGGATGAACTTTTGCTTCCTGCGCTCTGAAATTCTTTTCAGTGCATTCATATGAAGGTTGCCCTGCCTTCCTGGGGGCTTGGTCCTCTGTAGCACTGTCCCCTTCTCTCTGAGTTACAGTGGTCATGTCTGCCACAGAACAGGAACTGCAGGGTGATTCAGTTGTGTTTTGTCTTCAAGTTACTTGCTCCTCCATGCCCCAAGGCTCTGCTGATGAGGGTACTGGACTTTTCTTTTGTTTATAACGGTTACTGTATTGGGGTCTGAACACCCCAATCTGAATACTTCCATCTGGCTTGTCTTTGTGTCTGCTCTTTCTGTGCCAGGACACCCCATGTTTCCATTTACTTTCTAGCTTGTCCAAGAAATCTTGTGTTTGATGCTTCTGATGTCTGTGTCATTTCTGGTGCCAGCATCTGTTGATTAACTACTTTTCACGCAGTGTGACCTCATACTACTGGGGTATGGTGGGATCTCAGGCTCCCTCCTCTGCATGATTCACCCCTGCTTAGGAAGAGAGGGTGGCTGTTTCCTTGCAACTTTGGGAAGGGGAAACAGGCTTCCAAGAGTACCTTTGCCACTCCCAATAGGCACAGGGCACATCATCTCTGTAGCCATGGCTCCAGCAGCACGGTCATTGTCTAAGGGCTTTCTGTTTTGGGGAGCTGCATGGTGCCCCGACCTTTCACTGGAGAAAATGGGTTGTGTGTGGAGAATGGTATTGTCTGTGTGCCTTATTTCTAGGCTACTTACCTCTTCTATTCAAAGACTGGGCACACCTGAGGAGCCAAGTCAAGGGAGCACCTGCTATGTCTTTGTTCCTACTCCCTCTTTTCAGACTTCTATTTAGTTGGTTTTATCTGTTTTATTCTTTGAGCCCAAGCTCCCCTTTCTGGTGGGAGGGGGGCCAGGGTCTCATGTGTCTCGGGTTGGCTTCAAACTCACTGCGTAGCCAAGGTGATTTTTCTCTCTTCCTCTTTCATTCTCCAGTGTTGGGGTTATGGGGGCCGGCATAACCACACCTGGTTTATGGAATGCTGGGGTCAAACCCAGGGCTCAGGTCCATGCTAGGGGAGCACTCTTCTGACTCAGGGGAGCACTCATCTGACTTAGCCATGCTTCAGCCCCTGTGCTTCCTTAATTGCTCTGATGAGAAGTCCTTTTCACAGGAAGAGAAATTTTATGTCAAGTCAGAACAGCTCTGAACACGGAGTATGGGCTCTCTTATACTTCCTGCCCCCCTTTCTCAGGAAGAGAGATCAAATCAGTCTTCATCACAGTTTGATTCCTTGGCACAGAGTAATCCTCAATGTGTGTCTGAGACTGAGCTCCAAGTGAGGAGGCCCTGCGTTCTTTCTTCATTGCTGGATGCCCAGGGCCTATACCAGATTGTTCCTGGCACAGAACAATAAATGTATAAATATTGATGGAATAAACTTGCTTAATTCTCTTGTTTGGCTTCTCACATGTCACATATAAAACTGGTTGGAGGAAAACAAATAAGTAAGGTTGTGCTTAGAAACGAGCAAGACAATAAATGCGTCTGAGTGTTTAGTGTACTGCTCAGCTTGCAGTCAGCCAGACAACAGCCTGCTATCATTACAGTATGAGCACTTCCGTTATCTCGTTCACATAAATTCCTCCGTTCTCGTTCAGCATCTGCTATTGTAGCTAATGATCTGTTCAAAGTGTTGTGAGCATTTGCCATTGGCAGATCCAGACTGGTGAAATACTTCTGTTGAATCCTAACTCTGTCTCTCTTGGTGGTGTTTTTCTGGACAGGTCCTGCAGCTGGGTTCAGACATTCTTCCCCAGTACAAGCAAGAGGCGCCAAAGACACCCCCCCACATCATCCTACACTACTGTGTCTTTAAGACCACGTGGGATTGGATCATCTTGATCCTGACCTTCTACACAGCCATCCTGGTCCCTTACAACGTCTCCTTTAAAACCAGGCAGAATAATGTGGCCTGGCTGGTGGTGGACAGCATCGTGGACGTCATCTTTTTGGTGGACATTGTTTTGAATTTTCATACCACCTTTGTCGGGCCAGCAGGGGAAGTGATCTCTGACCCCAAACTTATCCGCATGAACTACCTGAAGACGTGGTTCGTGATCGACCTCCTGTCCTGTTTGCCGTATGACGTCATCAACGCTTTTGAGAACGTGGATGAGGTTAGTGCCTTTATGGGTGATCCAGGGAAGATTGGTTTTGCTGATCAGATCCCACCACCACTGGAGGGGAGAGAGAGTCAGGTACATCCCTCAAATCTTGGACCTTGTTGTCATGTCTTTAAAGCTGAATGAAATGCGGGTTGGGTGGTCAGCACAAGAATCACTGAGTGGGTGGGACGCAGCATGAGCCATGGCCACAACAGAGGGAGCATGTATCCTGGGTATCCCGCCTGCCATTCCTGTCCTCTGGAGCTCCAGAGGCCCTGCATGTCAGTAAGCGGGTGTGGAAGAGACCAAGGGCTCACTCTTCCTCCATGTGGAGTGAGGCTACTGGCTCAGGGAAGGGAGGCTGCAGAAGCAGCTATGCATGGCCACTGCACCAGAGAGCCCTCCCTTTGGCACTCGACTGCTGGATGTGTACCTACCTGTTGGGTGTTCTGATGATGGGCATTTTCTTTATCTGCTTCATGCTGGCTGTTTCACAGGCTGTAACCGATGGTAACTAAGGCCATTTCTGTTCTCCGGGGAAATTTTGCACTGCGTTGTCTCTTTGCTAGTGTTGGTTTTGGAGGTAATTGTTTGCTGGGCTACTCTGATATGCAGTATACTGCATATACTCTGGGGTTGTGTGGAGTCTCAGTCTTGTAAATACTTGTAACCATGTTGGGATTGGGACATGCTCAGGCAGCCAACAACAGGTGCCTGAGACAGTTGTGACAGGAAGTGCCCATGGGCTGGTGAGGAGCCAATGTCTCCTTTCAAAAAGCAAGGATTCCAAGTCACTGCAAGGAGCAGTGTAGATTCTTATCTGGATGATGCTTAGAGGGAAGTTTTCCTCTATTTTGGATTAAGATAAGACAGCTTGCTTGATAAGCCTCTAGCTTGTTCAGCACAGGGACCTCATTGTCTCCGATTACAGAGGGTCAGGAGGATTAACTGTAGGCAACTAGGCAGCCATCTGGAGGCTGAGCTGAGGCATGGCACATCCTCTGGGGTAAGGATAGCCATGGAAGGAAGAATCTACTCCATCCAGGATGGGAAGCACTGGCTGAGGGCATTGCCATGACTCTGCCTTCAGACCAGCACAGCAGTAGCTGATGGCATCAGCTGCTTCCCGTGGGGAAACCAAATAGCCATGTTGCTCTCCAGCTAAGGGTTAGCTTTCCTACCAAGTGCCGCCAAGATCAGAGCATAGATATATACCTGATCCAGATCCAGAATGGCCCCTGCTGTATTTGTTTTAAGATACTTTATCTTTGAGACAGCACCTTGTGTAGTCAACCTAGAACTTGTTATGTAGCTGGCTTTAAACTTGTAATCCTCTTGCCTCAGCCTCCTCAGTGCTGGTGTTACAGGGGTATGCAAGCTGGACCAGTTGTTAATATACTGTAAAATTCCAAGGGCTAATTCCTGGATGCCTTAGGTGAGTTTTGCAAGATTAAATGATTCTAGCCAGACCATCTACATGCAGAGGACAGAGTCCCCTCTGGAAAGAATGTTGGCACTCTTCGATGTGAATTACAGAACATATTGGGAGGTGTCTGTCTCTCAAGAAAGTTATGCTATTGGCTTATATAATTCAAATATATTATTGTAATCTAAAAGAAATTTCATATACACATGGGAAGTTAAATTTTATACTAAAATAAAAAACAAACATTTGTGGGGCTGTGAGAGAGCTCAGTGAATAAGAGTGCTTGTGAGAGCAAGAGGATCTGAATTCAGTCATTAGCACACAGGTATAACTGTACATGCCTATAGCCCTATTGCTGGGAGTGCAGAGACAAGTGAATTCTGGGAGCTCACTGGCCAGCCAGCCTAGCTGGGACTGAGCTTCAGTGTCAGTGAGAGACCCTGTCTCAGAGAATAAGGTGGAGAGTGATAGAGGAAGAGCCAGATGTCTTTCTCTGGCTCCTGTATACCATGCACAGCTATGTATGTTCACACACACACATGTATGTACTATGCATGCACCATACACACATGTACACACAGATACATGTTGGGGCCCAGGAGTCACCTCATACATCACGTGAACAGCAATCTCAGACAGGGATAGTTTATTGAGCATATGCCTCAGGACTGATCAATCAGGGCCACGATTCAGGCTCAGGAGCTGAACCATGACATTAAGTTAAGATCCTACAGGGTTTTAAAGCCTAAAATCCACAAATATCTGTGGCAAGTACATACATGTACAAATGAACTTGAGTCCTCCAATCAGAATTTAGGGATAGGGGATTTTCCTTAGGAACATGTCTTTGTTGTACATTTATTCTGCTCCCATTGGTTGGGTTATTCAACTGTGGCAGGGGACTTGGCTTGTCTAATATTCATATCCTAACTTGTTTACCAGGATGGAACTTGTCTAACATTCATGTCTTAACTTGCCAACCAGGATGAGACTTGCTTTGTTTTTCTTTCTCCCAAGTAGCATGTCAGGTCCTAGGGAGGTCTTGGGAACTTAAGCTTGACCCCAAAATGGAAGTCTTATTCTAAATGGTTTTTTATATTGGTGTAGATATCTCTTACGTTGGGGTCCATCCCAGGGTTAGCTTACCAAAGCAAATACCATAAAATCTTATACACAGGTTCATTTTGGGAGGTGTCTGTCTCTCAAGAAAGTTATGCTATTGGCTTATATAATTCAAATATATTATTGTAATCTAAAAGAGATTTCATATACACATGGGTGGTTGGTTTGGGTCCATGCTTATTGTGGGTAACTGTACAAAACAGTTCTTCTAATTCCTATCATGATTGGTTTCCAAGAGCACAGAACATAACAAAATTCATAATCAACTTGGGCATAAGAAAGTTTCCTAGTAACAGCAGAAACAGCACAGGAGAAAATTTCCTTATGATATCAGTAACAGCATAAAATGTCAGGCTAGCCAGGTAACAGTTACCTAGGCCTTACATTATACCTAGGTTTTAACATTCTATCTAGGTCTTAATATTTTAGCTAGACCTTAACATACATGCATAAATATACCATACATACATGTACACACACACACATATATACATGAGTGTACATACACACACACATATACATGCGTGTATATACACTTACACACACTCATATAGCCACATAGGTTTGTAAATTAAACCATGTGCTATTTATGGCAGTGGCATTGGAATTTTGCAGCTAAACAAGACAGTTCTTCAGTTTCCTTGGGTTCACATTAGGATCTGACAGCGCTGCAAACGTGTATGAGAGATTGGCTCCATGGCCTAGAGGCTAACAGGACAGAAAGCGTGTTCTCAGACACTGTGTGTGCTGGGTTGGGAAGCCTTCAGTTTTGAGCCCCATAGAGACAGCCCCTGATTTCCAGATTTGTGGGATGGTTTGGTTTAGGAAAGGTGTCTGTTATCAGTGGGCTTCATGTTGGAAAGAGCTTGCAGCCAGAGGTCTGACCACATCATGATCATAAATAGCAGTTCCTGCGTTAAGGGATTCAGGCCGGACAATTTTTAAAGTGTTGGATGACTGCTGACTCTGCCTTTCATACAAATTGTGGTATGTTGAGGGATGTGTGAGGAGGCTGGGGATGGGGTCCCTGGTCCTCCTGTGGTCACAGCTACAGCCCTGTTCATGTCACCCTGAGCCCCCTGCCAGCTCCAACCTCAGATCTACTGGGCTCTAAGTCTGTTCTGCATTGCTCCAGAAGCTCTTTGATAAAACAAGAGGCCTTACCTTTGCCTGTTGCCCTTTGCCCTTTGCCCTGCAGTGTTATGGGAGGAAAGTAAAGTGGGTGATACATTAGTGGAGGGTGAAAGGAGGGCACTGGAGGTCAGAGATGGACAGGCCCTTCTGAACTCACTGGAAAGAAAGCAGACACGGGTGTCCTGCCTCTCATATGACCTTCATCATCTGCTCACAGAACTGCTTGGGCCCCTTCTGCCCCATCTTCATCTTCCCAATGACAGATCTGATAAAACAGGAGCACACTACACTGAAGTGAATCAACCTGACTAGAAGCTGCTAATGTGTGCTTACCCCTTGGCTTGTGAAATGTAGAGGAGAAGCTGGGCACTGGGTATGGTGGTTGGAGGAGACAGCCATGGTGTTGATCTGATGCCCAGTGAGGGGCAGATCCACTGGTCCCCAAGGGCTACCAGTTAATGGAGTGAAGGGCCAGGCCAGTGGCAGGTAGAGGAGGGCAGGCCATGAGGCGGGTCTCACTATTTTTCCCAAGAGTTAGTCTAGGGGAAAGTGTAGTGAAGTCCCTTTATGAATGTCTTAGGGTTTTACTACTGGGAAGAGATACCTGACCAAGGCAACTCTTACAAAGGACAATATTTAATTGGGGCTGGCTTACAGGTTCAGAGGTTCAGTCCATTATCATCAAGGCGGGAACATTGGCAGCATCTAGGCAGGCATGGTGCAGGAGGAGCTGACAGTTCTACATCTTCATCCAAAGGCAAACAGAAGACTGGTTCCCAAGTAGCTAGGTGGAGGGTCTCCAAGCCCAGCCCTACAGCGACACACTTCCTCCAACAGGACCACACCCACTCCAACAAGGCCACACCTCCTAATAGGCCACTCCCTCGGCCAAACATATTCAAACTACCACAGTGACAAAGTGGTCTGATTGATGGCTCAGTGACTCATACTCCATACCTGTTCTGGCCTTACCACTGGCCGAGGCTGTAGTGCTGCTGATCTAAGTGTGCAATTCCCTCTGGTCTAGATTATTAGTCTGGAAGAGTGTAGGAAGAACGAAGAAAATACTGACTCATTTGTCATAAAAATGTACATGGAGCTTAATTAACTGTCCCTGGTGTCTTTACACTTACGCCAGTAGGCTGTGTGCCAGTGGAGACCACCAAAGAAGACCAAAGCAGTGTCGTTGCTGTGTGTGTGTGTGTGTGTGTGTGTGTGTGTGTGTGTGTGTGTGTGTGTGTGTGTGTTGGGGAGACTTGAAGGGAAAAGATTGGACCTGGCTCAGGTCTGGCTCACGAAAGAGCTGGATAGAACCGCTAATGCCCGTGATCTTGCATCCAGCTTGTGGATGTCGCTCTCTTGGTGGTTCCAGCCAGAAAATGACCCTTTGTTTCAACTTGCTTTGCTTATGTAGATGGCCTCCATTTGCGTCATTCCCCGTCTGTGGGTAATCATCCCCTCTGGAGGCTGTTTGTGAATATGTCACACATTAGTGCAGCGGGTTAGAGGACAGAAGGTCTGTAGCCTGAGCAAGCTGGAGCTTAGAAGGGTGTGTTGGAGCCCTTGGCAGATCGTTGGCCTGGCGTGCTTCCTGGATTAAAGTTGGGATTGTGAGGGATGAAGCCTCCCCTCTCCTATGGAAACCTTGGTGCTTGTTGCTCTTGCAGTGTGGAAGTACAGAGGGGAGAGAGGGGAATTGAACTTGGTGTCTCTGAGTCACTGTGTGCTGGCATGCTGGTTAGGAGTCACCCTTCTCCTTGGCTGAGTGACATACAGCAACCCAACCAGCTGGTGCCAGCGACTGACCAGCTAATACTCACCAAGAGTAAGCATGCTGATGGCAGAGGGTTCTCTTCATCTTCCCAAGACCCTAAATGCTTTACTCTGAGGGAGGTGAGAAAACTGTGAGGGCATTGGAGGAAGGAGGGGAGGAGGGTGACTTGCCACCCTCATCAGACTGTGCACTAGAGGGTTGGGTGGCCAGGAAGACCACGTTTTAGTTTCTAGAACCTTGTTAGCTTCTGTCACTTTAAATCACTTCTGCCTGGGAACCATATTGGGTCAGCTTTCTGCTGGTAAAGATGCCTGTGGCAGCTGGTGTGGTGTGGTGGTGTAGGCCTAAAGCAGGACAGTGAGTTCAAGGCCAGCCTTGGACACACCACAAAACCTTGCCTCAAACAAACAAACAAACAAACAAAAAAACAAACAAACAAAAAAACAAACAAACAAAACAAAAGAAGTCTGGCTTACTGTTAAAAGCCTAATTTTAGCTACTCAAGAGGCTGAAGCAAGAAGACCATGAGTTTGAGACTAGCCTAGGCTATATAGTGTAGACTCTGTGTAAACTTCACCCTTCCCTCATTTTTTATGACCTACACTCTCAGGCCTTGTAAAGACCACAGTGCCTCCTCCAGTCTTTCACCTGAGCCTCTGCTTGAATGAGTTCCTCTGTTCTTCCCACCCTGAGCATGGGTCAGGAAGAAAACTGATAAAAAGATAAATAAAACACAACTTCTGGACAGTGCTGCCTGCAGGGGATTGCAACAGCATCCACACCATCTCTGAAGTTAGACTCAGGCTTCTGGCCATCGCTGGTAGGTCATAGTCATCAAGAGAGAAACACCCCCATCCGTGGCTCCTCTTGCCACCATCAAGACCCTGGGAGAAGGAGGAAGTCTGCGTTTCTGCTTTGTTTCTCAATTTTAAGGACATCACTGAGCAGCAGAGATCCTCGACACAGACATGAGCTGTATAAAGGCCAAGGAAAGGGGACAGACTCAGGGATACTGCAGTGTGAGTTAGTGTCTGTCCCTTGTGCCTCCAGACAGTGACTTGCCTGAAAGGTCACTGATACATCAGAGAGCCTCTGTAGGCTGCAGAGATGGTTGGCCTGCATCCATGCACAGGTCTCACTTCTTCCTTACTCTCCATGTGCAGGGGTTCCAGAGAGGGAGGAGGAGGAGGAGGAGGAGGAGGAGGAGGAGGAGGAGGAGGAGGAGGAGGAGGAGGAGGAGGAGGAAAAGCCTGCCCTGATCCAGGCTCTGAACTGACCAGTGCTCCTCTATGATGATCTGCAAAAGTTGTTGCAAAAAAATCGAGGTCTAAGCCTTTCACCGAATATTGATCATCAATGAAAGAGTTACCTCATCATGGAAATATATGGAGGAAAGTTAGGCATATATTGCTAAATAAAAGACATCTACATACTCTCTGATCCGTGTTCTGAACAAGACAAATGTGTGGAGAGAGGAGAGAGGAATGCTTGCCAGGAATTTAGAGGGAAGGAGGAGTAATTAGCCTGAAGAAGAGCTACAGGGTAGAGAGCTGATGCTGTGTGACACTGGGATGGTCACATGTCATTCAACACTAGTCTATACCACACAGAATGCTAGACAGATATGCCCTGTGTGCATCTAAAGTCTGTACTGAGGAAAGCCTGGAAAGTGAGCTCAGAGGAAACAAGAGGCATGGCTATTCCCTGAGGAGAGATGAGTGGGCCAGATCTTGGAGTTGCTACTAACCTCCATTATCATCAGCCAGCCCTGCACAAATGTGCCAGGGCCCTTCACTGAGCCATGGGCTGCTCACCTGAAGCTTTTGCCAGCCAGCTTCAAGAGATGCCCACCAACTCAAAGTGAGCACTGGGGACCAGGCCAGAGATTTAGCAACACCCTAGCTGTCCACCTAGCACCAGCATTTCTAGAACTCCTGGAAGGTAGGACAATGATGGGAAGAACCTCTCCTTCAATACAGGCTCTGGTGGAAGCACAGGGTTCAGGTGCTGTGTCTAGCACAGGCACACAGTGTGATCAGACTTGATAGGAGGCTTTGGGAGCAGGGGTGTGGCTGGGGTGAACCTTTGACTTCTGGAAGTGGTACTTGAGGGGGTTCCTGGGAAGTAGTGATTAGTCATGATCTCAGGTAATTGTGTTTCTGGAGCTAGACAGACTTCAGGAGGCTCAAGGCAACTCAGGGCACAGAGAGACATACTGCTGCACTGTGGCCTGCTGTCTCCTCTCCTCCTTCCCAGGTCCTTTCCCACTGGCCCACAATTCTCTTCCCACTCTCTACCATGCTCTCTCTCTCTCTCTCTCTCTCTCTCTCTCTCTCTCTCTCTCTCTCTCTCTGCGTGTACATGTGGTGTATGCACATTTGTGAAAGAGGTCAAGCTACATTTTCCAGCCCATGTGTGGAAATCCAGCTGACCTGGTTAGTCTCTTTGAAATGCCAACTTCATTCACCCTTCTTGAGTCTAAGCTTCTTCTACCTGCCACACATCTACACAGACACTGATCTGCATAGACCACATGTCTCTCTGCAGGTATGATACACATCTCCTGGCATACATCACACATGGATCTCACCTGTCATGTGTCCATACAGGCATAGATCTTTACCTACCACACTTCTATGTAGGCATGGATCTCACCTGTCTCATGTCTATGCAGGAGCTGATTTTTCTGGACTTAGTTTGACCACTGATTTCTTCACATGCTCCTGTATAAACATCACATTGTGCTGTTTGCTGTGGTTTTGTAATGATTTTAATTGTCTCTATTTAACTGGGCAGGAGTTACCAGAAAGGCAGTTAGATTGCTCTCTGTGTCTCTGTCTGTGTCTCTGTGTCTCTGTCTCTCTTTCTCTGTATCTCTGTCTCTCTGACTCTCTCTCTGTGTCTTTGTCTATCTCTCTTCTCTCTCTCTCTCTCTCTCTCTCTCTCTCTCTCTCTCTCTCTCTCTCTCTGTGTGTGTTTGTGTGTGTGTGTGTGTGTGTGTGTGTGTGTGTGTGTGTGAGAGAGAGAGAGAGAGAGAGAGAGAGAGAGAGAGAGAGAGAGAGAGAGAGAGAGAGAATTTGAGTGCCACATGCCACAGTGCAGAAATCAGTTCTCTCCTTTCACTGTGTGGGTCCCAGGGATTAAACTCAGATTGTCAGGATTGGTGACAAGTTTGACTGGCCCTTGTTTTGAGGAAACTTTTGAATGATGGTTTTAGTGCATTTAACAATTAATGAATTTCTGTTCTGCTCTTACCTTTGTCATGTGTTTCCTTGTGTTGTCTTTTTCTCTTTCCTTCTTGCTCTAATACATGTGGCCAAGGACCTGCTTTCTTTATTGCTAATGATTTTTGAGGGGATACTTCGTTATAGAATTTAAATTTTATATCTTTGGGTGAACCTTTTAACATTGTGAAACATATCTGTCTGCCAATTTTTATTTAATATGATACCAGAATTCTTAGTTCTTACTTGTTGTATGTTCCTGTCTGGTAATGAGAACCTTTGTTGTATTTTGCTATTTAGATTTCAAATCAGCATATTTTATTTGATTAATCTATTATTATTATCTTTTAATGTCTATGGGTGTTTTGGCCACATCTGAGTACCATTTGTGTGCCTGGTGACTGCAGAGGCCAGAAGAGGGTATTGGAACTCTAGAACTGGAGCTGCAGACAGTTAAGATCATCATGTGGGTGCTGGGAATCGAATCCAGGTCCTCTGGAAGACCAGCCAGTGCTCTTAGCTTCAGAGCCATCTCTTTATCTCTCCACCACGCTGGCCTTAAAAAACAAACAAACAAACAAACAAAAAACAAACATAAAAAAACCAACCAAGCAATAACAACAATGAAACAAGAGAACCTTCTGCCTTTAACACAGAGGACTAGCCATTGCTTCAGTGTATCCAGTACGATGTCTCAGTTTCTATCACCCATCTCACTATGGTGGCAGTTTGTTCTATGTCCCAACTTTCTCTCTTTTGTGGAATTACTTTGTATTCTTCTTGCTAGTCTCTGACTTTATTCTTTTGACACCACTCAACTCTTCCTGAGCTTTACAAGGGTTTTAGAATATTTACCTTCCTGTCTGTTTATATCCTTTTGATGTCAAGTGCATGCCAGTTGTTTTGTTAGCAAACACACCACTGTATCTGTTACCTTCTCTGTTGCTTTCATCTCTTGGTCTTCTTCTAACCTCTTTCTTCTTGCCTTAGGAATATCCACCATTGAGTCTGCTGATAAGTTCTGTCAGGTTCTGTTTGTCTGAAATTATCTTTATTTTACTTTAATTCTGTAAGATGTTTGCACTGTTTATTGGAGTCTAGGCTGCTGATTGTCTAGACACACTTTTCTAAGTTTCTGCTTCTGTTATTTCTTCTGAGAATTCAGTCCTTGCTCCAATTCTTGTTTTGTTGTAGTCGTTGCCCCCCCCCCTTCCTTTTTTCTTAAGAGTTTGTCTTCCTCCTTATCCTTGAGCAGTTTTAGGATGACATGCTTAGCATTGGCCACATCTGTCAGGGACCTGATACGTAAGAGGTCATTAATGAAGAGGTGGTTTACAAAGACACCAGGCAAGGCTGACAAAGCAGCAGAGAACAGCTCAGACTTTGGATAGGGACTAGAGTCAGGGGCCTTGCTGTTCTTCACATGAAATGGAGCCAACCTTTTGCTTAGAGCAAGACACAGAGAAAGGCATGAAAAGTACTTTACAGGAGTGCTCAGCCTTGGCTGAGGGTCATGATGTCCTGTGGTAGCTGCAGAAGACACACAAACTGCTCCCTCATCCCTGTTTCTCCCTTAAACCCTTGTAGTTCTCACTGGTGACCAGGGACGAGACAGAGGGTAGATTTAGTGGGTCACAAGGGTTTGCACCTTCCTGTGGTTCAGGTATTGCCAAGCCTTTGTGGGAAGGAGCAGATAGTATTTTTAATGGGTGGGTCTTATCCTGTCTCTCTTCCTCTTTTATTTATTCTATTTATTTAAAAAGTGAATGCCATTCTCAGCTAATAGGCCACGTGAAAACAAGCCATGGGCCAAGTGATGTTAGACTTCTCGTACAGATCCAGGCACTTGCCGGTTTTGGAAAAGTGTCCACTGCTGTCTCTTCATAGCATTGACTCCTTCCCTTCCCCTCCACTTCAAGGACAGATTAACCCTTCACTCTCCACCCTGTGTCTCCTTTACACACCCTGTCTTTGTGTTTTGCAACGTTTTCCTGTCCACACCCAATTCTGGACTCCCCTCCTCCCCTTTTTTTGACTGTTCTACTTTCCTAATTTACTCTTTAGTGTTGTTCAATTATTTTTAAACTTCCTGTACATTCTGGTTTTGGTTAATGCATTAGTGAGTTTCTGTGACTGTAACAGACACACATGAATGGTCAGCTAAGGAGGGTTAGTTTGGTTCACAGTTCTAGAGACTCCCATCTGAGCCATGTGGCCCTATTGACTTGGGCCTCTGGTAAGGACACTGGCCCAGCTAGTGAACATACCGTAGGGTAGAAAGAAAGAATGAAAGGTGGGGAAGGAGAGGCATGGAGGAAGAGGGTCTCATAGTCACCTTCAAGATGACTACACCCCCAGGATGACGTATGGACCCCCCACCAGGACCCCCACCCCTGGAGAACCAGTGTAACAGAAGAGCTGCTAGGGCTCCCAACATCTGACCCACAGCAGTCCCTATTTTTTTCAGAGTTAAAATTGCCATTTGGCCTATTTATACTTTAAATTTTCTCCTGATATTCTTGATCCTACCTTTTATCTTGTCAAATACACTGAGTATAATTATTTTAATGTCTTCTTTAAATAATCTTGCACTGTAGGGTCTCTGTGGGTCTCTGCCTCCTCTGTTCCTCTGTGTCTTTTATTGTTCATATAGATATTTTTTACCTGATTTTTAATTTTTAAAAATTTTTTGATACTTTATTTACATTTCCAATGTTTCCCCTTTTCTAGGTCTCCTATTTGAAAATCCCCTATCCCCTCTCTCTCCCCGCCTCTATGGGGGAATTCCACCGCCCACCCACCTGCCCACCCACTCCCATATTCCCACCTTGACATTTCCTTTTACTGGGGCCTCTAACACCCTCAGACTCAAGGGCCTCTCCTCCCCCTGATGGCCAACAAGGCCCTCCTTTGCCCCACATATGTGGTCCGAACCATGGGTCCCTCGATGTGCATTCTTTGGTTGGTGGTCAGCCTCCAGGAGGACTGGGGTGGGGGGTCAGGCCAGTTGACACTGTTGCTCCCTCCATGGGGCTGCAAACTCCCTCAGCTCTTTCAGTTCCTTCTCCAACTCCACCATCTGGGACCTCACTCTCAGTCCAGCAGTTACTGTAAAGTGAAACTTGGGTATTCCAAACTTTTAGGCTAATATCCACTTATCAGTGAGTACATACCATGTTCCTTCTTTTGTGACTGAGTTACCTCACTCAGGATGATATTTTCAAGTTCCATCCATTTGCCTGCGAATATCATTAAGTCATTGTTTTTAATAGCTGAGTAGTACTCCATTGTGTAAATGTACCACATTTTCTGTATCCATTCCTCTGATGAGGGAGATCTGGGTTGTTTCCAGCTTCTGGCTATTATAAATATGGCTGCTATGAACATAGT
>CM052711.1:2755779-2780621 GCA_028551405.1 Uromys caudimaculatus | reverse complement strand
GGTGAGAAATCAGGTGTAATTCTGATAGGTCTGCCTTTATATGTTACTTGATCTTTTTCCCTTACTGCTTTTAATATTCTTTCCTTGTTTTGTGTTTTTGGTGTTTTCACTATAATGTGACGGGATGCTTTTCTTTTCTGGTCCAATCTATTTGGAGTTCTGTAAGCTTCTTGTATATTTATGTTCATTTCTTTCTTTAGGTTAGGGAAGTTTTCTTCTATAATTTTGTTGAAGATATTTACTGATCCTTTAAGTTGGGAATCTTCACTCTCTTCTATACCTATTATCTTTCAGGTTCTGCCTTCTCACTGTATCCTGGATATCCTGGATGTTTTGGGTTAGGAGCTTTTTGCATTTTGCATTTTCTTTGAACTTTGTGTCAATGTTTTCTATGGTATCTTCTTCACCTGAGATTCTCTCTTCTATCTCTTGTATTCTGTTGGTGATGCTTGCATCTATGACTCCTTCTCTCTCCTAGGTTTTCTAACTCCAGGGTTGTCTCCCTTTGTGATTTCTTTATTGTTTCTATTTTTATTTTTATTTTTATTTTATTTTCCTGGATGGTTTTGTTCATTTGCTTCATCTGTTTGATTGTGTTTTCCTATAATTCTTTAAGGGATTTTTGTGTTTCCTCTTTAAGGGCTTCTAGTTGTTTACCTCTGTTCTCTTGTTCTTCTTTAAGGGTGTTATTTATTTATTTCTTAAAGTCTTCTATCATCATCATGAGAACTGATTTTAAATCTGAGTCTTGCTTTTCTGGTGTGTTGGGGTATCCAGGGCTTGCTGTGGTGGGAGAACTGGGTTCTGATGATGCCAAGTAGTCTTGGTTTCTGTTCCTTATGTTCTTGCCCTTGCCTTTTGCCATCTTGTTAACTCTGATCTTAGCTGGTCTTACTCTGTCTGGCTGTGGCTTGTCCCTCCTGCAGGCCTCTGTGTCAATACTCCTTGAAGACCAGCTCTCTCTGAGAGGTATTTGGGTTTGGAAAGCTGTGGCACAGGGTCAGCACTGGGGTGCAGACAGAAACCAGAAGGATCTTGTCCCCAGCTGTCCCTTGGTTCCTGTGTCTTGATGGCTGTGGAAGGGTCCCTCTTGATCCAGTGATTTTGAACAGAAGTGGTGGTTTTGCCTGTGTTCGAAGGTGTGTCAGCACTTCTAGGGTACCAGCTCTCTCCTGGAGCCCTGTGGCCCAGGCTGAGGTCCCCAGGCACGGATGGAAATTGGAAGGTTTCTGTGTCCTGTGGGTTCTTGTGAGCCGGTGAGCAGTGGTGCTTGTCTTATCCCCCACTCAGAGCTTTTCCACGCTCCTGGTAGGGTAACTTTCTCCCAGCGCTACTTGGCTATGGAACCCTGGTGGCCCAGGCAGAGGTCTCCTGCCACAGATGGAAACTGGAAGATTCCTATCCTGGACTTTTCCTCAGTCCCTGTGTCTCGTGAGTTCCGGGCAGGTTGCGGTGAGCAGTGGTGCTAGTCTTAACCCCACTCACGGCTTTTCTATGTTCCTGGGAGGGTAGCTTTCTCCTAGCACTACTTGGCTATGGAACCCTGGTGGCCCCAGCACAAGTCTCTTGCCACAGATGGAAAGCCTGATTTTTAATTTTGATTATGTACCAGATACTCTTTGTGAAAATTATAGAAATACTTTAGAGTACAGGCATCGTGTTTCTTGAGAAAATGTCGTTTTTTATGCATAGCTAAGAACACAGCAGCAGCCTCACTTGAACAGCAGCTGAAAAGCAAGTGCGAGATCTTTTTCTAGTTCCCTTTCGTCTAGATGATCGCCAGTGTAGCTCCAGCTGAAAGCGGGGATTTCAGTGCCCTTAGCTTCTACCACCACGAGGCTTTCGCTTGTGCTTCTTAAATTGAAGAAGCTGTCAGAAGTGATGCTCAGATCTTCCACCCCTCAGATGCATCCCAGAACTGACAGCTAACCATAGGAGATCTGCCTGACTGCTGAACACATCCTAGAATATGCATTTCCGTGTACATTTGACCCCATAATTCCTTGCTGCACTGCTGGCTTGCTGATGCATTCAAGCTGATTTAAAAGCAATCTGTGTAGGTTCTTCATTGTTCTTAGTAAAAGAATTCATGTGGATTTATTACTCTGCTGTTAACAGAAGATTTCAGTAATTTCTTAGGGAAAAGCTTTGAGCTGTGTATTCCTATTGTGTTAATCTGCATTTTCAAAGACTTGATGCATACCGTCTGCATGCCCATTGATAAAATTATAAGAGTTTGCAATGGCGTTTGCTAGTTTTCGCAATGGCATTTGCTAGTTTTCGTATAGCTTGCTGTTCACAGTTATTAATTTAAAAACATTGCCTATTCAATAGGTCTAAACTGGAACCCTGTTGGTTTTGTATTGGTTCCATCACCAGTCTGTCCTGGTCTGAATCCTCTTACCTGCGACAGAGCCTTAAGCAGGTATATGTAACTCATTCTGCTGCCTACCTGCAATATTGGGATACAGTTATTCTCACCTTGTGGGATTAGAGGAAAAATGAGCTGGGTGAGAGGAAGAAAAGTAGACATGGCTGTACCTAGCCCAGCGACTCCCTGACCTGTTGGGGCTTTTCTTTCATATTGGTCTGCCCTTGACTAATGACCAGTGGTATTGGGTCTCTTGACATGAAATTCTTAATTCTCATGTCTGTTTTTTTGTAGTAGGTTTGACCTCATGCTTGCTTGTATTCTTATGTCTGGAAAAACTATAGGAGAATGTCTGCTTGCAAGAAGCTCCTGGGAACCTGCTCCCAGTTAGTTCTGATTGGTAAATAAGGATGCTGACAGCCAATAGCTGGGCAGGGCGCACAGAGTCTGGACTTTTAAGATTCCCAGGCTAGAGACAGAGAGGAAGGAGAAGAAGAGGAGCTCTGCCATGCTGAGAGAGAGAGAGAGAGAGAGAGAGAGAGAGAGAGAGAGAGAGAGAGAGAGAGGAGGGGAGGGGAGGAGAGAGAGGAGAGGAGAGGAGAGGAGAGGAGAGGAGAGGAGAGGAGAGGAGAGGAGCGATGCCATGCCTGAGGAGGTGCAGGACAGGGAGGCATAGCCACCATGTAGGAGCTGGGAGAATGTGGCCCCAGAGGGCTGCCCACCTGGTCCAGGGCAACCAAGGTAGAACACAGAATGTAGTCAGTGATTATCAGAGGGAGGTAGATTAGCCACATGGAGATTAGGAAGTGGCCTAGCCATTGAGCTGTTTTAGGCATATCAAAATATAAAGGCTGTATTTTGTTCGAGAATGTAAACCATTGGGGTGTGTAGCAGAAACCCTCTGCCAGGATTTATTTATTTTAATACTACAGATGGCACCCAACGTGGGGCAAGTACTCACTTTTAAAAATTAATTTAAGATTCCCAAACAGAATACATGTACCATCCCTTTAAGATTAGGAGGTAGGGATAATTGGTTTCTTAGCAAAGTTGTGTGTGGTTTTTGCCCAAGCTGTGTGGGCTGAGCACTAGGACAAAATACATGCTAAATTGATGCACATAATTCTAGGGTTCATGGTATAAGCTAGGACTCAACTGCATCCCCCAAGCTGACCCAGACGATGCAGGTTGGTGGGCTTGGGATCCAGCCTGAGGCCTTCTCAAAGGTTTGTAAACTGCCTGAGAGAGCTTAAGACTCAGAGTGCTGGGACTCCCTACTGTACAAGGAGACAGGCTACCCAGAGGGCAGAGAACAAGGCTACGTGCCTCCTACAATCAAATAAAAAAAATTTAAAAATCAATGCTGTCATAAACAACCGGGTTCTTTGAACTGGAGCTCCACAAAAATTCTGGGATTCCTTAGCCTGACATATGACACATTGTTAACCTAAGAATATGCTTATACAATAAATAGAAGAGAATTAATTAAAATTAAATAAGAAAGGATATTAATTCAATTTATATAAAGAGAAAGGTGATATATAATGGTGATATATAAATGTTTTTAAATATATATGGATAAATAAATAAATTCAGGTCTCTGATTTCAATGTATAGGAGACAAAGACATGGACACAGTTTTCTTGGGAGCCTGAAGCCAACCTAATCTATAAACAAATCTGGGTCAGCTCAGGCTACACAGAGAAACCCTATCTCAGTTAATAATAACAATAATTGTTTTTAAATGTCTTAAATTGCTTTAATTATCAAAATGCAGGTGGTTATAAGTTTGGTGGTTATGGTATTACAAATTTTCTATGAGAGAGGTCAAAATAGATCAGGCTAAAAGAAAAAAAGACCTTCATAATCATTTCTGGCTTAGCTCAAATGTTGCTTCCCTTGTGATTTCTCAACTGATTCCTCTGAGCCAGGTCTCATATATTTTTCTTCTTGGTCCCTACAGAATAGCAATGCATCCCTGGATTATAGCTCTAGTCTGTCTTATACTACAGATACACACTCCATTATTTATAACTCTAGAATCAAAATCTAAGGAAGATGAGTTTTAAAAAACTCATTTTATGGTGGAGTCTCTACTGACCTGAACGTCCTTGGAGAAACCCAGCAAATGAATGTGTGTCAACTGCATGGCTATTTGTCACTTGTATGTAGAGAATCTCAGTGTGCTTGACGGAGCTGTCCAGCGCTGCTTAAATGCTTGGTCATCTGTGTATGAGGCCGTATTGTCTTCAAGAGGTATGGACCCCATCTGAGCCTAAAGCATTTGGTTCAGCTGTCTGAGGCCTGTTTATATAGTTGTGGGTACTGTAAATTTGGAGAGCGTATTTTCACCCTCATAGAACTTAGAAACTCTGCTTATTTCAGTGGAGTGTGTGTGTGTGTGCATGCGTGTGCCCTTCTGTGTGCACGTGGAGGCCAGAGGACAACATTAGATGTCTTCCTATGTAGATTCCTACCTGATTCCCTTGAGATAGGATGTCATGTATATTTAATGGAATACACTTAGAAGAGGAAGAGAAGGAGGCAGAGCAAGGCTTGTCAGTAATGGACTTAGTTTGATGAACACTAACACAAGCAGCAATGGCTGGGAGATGAGGACTGGTTTTTGTGCATATGGAGCTCTGTGGTAGAGTGCAAAAGGCAACTTAGTAGCTGATGTCATAGGCTAAGATTTCCGTGGCTCTCCTTTTCTATGTGGTCATAAGATGGAAGTTTCACTTCTAGCCATTGAGCTGATATATACTTAGTAGAAGAAGAAAGAATTCATGAGGCAATTAGCACGTGCTTCCTGAACTTGTTCCTTCCTGGGACTTTGGGGTTTTGCACCTCATCTCTCCCTTTTATACAAAAAGAAGGTGAGGCTGGCCATTTGCCCAAGGTTGCAGGACTAGGAGTGTTGGGATGGATTCCGAATGTAGGCTGGTGTCACATTCATTTATGGTGTCATAGTTTCAGTCACCATGTCACACATCTACTGATGCATAACAAGGAATAGTTAGGCAGAAGCCAGATTGTAAAGGGCCTGAGTATAGGAAACAGAAGAGCTTCAACTAACCCCTGGCTCATACCATTATTTTCTAAATGATTTTGGTTCCATGTCATACAAGTACTGAGTGCTTATCCACTTTGCCGCTGGAAAGTGAAATGGCACACATGACTGTACACATACATTGGGAATTAACATACAGGTTCACAGGCACGCAGGCATACTCTCCATGTTGATAACTGATCCTCTGTTCCAGCAGACTGCTTCAAATACCATGACTTTGTCATGTTGTGTTTACATGTTAATCATAAAAGGAATGTGAAAGAAATATACATATCCATAACTGTTACAATTGTGAAGAAAAGAAGATACATATCCATAACTATAATAATTGTTACCATCATGAGGGAAAGAAGGATACATATCCATAACTGTTACAATCGTGAAGGAAAAAAGTATACATATCCATAACTGTTACAATCTGAGGGCACAGTGAGGGTCATGCAGGTGGGATGGACTGAGTGAGCTATGGGACATGAGAAGATTGCTGTCACATAGACTGGTCCGGGCAGGGGAAGGGGGATACTTCTGATGGTAGGGTGAAGGCGTGGATGACAGTGTGGAGATGAGCAATCCTCTCCCTGGTGGTCCAGAGATGAACCTATGAAAGAAGGGCACACACTAACAGAAATATCTGCATGTCTAGAGGTTGGGGGATCTGTTTGTGATGATTCAGAAAAGACAGGAAGTCTTGTTAATGGTGGGACAAAGAGAAAACAGAAGACCAAGGGTGCTGTAAGATAAAGGAAAAAGTATGTTGATTTTTATGAAGCCGGATTCTTTTAACTGGGTATACAGATGAAAAGGGTCAGCTTGCACAGAAAGCCCAACGCAAAGAACGGAGTGTACAAAGAACGGAGTGTTCAAAGAATGGAGCGTGCAAATGCTTCCCTTAAATGCTTTACAGAACTTTATGTTTTAGCCCCATAAATGTTTTTAAGAGGAGCTTCTACGATAGATGAGGTAGCAAATGTGTTTTGTGTCTCCGGGAAAAGGCACCTCCCAGCCCGTGCCCACAACCCCTGTCCCCTGTGACTCCAAGTCTGGTAAGTGGTTATTGATTGACCAGCCTTGAAACAGCATCTGTGAGTTCAGGGCTCAGGGGTGTAGAGGACATGGCTTCCTCAGGTTGACAGGCTGTGAGAAAGGCCCAGCCAAAGTAGCGCCAAACAATAGCATCTCCACCCACCCCTCTGCTAACCACAGGCCATTTATTTTCTGTGGATTACCTGACTATGGGCCCATTAGTTTTCCACTGGGCCTTGGGCTTTCTTTCAGGTTGTATGCATGTAGGTGAGTGTACCCTCAAGTGAGTGCATGCATGTGGAGGCCAGAAGATAACCTCAGATGTTCCTCAGGTGCCTTCTACTTTTTGTTTGAGTTACAATCTCTTATTGGCCTTGAACTTTGCATAGTAGGCTGTGCCAGCTAGCCTGAGAGTTTAAGGACACCCTCCTACCTCTGCCTTATGTCTTGTTCTTGCTGGGAGTACAAGGGGACTACCATGCCTGGAGTGTTTATAAAATAAAACATGTGTTCTGGAGATGGAACTAAGGTACTCATAATTGCATGGCAGGCAGTTTACCCACTGAGTCACTTCTTTGGCCTCAGTTTCTCACCTTCAATGAGGGCAGTGTCTTCTTACAAGGTGTTATGAGATGAAGCCAGATAACAAGCAGGTGCCCAGCATGCCACCACTTAGTAACCAGGACTGCTGGCACCATTGTTAGCCCAGGACATGATCCAAAGGACAGTTTCTGACCTCACAGGGACACTTGGGTTCAAGAAGTATCCCCTCTGGGAAGGTGCCCTTTTCTGAAGGCATGGCCAGTCACACTCCACCCCTGCTGGAGCTGTGGGTTCAGGTGGGAAGCTCCATTCTCAGGAGTGATTTATATTAACCATCTCCAAAGGCCAGACAAGAACAGTAATGTGGATTTGTTCTGCTTTCTGAGTCTTTAAAAATTTTTTAAAAATCTCATATTAATTTTGGTTCACAAACTATTGTATACATTTAGGATGCTTTGACATGCATAGATTGTGGAGCAGGGTCCCTCATTTCCTGGAATCTACTACTTGACCAGGGATAAATGCTCTCATCTCTACCCACCTTGCAGGCCGGGGTTATGGGTGCATGCTGCCCATGCGCACCCCCCCCCTTTAAAAAAGCACATGGCTTCTGGGTTAAAACATGGTACAAAGTCAGGCCCTCAGACAGGTGAAGTGAATACTTTTCTGACCAAGCCTTGCCCCCACTTAATACTTTTTATATTGCATGTATATAAAATGTTTTAGCCATTTTTAGATGTATGTGTTATTATTAACTGTGTTCACTGTGGGGTCCAGGTCTTAAAAGCTTAGTATACATACCTAACTGAAATTGTGTAGCCATTGGCCAGCACCTCCTGATGCCCTCCCACCCCAGCTCCTCTCTGCTTCCGAGTTTAGATTTTTAGATTGCATGTTGACATCTTACACTGTTTGTCCTGCGCTTTGCTTATCTCTTTCCTCAACATCCTTCCCGATCATTTAATTTTCAATGACAGAAACTCCTCTTTCAAAAGGCTGTAGACTATCTATGGATTCATTCGTGGGCACCTGAGTTGATTTCTTAAGTGGGCACTGTGAGGAACCGCAGTGAATGTGGGTGTGCAGACTCTTCTCATCACAGAGGCCCCACTTCTGTCCAAGGCAGGGCCTGTCCCCTGTGCTGGCGTGGCTGAGTCCTGTGGCAGTGCTGCTGCTGTTTGTCTTTGGAGGATTCTCTCTGGTGGGTACCACTGTTGTGTGTCACAATCACCTAGATTGCTTGCTGAGAATCTGTATCCTCAGGCTCTGCTCCATCTGCTGAGTCCCAGTCCTGAAGCTGACATTTTCAACAGTCTCCTCGTGTGTCTCCTCAGTCATCCTAGCTCCTGATGGTGGAAAAGTATCTGCTGTCACCTCAGGTCATTTGGACATTTTCCAAATGGTCATTTGGATGGATGATAGAATCCCTAATCTTCTATGCCTCATCTTGGAATGTCTTTCTACTGACCTGTTGGCTACACTGGCTCTTCTCTTTCCTACCCACGAGCTATAGCACCCCCTCAGTTTTGAATCAACTCACATCCCTGGAGCTCCAGAAAGGCAGAGTGGGCTGCGCCAAAACCTTCTCCAGTATTTGCTTCTCTTGAGTTGCTCTGCTGCCTCCCATATACTGTAGCAGGGGTGTGAAAATCACACCATTTTAACAGCAGCCATGTATGTACTAGGCATCTAAATGATACCGTCAGATGTTCTGGGCTTAGGGACCTACTCTTACTGTCTGTCTTAGGGTTTTACTGATGTGAGCAGTCACCATGACCAAGGCATCTCTTATAAAGACAACATTTAATTGGAGCTGGCTTACAGGTTCAGAGGTTGAGCCCATTATCATCAAAGTGGGAGCATGGCAGCATCCAGGCAGGCATGGTGCAGGCAGAGCTGAGAGTTCTACATCTTCATCTGAAGGCAAACGGGAGAAGACTGACTTCCAGGCAGCTAGGACAAGAATCTTAAAGCCAATACTGACATACCTACTCCAACAGGGCCACACATCCTAATAGTGCCACTCCCTGGGCCAAGCATGTACAAACCATCATACTGTCTAATTGAACGTTTTCCTTTACCGTTCAACAGAAAAAAACTACCCCCAGTTTACAGAGGAGGGGTGCCTGCCAAGAAGGAAGCTGCCACTTCCAGAGTTGACTAACAGCTCTCCTCTCCATACACTGTAGAGCCACTGGTTCATATCTGTTAACGTGCAGGAAGCATGTGGAACTTTAGTCCCCACAGCCTCTTACACGATGCTATGTTCTCCTTACTGTTGCTTCAGTGAAGGAGTGGATACGAAAGCTTTTTGAGGCAGAGTGTGGAGGCGTCAGTCTGAGAGTGGGTTCCACGAGAGAGTTCATGGAGGAGGTGACAGATGGGCCATGTCATGAGAACACGAATGCTGACAGATGACAATTTGACTAAACAGATTTTATTCGTTGTCTTGACTGGCATGTTCTGCATTGCAATGCTCACAATTCCCCAGGGGACGTTGATGTCAGAACACACCTGGGCGTGTTGGGTAAATCTTACCCTGATTCTTGTCAACTGTCAACCATTTTAGTTTACATAAATATAGGCTTTTCTTGAGCCACAGTTTATGCAGTGAATTTTATTATGTAGAAAATTTGTAAAGATTCTTAGGTTTGAGCTTTTCAGAGGACACACTGGTAAAAACAGGTATCCATTGTGGGAGATATTTGTTGTAAAAAGTGCAGGCTTGTTGAGAGGCCCTGAGTTCCTGCACTGGTCCCTCTCAGGAGAGAGAGGAAGAAGTTTCAAAGAGAAGGGAGTTTTAAATATGGAGAGGTGGAGGCAGGAGATAGCTAAGTGTCTTCTAGTGGAATAAGCATCATGGCCAAGATCTGAGGCTTCACAACAGACTGTGTTCAGGAATGTTGGAGACGTGTGGATGGAGGCAGACCTTGTAAGGAAGAAAGTCAGAGGCAAGGCTTACAAGTTAGGGTGGCACCACCCTGGGTATGGGTCTGGATGAAGGGTCTCCCTTAGACAGGAGTGTGCTGGTTGTTTTAACTGTCTATAGCTTAGAATCACCTGGAATTGTTTATATTTTTATCACATTGGTCTGAGGGCCTCCTATGGGGATTGTTTTGATTGTCCTAGACCCTGGTGGTGATGCAGAAAGTTGATTTTATATTTTACCCCAGTGTGGTCACAGAGTAAGGGTCTTTGTAGACCATCTCCCTCTGGTCTGTCTCCTCAAAGTCCATGTTGGGACAGCAAAGCACAGACTGCCCACGCCCCTGTGGAGGTCTGAGTAAACTCCATTTTATGGTGCTCTAACACTTAATATATTTTTAATATCCCTTTGATATTTCATCCTTGCTTCTCATTGTCGAATGTTGAGGAACCTGCCATCAACAGAGGGTACCTTGCCCAGGGCCATGCCCCTTGGAATGCTGAAACTGTAGCTTCTCTGGGGAGCGTCTTTCTTTACTTTGCTACTTTCCCTACAGTTGGCATAATGTGAGTAACTGGGATGCCACACTAGTTTTTTCTTTTTCCCTGAAGATCCACAGTCCTCTCTTTCTCTCAGTGGGTAGGGCTCATAGCCCCTAGCTCTGTGGCTTAGTCATACTTCCTCATATTTACAATCGAATTCACCTTCCTTGGTATGCAAATCTTTGGAACTGGCTGTTTAGAAAAGGGCACCTTGATGAGGCTATAACTCCTGCCTGATTTAAAATGCTGCTGTAATTAGTTATAGGTCAACATTAGCTAAATTGAATGTAATCCATCATGCTTATTGCATATGGTAGGGAGGTACATACCCTGAAGGATCAACGGGAGAGTCACATTAAGTATAGATGAGCTGAGTATTTGCCTGGGCAGCTGTGTATGCAGAACAGGGCAGTGTGCTCTGACCAGCCTGAGAAACAGTGGGAGCTGGGGAAGAAGAGGCACTTAGAAATTAAAAATACGTATATATTGTTTGTGACTGCATGCATAAGGCTTGAGCAATCTCAAGGCAGATAAAAATCTCAGCATTGCATGGGAGCTGAGTTGCTATTAGCCATCCCTGGCTTCTGGGAGAGGGAGAGTCAGTTTTCTTTAAGGGCGTGGTCCCTGGTCAGTTGACTATGCTGCAGTGGATGGCCCCATATCCAAGAATATGTGGGCATCACAAACTGGACATGATATTTTTCCTCCCAAAGTACACAAAGTTGGTGGGTAGGGAAGAGAGAACAGGTTGGGAAGGAGTCAGGGAAGAGGTTGAGTACAACAAAATACACGATAGGAAATTCTCTAAGAATTAACAGAATCATTCAAAAATTCATTATTGATAAAAGCAGTATAAATTGAGAGCAGAAGGGGCAGAGGGTTTGGCATAGTTAGGGGGTTCTTACCTCCTGTCAGTTTCTTCCACACTGGTCTATTCTGTGTCTCCTCTGGCTGCAGGTAAGCACTAAGGGATAACCTGGCTAGCACTCATTCTCCTTCAGCCACAAGCAGGACTATGATTATATTAGATACTTTGTTGTTGTTGTTGCTGCGACAAAATAACTAGGGAAAGCAGCTTAAGGCAGGACAGGTGTGCTGTGGCTCACAGTTGGAAGGGATAGTCTATCCTGAAGTCATCTAGAAGGAGCTTGAGGCAGCTGGCCACACTGTCCCGTGAGGGGCAGAGAGAGGTGAATGCTGGTGCTTAGCTTGCATTCTCCTTTTTATTCATTCCAGCCTGAGGTGATTTTGCCCACATTCAAGGGTCTTCTCACCTCAGTTAGCTCAGTCTGGAAACTCTCTCAGAGGCACACCCAGAGGTCTGGCTCCTGATGATTTCTAGTCAGGTTGACAATGAAGACTGTCATAAGATCAAGACCAATGCTAAGTGGAGACAGACACACCCAGGGCCACCACTGCACAGGAGGACACACCCAATACCACCAATACATAGGAAGACATAGGCAGTACCACCACCATATAGGAAAAATACACCCAGTACCACCACTGCATAGGGCAGACACACTCAATACCACCACTGCATATGAGGACATATGTTTGCTTTATTGAATGTTGTCATTTCTAATCTCATGTACGTAACACAGCATAAAATAAAGTCACCTCTTAAAATTTATTCTTTCTGTCTCTTTCTTTCTCTCTGTGTATGTGTGTGTGTGTGTGCGCGCGCGCGTGCACATGAGTGTAGACACACAGGTGACATGCCATTCATGTGGAGGTCAGCCTTATGGGGTCTTTTCTCTTCTTCTACTTTACACTGATTCTGGGACTCTTAGGCTATTAAGCAATGTGTCCTTGCTGAGCCCTCTCCTGGATCCATAGTTGCCTGTGACTATTATTTAGACCAACATCAGGTTGATTTCTCAGCACTAGGAAACACTGCTTTGCCAATGGACCTAGGAGGTTAGTAAAATGTTTGTGTACAGTGCTTATTGGTCTTGTCTTCCCACAGAATCTAGTTCCAACTCTGGTTCTCAGAACTAATCACTCTGACCACTCATTTAGTCTTGAGGTAAGGCTTTCTGAAGTGCTCCTTCTAACTATTTATCCTGCCTATTGCCTGGGTTACCTAGGTGATGTCTTGTCACAATGGGCCTGTCTTATGATACTGTGGAAGGATTATTTTGATTCATCTGAATTCTTAACGGTCCTCATCATATCTTATAAAGTGTTTGTTACTTTCCACAGCTCTTCATTAGCACTTCCTTAATTTTATTTCCACTGTCTTTGTGGCTGTTGAAAGTTTTATGAGGAAGGAAGATGAAACGGGAGTGGCCAGCTTGATTACTTTTATCACTGCTGGGACTTCGATGGATTCCTTTCTGTTTCTTGCCCATTTGATTCCTCCAGCCTTTGTTTAGAGCAACTTGAATTTTAAACCATATCCGCCAGTCTACAACCTCAGCAGCAGACTTGCCACAGAGTGCTCACACCTGTGTGCACACTGGTGTCCTGGTATTCCCCTATGTGTGCAAGAACACCAGTGTCCTTGTCTTCCCTTACGTATTCGTGCACACTAATGCTCTCGTGTTCTCCCATGTACGCATGCACACCAGTGTCCTTGTGTCCCCTTAAGTATGTGGGTACACTGGTATTCTCATGTTCCCCTATGTATACATGCACACAGATGTTCTGGGCTCCCCCACTTTCTCCACAAAATCGTAAAGCTTGGCTCTTGACTTTGTGTCTATACTGTCCTCTCTGAGAACTGTGTGGGAAGTAGAGGCAGCTGGAGAAAGAGAGCAATTCAGGAAAAGCACCCTGGGAATTTTCCCAGCAGGCCCTGCCTGAGACAGGGAAGCTGCCTCCATTTCTGTCTCCCTGCACAGGACAGATGAATTTTGGGCTACTGGGACACAATTTCAGAGCAGAACCTGTTTTCAGATGGTCTCATTCCTAGTAGAGGTAGTGTTTTTAGCCAACCAAGAGATTGTAATACACAAAGCGTCTCTTGTGTTAGTGACCCATTCACTTGGGACTGTTAGTTCTACTCCATCATTAATAAAGCTGGACTTCTAGATTCATGCTGCTGATTTTCTTCATGGAGCCAGTGCATGATAAGAAACAGTTCATTTCTTTGTTTCTGCTTCAAGTGGCTCCTGCACTGAGAAGTTTCTTGGACTAGTTCCCAAAACAATCGTGTCTCTGATGCTGTGATTTCTTTCTGACAAGAATGGATGTCTGGGTGTCTCAAGCCTGTCTCCTGTCCACTCTGCCTGGCCTGATGTGCTGTGAGCACTGTCTACCCAGACCACAGGGGATCTTGAAAGCTTTGTCTTGGCAACTTTAGTATGTTGTTGTAGATGTAATTCTGGTGGTGGTGGGGGTCCTCTGACCCCTTTTGTTCCCAAGTAACGACATGATGTTTCTATGCCCACTCTAGCCCATTTTAGCTCCCAAATAAATGACATTGAGACTGAATACATTTATTAACAAGCTGCAGGCACTATGCTGGGTGGCTAGCCTCTAACCCTCTATGGCTGTGTACTTCCCAGCCACATGATCCTTTACCTCCAATCTGAGTCTTGTTATCTTGCTCAGTTCCATGTGTGTCCTTACAGTGACCCTCTGACGATCTGCTCAAGCTCTGGAGCTGCAGGGCCTACAACCCTTTAGATGCCTCTTGTGCTCAAGCCGTTGGCATTTTGATGTATCCTATGTATATGTGTGAGGATGCCAACAAACTTTGTAGCTTCTCAGTATGTGTTGGGTACCACCCTGTCTGGAGACCCTGGGAGAATAGCTTGTCTCATGGTTATGGCTTGTGCCCTCTCTGTGATGATCTCAGCCTTTAATGGGATCACCAAGCCATCTTCTTACTTTGGGAAATTTCCTTTCTGGACCTTCATCACCATACTGGGTGTTACCACCACGTGGATGTTACAGTCTTTTAGTTTATGACTTTAACACTAGTGACCATAGGTTGGCTGAGATTTTAGCCATCCGTTTGTGGAGTGGGACACATGTGCTTAGCACTAAGCTACTCATTCTCGTGCTGCCAAGAATTAGTTCTGGGAAGATTGTTTGGGGGTGTGGGTTCCTGTAGCCCCTGTGGTAGAAGGTGATCTTGCACACCTGTCAGTCATTCTGATGGCTAGTCAACGTGACAGAATTTGGAGTCATCCAAGAGACAGGCCTCTAAGCAAGCCTATGGGGGCCATCTTTATTCGCTGACATGAGAAGACCCATCTTGATTGTAGATGTGACCATTCTGGGTTTGCATCTGAGTTTGTACAACTTGTTTCATGCAGTATACATAGAACAAAATCTGAATTGAAGGAAGCTGTTTCAAGGGTAAATGAGATGCAAGAAGCTGCACATAGCACATTTGATCTAAAATCCTGAGAGAGCTTAGCCTTTTGTCTTATATTGAGACAGTATCTCTCTGTGGAGCCTCAGTCCTCTCACCCTCCAGCTCCCTGCCTCAGTTTCCCCAGTGCTGGGATTACAGATATATACCACTACAACTGGCTTGGCATCTTTTGAAATGCTAGAAATTGTGCTAAGTTATACATACCTTTATTTGTTAAATATTCTGTCAGAACCTGTTGGTACTAGCCTTCACAAAGCTACAAATACCACAACAAATAGAATGGAATTACATTACATTTAAAATTTTGGATTCTGTCAGTGAATTTACTACTGCTTTCAGTTCACTTCTTGTTGGAGCTAATTTAACTCACTTAGCATCAGATAAATGTCATTTCTCTATATATGTATAGAGTAGGCTAGAGATAAGAAATTGGGGAATCAGAAGTTATTTTTAACTGCTTATAGTTGCAAATAATTGTAGATTTTCTCTGACTTCAGGACTAAAAAACATCCTAATGCTGGAAACCACAAAAGAAAAGCTCTGAGAAAAAAATATAAAAAGATAAAAATAATGGAGTTTAAAATACTAAACATATAGATAATAATTTGATATCTAGAACATATACACAGAGATGAGAGACATATCAAAATCTATAGATTAAAAAAAGAATAGACCACTCACTAGGGGGAAGACTGCTTATAACAAGTTGTCTAACCTTACCTGTAGTTGAAAATACTGAAAATTTAATGCTAATTTAAAATGTGGGCTGGGCAAAGCTCATTAAAGATGACAAATCTTCCCTCAGGGGTAACCCTTACTTGTAGGAGAGTTGCCACTGGTTGAAGGCCAGGTCAGGCTACAGAGTGAGGCTGTCACAAAAACAAACATCAGAAAGAAAGCCTATCACCATGGCAAAAACCTTTAATCCCAGCACACTGGAGGCAGAGGCAGACAGATCTCTGAGGTCAAGACCAACCTGAGCAATATAACAAGTTCTAGACCAGCCAGTCTATATAGTACAGCTCCAGCAAAAACTGAACAAGGAAACAAGGAAGCAAACAACAACAGCCCAGAGCACTTCTGGTGGCCTGTTTTCTTACCACAACTCCTTCTCTACAGCTCTGTTGGCATTGAGACTGTGCCGAGGAAGAGGAGGCTGGGTCCAGGTCTTGTGCTGACTCAGCTGGATTTGAAATAGCTTCTGATGTCCACTCCAGCATAGTCTGTAATGGGGTGAATGGCAGAGCTGTGGTCATGACTAAAGAAGGCGGCAGAGGCTTCAGAGGGATCCCACTGTCTTGATGATGTTTACAGGTGCTCTCAGAACGTTTCATGAAGTTCGAGTACAGCCTCCCACCCACACACCTGTGCATCGGCAGAGGAGGGGTGCCAATGTTCTTGAAGTCATGGATTACATATTTCTTCCAATCAAGGACTAATCATCAATATGTGTAGTCTTAAGAGTGAGTCCAGGCTAAAAATGAAAAGAAAGAAGAATATGTCTTTTAAAAAGGCCAGAAGAAATGTCACATTTGCACATATTTAAGAGGAGAGATGGGCTTTTCAAATTTAGCTACCTTGTTACCAAACACATGCACAAGAACAGTTCAAAGAGGGAATGTCAGCACGGAGAGTATGTATGGCTAAGTGTCTATAATATCTACTTCTACCACACACGCTAAGGTACCCAGGGATGCAGCGGAGCCCATGCTCAGGGAGAAGACAGCTCTTTAGAAATAGCTTCTCAGTATCCTCAGATCCATAGAAGATCAAGACGTCAACATATTATATACATGTTCAAAGTGCCACATGCAACTATGGTAAAAGAATTAAAGAGGAGGGCAGGGTAAACCAGTAAACATGGCAGAAGGCAAAATAATTGAGTCTGAAGAAAGATGGCTGGAAATATTATAATCTGAGGAACACAGGGAAGCTTGAAGAAATGCCCACAGACCAGAAGACAACATGAAAAAGTTGGAAGCTACAGAGAAAGTGATAAACAGGCTTGCTGATTCAAGGGAAGGCTGATGGGTCCTCGCAGTGAAGGGGACAGGGAACAGTAGGATGCTAATAAATGGTGCCCAGAACCATATCCTGGAAAGGCTGCTAAACGCTACCAGCACACAGGCCTGTGAGACACACCAGTCACAGTCCTTTAGGATTAAAGGAAATGACCAGGTCTCTCATGCCCTAGGAAAGCGTGGGGAGAGATGTAGGAGAGCAGAGAACTACTTATGAGCACTACTGCTCTTTTGGAGGACCCAAGTTCAGTTCCCAGCACTGGGATTACGAGGCTTACGACCACCTGTAACTCTGGCACTTAGAGATCTAACACCCTCTTCTGATCCTTGTGGGTACCTGCACACACATGGCATTCACGCGCACACACACACACTCACACGCACGTACACACTCACACGCACACAAACACACATATGCACACAAACACACACACATGCACGCACACACACACACACACACACACACACACAGTGTTATGCCCAAGTCTCAGGGACCCCAAAGACCACTGAGGAGTGAATTCCAATGCAGATAAACAAGAGTCATTTAATAAAAGCTCTTGAGCAAGGTCTCAGACTCTCACCATCGCAGTGGGTCAGAATGAGAGCCCAGAGTCTAGGGGTGCAGGGTTTCTGTTGTGGTTACAGCAAACTTGGGGAATTTGCATATGGGTCAACAAGTTAATATTTTAAAGACTACATTTCTGGCATAATCTACAGGAGCAACCTGACAAACAGGATGGTCAGGTTATTTATAGGTTGCAGGATGTCTTAGGTTATCTCTGTGTACCTTGGTCCTGCTATTGTAGCCTGCCTGTTGCTGGGGGGTTGGGGGGGAATTGTCATAGGATTGTTGCTCGTAGGTGGACTTTGTGATTTTCGTCCTGGAATTGGAGTTTAGCCCCTGGTCTCACACAAAACCGTGTTTCTTCCAACAAAAAACAAAAAACAACAACAACAAAAAACCCAGAGTTGGTTGGGCTTTACAACAGCCCATTAAAATAAATGTTTAAAAGAAACAAGGGCTTAAAAATGGTCAATATCTCAGCTAAAAAAAAGATATTTATGCATATCATTTTATCATGTCTTTTAACTTCTTTAAAACACATAAAATCAGTAAGGAAATGATTAAAATAATGTATTGTTAATATATAGGATATGAAGATTTACTGCCTATGACAAAAATATCATAGGTTCAAAATGAAAAAAGGAAGGGGGAAAAAAACAGGTCCAACCAGCAAGCTAGTTTTTGTCAGGTACAAAAAAAATATATCCAATTCCCCAGACCCCAAATACTGAACTGGGGCTACAGGAGGATTTTGGGTAGTTACAGAAAAGTCAGCATTCCTCAGGAACTTCACATCTGCTGAAGGAGCAATTTCCCTTACCTCTGGCAGAAGGGACATATGGCTACCTGTGGTGCCTATCAGCACATCAAAGCACACACAGGCCTCCAGGATCCCTCAGTAACCCAAGCGCCTGCCTCTTACACAGTTCAATGTCAGTGCCTCCTAGACCTTCTCATCTCCTCCCCTACTCTAAACACCAGCACCTTCAGGCTTTCTTCCCTGAAGCTACTCATTCTCCTTATAACCCTGCTGTTCTCACTATGCCTCTCTCTTTCTATCTCTCCCACCCCCCTGATTTTCACTTTTTTTTTTTTTTTTTTTTTACATATTTTCTATCCCCTACTATTCTCTTCTCTCTTGCAGATCACTCTGATGATGTCTAGCCTGCTGGTCATGTTCAGTCTAGTTTCTCTGGCATCTTCCAAATGCCTCTGGTTTCTCTCTCTCTCATATCTACAAAAAACCTTCCCCTTTACCATACTATGGAGTAGTCATGTCATCAGTTTATAAAGAATCCAAACCAAGAAGCTAGGATCTAAACCAGTAAGCTAGTATCCAAATGCAGAAGCTAGCATTCCAACCAGGGAGCTAGCACCCAACCAGGAAGTTAGCATCCCAACCAGGAAGCTAGCATCCCAACTAGAAAGATAGTATTCCAATCAGGAAGATAGTCTCCCAATCAGAAGATAATATCCAAACCAGGAAGATAGTATTCCATCAGGAGGACAGTATCCTAATCACAACATAGTATCCCAGCCAGGAAGCTAGCATCCCAACCAGGAAGATAGTATCCCAACCAGGAAGATAGTATCCCAACCAGGAAGCTAGCATCCCAACCAGGAAGACAGCATCCCAACCAGGAAGACAGCATCCCAACCAGGAAGACAGTATCCCAACCAGGAAGATAGTATCCCAACTAGGAAGATAGCATCCCAACCAGGAAGCTACTTTCCCAACCAGGAAGACAGTATTCCAACCAGGAACATAGTATCCCAACCAGGAACATAGTGTCCAAACCAGGAACATAGTATCCAAACCAGGAAGCTAGCAGTGCTCTCATATATTCTCTTTGTCATGGGAATATAAAACAAATTAATATCACTTATGGACAATGGCACAAAGGTTCTTAACGACAAAGATATTAGCAAACCAAATCTGTAACATGTAAAAAGAGTTATTTGCCATGACCCAAAGGATTTGCCTAAGAAAAGCGTAGCAGATTTAACATCCTCCAAATTAATTAATGTAATCCACCATGTTAATAAAGGACAAAACCCACACAACCGTCTCAATGGGTGTAGAAAAATCGTCCAATAAACCTAATACTCAGGATAAACAAAATTCTGAAGAACACAAGGCAGCTTCCTTATTCTGAACAAAAGCAACTGTGAGGCAGCAATAGTTGGGGTCAGCATGGTAAGCAATGTCGGGGATGCCTTACTTTAGGGAAAATACACTATCACCATTATAAGGTAAATATATTACTATAAACACTTGGACTTAAGTCCACTCCTTACAGCATTCACTTGGAAATAACTCAAAGGAAGGAAACACACATGTGCGATGCCCCTCACACATCTTTACACGTGCAGACAGCTACCCGATAATTTCACAGTTAATGTGTCATCTGATGAAATGTGATGTTTCTATTTTAAAATACCCCGAGAGGCTAGTGTCCTGGAAAAACTCATGTAGTGCTTTCATATTCATAAAAAGGCAGGTTTTAAAACACTTGCTGTAATTAAACTCTGTAGAAGTATGCACAGTGGGGCTGCATTGGAAGGAAAATTACCTGGGAGGTTAATACAGTTATGCCTTTTTTTTTCACCTGTTAAAAAAATTCCATTATTCTCGCTGAGACAGTGTTATTGTAAAATAAATATGATTCTTGGAGGAAGAAATAGCTCCAAAGTCATTTAAGTTGGCATAGGAAGGAAGAATGGTGGATAGACAGGATTTTTCTGTACAGAAAGAAGACTTAATTTACTGAAGCCCCATCTGTCCATTGTTATACGTAGTTTCTTTTCTGTTGAAAATTTCATTCACGAATATTATGTTTTGATGAAATCTATCCCCAATTTTCCTTTCCATTCTTCCCCGTGTCTCCTGCCACTTTTCCCTAAGTCGATATTTTGATATTCTCTCCTTCTCTTTCCCCTTCTCCAAGTCCACTTAGGCTGTCTGTAGGTGTCTGAGTGAAGGACCATCTATTCAGGGACTGCATCCTTGAAGGAACTTACTGTTCCTTCCCAGTAGCCGTCAGTCGCCAATAGCTCCTTGGTTAGGGATGGGGCTTTGTGATCCCTTCCCCTATTCAGGCTGAAATTAAATTTTTAAAGAATTTCATATCTGAGTACTGTATCATCTCTCCAGTCCCTCTTCTCCCTCCACCCACCCCCAGAAACACAGACACACTCCTCAGTTTCATGGCCTTCTATTCTTTAATATAACTGTTGCATATGTGCACATAAATTTATAAATACAACCTGCTGAGGTCATTTAGTGTTGATCAGATGTGCTTAGGGCTGACCTCTTGGCTAACCTTGGCCTTGTCCCCAGAGAACATAGGTTCTTCCTCTCTCACAGCCATTAATTGGCTGTAGTTCTTCTGCAGGGGTGAAGCCTTGTGGTGATTCCTGCTCACTGGCTGTAGGAAGTATGGTGTAGACATCCTGCTTAGGGCTGAGCACGCCACGGTCTCTATATCTGACCAGTTGTGACTCTGTGTATTAATCACCTCTGCACAAAGCAGCTTCTCTCATGAGGACTGAGAGGGGCTCCAACCTGTAGATATAAAGATAAGAACTTAGGAGGTGCTTTTTTTCTGTGATCATTTAGCAGAATAATAAATAGTAGTAAGCTCCCCTGGGGCCTGTGATCTAGCCAATCTTGGTCCAGTTAACCGTATATATGTGTGTGTGTGTGTGTGTGTGTGTACTTGGTAGTGGTACTGAGTATGTTACCATGTGCTAGGCAAGTGCTCTACTTTTGAGCTATGTATTCATCCCTCTTTGTAATAAAATATAAATTACTTCGAGACAGAGGTAGGGTCTCACTCTATAGCCCAGGCAAGCTTTGAACTTGAAAACTTCCTACCTCAGCCTCCAAAGTAGACGAGATGTCAAGACTGTGTCACCAGACCCAGCTAAGAATTTTTATTTTGTAGGTTTAGATGACAGGTGTTGGTAGTTGATTAGATATCAGGCTGAGAGGAATCTGCTGTCTCCACTGATAGAAGGAAACTGCAGGCTCGAAGGATGGCCTTGGAAGGTGACCCAGCTTTTATGCCTACTATTTAGCATGAACGTGTCACTTTTTAAGTGGGCTGAGTAAGGTTGAAATAGCCAAATGTCAGAATGAAATAAGATTTTAAATTATATATAACAAATAATTTTTATATAATATATAATATTTATATATTTGTATGTATCGATGTGTGTGGGGCCCATATTGTCATATGTGGAGGTCAGAGAACAATTTAAAGGGAGTTAGTGCTCTTTTTCCACCGTGTGGGTTGTGTGGCTTGAATGTAGCACATCGGGCTTAGCCCCTAGTGCCCTTATCCACTGAGCCATCTAGCCGGCTTCACAATGAATTGCTGTGTACAAGTCTAGAGAGCAGGCGGGCTAAAGGGTAGACAGGAGAATCACACAGATCTGCTGGCGAATGGCGAGGCCCTTGAGAACTCCGAGCACAGGCAGAGTGCATTCTGGGTACCAGAGGTCAAAGGGGAGCGGGATATGTAGGTGGAAGCAGCTAGGAGCTGTGTTTGCCCCATTTGGTACTGACAGGAAGGGAAGATAAAACAGAGCGAGTCTGTATCCCTCACACCGAGCCATTGGGCTATAGAAAGGGCTTTGAGAGGCTTTTCCTAAGATTTCGGGTGGGAATTTTCCTGTTGATTAGAGAAGACACCCTGCTGCTGTGCATGTGTTCTGGCCCTTTTCGACTTGAACACACGCTTGCCCTGCGTACACAGGCCCGCCTGGCCAGTGAGGCAAGCCAGAGTTCTGTAACTGAAATGATTGTCGCCCTAATGATAATTTTCTCCTGCAGTGAGAAATGAATTTTAAAATCAATCTCTCATTTTTCTATGTCTTACAAGAAATTGTCTTCACCAGAAAACAAACTGGCTTGCCGATTTTGACAGCTTCTTTGTTAAAAGCAGGATTTCATCTTTTCTTTTCTCCCAGTGTATAAATAAATCATCCGAAAGGTAACTTAAGGGCAGCTGGAGTCATTACCGGATGCTGAGGCTTCCACCAGAGACAGCATCGATAGAAAGGTGCAGACTCCTCAGGTTGGTTCTCAGAGGAGGAGCAGGACAATCGGACAAGAGCTAAGAGTAAAAGGATGGACCCCAGACCCCAGATCCGGAGGGCCTTAAAGAGACCCAATTGCATGGGGTGGGGTCTTTGTGAGGATTAAGAGCTGCCATGTGTATGAAGGTGCTTTGTAATCCATGAAACACAACTCATGGTTATTAGAACTTGTGGGTGGTGTTTTGGGAAAAATAAGTAGACAGAGGGGGAAGAGATCTGCTTTGAAGCTGGGTTGGAAGAATGAACCACCAACGCATATCTAGTTTATTGTACCTGCCAAGGTCACGGCCCTGCATCCAAGTGAAGTTTTAAAGGCTGTAATGTTATTTCAATACCTTCTCTTGACCCTCAGAGGTTCCTGTGTGTTTGTCCATGAATTGGATGCAGGTAAAATCTGTCAAAAATGTGCAGCATTTTAGAAGCTCTTTCTAATCAAGAAATAATCTATTCTAGAGGGAAAAAAAAGGACTCTGCAAGAGGAGGAAAAAAAAAAAAACTGTCCTGATTTATAGAATTTTCTAATTCCAAAGTATAGCTACTTGTCCTGTAGCTGACCCCAGCGTCCCCACAGGGCTTCCCTGAACACCAGCCTGGAAGCACACAAACAGTGTTATGTAAGCTGAGCACCATCCAGACACAGATGGGAACAACCTTGAGCGTGGATGACCCTGGACTGGAATGCAATAGAAAGTAATGTGCTTCAGCAATTACTACTTTTGATTTGGACTCGGCCTGTTTGAAGCTTATATAACTTTATTTTTTTGTTTAACATTCAGCTCCAAATATCTCTGAAAACTTAACAACTGTACCTAGAACTGGCTCGGGCACACAATGCTGGAAGTAACATATGGGTCACAGAAGAATGAATAATGGCAGGCAGAAAAGGCTGAGACACCGAGCATAAGGGGAAGACCGCAAATAAAACCTCATGGAATCAAGCTGTTGCTTCGATGACTGTAAAATCTTAAATGCTTCTATTTAGCAGAGAATAAAGACTTTAAATAATGAAATAAGCCTCCAGCTGGAGAGCAAGGCAGTTAAAGCTGCATCCATTCTTAAAGAGAGGAGGAAAGACAGGGAAGATGGAAGCAGAAATCAAAGAAATGCTAAAACATAAAAATAAGATGAGTGGCTTCAGTACTTGCTCTCCAGGTAGACAAAGTCTCAGTGAACTTGTTCCAGGAAAAGAGAGAGGGACAAACACGACTGACGGGGAAGAAACTAAGGCGGTTGCTTAGACCCTAAGAGACAAAGAGAGTCTGACAGCCGAGGGATAATAAAGAAGCTCAGCAACTACAAGAGAAAGCCCCAGTCCAGACGGTCCCAAAGTCATTCATAGGCACAGCCACGTTCAACATGTTTCTAATGTAATACAAGCACCATTTCAGCACCAATGTTGTGTTTCATAAAAAGATGGAGAAAAGCAAGGAATATGTAGGTATAGGGGAAGGGGGGCCTCTGTGGGTCTGTGCTGAGGCGTCCCTTCCCCCTGAGGTACCAATGACAGTATAGTATAGGATAGAGTTTATTCAGGGCATGGGGTGGGGGGTTGAGAGAAAGACAGACAGAGAGAGAGAGAGAGAAACAGAGAGAGAGACAGAGAGGGACGAGGAGGAGAAAGAGGAGGAGGAAGAGGAGAAGGAGGAGAGGCTGGCCATGGGCAAGTGGAGAGAGGGGTGGGAATGGGGGGGAGGGGGAAGAGGGTAAGGGAGCAGGAGTCAGAGGAGAAGAGAGCAAGAGAGCAAGGAGGGGGCAAGCAATCCCTTCTATAGTGGGTCAGGCACACCTGGCTATTGCCAGGTAACTGTGAAGCAGAGCTTGTACTAAATACCAACATTTACCACATTCACAATACGTATATTTATAACTGGTCTGTGTCTTAAAAATCTGTTTCATTTCTTCTTTGATAATTTCATCCATATATGCAGTGTATCTTGATCCTGTCTACCCTTAGCTGCTCCTAGACATCCCCAACACATCCCTTCTCCCTTCCATGCCTTCTTCTCCTTTCCCCCTTTCAGCCTGCTGGAAGGTTGACTGATCTTGTTGACTTGATCTTGTCCGGGTGACCACAGTTGCAGCAAGTCATGATTGCTGGGGCCACATCATGTCCAGAAGGCAGCGTTTTCTGTGCCTCAAATCCCTGCTCTTACATTCTTTTTGTCCTCTCTTCTGCACTGTTTCCAGAGCACAGGCTCTCTCCCTCCCCCTCTCCCTTCCCCCTTTTGCTCTCCCCCTCTCCCTCTCTCTTCTCCTTCCTCCATTCCCTCCTCTTCCCCTTCCCTCCCTCCTCCTGCCCCTCCTCCTTCCTCCCTCTCCTCCCCCTCCCCCTCCCCCTCTCTCGCGTG
>CM052711.1:2745597-2755679 GCA_028551405.1 Uromys caudimaculatus | reverse complement strand
TTTAGAAGGTAGTTTGATGACACATCCATTTAGCTGAACAATAATAAGATGCCCCTAGCCCACTAGCAAGGCATACAACTTCTTAAGCCATGGGCTTTTGGCCTGGTTTCTAGTACCAGGCATGAATTCCCTCCTGTGGAACAAGCTTTGGATCCAATCACCAAGTGTTAATCCTGAGGAGAAGAAGGAGTGAGTTCAAATTAAAGCAAGCCATATTTGAGTGCATTCTAGGCTGGCTGGCTGGAGGTCTCTCCTAAAGATAAGTTGTTCACGTGGGTGAGAGAGTTGATGGTTGTTCATTGTTAGAAAGATACAATGAAACGGGGAGGAACAAAGGCAAGGACACCCTCATGGACCAGGAACTTACTCTTGATTGCAAATAGAGGCCTTAATTAGCAGGGACCTGACACAGGACCAATAGTCTTATCTCACAGCCAGCTCTTAACATGAAGGAAGGAAACTTTACTATACACACAACTCTTATCCTGCCAAGTATGTCTCCTGTTTTGGTCTTATTTCAACCTGTGAGGTATTTATTCTGGCCTTGGCCTCACAAAGGCATTTGGTAACCCCATATGGTTACCCTATATGGTAACTGCATATGGTTACCCCATATGGTTACCCTGTATTGATTACCCCATATGGTTACCCCATATGGTTACCCTGTATTGGTTACCCCGTATGGTTACCTCATATGGTTACCCTGTATGGTTATCCCATAGTTACCCCATTTGGTTACCCCATATTGTTACACTGTATGGTTACCCTGTATGGTTACCCCATATGGTTACCCATAATGGTCATGCCAGTATTGCCTCGTGGACTCATCTTTCCTGGGTGGATCTTGCAGTGTTCACGATTTACTGCTGGATGATACTGTTGATGACTTTGTTTCCCCAGTGGCCTGCATAGCATCACTGTGGTTTTATATGAACTTTTTCAGAGAATAGAAAAAGAAGGCACAGTGTAAATCCATGCTGTAAGTCCAGATAACTAAAAAAAAAAAAAAAAAAAAAAAAAAAAAACCAAAGTACACACGTTAGCTGCTGCAGAAAGGCAAACTGATGACATTCATAGCCAAACAGGGGCCAGCAATGCTGCAGCACAGAAGTCAGGCATCTGGATTCAGCTTGCTTGTTCCAACAAGACATGGGGTTTTCAATATTAGAAAAAGCAGAAATATAATTTATTACAGTAAAAAATGAACATAGGCAATCTGAATGATTATCTCATAATTCAGAAAAGCCACTTTATTAAAAGTCAATGTCTTTCCTTAATTAAAAAAATTTAGCAAATTGGGATAGAAGGGTACCTTTAATTTGATAAAGAACAATATGTACTCAAAAATCTCTGAAGACATTATTTTAATGAGGGATATTTTAGAAACATTTATAAAATAAATTGGGAAGATGACAGTGATGTTTATTGTCCCTGCTTAAAGTCGAGATTTTGCTAAAAGTTCTAACTGGCACAGTGCAAGGAAATGGACAAACAGGCTAAACACTGGCTGGGAAGGAAGAAGCTAAAGAAGAAAAATAATATGGGAAGGTTTCCTCCCACAGTTACGGGAGTTGTCAGGACAGCTTGGTTTGCAGGTACCGTGCTGTTGATGTAAAAGCCTGGATGGACTGATGGGAGACAGACAGACAGACAAACACACATGCGTGCACACACACACAATCAGAGAGAATGAAGGTGGCTGTGCTGGGGACAGAGCCTAGGAGTTTGCATTCTGTCAGCCAAGTTACCTCCCCAGCACGAGCCAGGTGTGGTATGCACATCTGTAATCCTGGGAGGTGGAAGTAACAGGATCAGGAGCTCACAGTCACCCTTGCATGTGCAGAGAGTTTGAGGCCAGCCTGGACTACCAGGAACCTGACACACCAGATACATTCTTGACAAACATGAAAGACAAAACTTTAAAGTTTAGACGATATTAAACTGTCATGTCTTTCAGATATGCTGGCGATTTCCTAAGGCCATTCTAAAGGAGAAAACCACAAGAGTTTGATTTAACCACATTAAAATTGGGAATTAAAATAACAATTTTCATTCTGAAAAGACAGCATGAGGAAAATGAAGAGGCAATTTACTTGGAAAATGATCTTGCAGATGTGTAAATTTGGGAGACAAGTACCATGAGGACATTCTTAAGAAGTCCTGAGAAATATTAGTAAGAGGTCAGGCAACTAAGCCTATTAATAAGCCAAACACAGTAAGTCTCAGGCTGTCTCCATCAGTGGGCTGTTACCACACAGAGAGAACCAGCTGGCTGGTTTCCTCAGCAACACAGCTAAGTAAAAACTTATGTCTCCTCAAGCCAAGTCCAGAGCTAGGAAAATGTGCAAGCTATGTGTATTATGTTCAGAGGACTCAATTGTGATCAACATGTGCTGGGGAGGAGGGGAGGGAGAGAGAGACAGAGACAGACAGACAGGGAGAGAGACAGAGAGATGGAGACAGAGACAGAGAGACAGAGAGAGAGACAGAGGGAGAGAGACAGAGAAAGATAGACACACAGAGAGTGTGTGTGGTGTGTGTGCTTGAGTGTACACATGAAAGAATGTGTGTGTAGGAAAGAGAGTGAGAGACAGACAAGAGAGACAGAGAAACAGAGACAGTGCAACTCAGACGCGCAGAGAGAGACAGAGACAGAAAGAGACAGAGAGGGAGAGAGACACAAAGAGACACACAGAGAGTGTGTGGAGGAGCTATGTGGGGGGTGTGTGTGCTTGAGTGTACATGTGAAAGAGCGTGTGTGTATGTGTGTGAGAGAGAGAGAGAGACAGAGAGAGAGGAGAGAGGGAGAGACAGAGACAGATAGACATGAGAGACAGAGAAATAGCAACTTACACATAGATACACAGAGGAAAACAGACAGACAGAGACAGAGAGACTTGGATGGGAGGAAGATGGGGAGGGAGTGGGGTGAGGGTGGAGCTTGAGATTGAAAGTCTGCTCAAAATAAAATAACAGGGATCAGACATGCCCATGTTCTCACACTACTGGCTGTCAGACTGCAGAGGACCTGACCTTTGAGTGAAGGAAACACTGGGCCTTCATGTATGCAGCTCTCTGCCTGCAGAGCATCTTCTGACTGACTGCAGGACTTTCCAGCAAGTATCAGTGTCTGTGTGGGAAGGTGATGCAAGGGTCCGGGTGGCTTAGCATAGAGCATCAGAAAGGCAAGAGCCACATAGAGAAAGTCTGGGTATCAGGTAGACTTGGAGGATCATGGAGAAGAAGTTACCTGAGGCCAGGAAGGAACTTCCAAAATGGCTGGTGGGAGAGATGCTTAGAGCTCTCAAAGGCGGGAACAGCTCCCTACCAGCTAGTACAAAAACCTCATGATTTGGGGGAGTACTGGAATTATTCTTTTTCAGCTGGAGGGTGTCACACATATGTGACCCTAACACTGAGGGTACTGAGGCGGGGACCTTGTAAGTTCCAGTTCAGCCTGAATACTGAGACTCTGTCTCCAAACCAAACCAAGGCAAAATCAACAAACTATGACTGATCTCAGCACTGCAAGAAAACTTAACTACATTAAAACTGCTGTGGTTTCACTTAACAAACACAGATGCAATCAGCTCACGAAAGAACTGCAGAGAAGGAGAGAAATATGACACACAACGAGGAGCATACAGGTCAACCAAAACCAAGCCCAGAACCACACAGCAGCCACAACGGCAGTCAGGTCAGCAGTAGCCCTCATCCTACCATACCACGTGTTCCAGAAGCAAGGGGCATGAGCTTGTTAGCATGTGCAGAATGTCTGTGCCAGACTTGCTGCCCTGGGCTTACTATACAGCAAGAAGCATGCTGGGAGACTTGTGGGATTAGAACTCACAGGAGAAAGATTGGAATCTTGAGGACACTAGAATGAACATTGTCAGTGAGGAAACCCTGGAATGGTGGAGCATCTGGGAAGTCACTGTTTTCAAAAGTTTCTGTGATGAGGATGAGTGGTCTGCCGGGAACACGTCATGCAAGTCACGTGTCTGATATGGGATTGTAATCAAAGCCTGGAATGAACTCTGACAACTCAGTAAGGAGACAAATACCCAACTAACAAAAATGCAAAATCCCTAAGATATTTAGTCAGCTATAAGCAGATGAACCCATGCAAAGGTGTCACCTATCACCAGCTGTGAAGGAAGGGCTTTAAAGCAGGGAAAGCCCACTGAGGACAGCTGGAGCAGACCAGCTAGAGCAGCTGCCCGTGAAGACTGACAGCCCAAGAGGAGGAGGCTGCTGGGGGTGTGGGCTCTCAGCTCACCAGAGCGAAGGTCTGCTACAGCAGCCATTTTGGAAACAGTTTAGAAGTTTCTGAAAAAGTTAACAGCCCTGTCACCCAGCCAGTGGTTTGCCAGAGAGAAGACTGCAGATAGTTTAAAGCTGACGCAGCCTCATGGCAGCTTTATCAGATCTTACGTAACAGCACAGTCCCAAGTCCTTCTGTGCGTAATGGGTTGGCGAATTGTGGTTCATTTCTATAGCAGGTTAGCTCTCTTCCAGCAATGAAGAGAGTGAACTCTGGGTGCCTTTAACAGCATGACAAGTTATAAAAACATTTTCACTGAGTAAAAACCATATGCAGCGTGTTTCAATTAATACAAAGTTCTAGAAAATGCGAACTCTTGTGACCTATTGTGGTAGAAAGCAGCTTGAAGTTTTGCCTGAAAGAGGTGGTGAGCGTGGGCTGTTTGAGACCGGAGGTTGTGGAGGGGTGAGAGGAATCTTTGCAGGTGATGGGTTTCATGCATATATGTAATTTTATACCTCAGTATACTTCTCTGTAAAACAAGAATTCGGTATCTAGGAGTCTCTGAGGAGGCTGGGAAAGAATGCATAGGTAGATGAGCCAGGATTGCTGTATCCTGCTCCTTACACTGTGGAGAATGCTCAGTGTTGTCGTAGAACATGTGTATTTAAAATAATTTTGCTTATGTGAACATGAGATAATATATTTAGCAGAATATATTATCTGGCAGTAATGGACATTCCTGGTAGAGACAGCATCTTAATTTTAAGTTCCTGAGTGAGAGAAAGCATGGCCAGAAAGGACACTGCAGTTGTCTGCAGGGTTCAGTAGGGAGAGAGGGAGGGAAAGCTTTGGATGCATTATAAGGATTTGGCTATTCACTGGGAGAGAGCGTGCAGGGAGAAGATTGTAGACGAATCTGGAATTCTTTATCCAGATCTGATTAGAAGGAATTATCCCTGCGTTGAGGACTCCATGTCATTGGAGTAATCTATGCAAGAGGAGATAAAAGCTGTGGCAATGGGGGGGGGGTGGGCTCAAGAAATTTCCAGAAAGACAGGAGAAAGCAAGAGAGGGTTGTCATGGATGCCAGAGGCAGGGAACATTTTAAAGCATACTTTGTCTTTCAGAGATAGCAATTACTCAACCTGGAGCCCCCCCCCCCCCACCAGCAGATCTGGAGTAGCCTATGATAGGAACAGCCCCAAGGGCTGTGGTGCTGAGGAGAGTGACAGCCGGGCTTGGATCAGCTCAGTGGGTGGAAGAGATAGGGTCCTTCATGAGGCTTTCTGTAGTCTGTGCCTGGGCAGAGGGAAAGGCTTGCTTATACACAGAGGGGAGGAGGAGCCGTTGCAGGCACTGTAGGACTGAGTAGTAGGGTGTGCCAGGATGTGGATCAGCAGAGGAAGTGTTCTTACCCTTCAAATGAAAATGCCTCTTCTGAGCATCTAGAAAATGGGCCTGGAGGTGTGGGTACCATTGCAGAGGTGAGAGACTAGACTTGGGGCTACTCGGCAGCACTGGTTATCTGGGCCAGATAAGAGTAGGACTAACTTTTGAGATTGAAACACTATCACTATAAATCAAAGGAGGAGGTAACAAAAACCAAGCAACCAAACAAGAGCCCTCGTGAAAACATTGCTGGGTTAGGTCGATGCTCATGGTTGCCTAGCTCCACCGTACAGGAAGACATAACCACCAGGATGCTTTGTTCCCCAGGGAGCTGTGCAGTAAGCAACCCAAACAAGACTGCATGGAAGCCTCAGTCACAGGCTAGACTGAGGTGAGGAACCATCCACTGTGAGAAAGCTTTGTGGGTTTCTCTGTAAAATGAATCTTTAGTGGCTAGGACAATCCAGTGTTAGTGGACCTTTGTGAGTGTGTCCTTGTAAGAAGATGGATGCCCGGTGTGCTAAAGATGATGGTCAGAGGATGGTAAAATGAGGGCCAACTCTAATTTCCGCTCTAGCTCAGATCACTGATATTCTGATCCTACTTGGTGTCTGCCTTTCTCCCAGAACAATAAACTCCACAAAGTGGGCAGCCTGGGCTACCTACTCTGAGACTTAAAAAAAGAAACAGACAGCTTGGTCAGTGTAGAGGTAGTGATGGCTCAGAGACATTTCAGACTTCTGGGTTCTGAGCTCGGCTAATGCAGGGCTGAGGGTAAATCTTCATGTTCTCTGCTTTTCTCTGCGCGGGACTGTGCATAGTCTCCTGAGAATTATGTCTTTTCCAAAGCTTGACTTCACATTCAAGCTTTGATATAGGGTATGTCGTGCCTGGTAATACATGCCAGTATCTGTACTAAGCTTTGTATGTGACTTTGAATATTATGTCTATACCTGTCCTTTATTTGAAATAGAAAAACTTAGAGTTACGGGAAAGAAAAAAAATTAACCAGTTCATTGTTTCTAATGCCAGAGTTAGGACTGGCACATAGTGAGGAGCCTGTGCACACTGTGTGTTTTGTCAGATAGGTGGGGATTTATGGATAGAACACACATTATCCATGTTAGGGACCTATGAAAGAGGGAATATGCAGTGTGCATTCATGAGTGTCCAGGACCCATGGAGCCGGAATGAAGCATGCGAGGGTGGAGGTCTGAGAATTCATACAGCCTTGTGAAGGGACAGGTTCTGAGACATGATGCAGACCGTAGTAAAGATCTGGGAAAGAGAAGGAAAACCAGGTCTGCAGGGCCAGACTCATGGCCTGACTGAAAAATGTCCCTCGGGAAGATGCTTGGGACTGATGCTCAAGGTTGCAGACCCTTAAGCAAGTGACAGGGAGTGGCCAATGGTAGAGAGATGACAGCGGAATGCTACAAGGAGTGGGAACAGGTGGCTTACACCCACAGAGGAAAGGGTACCTGCAGAGAGAGAGAGAGAGAGAGAAATGGTTTAGATAGGGCTGTTTTTATTGAAGCCCGAGCACAGCTGGGAGTTCAGTCTGGGAGCTGTCCTCTTCATAGTGAGGGACTATAGCTCTGCTCTTTGCCCTGCATAACATATTTCTTTTTTATTCATGATGCACAGTCGGTAGTTACCATAAGGATTTGATATTATAATAACATGACAGCATTATAGAAAAAGATTAATCTCTTGGATTTTATCCTGTGGCAGATATGTATTTTTTCATTCCAGAGGAAAGCTTATCTTGTTAACCCCCAGAACCATGACCAGGGAAACTAGAAAGAAATGTTTCTGCAAGGCAGTTTCATAAACACAGTCCCACAGGCTGTGAGTAGATTGATAGCTTCCGTTAGCTCGGCTACAGAGGAGCCCATCACAGCAGCTGGGCCCCGTTCTGCCAATTGCACATTGTAGGTTCAAGTGCCTTTGACGCCCAGAGCATGCTTCTTGTGTAATTAGCTGTCTCCACCTCACTTTGGCTGCTGGTGCCTACACTTTGCAGGCTCTGCTCATGTTTCCTCACATTCTCAGTTTTGTTAGAGGTGCCTGGTTTCCCAGCCCCACTTTCATTTTCTCTGTACCCCTGTGTAGAGAGGTCCACCTAGGAAACCTCCTGAGACCTCAGAGAACAGGGCCTACTGGTCCATTTCACTCTGGAGGTATTCTTGCTGTGCTCTACATGTTGGTTGGTACTTTCTAGAAAACATCCTTCCCCTCTTTAGGAATGACTCTACTTAATTTATTCTTTTTGTATTTTGTATAGAACTTTCTACATTCAGTTAGTATCTTGTTAACTCTCTCTCTCTCTCTCTCTCTCTCTCTCTCTCTCTCTCTCTCTCTCTCTCTCTGTATTTGTGTGTGTGTGTGTGTGTGTGTGTGTGTGTGTATTTGGTTGCTTTCTGTGTCTCCCACTAGAGACCAAGTTACTGTGAAAGCAGAGATTCTTTGATTTAGCTTTGAATCCTGGGGCTCAGCCTCTTACATACAGAGCCACCCACATGTGAGTCTTTCAAGTGCTTGTCAGTTGTTTTTATGCCTTTAATAAAGGGACAAAGGTTCCTACTCCATGTAGTGGTTGCCATGACAAAGTGATGTGCATAGATCTTGTAGCCTGGTGTTCATCATGCAAATTGTTGTGTAGGTGAGTGATACTGTGTAATTGGGATCCATTCTTGGGCTTTGGTGCAGGTCTTGCCCTGATGATTCCTGACCTGCCCTCCCCTGAGCAGTAGGTGGCATGCTGGAGGGGCTACAAGGGCTCTAGAACAAGTATAGCTTGGGACAGGGACTCTTAGTTATATATCTGTTTTTGTTCTTGTGTTTCTGTGGCTTGGTGGTCCTCTCCTCCCTGGTCTTTGGTGTTAAAGCATGCTATATCCAGTCAGAGCAAGTTCCACAGTGGCTGGGTTGCTATTTGCCATTCTTCCTTGTTTAAAATGCCGCCCCTACCCAGACCATCTCTGTAGAGTGTTATTTCAGAATGTCGCTAAGGCTTGCCAGTATAGTAAGTGGTTTTGTGCACAGAATAAAATTATTTTTGCAGCAGCTTGAAATGGTCTAGAATAATGACCAGATAAATCTTGTCATTGGCAATGGACCTAGCTGCGGCAGATCTGCAGAGTACTGGCATGTCAGAAGTTTAGAGGGTCCTCTATCCCCTCCAGCCCCAGTCTCGGGAACCCCTCTGGTTGCTTGCTTAACCTTTCAAGCTGGAGTGTTTCATTCAACCTCTAGAAGGCGCTAAGCCAGCCCTGATTTTGCTGTGTCTGGGGCAAAAGAAGCTATCCTGGGATCTGACAGTGGAGACATGGGTTAAACAGGCACACTTCTTTATGTTTGAGTTGCATAATCTAATGGTAACCTATAAGTTGAGGTCAGTGATGGAAGACTCCCTGGAAGAAGGAGGACCAGGGTGTGTGTGTGTGTGTGTGTGTGATGTAGACCAGCTGACTATGCTTGTATCTGAGCGTGGCTGGCTTTCAGTGGCTCTAGCAGTCCCAGGAAAACTTATGCTATCTTCTCCTCTCTGTCTAAGTACCCAAATCACACTACAGTATTAAAGAAATTATATACTGCATATCTCCCTACCTTAGGGGTCAGCCAGCTGTGGCCCATAGACCAAAGATGGTCTGAACTTGTTTTATATAGCCCAGGAGCTAAGAATGGATCTTCACACTTTAAAGAGTTTAATAAACTCAAAAAGAAAACAAAAAGAATACTACTTTGTGATATTAGAAAATTATACAAAATTCAAATTTTTGGTGTTTACAGCGGAAGCTCTGTAAGGATGGAGGCCTAGCCCTTGGTCTCTGCTCTTGCTGCAGTTGCTCTGGGACTGTAAGAGCTGAGTGGAGAGGCTGTGAAGTGTGTGCAGTCCCGAAGGCTGCAGACCCAGAACGTTTGGCCTTCCACAGCTTGCTGATCCTGCCCTAATACAATGACTTCCTTCATTTTCCCCGCTTCCTTCCAGTCTTTAGCTAAAATGCACACGTGATTTATGTTGTTGTACACTACATTTTATATATGGAATGTCTCGCTGAGCTGTAAACCCTTTTCTGTAATAGTCACCATAATTATGATTTTAATGAGCTCGTATTTGTATAGTGCTTTGAAATGTACAAAGAATTCCTTACAGCCATAATCGTGGTTTATTATCGCCACCACCCACATGAGAGGAGGGAGCACTCATTTCACAAACTTGCCTAGCCATTAAGCCCTGTGAGCGGACCCCACAGAGAGCCAGCATAAAGCCAGGATTTTTGACCCAAATCCCTCCTTTGTATTTCTTTACTGATAACGGTATAATCTTTCCACAAGTTAGTACATCTTATTTTAACATTTTCTTCTCTTTGTGTGTGTCTGTGGTATGTGTGAGTGTGGGGGTATTTTCTGGCATGTGTGG
>CM052711.1:2707724-2719049 GCA_028551405.1 Uromys caudimaculatus | reverse complement strand
GGAGGAGGAGGAGGAGGCAGCGGCCTGGGGCAGGAGGAGAAGCACTAGGGCAGGAGGATGATATCTGAGGCAAGAGGAGGAGCCCTGGGGCGGGGGGGGGGGCCCTGGAGGAGGAGGACTAGGAGGAGGACAAGGAGGAGGACAAGAAAAAGGAGGAAGAGGAATTCTGGAGCAACAGGAGGAGCCCTGGGGCAAGAGGAGGAACTCTATGGCAGGAGGATGGTATCTGAGGCAATTGGAGGAGCCCTGGAGAAGGAGGAGCCCTGGCCTTTCTGGTTTTTTCACAGCCGCCTCCAAAGGCATTTCCTGTGTTGAGGCATTGATCTTCCCACCCTACCTCTCTCCTCTTGTTCCTGCTCTATGTTCGCTGGCCCTGGTATCTTAGTGTATAGGCTCCTATTAAAGATTGCTCTGTGTGTGTGTGTGTGTGTGTGTGTGTGTGTGTGTGTGTGTGTGTGTGTCTGTGTGTGTCTGTGTGTGTCTGTGTCTGTGTGTGTATCTGTGTGTTTGTATGTGTGTCTAAGGAAAGAGAACTGAGAGTCTGTCTGGGGTCTCTGGATGCAGCTGGACTTGAAGGTAGGGCATCTGCCAGGACTTTAGGTGAGCAGAGGGACACCCAAGAATACAGAAAACAGTGGGTGGGGCTCACAAGGGGCAGAGAAGAGAGCCAGCTCCCACCAGGCACATGAATGCGTAGATACTGGGGTAAATTTTCCCATGAGTCCTAGGCAGTAAAGATGGATTTTCTCCATGCTGAGCACAGCCATAGACCCACTTAGCAAATCTTAACAGCAAGATTAATAGCAAATCTTAATGATGGCTGTTTTCACACGCTTGGTAGATCCTCAAGGTCTTCATTTCTCTGTTGTTTTCAACACTTCCCAGGGTACAACACTCCTCACTTCCACTTCTGCACCTCACGCTGTCTCATCTTTTATCCTAACAAGAGCCCACTGCCTGCATCTCATGTGCTGTAGGCTTTTGCCCTGTGACTCTTTTACAGTATTCTTATTTCACCTGTGAACTCAGTAGACTTCCAATTAGGAGACCACAAAGACAGTGCTCACAGCCAAGCCTGAAATCTCTGAGTGACTTCTGTTTACATTTTGTATAATGACCCTAGATGTTGAGCATTGCTTATCAGTCCATAAAACCCATCCTAATGAGAGGTGTCATTTGTACTTTACATCATCAGCCGGAGTGAATTCTGGGTTATCTTAGGACCAGGCCAATCTGGCTCCCTTAGGCATTGTATACCCCATATCTTGAGCATTGTTTCTGAGTCAACAGAACCCGTCTTTATGAAAGAAGCCATATGTGCTTTGTAAAGAGTTTCAATGTAAACATGTCTTAAGCTTTGTTGTACACATGGAACTGAGCTCCTTGTCATCAGGAAACTTTACCCCCAAATTGTGCTGTGCTTAAACATGGCTGAACAAACCACCTGGTGTCAGACTCTGTTTAACCAACACCGACTACTAACTCAAGCTGACCCGGATTTCATTCTTGCCTCTCTGTGGGTCGTTCCTCTGCCAAGTGTGTTGCTTCCAGGGACCCTCCACAGGTGAGAAAATCCCAGAATCCAACCTGATATAGACAATCACCCATTGAGACTCCCTTCCTGGGTGATTCTAGATTTCGTCAAGTTGGCAACTGAACTAATGTCCAAACTCACCTAGGTCAAGGATGGGTCCCTTCCCTTGTTTAGTGCCTCATCCAGCAGGGACCAAAGAGACCATCTGATAGTGGGACAAGCTGGAGTGGGTACCAAGGCAGTCTCATGAACACACCTAGCCAGTCTCTCCACAGCACAGTTTGGTGGGTGAAGAGCCCCAGCAGCAGCAGAATTCTGTTCTGGCATCCCTGCCTCGCCCAGCCCCATCAGGAATCCAGGGAAGATCCTAGCATCTACAGTTGGATCTGGATTTGAAGGCCTCCCTTGGGCAAAGACAGTTAAGTTCTCTGAACTTCTGTTTCACTATTCCCAGGCATGGTGGCACACCCTTGTAATCCCAATACTTGGGAGGTAGAAACAGGAGGACCATGAGTTAGAAGTCAGCACTTAGAGAGATACTAATTCAAAAAAATGAGAGGTGGGGGTGGGGTTCAGGCCCCCAAAAGGACAAGCAATAGGATTCTTGGCCAGAAGATTTGTAAGTGGGAGAGGAGAAGACAGGAGGGGACAGGAGGAGGACAGGAAGGGGACAGGAGAGGGAAAATATATATATTATTCCCCATGGTCACACTGGGAAGGCAGTGTCTCTCGAGCCTCCTAAGGAAACTTCCTGTGAAGTGCTGACTAATTCTAGCAGTGCTTAGGTGAGGAACAGCAGGCAAGAAGCACATAGTCCCAAAGTCATGGGTGCACGGGAGCCTGCCTGGATATTCCTTCAGTGCTGGTTCCTCAGGCTCTGGTTGTGTCAGGAGAGATGATTGCCTGCAAGCCTGGATATTTTTGGTGCTGGAGATAAACTAGGAAGAGGCCTCCAGAGTCTGCAGGACACAAAAAGCTGCTCCTAACCCTGGGTCAGGCAGGATGAGGCCACAGGCCGTAGTCACTCTAGCTTTGATGGCTTTGGTGTTGCAGAGGGGAAAGAAAGATTAAGTGAATTTGATGCTACCTGCCTCATGTTACCAATTTTAGGAAGTACTTTAGTACTGAGTAGGAATCTGACCTAAAGATTGAGGTACCCTGCTTTTAGTTACCCAGGAGTCACCTGCAGGAAGAGGTCAGTGATCTTAATAAAGTGGTCCCTAGGCTGGGAGGAGGTTAACCTTGGTGTTTACTCCTTCCAAGAATCTTGCTCAGTCATCTAGGGGCCATTCCTAGTGCACTCTTGCATTTAAAGCTCTTCATTGGTGTCTTTTTCCTGTTCAGCTTACACTAAGCTTGCTTGAAGCCTTGGGGTTCTCAAAACAGAATACCAAAATCCTGTCAGTCTTCTTTGTTGACAGACAGAAAGCCTCCACATGCTGCACACTCAGTCCTCTCAACTACACACTGAGGTCTGTAGTGTGACTGGGGTATGCTTAAGGCCTATGAACTGGGATGCCAGAGATGACAGGCTGGGAGGTGACAGGTTGGGAGGTAGCTGGGAGGTGATGGGCAGGAGGTGATGGGTCTTCTCAGGGTCATACAGCAGGAAGTATTTCACTCGGGATTCTAACACGTACTGAAGCTAGAATCCTGGGGCCCCACACCACCTACCTTCCTGAGGACCCCAGCTTCCCACACTTCTTATAATTGCTAAACTTTCCCTGACCCGTGATACACACTGGGCCTTGACCATGAAGGATAACAGTTCATATGTGTGTGATCTGTATTGCTCTAATACCAGGGCTGTGTTCAGAGGCAAACTCACCCCCAAACATGCATTAGTTCTTCCAGTGAACAAGGGCCAACACGTAAGACTCAGACAATGTTGGCTATTTTGGTCAAGGGACAGGCTCCTCTCCATTGGAAGAAAATCCCTCTCAGTCCCCTTCATGTTTATGGCAGGCATTTGCTACATGTCCGCACCTGTGGCTGAGTTCCTTCTGTCTGCATAGCCCAATGAATGCTCTTGTCTAAATGTTCTCCACACATCCTGTCTCATGCTTACTTCTCGTTGGTAACAAGGGCACAGAATGTGGAGCCTTGGTTTCTGAGTGTTTGATCCAGGGAACCAACTCCTGGAGCTGTTCACTCCTCCCTCCACAGAGTCCCCACTACATGCTGGCACCTGTGGGCTGCATGGGCGCTTTCACAGTTTCTGTGTTTCCCTGGGTATTAAGGGCTCCATTCTGAGGAGTGATAACTTGGTGATACTTTTTCCTTTCAGGGCTGAAAAGGTTTAGAGATTTCGCCTGGTATGGTTTCTAATTAGTGAGGAGTTTAGATGCAAGCTTCAATTTCTTCTTCCAAACAGAGAGAAACACCTCAGCAGCCCTGAGCAAACACTCTCAGTCTGAAAGGGAATGATTTTCTCCCCCTCCTCAGCCTCTTCAGGATGCTCACAAGGACACTGAAGGCTTCTCTGACTCATCACGAAGGAGCCAGAAAGCTCTGTCTTCTAATCCTGAAAATGCTGCTGCACTTTGAAGAAGGGGGTGGGGGGAGTGGCTTTGCAGGCTGAGCTGTGCTGGCATCTGTGAGTGTCCTGTCTGAGCACAGAAGACAGCTCCCATGGGCCTCTGGAAATGGAGAAATGAGGTTACATGTTCATGGGTGGCTTGGGAGACGATTCCTCCAGTCTTGACTTTCTCTGAAGCTATCCTGGGATTCTGTCTTCCCACTGCTTACTGAGAATATCATCACCTCCTCAGCATGTGTATTCACTTATGACTACCACCTCATTCTGGTCCATTTTAAAAATGAAACAAACTGACAAAAACATTCGGTAGACTTTCTGGTTTAGTGTTGGTTTTGACTCTCAGCAATATTGAGTACAAGATACAGAGATTTCCCCATATCCCTGCTGTGCCTCTAAGGGCCACCTGCCTCATTATCACCCTTCTTGACACCGTTCTTTGTCACAACTGCTGAACCTGTGTTGAACACATCATTACTAAAGTTCCTCAGGGTTTGAGCAAATGGGTGTAGATACATCATTAGAATTTCCAGTCCTGTGTTTGCACTGCCCTCACTTCTCTGCCCTGTCAGTTTGCCATACCTTAGGTGGCGACCACTGATCTTTTCGTTGTTTATATGTTTTGTTTTGTTTCTGAGCCAGCACGGTAGCACACAGCTTTAACCCCAGCATTTGAGAGACAGGCTCTCATCTGTCTTTGAGTTTCAGGCCAGCCAGGGCTACATGTTGCAAGAAATATTAAAAAAGAATGGCAAATTCCCATGCTAAACCCAGCTACTCTCTGCCCACAGTCCAGCCAACTCTAGGTTAGCCTCTGTGTGGACTTCCCTGCTCCAGTTTGCCTGCTTCAGAGCTGCCCGTACCTTCTCAGTCATCCATCTCCTGTGGTCAGTGGTCCCAAATTCCAGTAACCCAGGAAATCAAAACTCTAGGAGCTTATAATTAATCAGTCAGATTTATATATCAATAAATTCTCAATTCATAAGATGCCTACACAATAAATTCAGGGCCAATTGATAATGATACAAGCTGCCCATGTAGATTAGACAAGTTACCCAATTATTCTATCCATATATGATATTATAGCTACCTGTGGCTACTTAAAGCCATGTGGAATCTGGGTCGTCTTCCTCTCTCTCTGTCTTCCTTTTCTCCCTCTTGCTCCCTGTCTCTGCAACTCTTAGCTCTGCCTCCCTTTTCCTGTCCAATCACAGGCTTCTTGTTGTATTAATATTTAAAGTAATTGGACAGGGAAAACTCTGCTATAGTACATAGTAAGACCCTGTCTCAAAACAAAGCAAAACCGTGTACTTACTACTTTTCCAGAATGCAGTGTAGTCAGAATCATATGGTGAGCAGTCTCTGCATTTGACTTCTCCTTACATAATAAGGGCTTAGCATCTTTCATGTCTGTCCATGGCTTGAAAGTTCTTTTCATTTGATGCCATCATCCGGACAGATCATCATTTGTCCAATCATCTGCTGAAGAATATTTCAGTTGCTCTTCAGGTCTTGGCAATTACGTACAAAGATGCTGTGTCTATATGTAAGCACTCCTCCTATGAATGTTAAGTTCAGCTTGTTTGGGTCAACACTAAGAATGGATGGATTACACGATAAGAACGGTGTCTTCTGAAGCTCTGTGCTATTTTGATTCCCACCACAGTGAATGAGCATTCCTGTTGCTCCACATTCTTGTCAGCACTTAGTGATATCATTCTGGTTTTTGACCATTCTCACTGTTGTGGTGGTGGTTTATCATCGCTTCAGTTTGCATTTCCTTCCTATTCTATGAGGCAAAGCAGTCTGTCATCAAGAAGCAGGATTATATAGATTGATCTCCTGTGTTTTCCTGTAGGAGTTGTATGATTTTGTTTTGCAGATAGATGTGGCATTTGTTGTGAGTTAATTTTTATGAAGAGTGTGAGGTCCATGTTTGGTCCACATTCACATATGGCTGCCCAGTTGTTTTTGTATTGTTTGTGGTAAGTCTGTCTCCATGGCATTGTTAGTGCTGTCATGTGTCCATGGTGTTGTCAAGTCTCCACGGTGTTATGTTGTTCCTTTGTCAAGAACCAGTTAAGCATGTTTGTGTGGGCCTATTTGTGGACTTTCTAATCTGTTGCAATGATCAATCGTCCATACTTCACCAATAATCTATTATCTATAGCTCTCTAGTTGTGGGCTGTGTTACCTGTGATTCTTCTCCATTGATATTATTAACTTCTCAGTCTTTTAGAATCAGGGGCTGGAGAGATGAGATGCCTCGGTAGTTAAGAGCACTGGCTGCTTTTCCAAAGGATCTGGGTTCAATTCACAGCACTCATATGGCAGCTCCCAAACATCTGTAACTCCAGTTCCAGGGGATTCTGTGCCCTCTTCTGGATTCTGGAAGCATATGTGGTTACACAGACATACATATACATACATATACATAAGATAATAAAATATATATATTTTTAAGTTTAGTTTAAGTCAGCTTGTTAATAGCCACACAATACCTTAAAAAAGTAACTACTGGAATTTAATCTTTTTGCAGAACTAGCTTTTGGTTTTGTGTATTTTATCAATTAATTTCATTGATTTATGCTCATTTTTATATATTGATCATATATCTAAAACCTGCATGTTATTTATGGTGTACAATGTGATTACTTGAAAACTATAAAATACATAAAGGTCAGCTAAGGGCAGCTCAACTCTGTGTCTTAAACAATTATCTCTTTGGGTAGGAAGTTCTGACTTCCTCTCTCTAGTTCTTAAGCGTGTTTATAATAGTCTCCCAACTACACTGTAGAATAAATGAAACTTATTGCTCCTTGAATTCCTACTTTCACACACATTGTATGAACCCCTCTATCATTTGTCATCGTTTCTCTTCCTGCTGCTGTGATAAAATACCCTGACAAAAGCAACTTAAGGGAGGAAGAGTTTTCTTTGGCTCACAGTTCTAGGGTGCAGTCTATCATGGTGGGAAAGTCAAGGCAACCAGAACTTGGAGCAGCTGATTGCATTACATCCACACCTAGGAAGTAGAGAGCAATGCATTCCTGCTGTGCTCAGCTCCCTTCCTGTAGTCATGCAGTCTAGGGAATGGTGTCACCCAGAGTGGGCAGGTCTTCCTACTTGGATTAACTCAATCAGGATATTCTGCTACACACAGAGTCATCCCCAGAGACCCAGACTCAGCTAAATCTGGATTCTATGTTGACAATTAGCACTATCACATCCTTCTTTCTAGATTGGCTGCTATTCCGGGGATCACTATCACACTCTCTTATATAAAATCAGGGTTTGAAGTGTCCACCTGTGAGTGAGAGCATTCGGCATTTGTCTTTCTGTGCCCCACTTCATATAACATCCTGTATTTTTATCCACATTGCCACAAATAACAAATTTCATTTTTTATGGGTAACATCATAGTGTTTACACATGTTTAGATTTCCCTAAAAGCATTGTTCCTGCTACCTCCCACGAATTTTGACAAATTTTTGCTTTTGTTTTCATGTAGTTCCAAATACCTTGAAATTTCCATGCGCTTTTGTTCCTTGACCCTTGTGTCGTTTAACTCTTTGATTTCCCAGTTGTCATCTTTGGTTGATTTCTGTCTTTGTTCCATGTTACCTGAGAGCAGACACCATGCAGTTTCTGTTGTTTTACGTTTGCTAAGGTGTCTCTGGTACTCAGGACTATGGTGAATGTTCCATGTAGACATGAGGGGAGTATGTGCTCTGCTCTAGTTGGATGAAGTAGTCTGTACATGCCCATAGTCTCAAGACTGATGGTATTGTTGAGTTTAACTGTGCCCTTACTGATTTTCTGTCTCCTGCATCTGTCTTATTTCAAACAGAAGGGCAGCTGGGTCTCTAGCTGTGTTTAGTGTTTACCTGTTTCTCCTTGGAATTCTATTTACACATACCGCCCCCCTTGAGCATTCTGTTGTTGGTGCACACTAAGTAATGATTATGTGTCTTCAAGAAGAATTGGGCCATTTATAACACATAATTTGGCACTTCTCAACACAGTGTCTAAAGGACCTCTGTCAGCCACAAACTACATAAAACCCAAAGATGGTCAAGGGATAGAAATGGTATAGTAAAACAGTAAATTTATATGCCTGGTTTTTAATTCAAGAAAACTATTAAGTGGACTCAATTACTTATACATGTAATCAATTTCTTGCATTTGTATATTTGGTTACTTTGGCATTAGCAAAAGAGAAGAGATCATTCATTCACTCATGATCATGCAATCACATGGTTTTACAGTCTTTTACAGGAAATGCAGTGAGCAGGATCTTACTCTCCAAGGCTCCACCCTCTGATGGGAAAAACAGAATATCACATAAGTAATGATTGCCAGCTCAGTGGTAGGAAGGCTTTCAGTGGATGCCTTTTCAGAAGCTCAGAGGAATTGTCAGACTCTGTGTTGAATAAACCCTACTGGCAGTTGAATGCTAAAATGGGAACAGACCAGAGAGAGGCCTTCAGCATTGCCACTGCTGGGGTTATGGGAGCAGGTGAGACACTGAGCGTCCTTCACTTCATGGTGAAGGCAGTGAGTGCATCCTTAGTCTGCCCTCAAATGGTTCCCATGACCTACCCAGCATCTGGGGTCTGACTTCATCTGCCTTCGCCATGGGATCCAGGCTCAGGACACAAGCAGCCATCCTACTGATAAAGCTGCCTCCAGTGTCCATCCTTCTTCAGATCCTGCTGCTAGACCTGCCCCTCCCCACCTCTCTCCACCCTTCCCCCTCTTTTCCATACCAGTGACCACAGAAATATACATCTAATGAGGCTGTCACAGCTAAATCTTTAGAAAGCAGTGTGTTGCTTCTAAAACAAACAGTGCTTTTTACAAGACATTTGTCCCACTGGCAAACTGTCAAAATCAGGCTTTGTAGTTTTATTTCTTTCTTCCCTTTTTAATTTAGGGAAACGCTGCTCCCTAAATTGACTTAGATCTCCCTCAAGAAACAAAATTACCTGTGAACTTATTACCTCTAGTCTGAGGCTAGATCAAATGCTGGAGACAACAAGCTGATGCATTCTATCCATTTTGAGTTACTTTCTGCTGTGTGACCAGTGGGAACAGAAAAGATTATGTCAGGCAGCAATTGCCCACTCACTTCGTGGGGCTCAAAGGCACTGGGCTGTGAAAGGGATGCTGGGAGATTCCACATGGGACCACCAGGTCTCCTTTACTACTTCCTGCAGGGCTGAGCTCCTTGTAGAATCAGGATTGCACAGGTTTGACATTCAATGTACTTATATTAAATGCCCTCAAGAGAGGCCCATAGATCGAAGGCCCCACAGAGATGGGGCCACTCAAGAGGCTTCTAGGTGTCAGGGAGCAGGACAAGGCTTTGGATTTCCTATAGAGGCAGTTACTCCCTGCCATCTATTGTAACAGCAGGAGCTATGCTTAACCACTGCTGGGGCTGTGTCTTAAATGTCCCTCAAAAGCTCATGGGTGGATAGATGGCTTGGTCCAATTGAAGTGGTACCTCTGGGAGGGCCCTGACCCATAGATGGATTATCTATCTATTTATAGATTGGTCAGTTTGGAGAAGGGAGCTCTGTTATAAGAGGGAGCACTCCTCCATGCCTTGCCACTGTGAGGTGAAGAGGCTCCTCTATCACATCCCTGAGTGGGTGCTCTGTCTTACCACAGGCTCAGAGGCAACGGGGCCAGATGGCCATAGACTGAAACCAGGAACCAAAATACACCCTCACTCCTTATCAACTGATCTCCAGGCATTTTGTCAGAGCCTCATAAAGCCGACTCAGCAAGGGACTGAACTGTAGGAAGTGGGAGAAAACTTATTTCTGTTTAAATAGCTGAATCCCGCCAGCCGTCCACCAGTCCCAGCGAGGAGTCAGAATTGGTTGGGTGGAGGTTGTGGGAGACAGACAAGGAGTGCAGTATTGGATGTGTTAAATTTAAAATGTTCAACAGGCATTTCCAGAGGGTTTTAACTTAGTTCCTTCTCTGCCACTGTCTCTGGGTCTCCAGCTCTGCTCTCATTTACTGTACATGTTTAATAGACTCTAACTGGTGAGTCAGCTCTCCTGCCAATAGTTCATATACTGTTATCCATGGATTGAATTTTAAAATTAGTCTAAGTGCCCTAGAGACTCGGGGGAATTTTCTTGGAATCCATTTTAATACAGTAGTAAATCAGGAAAAATTAATGTCTTAATAATGGTATTATTACACTTAACAATTTATTCCAAAAATTTTAAATTCCTATGATGAAGGCTTGATAATTTTCTCCATAAAATTTCTATACACATTTTGTCAGGTGAAACACTGAAATTTTATTTAAAACTTTAATCTTCCAGAAAGCATTGATTTTTATCATGTGTATCATAAGAAGCTGAGAATCAGTGAACTCCGATTAATTAACAAGTTTGTGGGGATGGGATCCACTTTTTTCACTATGCTTGTTGTTATTTTTAATATAGTATTTTTATTAGTTCTTTGAGAATTTCATACAATATAATCTGATCATATTCACTTTCTGTTCTGTGCCCCTAACTCCTCCTGGTCCTACCTTCTTAAAAACAAAATAGAAGGTGTTTTACATCTGTTTGTTTTGTGGGTGAGGAGAGCACACACACATGGCACAGTGTCCTGCCCCAGGAGTCAAATGCAGGTCGCCAGGTTTGACATCAACTGTCTTCTCCTGCAGAAACACCTGGCTGCTCCTACCTTTGAAATGTGTTAGTCTTAAAGACAGCCTCACACATAGCCTCTGTTGGCTGCCTCTTCCTTCCAACTGCTGGATCCTAAGTATGGAATTCCAGGACACTACATTATCAGGAGCTAAAGTCCCTGTGCTGTACAAAGAACTCTGGGATTTATTCCCCTTTCTCATCCTGCTTTCTATCTGGTCCTCTCCAATCTCTGGCCACTGTTCCAACCCCTGTGGATATTTATGCAGACTCTGTATCCTGCCTGTTATGAACAGCCGTGTGCCTAACACACAGAGTATCAGCCTGTGGGTTTCGTTTCTTTTCTATATCTGATAGTGGTGGGGCTGGAAGGTATGATAGTTTTCTGTTTAACTTCTAAGCAACTTCATTGTATTTTCCATAATGGCTGTACTAATTTACATCCCATCAATAGTGCGTAAGGGTCCTCTTCTCTTTTATCATTTATTGCTGGGGAGTGGGGTTATTTGAGACTGGAACTCAGCAGGAGCCAGGGCTGGCTTTGAACTTGTAATCCCCCTGCCTCTGCTCCCTGG
>CM052711.1:2617091-2707224 GCA_028551405.1 Uromys caudimaculatus | reverse complement strand
TGAGGACAGCTGTTCTGCTGTCTAGCTGAGGGAGGCAGGTTCCAGGCAAGCTCTTCTACGCTGTGGGCTTGTACAGCAGGGATCATTAGGGGCATCTAGGCAGCAGGCACTCTGTGCATTTCTTGTAAATCAGCTTTGCTTCCTAACAGTGCTTCCCAGCTCCCTGGCACTTCCTGTTCATTCTTCGCTGTTCCAGTCACTGACTGACCTGGGGCCTCTGGCAAGCTGCTTCTCTCCTTGCCCCCTCCCAAGGAGGGTGTTTGGTATGCAGATTTCAAGCTTCTATGAATTCTACCATCTGTGGGTTTTTTCCATGTCAGGAGAGAGGCCAAGCCATCACCAGAGTTCAAGGGCATACTTGTGGAGCACCTAATTGTTGAGAACAGAGAGCAAGTACCTTCAGCGTAAAGACCTACCTTACAGAAGGTGTGCTGTGAGGCTCCTGCCCAGCTCAGTGCTGGTGGGCAAAGTGGGGATGTTAATGAGAAAGACGAGAGTAGCCAGGGGTGCCTTTGCCATGAACCCTGTAGGCTAGGGAGTTAAGCCCTGAGAGTTCCCAGAGGTTGTGTGTCTATGAGCAGGTCCAAGGGCATTCTCAACAATGTGTAGGCTCTTAAAAGTAGATGTTTCCCTAGTCATTTCTGTTGGACTAGTCACTGTGGAGTCTTGTTCATGTTGGGGGAAGAGAGACAGTACCCAATCTGCCTATAGGACATTCCCATTGAGGATTTGAGGTCCAGTGTCTTGGACACTAGTGGAACACAGCAGATGGTGTCCTGTGGGGGTATTCTAGCTCTCTGTGCATCCATCTCAGTGGCCAGTCTGTAAGAGCATACTGGCAGTAAGTACTTAAGGTACATTCCAAGCTTGGGCCGCCTTCCAAACATGGCCTTTTGTTACTTGTGGGTATGAGGGGTGGGTAGGGGGATTGATTTTTGGTTTTGTTTTGTTTTATTTTTGCCTGTACTTTGGACACCATCTCTTTTAAGCCTCAAAGGCTTAAAAGGCCCTGAGAGGTTGGTGTTATCTCTGGTTGACAGGAAGGAAACCGAGACTCACAGCCAGGACTGGCAGAGCTGTGGTTAACATGTCCCCATCTCTCTCCAAGTCTCTGTTCTTCCTGTCACAGCTCTCAAAGGTTGTCTTGGGAAAATGGACATTTCGGTGGCCCAGTCTGCCATCTCCCACTGTCTTTACCCTAGTTGCTCCATTTCTGCTGCAAAAGCCATGATATAGTAGGAATATTAAACCCCTGGAAAAAAAGAAAGACAAGAAGCCAGTCGGGGCGCAGTGGTGAACTGGATCTTTCCAGCATAAATCGATGGCATGATTGAGCCTGGGATATCTAAATTGCCTTTGGCTGCGTGTATCTGTTTAATACCTAGGAAATTCTGCTCATCTTGCTGAGTCAGCCCAGTGTCTGTTGGGATTTTCGCCTGATACCTGTAGAATGTTTGTGGCTATAGAGGCCCTCTCTGCTTCCTTTATGCTCAGCCTGTTTGCCTGAGGAATATTGAAGTGGCACATTCTTACTGCGGGTGGCAGTTCTGAAGGTATCACTTTCCAGAAGTGTTCTGTCAATCGTGTGGTCCACCAGGGATGGGAAGTTTTCACAAATCTCTCCTCGGCTTTTTGTGGGAAAGGAAATGACTAAGTTCTCAGAGGTTGCTTGGATCACAAACTGTCCTAGTCAGGATAACTATTGCCATGATGAAAACCTGTGACCAAAAGCAAGCTGGGGAGAAAAGGGTTTATTTGGCTTATACTTCCATACACAGTCTATTACTAAAGGAAGTCAGAGTGGGAACCTGGAATAAGGAGCTGATACAGAGGCCATGGAGGGGTACTATTTACTGGCTTGCTCCCCATGGCTTGCTCAGCCTGCTTTCTTTGTTTTGTTTTGTTTTGTTTTGTTTTGTTTTGTTTTTTTCCGAGACAGGGTTTCTCTGTGTAGCCCTGGCTGTCCTGGAACTCACTCTGTAGACCAGGCTGGCCTCAAACTCAGAAATCCACCTGCCTCTGCCTCCCAAGTGCTGGGATTAAAGGCGTGTGCCACCACTGCCCACCCTCAGCCTGCTTTCTTATAGAACCCAGAACTACAGCCCAGGGATGGCACCATACATCACTAATAAAGAAAATGCCCTACAGACTTGCCTACAGCCTGATCTTATGGAGGAATTTTCTCAACTGAGGTTCCCTCCTCTCAGATGATTTTAGCTTGTGCCAAGTTGGCATAAAACTAGCTAAGACACAAACTGAATTTTGCTCTGCTGGGCAGACAACTCTTTTGTATCCAGCCTATAAAATCAGGGCATGTGCTGGGCAGAGCACAACTTATGGGTTCCTCTCTTAACCTGCCTGCCATTCATTGCTCCAGCCTTTCCTCCAACCATCTTCTCTTGCTCCCTGAGTCCTCAGCCCCCAAAACCTAAACTGCTTTCCAATGCCTGCCATACCCTTCCTCCCTCTGGGTCTCTGCCAGGGTCACATACTCAGCTCAGATTTTTACCTCCACTAGCTCTTTGGCCATCTCTTCCTCCCCTGTGAAACATGAATTCTCCTAGAGATATGTTTCCAATTCCTTCCTAAGCACACTGTTCTCGATTCTCCAAGACTCACATATTTAAGGGTCAGCCATCTTTTCCCTCATTGATTCTTAAGTTGTGTGAGGGCAGAGGCTATGACTGACTTGAAGATCCTGGGTCTTCAGAATGATTCCTGTGCAGAGTGGGCACCCATTCAATAACTATTTCTAGATTTTTGAGTAGATAGCACCATCCCTAACTGATGAAACCACAGACCGAGGAGATAACATGACTTTTTACATTCCCTGTAGTAAGAAGCAGAGCTCAAGCTCTGGTCTGATCTCAGCTCTGCCAGCTTTGGGGGACTTGTGAATCCAGGGCCTGGCTCCCAAGTCCAATGCTCACTTGGTGCTATAGTGTTGCTGCCTTTGATTTTGAGAATCTATATTTCTTGGGTTGATAGAAGTAGATTCTTTGGCTATAACTGTTATGTCTTAGCTTAAGAATAGAGAATGTTCAGTAAGGTACTTGGGTACATTAGATAGACCAAGGACACTATGAAAAAGAGGATTGCATCTCATCCACTGTGAGTTAGAAGCTCAGGGGTCATGGTTGTCCAAAGGCTGGCCATGATATGAGCAGTAGGGAACTGAGATGACCCCCTTTTCTGTGTCTCAGAGCAGACACAGTGTGTTTTCTGGAGACATACAGACTGAATTGAATAGTTCTTTAGGTGAGCAATACTGGCTTGTCAGGTACCAGAAGCATCTATCTGTGGAAGTGAAGCTGACTCTTAAATGGCACCCATGCATGAAAGGGGAGATGCTGAGCACGGGTGTTGGAGGCCAGTAAACTCTGAAGAGGTGGCAGAGAATTCTGGAACAAATGTCAGATAAGGGCTTTTAATTTCCCAAGAGGCTGGCAGGCAAGGCTGATCTAATAAGGGGTCTCTCTTGCAAAGCTCACTCTTTGCAAATCATGTTATCATGGTGTTTTTCTGCCTCTTGGCTGGCTGCTGCTGTTGGCTTAAACCAGTGTCCCAACAATGCTGAGAAGACTCTGCTCTGCCAAGGCTGAACAAGAGTTGTGGGCAGAGTGTTAGACCCTCCATCTCTGGAGACCCTTTGAACCCAGAAGTTAGTCTCAGGTTCTGTATCCAATGTGGATTTAAAGGCTTTGATTTAATTTTATACATGTATTTATTTTGTGTTTGTGTGTGTGGGGGGGGGCTGTACACATGTGTGAGTGCTCATACACAGACATAGAAATCAGAGGAAAATTTGGGGGAGCTGATTTTCTTCCATTATCACGTGTTTCTCAGGACTGAACTCAGATTGTCAGGCTTGGGGACAATCATCTTAACTCGCTGAGCCATGTCCCCAGCCCCCAGAGGCTTAGATAAAGGTAGACTTGCTCATGATTTCACAGGCAGCACGTCCCTCAGTTGGCTTTCCTTCTGTAGATGTTGACGTCTTTCCTGGATGCCACCCTTCTGAGACACATCCTTACACCTCTGCTTTCCTCCTCTTACACCCTGAAGCTCCCAGGGAAGACAAGTCTCATATGGCATGATGCTCCTCCAGACTTCTCTGTGCTATAGCCAGCCAGGTTCTCTCTGGAGGTGGTTACGAATCATAGACACGAGCACAGGGGCTGGGGACCTTCCTATTACAAGGCGTCCACCCAGGAAGCAGTTCAGAGAGAGTGCCCTTCCCTTCCATGTACCCAGCTGATCTTTGTTTTACACACTGAACTTTTATCTAGGATGCTGCTAGATCAGAAGGCTCATGGTTTGAAACCATACCTTGACAAGTACTCAAATCCTCCTGGAATTTGTAGTGATCTGAATGAATTCTCAAGGAAATAATAATAATTGTCATCATTGTTATGTTGGTTTCTGGCAGAAACTTGCTCTATAGCCCAGACTGGTACATGGAACTCACTATGTAGCCCAGGTTATAAACTCACAGAAATCCTCCTGCCTCTGCCTCCCAAGTACTGGGATAATAGGCATGAGCTGTCATGCTCAACTTCATGAAAAATTTTCATCTAAATGGACTTGTTGAGCTTTTACTGGTGTTTGTTTTGCAGTTTAAAGTTCTATATGTCTTGTGGTCACACAGTAGAGTGTTTATGGGATTCCATACATGTGAGTATATTTTAAGCCACACAGAAAACACTCAGTGCATGCACATAAGCATTATCCAAGGTCAGGTTCCCAACGCCCATAGCTTTCAACAGTTCTGTCCTTTTATATGAGGGAATCTCCCATTGCTTGTATCATGCTGCTTACATTTCTTCTTAGAATGATTCCACCCTGCCTTACATTATGTTAGCATGTATATCTATCTCTCTCCCAGCTACATACTTAGTCATTCAAAGGTCAAGACACTTAGCTCTGTATCTTTGTAACCTTGGTAATACCTGGGTGTGTATTCTACATACACAATGAAGGAATCAGTGCGGCTATCTGAGAAGATTAAAGTAGAAAAAAATGGTAAGATCTCATGCTATCATGGAGTTAGAATGTCATGCTTGGATCTTATAAGGACCTAGTGAGCTTTTCACATCAGTAAGACGATAAGATATACAGTAGTGTGCTGTTATTTGTGAGGTGGGACACAGCATATGGTCCTGATGGTTCAGGGCAATTTTCCATCCTTGGGAAAACATCTTTAGCTATAGGGATTATGATAGGGACCAAGAATGCCAGTGCTCTAAGGGGCAGTGTATAGATGGGATGCCTGGACACCTCACTGTGCTGATGATCTCGTGTGGATGGTTATGTATGTGTTCTGTTATATCTTGATATAACTGACCTCAAATAAATATATGTTTATTAAATTGAACTGATTGAGATGGTCAGAGAAAGCAGCCAGCCAACTGCAGAATTGTGAACATCAGAAGATATGTGTGGCTCTTGTCCCACATTCTCTAAGTCAAATCACGTAAGTTGAAAAATGATAGGGATGGTATGTCAAGCCAACAGTTATGGAATGCCACCGTACACAAGGTACCTTGCAAAGCTTGGGTATAGGTTGTTAAGGTTCACGCTAAAGCCCTATAACTCACAGTGGCTTTCCTGCTTTGCAAATTCTTCATTACATATTGCCATATTTTAACATCTTTACTGAATAATACTATATATTAACATCTAATTCTCTTGAGGTTCATTTATCAGAGCAGACCCTTATTTCTCTCAAAAAGGCACTTGCCTCCCAAGGTCCAGCTTATCTTGTCTTACAGTTGTCTAGGGAATGGCTTCATTCTATTTTATTTTTATTAAGATTTATTTATTTATTTTATGTATGTGAATACATTGTTTCTGTCTTCAGACACACCAGAAGAGGGCATGGGATCCCATTACAGATGGTTGTGAGCCACCATGTGGTTGCTGGGAATTGAACTCAGGACCTCTAGAAGAGCAGTCAGTGCTCTTAACCACTGAGCCATCTCTCCAGCCCTGAATGGTTTTATTCTATCTAGTTTTGCTCATGGTAATTTTTAAGACCAGGGAATGTAAATAAATAACAAAACCCCAGAAAACAGCATCAAAAAAAGTCTAGAGAACTAGAAAAAGCAAGCTCATGAGTTGTAAGAACTATGGCAGGGAAATTTTATTAGTTTAGGTCCTTGTGGGAGTGCCGGAGAGTGGAATTTAAGCAGGTAATAATTTCTTGTTAGGTGATAGTGATGCTAGTGCAGCTTGGCTCCTAACTGGTCATGTGACTCGCAGTAGGCTAACATGGCTTCTATGCAGTCACCGCACTGCTCTGCAGCCGTGATCTGAGCAACCTTAGCTTTTGAGTTGGATGATCCTTATTGCATAAATAAAATGCTTTCCACTTTGCTTTTAAACCTCATGTTGGTTTCATGGAAATATGGGGGAGGGATGGGTGTGTCTTTTGGCTTCCCATGAGTAATGAGGAAAGACCTTTCTATCTTGGTGATGCCTTTTCCCTTCTGTCTCAGCTAGGGTGACTATTGCTGTGCTGAAACACCATGACATAGAGCACCTTGGGAAGGAAAGGGTCTATTTCACTCACAGTTCCATATAACAGTTCGCCATCAAAAGCAGTGAAGACTGGAACTCAAGCAAGGCAGGGACCTGGAGGCAGGAGCTGATTCAGAGGCCATGGAGGGGTGCTGCTTACTGACTTGCTCCTCATGGCTTGCTCAGCTTGCTTTCTTATAGAACCCAGGATCACCAGCCCTGGGATGGCCTCACTCACAATGGTCTGGGCCCTCCCCTGTTGATCACTAATAAATTCTCTTGAGCTGATCTTACAATTCTCTTATAGCCTGTCTTATGAAGGCGTTTTCCTCAATTAAGCACCCCCATCTGATGATTCTAGCTTGTGTCAAGTTGACATAAAACTAGCCAGTACACCTCCAATAATTGGAGGTAATCTAAATTTGTGGGGCAATTGGACATTTGTTTGTTAACTGGCAATATTTACACATTCCAATTAGTATCATTATGCTTTGATTATATTCATTACACTCTGGTCCTGGGGAAGCAGTAATCTACTTGCTTTTTTGCCCTGCATCCCTCCAGTGAGCATCTGGGGGGTTTCTTGTGGCTTCGTGAGCTCCTAGGGTAGGCTCCAGGCATGTCCTTCCCTTTGTGACTGGGCTAACTATGGAATGCAAGGCCTTCACTAGTGTTGTGGTGGAGCTGGATCAAAGGTAAGGGTGTAGGGACACCTGTGAATCAAAGGTACGGACTTAGGGACACCCATGAATGGAGACCAGTGACTTCTACTCTTCTCCAAGTTCAACAACACAGATAGATGCCTTGCAATCTCCTCCCTTTTCGCTGCATTTATAAAATGAATAAAGCAGCAATCAGCATACTTGGGAGGCAAGAAGGAGCCAAATTTATACCAAGCCAGTGTTAGAAACCGTCACACAATCACCTCCTATTACAAGAGTGGTCTTCTGTACCCTTGCAGTTTTTATAATGATCACATTATTTATTATTTATTTACTGTGGGGGGTACCACAACAGCACACAGAGACCAGAGGACAACTTGCAGGAGTCAGTTCTCTCCTTCTGCCTTATGGATCCTGGCGAATGGAACTCAAGCTGTCAGGGTTGGCAGCAAGTGCTTTACCTGCTGAGCCATCTCCTAGGCCCAGTGGGTGGTTTTGTTTTGTTTTGGATTTAAACAAAAAGTCAGCTGTAGCAGAAGGAAGTGGTAGCTGAGCTTGCTAGTGAGCCTTGAGGGCAGCAAATGCTACGAAGGAAGGGGATGAATACCTGCTGCATACCTTCCTTTGTGGACTCATCACTAACTTAACATTTGCTGGAATAAAAAAAAAAAAATCTAGTTGGTGAAATGGTGACAAGACTGCTTCTTCCCTGTTAAAGAGCCAGGCATTGTTCACCGGGGCCAGGCAGCTGGTTGTCCCATAACACAGATGTTTGCGAGGTATTGGGTCGGCTTTAAAAGATGGTGAACTAAGTCTAGAATAAAATGTGATTCGAATAGCTGGTAGCCTGAACTCTAGCAGCCAGTGTGAGTGGCCTGTGCTTTGTGAACAGGCAGACACTACATGGGTGTGGTCCTGAGACTAATGTGCACCATCTATCCTTTGCTTCTCTCTATTTCTATTTTTCTCTCTCTGTGTCTCTCTGTCTCTCTCTCTCTCTCTGCTCTCTTGTTTTCTATCTCTTTCTCTGTCTATCCCACTCTCTCTTTCTCTTCCTTGTGTGTGTGTGTGTGTGTGTGTGTGTGTGTGTGTGTGTGTTCTTGTGTGTTCAGGTTTGTGTGTGCACACTTGTGGTAGTGGAGGCCAGAGGTCAGCCTCAAATGTCATTCCTTGGCAGCCACCCACCTTTAAAAAGACTCATGTATGCCTAGATAATTTCATACATGCATGTAATACATTATGGTCATATTCCCCCAGCCCCACAACCTCATTTCTACCTCCCAACCTTACCACCACCCCCTCCACCAAGTCCCCATACTATCTTCTTGTGTTTCTGTTTTCAAATGGTTGTACCCTTCCTAAATTCCTATGATCTCTTCAAGTTAACCACCTCATCTTCATTAAGAGGTGATGATGGGAGGGTCTAGCCCCATGTGGAGCCCAGGGGTCCTTGGCCAATGTTAGTTGAATTTGGCTTCCTCCACTTCCTCCAGACTAGACTTCCTCTTTTCCTCATCACCCCATTAAGTCCTTGCACCTTTGGATGGCATATCAGATGTATTTTTTAAAAAAGTCTTGTCCATTTGTGCAGCTGAATACCCTGCCATCTGTGTTCCATCTGCCAATCTAGGAAGACCCTCTGCGTGCCTCTAACCTAAGAATTTGAGGTTTTGTTTTGTTTGTTTTTTTAAGGTAGAGTGCTGTAGAGTATCATCATCTCCAAAGTATCATGTAGTGTCTTCTTCAGATACGGTTTAGTCTCTGTGAGTTCTAGGTGAGCTCTGTGGGGCTGGAGGTAGGGAGCAACAAGCCCTTGTGTCCGGGAGTCATTGCTGGTTAGGGAGCTGCTGAGAAGGGCAGTGCAGATGGAACGAAGCCCTTTGCCAGTGTGTTCAGTTCATGGGATGGTACATTCTGGCTCTGCATCCATAATCGGAGCCTGCTGAGAGAGACCAGGGGGCTCCATGGACATTTGTTTGAGGAAATTTTTAAGATGGAGCTCACATCATTAAGTCCCATTTGAAACCTTGCTCCCAGAAGTTTTAGGATTTCACACCCTGCGCCCAGCGTGAGTTTCTTCATTCGTTCCCTAGTCTTTGTAGGGTTTGAAGACAACACAGCGTCCCTGGCATGCCTCTAAATGCTGACATCCCAGTAGGATCAATAATCCACTGCAGCTTCTCGAAGACGGAGGTCAGGGTGCTCAGGGGGAGAAACAGACATTCTTGTGTGTCCAAGAGGAAGCTCTGCAGCAGGTAGTTTTCTTGCTCCAGAACCCCAGAGTGTAGAGGTGCTGAGGCACATGCTGGCAATGGTGACTCCACCACACAGTCCACATTTGGAATCTTCTTGGTTTTCTTACCTCTCTCATCCCACAGCTCCTAGAAGCAACAATGAGTGGTTAAGAGAAACATCTAAGTGCTATCCTGTGTTCTTTAGGACGTCTGAGTGTCATGTAGCCATGGACCAGCAAAAGCGATCACCTAATGATTGATAACAGCATTTTCCAGACAGAGTCATATCCTCAAGTACATTCTTTGTTGTAAGAGGGTGAAATGAATTCCCAGCTGCCCCCCCCACCCCCGTCATCCCTTTACCCCGAGTAAGATTCTCAGAGCTTGGGGCTGGAAGGAGTCATCTCAGAAATTATGAGTCACTGGATCTGAAGGGCCTTCAAGGATGACCTCTTATATATGAAGATGGGTTCTTTTCTAACCCTGGCCTGTAACTGGAAATATTTGGGAGTAGATGATACCTGAGTGGGTGACTCTTTTATGCCTTGCATTGGTATTTAACTGGGAGCAGCTTCTTGTTGCTGGCCACTGTCTGTCGTCTCTTGGCCCAACTGTGTGCTGCTGTTGAAGCAGCAGGGATGGACTTGAAGATAAGAATTCTTCTGCCTGACCATCTTTTTTTTTTTTTTTTTTTTTTAACCTGAACTCCCAGGGAAACTAGCCTGGTATTTATGTGTGAAAAGACAGCAGAGTTGCACACAGAGCAAACCCATAGCCTGAGAAGTGTGCTTAGCCACAGTGTGAACTCTGTAGTATTTGTCCTGGTGGCTCTGGAGAGCTTGCTGCTGTCTGCTTTTTTTTTTTTTTTTTAAAGGACAGGGAGGCAGTGGTGACTTGGGAGATCTGAGAGCATGTCTGATCTGGCTTTCCACTGTAAAAAGAGATTGTGCATTCAGCTCCTGGCCATTCTATAACACCTAGATCGCAGATCCTGCTTGTCCTTCACTGACGCCAAAGAAGGTTCCAAACTCACTCTTGCAACCAGCCACCCCTTGCAGAACTTGGAAGAAGTTCTTTCCCAGAGGCCCTTCCCTGGCCTGATGTGAGGTCTTGTCCACATTGTTCTCTCCCTTGGGGACCTGGGTGAGAGTCTCCTGTCTGAGAGGGGCTGCACACTGTAAGACTCTGGGGAGTCTTAACTTACCGAAGACCCTCCGAATGGACACACAGGAGTCGGGGATTGATGCAAAATGCAAGAGAAATTTATCGATTCATCAGCATGCTGAGGTTGCTCTACATACCAAGATGGGAGGGCGACCTCATGGAGCCCGTTCAGGGACCTTATATAGGATTTTAGGGCAGCCGCCATTAGGTACAATGTGATTGGCAGAACAATGTGACTTTTAAACTGATTGGTCTTTAGGGAATGAGGTAGCAAGGGCTTAATCAGCCCCTCCCTTCCAGCCTACGAGCTTTCTAACCTGTTTCTTCCATGTGCTCGGAGCAGGGAGGGGACCCTGGTGGAACATCTCAAAGTTCCCGAGCTGACCTCTCAACACCAGGCAACATCCCTTCCTTTCCCAGGCTTGTGTGCAGATGCCCACGTGTGAGAAGCAGAGCCCTTAACTCTTCTTCCGGGTTTTTCAAAACATTTCTTTCTCTTCCTGTAGGATGCGTTTTCTTTCTCTGCCCTTCCATTTAACCTCTTCAAAGGCAAGAAACAGGAGGCAGGAGGATGGCTGCTGGTTTGGGATTTTGTTTGGTTTTCAGATCTAGGATGACCCTTTGAGAACAACAGCTATTATCTGAGGGGTGCGTCACCATGGCTGAGGGGAAAATGGTCTCACAGCCAAAAGATATCTCTTCTTTAATCTACAGTTTCATAAGGAAACAAACATGTGATTGGTTATTTCTGGAAAGTCAGTCAATATAAAGTCACCCCTCCACTCTCAGCTCTGTGGGTTACTCCAGGCCTCCCTTGTTCCAGAAAGGACTCCCTTAGACAGGCAGGTGTGCAAATCTGTATTTGTGCCAAGGAAGGTAGAATCTAGCAGACAGTGCTAAGGTAATTCCTTCCACCACGACTATACTTTTTTTTTTTAAAAAAAAGTCTGTCTTCCAAGTTAGAAAAAAAACCAACAACAATATTTCTAAATGTAATTGGGTAGGCCATCATGTTAAAACCATGGTCATATTTGATATAAAGCCGTTCCCTCCCGCAGCTCTTGGGGATCTCTGTAATCTTGAAAAGGATATTTTACTCATAAGAAAATAGACGTTGGTTTGGCGGTTTAAAGGCGTCTATGAAAGTTCACATCATTAGCAACTGCAGCTGCCCCAGCCTGCGGGGTTCAGCGGGAACCCGGGGAGTGGTAAAAGAATGGGGGACAGGAGGCGTGAAGAGGAGAGCAAGTCATGCATTCTGATCAAGCTTTCCAAGTTTATTTCAGGACAGCAGCTTAAAAAGACAGGCAAGCAGGAAGGTTACACACGGCGCAAGGTCAACCCACTACTGTAACCGGTTTTCAGGAAATACCAGACGTTCTTTCAATTCCTGGGACCTGAGACCGCAGACACCCTGTCCTTTCTAACCTTGCACCTTAACTGACTAAGCTTCACAGAACAGCGGGTAATTTCATGGGTTTGGCTCCCGACTGCAACTACAGAGCCTGCCATTTACTAACTGCTGAGCGGCAGACTTTCTGGGCCCTCGATCACTCCACCCCTCAGCTCCTCTGTCAGATCAGTCAAGTGTCATCCTGGTTTTACAGGTGGAAACTGAGGCAGCAGGCAGCCAAGTGACTTCTCCTAAGTCACAAAGCCAGGACAATCTCCTTGCCCTTCTGTCTCATTCTCACACATGCCTCTCCAGTGCAGCCCCAGCTATTTAGGGCAGTTACTATGGTGTTTGTTTCTTGGTTGGTTGGTTTTTATCTGTACACTTGTGCAGAAGTTCCTGTGCACACTTCAAGTTCATGCTGGGGCAGGATTAGTTCAGTGCGGCTGTAGTCTAGTGTCCTTAGGGGTATTTGGAAATGAAGAGAGAAGTGTTTTGTTCCACAGTTCTCAGGGAGGTGTCGACATTTCAGAACCAAGTTAGACTCTGCACAAATCCTGCTAAAGTGCTCTGGCTGCTTCAGAGGCCTCAGGTAACTTCCTGATAGGCTTGTCTGTTTTCATTATGCCAACTTTTATGCCACAGCTCAAAAAAGTAAATTAAAAAATAAATCTCACAGCAAATGATTGGAGGAACAGCACTGGCTGGTTCTCTCATTTGTGTCTGCAAGTAAAAAACCTACCCTTTGCTCTGCCAACAGGACCTTCGCTTTGATATAGAAATATGGCCATCAAGTTCAAGAGCTTGTAGAATTTCCTTATTGTGTGAAATACCCCCCACCCCTGCATCAAGGCTAAAATACAGTTGGGGTACAGTTATCATCTTCCTCCCCAATCCCTTCTTTGGGGCTATGAAACCCACTCATTATAGGAATACCACCCTAACTGATGCAGTTTCCTGGACTGTTATCATATGTTGCTTTTCATAGGGTCTGACTGTTACCACATGTTGCTTTGCATGGGGTTGGACTGTTATCACATGTTGCTTTGCATGGGGTTGGACTGTTATCACATGTTGCTTTGCATGGGTTCTGACTGTTCTAACACTGCTCTGCATAGATCTGACTGTTATGACAGGTTCCAGTGTACAGAGTCTGACCATTAACACAAGTGTGTTTGCACAGCATCTGACTATTAGCCCAGATGGATTTGCAAAGGATCTATTAGCCCAGATTGGTTTGCATAGGACCTGACTATTAGCCCAGATAGGCTTGCATAGGGTTTGACTATTGGCTCAGATAGGTTTGCACAACATCTGACTATTAGCCCAGATAAGTTTGCATAGGATCTGACTATTAGCTCAGATAAGTTTGCATAGGATCTATTAGCCCAGATAGGTTTGCATAGGGTTAGACTGTTAACCCAGGTTTGTACAGGGTCTGACTGTTATGTATCTTTGCACAAGATCTGACTGTTAGCCCAGATAGCTTGGCATAGGGTCTAATTGTTACCCATCACATGTAGGTTTTTACAGGTATTCAGTGGTCTTATTTTTATGGTCTAAATATCTTTATTCTTCTTTGGTCCTATGGTCTTCTGAGAACAGATCTGGCTCTTTTCCCACTGCTTTCCTTTTCCCAAGGTGTCTGCTACCTTCAGAAGACCTTTTTCATTGGGCCTGATGGAGCATTGGCAGGAGAGACAGCACAGACAGAGGGCGTCTTGCAGCTACCTCTGTGAGCAGAATGGCCGGGGAGGGGCATGTATACCAGCTAGAGCAACCCCCTGCTAGGTCACCAGGGCTAGTGTCCCCTCTTCTAAGGGTCTTGTCTACCATGCCCAAGGTTGCTTGTGCACCTAGGGTAGGTGCCATTAAGATCCTAAGCAGAGGTGCTCGTCCTTTAGATACAAGATTTCCTTGAAAATGCAGGTGGGGGAACAAGAGACACAGTTAAGCTGGTAAAGAGCCTGCTGCACAGGCATGCAGATCTGAGTTCACACATGTGCAAATGTCCATAGGGACATATACCCAACCCCCCCCCCCCCCCATATTTCTCTGAAAAGACAAGTGTTCAAAATGAATCACTTCCCTTGAATTTACGATGTTCATGGCTCCAGTTAAAATTTAATCCCGCATCATGGCGTTTGGGCACATGCATGTGTGTAACGGTTTTTATGTTTTCATTGAATGTATTAAAATTAACACTTAGTCTTATAGGATAAGAGGCTGAACTCAGAACAAAGACTTTTCAAGAGAACTAAGAGGCTTTGAGAGATCAGAGAGACCTCAGCTTGGGTGTGCTCCTGTGTACACAGGTAGCCATTTGTTCTTATTGACAGCACAGAAGAGGGCTTTGTCACATGGCATTTAGTAAAGGATTATTCATTAAAGGAAGTAGAAGGTATTGTGTGTGGACAGTTTGGGGGGCTGAGTGTTCAAGGCCACCAGCATAGGTTCCTTTTTGTCTTTAGCAAGTTTCATGGCTCCTGTCTAGAAACTTAAACAATTGTAGGGGTAAAGTAAGGTGTTCTTTGTTGGCCACACAAAGTGGATTTCTTAGACAGCATGGGCTGTAATGGAAAAAAAGCCACAAACTTGGTAACTTTAGGACAACAGAAATGTGTTTCTTACAGTTGTGGAGACTGGGACGTCTAAGATCAGGGTGTCCACAGATTCATTTTCTGGTGAAGACTCATTTTCTGGTTCACAGGCAGCCATCTTTTCTCTGTCCTTTGTGAAAGGAGTTTTGTTTTTGTTTTTGTTTTTGAGGACCAAGTCTTCAAATATGTAGGCCTATGGGAGACGTTTCACATCTAAACTACCACAGGTGTTAACCCTACTTGCAATGGTGTCGCTCTCATAGCTGAATCACTTATCAAAGCCTGGCCCCCTATAGCATCTCTTTGAAGAATAGTGTTTTAATGCCACTGAACTTTAGAGGTGTGTGCTTTTAATCCGCAGTGGGACTGTGATGCAGTCTTTCTGTCTGAAGCTCAGATTGTACCCTACTGGAACAGCCTGATTATGAACATGACATTAATAATTCCCAGCTCTGTTGCTAATTATTCACTTTGCAAGTATGTATATTTACTAAAAAAATTTAAAATAGCTGCATCCTAGAGCTTCTCAGGGATTGTTTACAGTTTGCTAGCAATGTGGACTAAGAAGAGAGAGAGACAAAGCTGAGATGCTTAAGACTCTGCTGGCTCTATGAAGACCCACAGGCAATAAGGTAAAGTAACATCCAGATGTGGTGACAGCACACATCCCTGTCTTCTGGGATGGCAGCATCCCCTGGATGAGTTACATGAAGGAGTGCAGCTACTGTAACGCTGGTGTTTGGTTCACTGTGGAATCTGTCAAATATTTCACTGCATACAATATCAGAAACCTTCCCTCAAGTGGCTAAGGGCTGAATGAAAAAAAAAGGTCCTGCCTTATAAAGCATAAAGAATTTAACTTTATCTGACTTTGATTAATGTTACCTGTGGCTTCTGAAAGGCCATGTTTGCTTAGAAATTTTATCCCGCAGAGAATATTGACTCCAGTTTGGTTATAGTTTGGGATCTGCTCACAGAGGAGTGCCAAGTAATCCTGATAATCCTTAGAAGCACATATATTTTAGTAAAGATTTGATGTAATATGGGTGGATCTGGAGGGAAACAAATCCATAACATAAACAGATTAGAATGAGAAAAGAAAACATATATGCACATACATGCATACACATGTATATATATACACATACATATAAAGCATGTGTATATATTTACATGTATGTGAACACATACACATATACATTTATACACACATACAGGTATATGCCTGCATATATATACATACACATATATTTAAACACACATAGATATACATATACATGCACATATGTATGTATGCATACCTATATCTATAAATGTATACACACACATAGATCTATACATACACACACACACATATATATGCATGGCCATATATATACATGCATACACATAAGCCTGCACACAAATGTGTTCATATATATGAATGTAGGTATTTAAATATATATATGCATAGATATATATGCATGTATATCCATGCATACATTCTGTATACATTTACACATACATATATACATACATTTTCACAAATGTATACTGGTACATTCATATACACACATATACATACATATACACACATATACATACATATACATACATAGATGCATGAGCATAATACTCATACATTCATATATACATATGTGGGTAAGTAGAACATAAAATCTGAGAATATTCTGGAGAGTTAGAAAAATGGGTTCATTAAATTACAGCAGTATATTCGGAGTCTATCTTTAAGCTTTAACTATTTCCCAGATGCCTAGTGTTTGCCAACTGCTCTCTAACCAGATCCAAGGAGAGTTATCAGATGTCTGAGCAGGCTAAGGCCAGAGATGACCGTCTGTCTGGACAATCTCACCAGATGTTCTGAGGTTTCTCTTTTCTCCCATTTATTTACTCTTCCTCTGTGTGTGTGTGTGTGTGTGTGTGTGTGTGTGTGTGTGCGTGCATGTGTGTGTACATGCACAAGTGTGTATGCTTTATGAGTTTGAGTGTGTGCACATGTGCACGTATGTGTGCATTTATGTTGGTTTGAGGGGTCAAACTCAGGCCCTCATGCTGGGTAGATGGTGCCTTTAACCTGCTGAGTGATCTTGCTGATTCTCAAGTTTTGTTGTTTGATTGTTTTCGGTGCTGGAGACTGAGCTCAGAGCTTCCTGTTTGCTAATCATGTGTTTCACTACTTACTGAACTTCCTCCCAGGCCTGTTTCCTGTTGTAGGACAAATTTAACAAGTTAAGACACATCTATAAAGGACTGAAGGTGTGGAGAAGGTTCTGGAAGCCCCTTATAGAAGCACTGTTGAAGAAATAGGGGCTATTTTCCTGGGAAAGGGAGGATTTGGGGTATAGGAGCCATGAGAAAGGTCTGTAGATCTCAACTTCCCAAAACCATGAACCATATATTACCGTTTGAAATGATTAAAACTGAACAAGAACCTTAAAAGGAAGCTCTTGGTGGTCCCAGCTCATCAGAGGCTGCAGAGCCAGCTGGTAGCTCTGTGTAGGTCCAGTGTGTTTCAATTACTATGGAATGCTTTGTTAGCTTCTAGGATCTATAGTACTTGAATTTCATAAGAGAGACAGACTCACACAGTCAGTACCTTGGGAAGAACTAGATGAGAAAGTCTTTTAGTGTTGAGCTGGGTAGGACAGTGTCAACAAAGTCTTGACGGCTTCTATGACAACATGACTTGTAAGACCATGAGCACCAAATGCTGGACTACACACGTACAGGCCACCTCACATGTTCACAGCTTTCCCCTGCGGGCCTGCCAGAGGCTCAGCTCAACTCTTTCTCGGTCCTTAAGTCAAATCTCGATTTGACTTAAAGCCTCCCTGAGGAGAATAGTAGCTTATGAACACCATTAAAACTTTCAATGAAATCATGCCTAGAAGTAGTTTCTTTCTGGGGATATAACTTCTGCATATGTACTTGGTTACATGGAGAAGATATCAAAGCCTTCCTTTCTAACTCCTGTCTCAGCTCGAGTAAATTTAGATACTCAGACTTACACAGAACAAAACCCCAAAGTTTCCAACAGTGTTTCCCTTGGATAAACCACAAAACAAGCCACTGGCCTGTATGTTTGTAGGGTGTCTTTATGGTAACGGAATGTTTTTGTAAATACTTGTCTGACTTACAGACAGTAGAGGCCTTAATTAGTAGGCATTTAAAGAGCCTTTTAGCATCTTCTAAAGAGCCCATGTCTGGGAACTCCAACACCAGGGTTAGTTTCCTGGGCATACTCAACTGAAGCCTTATGAGCTGCCCTGGCCTGAGATCCTAGCTCTAGTTAGAGTAGGCAGAATCATTGTTTTATTTTATAATTACTATAATTATATTAATTAACTAATTTATTTTACATTTCTGAAACAACACTTCCAAACCTCCTGAGGGGACCGATGGAGGGAGACAGCATGAATTAAATGTTAGGACTGGTCCCAAAGAGATGAAGAGAGAAGTAACAGGGTCTCTATAGACTGACAATGGGCTATAGACCTCAGTCACATTGGATCAGCCGTGTGGCTTTCAGACCACCCCTGGCAGCCATTATATGTTTTCCTTGCTTTTGTTCACTGCCTGCAGCTGAGGACGACCTTGATCTCTTCATCCTTCCGCCTCCAACTCTTAAGTGCTAGAATTACCGACATGCACTTTTTGCTGTTCGTTTTATTTATTCTGCAGCTTATTTCTTCCTCTCCCTTCTCCCATTCAACTCAGAATCTGGTGTGTACCCCCCCACACCCCCCGAATAGGTGAACTCTGCTTTCTAGGGGTGCCCTGTCATGGAAGAGTTCCTTCCCAACCAAGGCTAGCTGGCCAGGTGCTGAGCTCTGACCTTGAGAGAAAACACCCCCTTAAAACTTTTGCCCCAGCTAAGTATCCCCCCTCAGGGAAGCACCTTGGTTTCCTGGATTTCCCTGAGAAAGGAATTCTTGACGAATTCTGCTCATGGCCAAGAAAAGGTTGTCATGGGCATTGATATTTCGATGAAGTGGAGAATAAGCAGGCTGTGGACAGGAATACACTCAGAGCGTGAGGGTGGCTCATGCCAATGGGCTGCACTCCAGAGTCTGGGCTGTTTCAGGGAAAGTTCTATGACAAGAAACTGTTGGATGATTAATTTCATTTCTTTAAAAATCTCTGTCTCTCTCTATATATATACATGTATATATATGTATGTATATGTGTATATGTATATGTATATACACATATATGCATACATATATATACATACACACATTTATATGTGTATATGTACATGATCATGGGTGTGTTTGCATGAATGTGTGCACACATGCCCCACAGCATATATGTGGAGGTCAGAGGACAACCTTAGGTGTGGGATCTTGCTTTCTACCTTGTTTGTAGCAAGGGCTCTTGTTTCACATTATGTAGGACAGGATGCCTGACTGTGAGTTTCTAGAGATTCTCTGGTCTCTACCTCTGTCTCTTCTGTAGGTTCTGGGGTTATGATCATGTACTACCATAGCTAGCTTTTTTGTGGGCCCTGGGGATTTGAATTCAGATTTTCATGTTTGTGTGGGAAATCCTTTAATCACTGAGGAATTTCCCTAGCCCATAACACATTTTAAATTAATTTTAAAAATTTATGATCAGAGGTATTCTACCTGTACGTATGTCTGTATACCAGCTGTGTACCTGGTGCACGTGGAGGTCAATAGACAATGACTTATAACTGGAGTTACAAGTGAGCTGTTATGTGGATGCTAGGAATCGAGCCCTGGTCCTCTGGAAGAGTAGCCAGTGTTCTTTCTAGCCCATAACTCATTTAACAAATGTTTATTGAGAACCCCTGCTGTGTTCATCACTGGTCTGGGCAGGAGAGATTCTTAGTGACTGTTAACAAACATGCTTGACTTAGGGACCTGAGGACTCAGGAAATACTACATATTATAAATGATTAAATTCATTCTTTATGAAGAACTCAGCCATCCTGTGTGATACTAAATGGAGAACTTGTATGCATTTATTAAGTAGAAATAGAGGAGGTCATAGAGTTTGGTAAAAGAAATTAGGAAAGGTCAGAAGCAGGTGTTGGGTGTGCGATGGATGTTACATGCCTTTTGAAAAGCTGCATCTGAGCCAAGATAGAAGAGATATGCTCTTTGTGAGGAGGGTCTTCCTATGCAGCTGGCAGCCCCAGAACAAGAGCGAGCACCTTCAGGAGACAGCCAGGATGTTGGATGGGAGGACAAGGTTGAAAGGTAAGAAAGGGACAGATTAGAGGCTTCTGGGTCATGGCAGGAACTGCAGAGAGTCTTACTGATTCTGTTTAGATGGTTACTTTGGCTGCTTTGATGAGAAGAAACTGGACAAGGACATCAGTGGCCACATAAAAAGTCAGCCAGCTGGGTAGCTGTGCAGAGAACCAGGGGGCCTCAAACCACCCAGGAAGTAAGCTGTGCCCAGCAGCGTGCGCTTGCCTTGGGGGAAGCACACTCAGAGTACAGTGCCCTCCTATTTAACTGGATCACAGCCTCTGTAGGCCTGTGAGAGGCAGGGCCGGTACTCTAAGTGGGAAATGAGGCTCCCTGCTTTAATGAGAGGTGGTTCTCAATCTGGGCACCGAGAAGCCCTGTGTGGCAGTCCACTGTCCTCAAGGAGACTCTCAGGGGCCAAGTCTCAAGTGACCTTGAATGCCTTCCACAACATTCTTAGTACCATAAGCTGCAAGCAGCTCCACTCGGGCCTCATTTCCTGCCCCCACAGCCTGTCGAGCACCTTGGCCGTCACTCTGGTCTTCAGGAATGGTTCCTGTTGGTGGCTATTCACAGGAAAGGGCCTGATTCAATGAGTTTCAGTGGAAATGGTTTTGAGGATCAGCTGTTCCTATCCTCATGTCTCTGATATAGAGGACTGGGCCCCTTAAGGAAGGATATTCTTGTCCTTAGAGCTGACTTCAGTAAAGTACTGCCTTAATCCATTTGAGCTGCTGTAATAAAATCCCTAGGTCTGGTGATTTCTCACAGTTCTAGACGGTGGGAAGCCTTGCTGCTGTGTTCTTACATGCCAGAAAGGCAAAAGACGTGGATTTTCTCAAGCTCCTCTTAAGGGCACTGCTTCCAGTCACAAGGACAGAGTCCTTGGGACCTAATTACCCCCTGAAAGGACTCACATCTTAATTCTTCTGCACCATGGATTAAGTTTTAACATGCATTTTTGGAGAGACACCAACAGTCAAGTCATAGCAAGCATGCTGTTGCTGAGAGTTTACTGCTCAGTGGGTCCCACGGGAGTGAACCCTAGCTCTGTTCCTGGCCCACCCATCCCTCTGCATGGTCTGCCTATGCTCAGATTGGAAATGAGACCTTACTTACCTGGAGTCCATAGTTGTTTGGGAGAGGGAGAGTATCGAGAGACACTCCCAGCAACGGAAGCTTGTGTTTAAGTGTGTCACATCTCCTTGTTACTATGGCAACATGAAGGCAACTGTCTTTAAGGATGCCCAGTTTGTTTTTGTTTCACTGGGTTAAGGCCTTTGCCTGGTTGCCCTTGGATCACATTGTAAGTCTTGGTATCTATATTGTCTGAGTGTTGTGTATGTAAATGGCACTCAATAAAGAACTCGACTAAGCACAGCCACCATCAGGTGAGTCCTTCCTGCCTTCACGGTTCTTCCTCCTAGAGGCATGTGTGGCTCACCTCCATTCAACTGATAAGAAAACTGAAGACAAAGATCTGTTTTAACCAAAATAACAAGCCAGGGTGATGGTGTGAGGGAACTCTTAGTTTGCCACACAGATCTTGCTGATCCCAAACTGCCTGTTCTTTAATCTCCACTGTGCTCTGGACCTATACTACGGTGTAAACCTAAGGGGGCAAATCAGTGTGCTCATCCCTGGGTCCTCTTTGATAGAGTTGGAATGGACCTTCCTCTGCCTATTTCACAGGGACCAGAGTAGTGTGATGTTTCCATATGAGCTGTAATATACAAACATGGGCTTTAAATAACCACTTTGTAACTGTACAAGAAGAGCTCCTTTAGTGCAGAAATTGCCTTCTCTTTGATATTACCACTTCTTAGACTGGCTGCATGAAAACCTAATGTTTATGGTAAGATAAAATTATAATTTAGGGAGAGGATGAAGCCTTAAAGGGTTTATGACTGAATTGTTAAAGGGTATTGTTGTAACATTGTTACAGGTAATTTATATTCAATCCAGGTTTGAGATATGGTTGCTTTGAGGGTCAGCATGTTTCCCACTGGGCTGTAACTGTCCGTGTGCCAACTCTGCAGGCCAAATCACCTGGGCTCTGTGCCCACATGGCCTGGACAGAGGGGACAGGTAATTGCTCACTGGGCTCTGTACACAAAGGCACATAGAACAAAGCTGTTTTTCCTAGGTTATTCATTGGAAGTATAACTTGCTGAATATTGTGACTAGTCTCTGTGTGCTTGGAGTGGCCATGGCATGCTTCCACCAGCAACTTCATGAGTGGAAGAGAAATGCTTCGTAGATGTTCTCAGCTGAAACCTTGAGCTGGAGGCTACCATCTGTCTTCTCTCCAGGGATGTGATCTCTTCAAAAGGAGTAACTTCCAGGGTCTCCTTTACAAGACCCATGCCATGCCCTTGACTCTGCCTGGACTTTCTGTGTCTTCTTTTACCTTTTTTGGCTTTATCTTCTTCTAGTATGTACAAGCTAAAAGGGGTCCCATCTTTACTCTTGTTATTTTTATCTTTGTAAGTGACATCCATAAGCAACCTCCTGGTAAAGTTATGGGCCAGGGGTGGGTGGCAAGAACTCAGAGGGTGTGTGTAAAACTTTCCCATAACCCACTGCTTCAAGTAGGGAGCAGCTCGCAGCTCACCTGCAGGCAGTGCTTTTAGACCCAGGCACAAACAAAACCTGAATTCTGCAAGTATCCACCTCAGACCACCACTGTTGTTAAAATATAATGTTGAAATGTCAAAGGCTGTTAAGGATGAATGAAGAGCAAACTACAATTTTTATTAGTCTCAACAGACAAATTTGTGTCTGAGCAACAGAGAAGCACACACTGTGCACATCCTGCAGCACGTACTCAGGTGATTAACACAGAGCTTCTGCCTACATTGTCCTTCCATTGCCTTCTGTAACTGTAGTCAGACAAATGGCGGGTGAGTCACAGCCTCTCCAAGTGCACTTGGCCTGAGCCCTGTCTGTGAGCCTTGCTCCTGGCTAGTTTGTTGATCTGATGTAGGCAAGACTGACAGAAGCCTGAAATGAGTACACCAGGATACAGAGCCACACTCATTCTCTTTCTCTCTCTGGATCCTACTGGGCCAAGTTGGTCCATGGCTGTAGGCTGAGAATTCAGCTGGGGAATGGGTCAAGGGCCTGGACTCCTTTCTATGTAGCCTGTCCACAGATGCCCTGTCTTCTCAAGGTCTGCCATCTTGCTGGCAAGTGAATGCCCAAGAGATGAGGAAGAACTTGAAATGATGTAACCTCTCAGCCATGCTCTGTAAGTTACTGAGCATGTGCAAAGTTTTCCACCTCAGTTGGCCTCCACATGTTCCGTATTCTAATAAGGCTCCAGAAAGGTCCTTGGGTCCTCAGAACCTGTCAGACAATTGTGGGCAGCTCCTGATAACTAGCTGTAGGCTTCATACCCACCCCACCAGCTTTCCCCCTCAGTTCTCATATTATTCCCTCAACACATCCTGTGCCTCTAGGCTCTGAACCAGTGCCCCCCATCATCCAAATGCCCAGTTACCTTTCAGGAACTTATCTGAGTGGGATGGGTGTCCTGCCAACATCCACCATCTATAGTGTAGGGCAGGCACCTCTTGACAGCACCTTGGCTGCACGCTGTCCTTTATTCTCTCAGGAACAGACTTAATGGGACATGGCACCTGAATGCTAGTCTTTGCCTGGTGTAAGGAGCAGCTTGTTACCAGGAAGAACTAGAGGTAACCTGCTCTTGCTGGTCATTGCAGAGTTGATCTCTTAGCACCCTGCCACCACCTGCTTAACAAAAGGCAGCAGGAGTATCCTGAATGACTGACATGGGAGGAGTCTTGGGGAGTTAGAAGTGCATTAAAACACTAGTTAGAAGATGGTCTAGCTTTTATAATCACCATATGCTATGGCAGGAGAACCCTTGTGAAGAGATTAATGCTCTTATGGGAAGAGACAGAGAAATGACCCCACACTCTGCTATGTGAAGAGTACTTAGCCACATTCTGATCTTGGGGCCCCAAGCTTCCGGAGCTGTGAGAAATACATGCCACTTGTCTAAGCCAGGCAGTCTATTGTGTTCTGCTGTAGCCACTTAATCTGAGTCAGGTACTATGTGCTGGCCACTGTATACAACGTAGGTAAAGGTACCCCTGCTTCCCTCCCCCACTGACTAAAGCTTTAGCACTGCTGTGCTCACTCCTGCCACCTCTAGGGCATATTTGTCCACCCCTAGTGGAACAGCTTATGGACAGGCTCACCTCAGAGCCCTCTCTACATGCTTTGGTCTGTCATTTCTTCCTCATACCAGAAGTCAGGGTTGTGTGTGAGTAGCACTGCCACAGCCTAGACAAGTCTGTCCTTCTAGATTTACCCTCCCCTCTGAGGTGGCTTGAATGACCATGGCCCCCATAGGCCCATAGGGAGTGACACTATTATATTACAAGCTGTGGCCTTGTTGGAGTGGGTGTGGCTTTGTTGGAGGAAGTGGGGATGGGCTTTGAGGTCTCAGATGCTTAAAGCAGGCCCAGTGTCTCACTCTCTTCCTGCCGATCCAATGTGGAACTCTCAGCTACCTCTCCAGCACCATGTCTGCCTGCATGCTACCATGCTTTCCTCCATGAGGATAAGGGACTAAATCTCTGAACTGTAAGTCAGCCTTTCTTTGTAAGAGTTGCCATGGTCATGGTGTCTCTTCACAGCAACGAAACCCTAACTAAGAAACTATCAGCTGCAGGAGGCTCATTAGCTTAGCAGATCTTCTTGGGAGTAGAGTTGAAACCCAAGGTTTGAAAGAGAAATGGAAGGATTGTCCTCCCAGGAACTGTGAGGTCGTAGTTCCCGTACATAGTCCGGAGAGGAGCCATTTGTAGGGCATTAAATGAAGATGAGCTTCCAGACCCCCATCTCTAGCTTTTTCTTTCTTTTATCTTTTCTCTTCTGTTCTTGAATAATCGTCTTGCTTTATGATGCTGTCTGAAAGAGGGTTTGTGGTTTACCTTTGAGCAAACATGGGCTCATCTGTCTCTGATGATAAGGCTAACGGTAGACCCCACCTCACTGGACGTTAAAAGAACCTCACTAATATATGCGTTAGTGTGTACATGCATATGAAACACCAGGACAGTGTCTGGCACCCAGTGGTATGTATGTCTAGTTGTCTTAGTCAGGGTTGCTATTCCTGCCCAAACATCATGACCAAAAATCAAGTTGGGGAGGAAAGGGTTTATTCGACTTACACTTCCATGCTGCTGTTTATCACCAGAGGAAGTCAGGACTGGAACTCAAGCAGGTCAGGAAGCAGGAGCTGATGCAGAGGCCATGGAGGGATATTCCTTACTGGCTTGCTTCTCCTGGCTTGCTCAGCTGGCTTTCTTATAGAGCCCAAGACTACCAGCCCACAGATGGTACCACCCACAAGGGGCCTTCCCCCCTTGATCACTAACTGAGAAAATGCCCTATAACTGGATCTCATGGAGGCATTTTCTCAACTAAAACTCCTTTCTCTGTGATAACTCCAGCTTGTGTGAAGTTGACACTAAACCAGCCAGTACACTAGTGGATAGAGGTATTTTGGTGCTCTGCATGAGTATTTTACAAGCTACTTGCTCAGGTTTGAATCCTCTGTTTCTTGCTGGCTCAAGTGTGAGTTCTCACCTGTTTCTTGCTGGCCCAGGTGTGAGTCCTCATCTGTTTGTTTCTGGCTCAATGGCTTTGGTGAATCACTTGGTTTCTTTTCTCTCCATATCAATACAATAAAGATAGAACCTCCCATGACTACACACCATGTATACAAGTGCCCAGGACAAAGGCTTGCACGTGGCAACAGCTACGTAAACACTCTGTTATTGTAGCTGATGGTATCATTTCTTTTTGTCCTCACTGGATCACTATGTGGCCCTCTGTGTCCAAAGGGGGCAGTCTCCTGCCTCACAGAGTTTCAACAACAGAGTTAGGACCACTGGCTCATGCAGAGAGAGGGACTCTGTAAAGTGTGAAAAGTCTAGAGAGATCTGCTCCCTGGCATTGTGTGATGTCAGAGGCCGAGTGATCCTCATTCTGAGTGATTATTATTATTTGGTGATATTGTGAAAAGAAGCACCATGAACTACACTGTCACATAGCAACTAAATGGCACTTTGAAACCTGAAAGGTGAAGGCTGGTCAATGCAGAAGATTACAATATGCTCGGGGGACCAAGAGCAGAGCCATCAGTTGTCAATGTGATTTAATCTCTCCCTCTTGCCCTGAGTGGGAGAGACATTTTGCTAACTGCCATCACACAATCATTGTGATGTCCAGATTCAGGTGGTCAAGGAATGAACAGTGTCTTCCGAGAAGCCTTCCACTTTGTTTGAGATGTGGGAGGGAAAGTCCAGGTTTTTGAGAGCTGTAGGTATGGCTGCCATTGGAAAGTAGGCCTGGAGGTCCTATAGGTTTAAACACCTTTAAAAAAAAAAAATGTGCTCTTCCAAGCAGCTTTGTTAATTAGTGTGGGAGCAAGCTGAGCTTTCATCATAGAATGAGACAGGGCATGGGCTTGTAAACCTTCTGGGCAGCAAGCTACTTCTCAACATGTGCCCTGTAACCAGGGGTCCACCTGTGACCCAGCACTCAGCAAGTACAGCCAAGCCAAAGTGAATCACTGGAAGACCCTTATAACCAGTGTCTGAGCATCTTGGTTCCTTCACAGGAGTATTTGCCTGTGGAAATTGTTCCTTTTATCTGCAGGGCTATTAAACTGCTGGTCAGCAAAGTGGTGCAGTGTACTATTAATGGGTTACAATGCTATGGGCACTGTTATTTTGTTGGACAGACTAGAAGTGACTGGAAATGACCTTCTGTCTCTTGGTAAGAACTGTGCTTGCTAAGTGACATTCCCTAGTGTCTGGAGTCTGAGGTAATTTAGGCATTTGTGCTATATTTAGCATGGTATTAAATGAGTTTTCAGGAGTTCTTTCCTATAAATAGAGAAATAGGTGTATTTTATAGTCTTCATCTTGAGAGCCACTTCCTGACCTGGGCAGTGTCTGGGCAGGTGGAGGTGCATGAGGCCAGAGCTGGCAGGAAATCCAGAGTGAGTATAGTCAAGTCCACCCAGTGTCAGGCTCATGGGGGTGTTGCCTGCTGTAGGGTTCTGTCTGTACCCTTTGCTGTGTGGCTCTCATCCTGTGGAGTAATATTACCTGAAGCCTTCTGCACCCTGACTATGGCCAAGTATCCTCCCTGTGTCAATTGATAATTGACATAGGGCACTGCGCTCAGTCCACTAGTGCAACAGCAGGCTCACATGCACAGGCAGTGCAAACTTAGCACACTCAAAGCTGCCTCAGGAGTCTATGGGAACACCATCCTGAGCCTTGATCCAGAGACCCAGTAACTCTGATGTAGGAGCAAAATAAATCTGCATTCCTCCCATAGACCAAGGTAATATGGTATTGCTGATCTGTTTGAACACACACAAACTAACCTCTTAGAGACAACCTTTCAGTCATTTATCTACAGAATTTATTAAGCAACGAATGCAGAGGAAGAAGTCTCTAAAATGACTCGACTGAAATTTCTGCAAATCAGAAAGCATATGTGAAGAAAAGTTCCAACTAGCATAGAACTGGAAGGGAGATAGATCATAGCTAAGACCAGGGGGCAGGGAGCAACTGAGGTGCAGCTATAAACATTGGGTGGTGTAGAAAAGAACACTAAGGTTGACTGTGGAGCGAGTCAACCAGCGTCACTCTGGTGCTCACCCTGCTGACTTGGTGATGTTACCATCATAAACAGTACAACTGCACCAGTTCCCTTTCTGATTACAGTGACAAAACACTTGATACGAAGTGACTTCAGGGAGGAAGCATTTACTCTGGCTTACAGTTTGATGGGCTATAGTCCCTTGTGGTGGGGATCTCCCACAAGGCTCTGGCTTCTCTTGGCTCCACAATCTTCCCAAATAGAAGTATTCAAACACATGAATCTATGGGAAACATTTTACATGTAAATCACAGGACGCCCTAAAAAGGTCTGGCTTCACCTCAGAGCCTGGGATATCCTCCAATGTGTTTCCAACCAGGACTGGATACAGCACACCTGGTTTGCTGAATTAAAGTATTGGATGATTAAGCTTCTGAGGGATCGTTGCCAGGTCTGCAGACTGTGACAATCCTGCTGCTAAGTATGGCTCAGTGTTGCATGGGTTCTGGGTCCTGCTGTAGGTACTTACAGACATTAGCCTATTTATTAAAATTATAACTGAGCCAGTTGTATGATATTCACTAGTCATTGTAGCACTTGAGAGACTAAGGCATGGCTTGTTATTGTAGGTTCTAGAATAGCCTAATTTATATAGTGGATTTCAGGTCACTCTGAGCCATTAGTGAGACCCTCCCTCAAATGCTCAACTCTAAACCAAACAGGAACCCCATAGCATATGAAGACATTTCAAGAGGGCAGGTGGTTTCCCTAGGTCAGCAGTGGGCCTGGGACTCTGAACAGTGCTTTTTAGACTTTAAGGCAGAGTCTGTGTTCTAGGTGACTCCTCTCCATGGAATGGACCTGCTGGCAGGCAGTGAGAAGCTACTCCCTCTCTCCTCATGGTTACTACTCATTTCTGCCCAGACACTGAGGGTTACAGATAGGAACATGTTTCTACCCATTCTCCATATCTGTCACAGTAGAATGAACAGAAGCAATCTCAATAGTAAAGACAGAAAACAAAGCATTAACAAAATTAAGTATGGTGTTTGAATGGTAATTACCCATGTAGGCTCAGACATTTGAATACTTGGTCCCCAGTTGGTGGCACTGTTTTGGAGATTCAGAAGGTGTGACCTGGTTAGAGGATGAATGCCACTGGAGGTAAGCTTTGAGAGTTCAAAGCTATCTCTGCTTCACGGATTGTGGTTCAAGACATAAGCTTCCGGTGGCTGCTCCAGCCACCATGCCTGCCTGCTGCCATGCCGTCCTCTTTTCTGCTCATACTCTTCAGTCCTTCTGTATTCAGAAGTGTTTTTCTCCAGATGAGAAAGATGGAGGTTTCATCATATGAGAAAATCATGTAACAGGAGTCTTTTTATGGGAAAAGAAGAAGTGAAGAAAAAAAATGCAGCTATAATCTTAATGGCTGTTTTCGTTATGGTGCTGGGATCTGGGCTAGTAGGGCAGACAAGACTGGGAGAGATAGGGGAGGGGATGTGGGAAGGAGGAGGAGAAGGAGGAGGAGGAAGAGGAGAAGGAGGAGAAGAAGGAGGAGGAGGAAGAGAAGGAAGAGGAGGAAGAGGAAGAAGAGGAGGAATAACAATGTATAAGCAAACTGATTGTGCTGAATATAAGAAACCAGAAGAAAAAGAATACAAAAGAAAAATAGACGAATTAACTACATCAAAGCTAAAACCTTCTTGCTACAAATGATATTGTAAAGAAAATGAAAGGGGAGCAAGCAAAATGTCACATAAAATGAGGGCCTGTGCTAGGCTCCCTGACACCCACCTAGTGTGGTGGTATACAGTCTTAGTGCCTGGGAGGCAGAGACAGGGGATCCCTGGGGCTTGCTCTCTAGTCAGTCTAGCCAAATCACTGAGCTATAGGATCAGAGAGAGACCCTGTCTCTAAATAAATAAACAAATAAACAAGGTGGACAATACTGGCAAGGTTGCTCTGTAGGTAAAGGCTTCTACTGCCAAGCATAAAGACCTGAGTTCAAATCCTAGGGTGGGCATTATAGAAGGACAGAACTGACCCCCCACCCAAGTTATCTTTTGACCTCCACATGCATATGGCACGTGTCACCCATACACACACACACACACAAAGGTGTTTCGTAAGTGTAAAATGCTGAAGATATTAGACCTCTGTACCCACTCATGTGGATAAAAAGAAAGAAAAAAGTTAAGATAGGAAAGTATTTGTAGAACACATGTCTACTAAGGATTTGCATCTAGTGTGTAAAATGAACCCTTGCAACTTGACCAAAAAGACAAAATGATACAAATAAAAACTGAACAAACACTTGAATGGTCATTTGTCTAGAGAAGACGCACAAGTGGCCTCCAAGCACTTGGGAAAATGTTCAGTGCTACTAACCTTTGTGGGAAAATAAGTAAAATCCACACTGAGATTCTGTTCACGCTCACTAAGGTGATGGCGTGGCTTTATTCCTGTTGCCACGACAAAATATTTGGCAAAGGCAGCTTAGAAGAGAAATGGGTTCATTTCAGCTCACAGTTCCAGACTGCAGCCCACCATTGTAGGGAAGTCAAGGTAGGAACTTCAAACACAAAGCTATGTGTAATATCCACAGCCAAGAGCGGGGAGAAATGAATGCATGCAAGCATGCTCACTGGCTTGATATCCTGCCTATGCAATAGTGCTGAAGCTGGACTTTGCTACTTTATGGGTTCCTTTTCCCACCCTTAATACCCCTGGTTTTACCCCCTATCACTAGATAAGACAGAAAGAAGGATAGAGGGAAGAGAAAGAGATAGAGACCCTTAAATCTAATTTCTTTCTTCATGTTTCTTCTTTGAGCATGACTACTAACAAGCCTCAACCAATCCCCCTGTATGATCAACAACGGCCCACCCATGGGGGCTCTAGCATTTATATACTCTCTGAAAAGATCCCAGAATTCCAAACTTCACACAATCATAGAAATTATCTGCAGCTGGCAAAATCATGCCTCTGCTAGAGCACGAGGCAAATCACAGTCAGCTGCTGCAAAGCAGACCCATATCCCTACACATAGGATTAAACCAAAAACATATTCTTAAAATATTTCTGTGTTGTTTTTTTTTAAGAAACCAAAATTTCAGAATTATCACTACATAGTGCTGCCCTCACTGGACTGGGAGTTCACACATAGTTAATTTAAGTAAGATAACCTCATATAGACATACTCATAGGCTACTGGACAGGGTCTTCACATAGTTAATTAAAATAACCTTGTATAGACATACTCATAGGCCACTGAACTGGGACTTCACACATAGTTAATTTAATTAAGATAACCTTGTATAGACATACTCATAGGCTACTCTGTTGCAGACAGTCTCCTACTGAGATGTCTCCTCAAGTGATTCTAGGTTGGGTCAAGTTGACAGTTAAAACTTATGGTCACAGATGGGGACACGAAAGTCAGGTTATAATAGAGCTCGGTAAAGGAGCAGAGGGTACAGTATGGACACACTGCACCAGAACCCTCATGTACCATAGGAATGTAAAACATGTAGCTACTTTAAACATTACTATTATTTTGTTGAGACAAGGTCTCACTATGAAGCCCTGGCTGGCCTGGAACTTGCTATGTAAACGAGGTTGTCTTAGAACTTACAGAGATCCACCACCTGCCTCCCAAGTGCTGGGATTAAAGGCCCTTAGCTAATTTTATTTTTTTAGTTATGCACATACATGTATGTCTGTGTGTGGGTATGTGCACATGTGCAGGTGCCTGGGAGACCAGAAGGGGGCATCAGATGCCCTGGATCTGGAATTACAAGATGTTATGAGCCATCCTACAAGGGTTCTGGGAATGGAATTCAGACCCTCTGCAAGAGCTGTGTGCTCTCTTAACTGCCAAACAGTCTCTCAAGAACCAGGAAGAGCCACTTTGGAAAACAGCTTGGGGGGGGGGGGGGTGTCAGCATATTAAACACAGTCACAGATGACAGCAAGGCTAGTCCCAGGTACATACCTGAAAGAATAAAATGCACATTCACTCAAACACCTACCCACAGATGCTCACAGTACTTCATAAGAATAGCAGCTGAAGTAAAAAAGGAAGATAAAATCAGAAATGCCCATTAACTGATACAGAGGCAAATGAATGTGGACTACCACATGACTGGAGTACTATTTAGCAAGGAAAACTTGTATAGTGTGAGGGAAGCTGTCACAGAAGACATATTGTATGATCTATATAAATGCCTACAACATGTGAGTTTGCAGAGACAGGAAGTGGTTGTGTGTGGTGGGGGAGACTGGGAGGGAATGGAGAAGGTCTGACAGTGGGTATGAAATTTCTCTTTTGAGAAATGGAAATGTTCTAAACCTGGTGGATATACAACTCTGAAAATATGTTTTAAAAACAGTGAGTTTTACATTTCTGATGCATGTACCATATGCGTCTTAGGGCTCTATTAATGAGATAAAGCACCGTGACCAAAATTGACTTGGGGACAGCAGAGCTTGATTCATCTTACCACTGTTATTCTTTTTTGACCCTCTGCAGACTCACTGTCATAGTTATTTGTGGTGGCATCTTAGTCGGCTCCTTCTTACTGTGTGGTTCTATAAGGACCAGGCTGTGTCTCAGTTACCATTCAGTGCCCTACATAGCATGACACTTGGCATACAACAGAGCTTAGCAGATTGCTGCTCAGAGCTTGATTTTGCACTGCTGTGGACACATGGACTCACACTTGGCTGGTGGCCTCAGGTGTGGGGACATGGACTCACACTCGGCTGGTGGCCTCAGGCATGGGGCATGGACACATATTTGACTGGTGGCCTCGGGCTCAGATTTTCTGTGACAAGTATACAATGGCTTCTTTCTTGCTACATGTGTCTGAGGTGCCAGCTACACCAGGTCTCATCCTAGACCCTGCCCAGCACTCCATTGGTCCTGGTTGTCTCCTGTTACAAACTCCAGCTTGAGGCTCTCCTGAGGTCTGGACACTCTACCTGGGAGCACAGCTCCAGCTGTGGGCCTTCTCTGAGGGAGTTACACACTCTGAAGTTTGGCTGGTGGAGCACTCGTGGAGCACTCACACATTATTCTTCTCTTTGTTTCTAGCCCTTCTGTATGCCACCATCTTTGGGAATGTGACAACCATTTTCCAGCAGATGTACGCCAATACCAACAGGTATCATGAGATGCTCAACAGTGTCCGGGATTTCCTGAAGCTCTACCAGGTGCCCAAAGGGCTGAGTGAGAGGGTCATGGACTACATTGTGTCCACCTGGTCCATGTCCCGAGGCATCGACACAGAGAAGGTAAGAGTGGGAGTCTCCACGGTACCACCTGTCCCCTAGCTTTCCCCAGCGGAACTCTCCAGGGGCATCTGGGATTCTCAGGTCCTTCTTCCAGGGGTTCAGATGGTCTCTCTGTTGTCTTCACCAAAGGACCAGAAATTAAGAGCCATCATTTAAGAAATCAAAGTCACAGTATGTCTCCTGGAGCAAGGAGAACAGATGTCCTACTGTCTTAGGCAGCAATGAGATGAAGGCCCTGAACAGGAGGCTGAGTCCTTCTGCCCAGCTTCCCAGATGGCCCCTGCTTGCCAACCTTGCCTTTGTTCAAAATGTTGATACTTTTTGTTCAGCATGGCTTTTTAAAAAAATGAACTTTGACTTTCTTAAAGAAATACTGCATTAAATATGACTGATCTTGGTTATATTTGGTCTTCTTCTTATAGTGAGTTTTTCCTTTTTGTAAATATATAGCGTCTCCTAAGGCCACTGCTTACCTATCTCTTCCTCCTCTCGGTTCTGATAAGAATGCCATGGTGTTGTCATTAAAACTAAACTCCTGACCACCATTCCTGGCCTGTGAGCACTGGGGGTGATGGACAGGCTCAGTAATTACCCTGGTAAGACTGTGCCTCAGACAAGTCCAGGAAATAGTGGCACAGCTCTGTGCCTTAGTCGTCAGTTGACAACTGTTGCTCAGTGTGTGACTCAGACGGCAGCAGACCCTCCTGAGTACTGTTGTTCTCTAACAGTTGTGTTGCTTCAGATTCGTGCCAGTAAAACCTTACAAGGAGCAGAGAAAAGACACAGAGGGTTCATTTTATGGGTTATCTTTGTGTCCCCCACTCCCTCTAAGACAGATGGTGTAGCCCAGGTTAGCCTGGGAATCACTATGTAGCTGATCTTGAACTCTGGTCTTCCTGTACCTCCCTTGTTCTGGGGTTACAGGTCCACACCCCTACATCCCTTATGCGTGCTGGACATGCTCTGAGACACATCCTCAGCCCCTGCTTTGTGTATTTCCTATGGTCAAAGCCTTGTCCTCAGCGTCTCTCTGACTCCACTTCCCTCATTGCCAAACCCCTTTCCTCTACCCGAGGAATATGGCTTCTTTCACCATAGAATTGGGAAAATGGTAGCACTGTGGCAAAAGTACCTGTAGACACACTGAAATCCAGATTGATCTGGCTGTGAGATCAGCCACCTGCATTCCTGTCTTCCTCTATCTGAACAGACACCTGAGTGCTGGCAGGCTGAAGGAACGCTCAGTTCTGCCCACACTGTACTTTAAAGACCCGTTGCTTCAGGTCTGTCTGTCTGTGAGCCATGATAAAACCACCACAGCACCAATTTTCCTGCCTTGAATGTGCACTGAGAACAAACATGTTCCAGGTGTGGTAGTGCAGAGCAGTAAGCTCAGACTTGGGAGGTGGAGGCTGGGCATCTGTGAGTCTGAGGCCAGCCTGGGCTACATGGCAAAATCTTGTTGGGGAAAAGCAGGAAGAAGCAAGTTAGTTTGCATGAGTCTTACCCATTGTACTCACTTGGCCTTCACTTCCCTCTGGAGAGGGTGTGACTAGAAGCTTTGGTGAGCGATGAGGAAGGCTAGAGACCTGGCTCCTTCCACCAGGTCTAGGTTAACACAGGGATTTGGACCTGGTTTTCATCTGGTTCCAAAGCCTGTTCTTTTTCTAACATCCCCTCTCCTTTACATTTTTAACTACATTTTACTGTGTACATGTATGTGCATCTGTGTGTGCATGCATGTGTGTGTGTAAATGTATGCATCTGTATGCATCACGTATGAGTGCATGTGTATGTACATGCATGTGTGAAAGTGTGTGCATGTGGTGTGTACATCTGTGTGTATACATGTATCCCTACATGTGTGTGGATGTGTGTGCATGCATGCATGTGTGTGTATGCATGTGCCTGCATGTGCATGTGTGTACATGCATGTGTGAAAGTGTGTACATGTTTGTGCATCTGTGCATGTACATGTATATGTGTGCATGTGTATGCATGCATGTGTGCATGCATGTGTATGTATGTGTGTGCATGTGTGTGCATGTGTATGCATGCATGTGTGCAAGCATGTGTATGCATGTGTGTACTATGTCATGGTATGTCTTGCTGGAGTCTGTTCTTTTCTACCATGTGGATCCCAGGAATGGAATTCAGGTCCTCAAACTTGGTGGTGTGGCTCTAACACCACTAAGCCATGTAGAGCATACATTAGAAGGAGGGAGGAGGAGGCTCACACTTCCTGCATGGGCAGGGCAGGGATTGGCACTGCTTGACTCCCACCTCTGCCAGCTCCCTGCCCCAGCTATGCCTGTTCTCCCTGCTCAGCATTGGCAACAATGCCTGCTGGTTCTGTGGGTGCCTGGCAGCCAACGGAGCAGAACGAACTTTGATCTTTTCCCTGAAGCTTCTTTTTCCCAGGCACTAGAATGACTCTGTAGATCCTGCTGTCTGGGAAAAGCCCTTCCCTGTCCCCATCCCTGCAGGGCTGGGCAGGGAACTGCCTGGGACATTGCATAGTCAGCTTGCATTCCTGTCCTAGTCACTGCTTACCTCCCTGGAGGGCTTTGGGACCTATCTCAGTTCCTGGTCCAGAGACCCAACTGTGGCATCTCATGGCAGAGCCCAGTCTGGGGAAGGAGGTAGTGGCTGCTGGCATGAGAAGCAACACCAGAGCCCCTGCTTCCCTCTTCCCTCAGTCACTCACCAGTGACTTTGAGTGTGTCATGTGTCTCTCTTGCTCCAGTTCCCACATTTGGAACACACTGAAGTAAGATGACCTTTAAGACCATGTGACCTCTGTGGCCTTTGGGCTAGCTATGACCTCCTAGGCCATGAAAGCTCTGTAATGACATTAAATAAGAACCCACAAGTACCAGGCCTTTTAACACAAGCAGCATGGGAAACCTCACAAAATCCCACACACAGAAAGGAAGACTTGGCACCAGGAGCCAAGCGCTGCTTAAGTTCACACACTCGGTGTTCACTGAGAGCAGTACTGAGTGAGTCCAGAGCCTCAACCTTGACCCTGTGATGCACAGCCCAGTGAGGCACAGCCCTGCAATGCACAGCCCAGAGATGCACAACCCAGAGATGCACAGCCCAGTGAGGCACAGCCCAGTGAGGCACAGCCCAGAGAGGCTTCTCTACAGCCACAACTCTCAAGAGTAGCCTCTCAAAGCCAGGCAATTGAGAGGGCAGCCCTAGAAGGCTGTGGGACTCATGGCTGAGCCCCTGCCTTAGAGAGAAGGCATGCTACTCTTCTGCCTACCCCAGTGTAGAGCTTGCAGGCAGGAGCAACCATGGAGAAGGTGCACAGCTCAGAGTCTGCCATGATCTCCTCTTTAGACACCCTCTGCCCACTTCTACCTTCTCCGTGGGAGCTGGAATCAGTGTCCTGAAAATGATGTTACCTCATGCCCAAACCTTTATGCAGGAGCCTAACACAGGGAAGCAAATATTTAAATATGAACTCACGTGGAGAATTAACCTTGGTTCTGCTGTTAAGCACTGCTTGGACCTGATATGTGTATCCCCACCCCCTTGAGATCTACCTCTCTAGAACCCACATGGAGAAAACCCTCAGATCACCACATTTGAAGCAGTCTTGTTTGTCATGATCTCTTGGCCAAGGCTTTGTGCCAAGAGATTTTCTTTGAAAATTAACACATATCCCTCTGTCCACTCTCTCAGAGGCACGCTCATTTTTGGATATTCCACAACCCAGAACAGGAATACAGAGGCACCAGTGATAGGGATGTATCTCAGACAGGTACAACTTCTCTTAGCACTGCATGGAGTGTTCATTGTCCATACTTTACAGGAGAAATAAAGCATAGAGAGTTAAATCACTCAGGGAAGAAATAGCTGGGCTTTCAGTCATGTGACCTCTTCCTCCTGTCCCACCTCCACATGGACACTGAAAGTAGGACTGAAACCATCCAGGGCAAGACTGGAGTGGGGAAGCTGGTGGAGAAGTCCCAGCTGCAGAGGCAAGTAGCTGGGGCTAAGATGGGAATGGGGCCTGGAAGGTCCCTAGCACCACAAGAAGGAGCCACTGAATGATCATGTTTGATTTCATGCCCCCTACTTGATTCTCAGAATAGAATAGGAAAAGTTATTTTAAAATTGCTCCTGACTTCTCTGGGAAAGACCACTAGAAGTCCTGCTATATCTTTAATGCTTGCTGTAGAAAGCCATGTGGTGGTTTCTTACAAACAGTCTACAGAAATATTTCTTGCTCTGAAAAGCTGGGAAATTTTTTCAGTTGTTTAGAAATATGAGATCCACATGACCTGCAGTTCCTAGTTTAATTTTTAGATGATACAAGTCAGGGCCGGGACACAGCCCAGCAGTAGAATGGTTGTCTGGCGTGCTCAAAGCTCCTGGTTTCCTCCTCTGTACCATGGGTGAGGCGGGGGTGCTACAAGTCAAATGGCAGCCCATTGGCTTTGCAGAGCCACCTGGCATTGCGATTGGTTAGTCTATAGCTGGGCTTCCATGCCAAGCTACCTAGTGCGGAAGCCAAAATAGACAGTTTCCTGGCTGGGGAACGTTGGGCTTCCCTGTGTCTCAGCTTTCTCATCTGAACTGATAGAATTAAAAGCACATCCTAGAGTTTCTGTGAGAACCAAGTTAGCAAATGCACACCAAGCTCTCAATATGAAGCTATGGCCCCTTGTTCTCTGTGCTTTCTGTCCCCCTTGCTCTCTGTGCTTCTGTCTCCCTTGCTGTCATCTGCAATTGCTACCACATTTTCTTTATTTTGCTTGTCACTTGCCTCTTCCTACTAGACAGTAAGTTCCATGAGGGCAGGCACTTTTGTCTAGTTGTTCTTTAACTACCACATCAGTAGAGCCTAGGATGGTATCTGGTGCTCCGTGGATGCTTGGCAAATAGATGTTAACTGGATGGGTAACTTGCTGAGCCATTCCTGGCAGACAGCAAGCACTTGGGAAAATGTGACTTTATACATCTTATTTTCATAAAGTATATTTATTCTTTGAAAACTAATACATGTATATAATGTTTTTTATCTTATCTACCCAACTACCTCCCTCTAACTGTCCCAGGGACCCACCATCCTGTCTCTATCAACTTCATGTCTGTTGTCCCTGTCTTCTCCTTCTTCTCCTTCTCCTCCTCTTCCTCCTCCTCCTCCTCCTCCTCCTCCTCCTGCTCCTCCTCCTCCTTCTCTTCCTTCTTCATCATCATCCCACTGAGTCTAACTAATTAATGACCTTGTGTAAATGTGTGGTGATGCCATTCACTGGGGCATGGACTACATACCAATGGCCACATCCTCAAAGAAGAGTGAGTCTCCTTCCCCAGTAACCATCAAGTGCCACTGGCTCCTTGGCTAACCGTGGGTCTCAGGAGCACCTCTCCCATTTACACTGGAATTTTCACTGGCTTGTCCTTGGCAGATCTCATGTAAATGCTTCTCTTTAAATACCACCCCATATTCACTATATCAGCAAGTCGTGCCAGCTATGTAATCAGAACACAAATCTCTAGTCTAATGTGACCCATTATGTTAGAGAATGCCAGGCGGTTTCTCCCAGCTGTAATTTTATACCCATTAACCAAATAACTGTGTATTTCCAGATGATCAGATGCGAATGTTTAAGACATTCTCAGCATAAAGAATTGACAAATAAAGGGAATGGATAGACTGATTGCTTTGTTCATGTATGTTCATTATTGTATGCATGTCAAAATATGCTGTACCCCATATGCATCTATATGTATGTATATATGTGTATATATGTGTATGTATATGTGTGTGTGCACACACGTGTGCATGTGTGTATATATATACATATATATATGTGTATATATATATATATATATATATGTATGTATGTATGTATGTATATATGATTTGCTGGTTTGTAGAATTAATCTGAACATGGCCACTTCTTGCTGGCTGCACTGAACCAGCCCAGGCCAAGCACTCCTCACCCTTCCTTTTGACTCTTGTGTTGCCACCCACGGTCAAAGCCTCTAATCCCACTCTGGGTTCTCAGTTGACATCGGCCCTCTGATCTGTGTCCCTGGTCACAGTCTGTGACTTGGAAGCATCTCACATGCTCCATGTTTTCTTTGTATGATGTCTCCTAGGCCTCCCCTGACCTGGGTGGACTATTACCACGGAACCTTTATGTTTTCTGTCCTCCTGGAACGTTCTATTTCCACAAGGTTCACTCTGACACATTCTAAAGCTGTCAGCTGAAATGGGATCTCCTCAGAGCCCTTTCTCATGCCTGATTCACTCCTAGCCCTGACTTTCAGACCTGTGTCCTGAGCATTCAGCAGAGTGCTGTAGAATCCAGACACTGCCTGGCTCCCCAGGGCACTGAAGCACAAGAGTGCAGTCTGCCCTTGTGGGTGCTGGCCCATGCCTGGGGTGCGGATGGAAGGAGGCTGTGGAATGGACCTCACACTGTCTCTTCCTTCTCTGGCCAGGTCCTGCAGATCTGCCCCAAGGACATGCGAGCGGACATTTGTGTGCACCTGAACCGCAAAGTGTTCAAAGAACACCCCGCCTTCCGGCTGGCCAGCGATGGCTGCCTGCGGGCCTTGGCCATGGAGTTCCAGACAGTGCACTGCGCCCCAGGGGACCTTATCTATCATGCTGGGGAGAGTGTGGACAGCCTCTGCTTTGTGGTCTCGGGCTCCCTGGAGGTGATCCAGGATGATGAGGTGGTGGCCATCCTAGGTATGTGCTGCCTGTTTTTGATGTACTCCTGGTATCGTACTTGGGGTTGTTTTAGTCACTGGACAGCCACATTTAACCAGAGATTTCTCCTTGGGCCAGGCTCATTTCTCCATCTATTCATCTATTCAACAAATGTTTAGAGTGCCTACTTTGGATTGATGTTTAAGGCCCTTGGGGTTTTCTCTTCAAGGGGCTTCAGGCTACTGGAAGAGATGAATAAACAAACCATCATTTGGAATATATCATAAGGGGCATCTGATTCAGGATTCAAATGGGAAGGCTTCCTATATAAAATGATAACCAAGAAGAAGCCAAAAAATTGAAAACGAGTTAGCATGGAGCAGGGTAAAAACAGGATTTCAAAAAGAGACAGGTCAGCCTGTGTGAGAGAGACAGGTGTGATTCACAGGGACAGGTGGACTCACGGGGGTAAACTCTGAGTCACTCTATGTGACAGAGGCACACGGAAGGGACACAGTGGGAGATGACACTGGGAGAGAGTTGATGGACTGTAGGCTCCAGGAACCACATTAAAGGATGTTGATTTCACTTGCGGGGGTGGGGCAGGTGACCCATGGTGAATTGAAAGTAGGGAAGGGGCACCGTTAGGTTTGAACTTTTGGAAAATGACAGCATGGAGAGGTTGGACTTCGGTGGACAGGATAACCAGGTAAGAGACATGTTATCGAGGTGCTTAACTAAGATGTGGGTGGATAGAGAGAAACGCGTCACTTTGAGGTATGTAAAAAGTCGGATCAACGGAGTCCAATGACAGTTTGCTGTTGAGAGAGGTAGGCTCTCTCATTGGATAACAGGGAGGCTAGTTCATCCCACATGGCAAGAAGGAATGTGGGAAGAGCGGGGACATGTCTAACATGATGGTATTTGGGAGCTTGACTATCAGTGGCCCTGGGAAAACTTCTGAAGCAGCCACAAGATAGCTCTTCAATGCATACAACTCTCCATGGGGACAAGACATCATGGCATAAGCACCGTTTACAGACATCTGCTTGTTGCCCAATATTGTGCAGATGGATCCTCATTTAACCACGAAAAATGGCTTTATTCCTCTCAAAGTGAGACAGTTGAAGTTCAGAGAGGTAAGGAAATGTCTTCACAGTGGTTGAGGCCCATGGGATCCCAACCCAGCAACCTCTGACTCCAGCCGTCCTCCTCCCACCAGACATGTGGAGTCCTGTCCCAGTATCCCTTGGTCTTCAGCCTCTTTATTCCTGCCCAGCTTTCAAACTGAAATACTGATGGCTAATGAAATGTATGGGCCCTGGATGCTGTTGGTACTGCTGCAGTTTGTGGACGTATGTTTTAGGTTCAGCACATAGCTGATTTTCCAGAAAAGCGAGATGGGTGAAATGAAGTTACTGTGATGTTAGAATGGGAGGCAGACTATGTAGAGATGGATGATATTTTTAAAGCCTAATTTTGCTCCTGTCTGATTTTGGGAGTACCTGAAACACAGCTTCCTTCTTGCTCCTGGGGCACTTTGTCAACTTGCCCTCTTGGCTATATTGTGCTCAGGGTAACCGAAGGATGGTTTACATTCCTTCAGCATTTGCCAGAATATGGTAAGGGAAGCCTGTTGAGTCTGGGTCGCAACTGAAGTGTTCCTGGTCTGCCAGGTACTATGGTGCCCACAGAACCCAACAGCCTAGTGCTGGCTGCTCCTCATTCCCTCCTCTCAGGGAAGTGAGGTTGTGGGCCAAACACAGGAACAGTGAAGACATTGTTGTAGGGTATCTGAAGGAAGGGGTTCTTATCTCTGCCTTTAAATTTGTCCGTGAGGGCACTGGGCTAGCCAGGCTTCTTACTCAGCTAAAGAGTAACTGCTGACCAATCCTTTGAATTTGGATCACAGATTTCAGAGTCAGGCATCTTGTACCAATTTCCCCACAGATCACTCATTATCTAAGCTTTCGGGAAATCCATCCTGAGGCCCAGTACTGTCCCTTGTGTGCTCACGATCAGGGATTTTTAATGCCCTGCCACAGACACCAGCACGATAGACCCAGGCATGGAGGATGATAGCCCAAAGAGAGATGAGGACAACGAACCAACTCCTCACCTCTTCCCCTGCACACCGGCCTTCTTAGGAGGCAGCAACTTTATAACCTGGTTGATATGGCTGGTTCTGCTTCTCCAAATCTAGCCCTCTGGGCATCCAGCCTGCTCCAGTTAGCAGTGTGGTTGGACTTCAAATATAGCTCAGCAGCTTTGGATTAAGCGTGTTGGTTGTTCTCAAGATGTCCAGGCTAGAAAAAGCCTCCTCTATGCTTCCCAAGAGCCAGATTGAGCCCCCAAAGTAGGTCCAGGCTTGATATCCTAAATAACTTGCCAAGAGATTCTTAGTCTATAAAAGGACATGACAAGTTCTTTGAGCCAACCTGTCCTTTAGGCCATGAGGCATACAACATTACAAGCTGTTTGCTCCCTGGAAACACCCACCTGGATCTTTTTAAAATTCCTTTCTCCTTAGAATAATTTTTGTTCAATGAACTGCAATCAGTTTCTTCCTGCAAAGGGTTTGAGCATCACATGGGACTGAGAACTAGTCCTTCATTGTCCTCTGATGCCCTTTAGTGTATTCTCACCCAGGACTGTTGAACAGGCTCTGTCGTGTGCAGACTGCTGCAGTGGACCAAGTCTTATCCCAGCCCTCCAGAGCTGCCTGTGGAGCAACTGAACTGCCACTCTGCACGTGAGGGTTACGGAAGAAACGGAGATGCTCCAGGGGATTGTAGGATGAGTAGCTATCGAGCAGTGCCATGTGCCCAGTGCTCCAGTAATGAAGGGAAATAAGCCAGTGTTCTTGCAGGAGGCTGTAGAGAAAACGTGGGACACAGCTGCCCATGCCCTCCGTCTCGGATCTTACCAGTTCAGTCACTCACAACCCGCTGATGTGGTTCCTCCCTCCGATTAGACTAGCCCACTCCATTCTCTGTTTAACTTTAGTGCAGACTCCAAGAACCAGAAGGACAGTGCTCATAACTGAGTGGGCTTAGCATGTGCCCAAAATAGAATCCCCCCCTCACTAAAACCTTATAGACTTTTGGTGACAACAGCCACAATATAAAACGCTAATTACATTGCTGACTGATGAACGCACAAGTAAGGCTCAGCGTTTGTCCTGTTGTCAGAAATGCAGCCTGGTGGTTTCTATTAGAGTCTGTTACCTTCCATCAAAAAATAATATATATATATATATATATATATATATATATGGATATAGTGACCTAGTAAATCGGTTTCTGGAGCTGATCAGAGGTTGCAATTAGTAAGCGTGGCCTCTGAGCCATGGCAGCCACTCTCTGATTGAAAGCACACTGTCGTCTGAAGACAATGATCATGGTGGCACTCTCTTACGATTCCTCCTTTGACTCATTTTTGCTATGATATCCTCCTTACTTCTCGAAGATGCCTTCTCACAGTTGCTGAGTTGGAAGGCTGCCTTGCCTTTGCTCGGATAAAGTGCTTCTTTGGGCCATTGTTCTCGGTTGGATATTTAGCAGCATGTGCTGCCAGTGGTGTTTTCTTCGGGGGACAGAGTAAGCCTTGTCTTAGAGGACCATTGTGCTGAGCTGAGACAGATGCTTAGTGACAATGAGCACAGGGGCTCACTCTCCTGAAGCAAGCAGGCAGGTAAATGCTCACAGAGGAGGCAGAGCCAAACTGAGAGCTTGGGAGGCCCCAAGGGTGCGGTAGGCCGAGCCTTGGGGTAGAAAAGCAGCAGGGTTTCTAGGGCCCCTGGAGGGAGAGTGAGTGTGAACGTTAGTGTGAGCAGCAGGTTCAGGCTGGTGTGAGTGGAACTGGCCATGCTGGTTCCATTAGCTCAGGGCTTCCTCCTTCAGTGTTCACAGGGCTTTGCCAGCCTGTTGCACAGTGTCAGGAGCACTAAGCCTTGCTTGTCATTTCATACGTGGTTTGATATCGCCAACCTTAGCTGTGGAGTAGAGGGAGGTGAGGCACATGGAGAAGGAAAAGAGACAGGAACTTGTAGGCAGGGGCCTTTTATGAACTTCGCTTCAGTGAAGTTGCTAATTTTCAGCATTGTTTGGACCCACTAATCAGCAGGTGACCCCTCCCAGTGACAGATCAGGCCATGAGGCCTTTGCCTTGGTGGTGGCTGGAAAGATGGGGTCAGATGAGGTCAGGCATGGGTCAGCTATGGGGAGGGGACTTGTGTGGAGGGAGTCATCCAAGCCAGTACCTGAACTGGACCCCATTACTGCAGTGACAGTGATAAGATGCAGCAAGGCTGGTGTAGACCGCACTGTGTCATCTCGAGAAACAGGCACTAGCAAGTGAAGTATGACATCATAAGAACCGTGATCTGAAAGCATTAAAGAGTGGGGCTGAGAGACAAGGAAACTGTGAGGTCACCGTGGCTCAGGACAGACAAAGAGCACTGAGGTACAGTCAGAACAAAAAGAGAAGTCCCGCAAGGAACCTTTGAGTTACATAGAAACAATGAATGACTATTAGCATGAAATTTCCCCAAAGACTGCATAAGATACAATTTAAAGAAAATCATTCATTCATTAGAATTCAGTTTTAACTGGATATCTGTATTTTTATTTGCAGAATTTGCCAAACTTAGTTGGGAGGTGCAGGTGGGTGAGCTGTCAAGAAGGGGAACCTCAATTGAGAAAATGCCCCATTAGATCAGCCTGCAAGCAGGTCTATGGAGCGTCTTCTTTATTAATAATGTGGGAGGACCCCGCTCACTGTGGTGGTGCCACCCCTGGGCAGATGGTCCTGGATATATAGGAAAGCAAGCTGAGAAAGCTACGAGAACAAGCCAGTGAGCAGCGTTGTCTCATGGTCTCTGCTTCAGTCCCTGCCTTCAGTGTCTTGCCTTGAGTTCCTGCCCTGACTTCCCTTCATGCTGTGATCACGTAGACACATGAGCAAAATAATTGCTTTCCTCCTCAAGCTGTATTTGGTCAGCGTTTTATAGAAAGCAAGCTAGGACAGAGAGTCTCTTGGGTTGTAAACGTTAATACTGGAATGTAATGGGGCGAACAGGGAGGCAGAGGTGGGTTCCTGGGAAGTGGGAGAGAAGTATTCACAAAGAAGAGGCCACGAAGCAGAAAGTGTGAAGCTTCCCTTAGACGTCCATGTAGAGACCCGAGGACATTGGACAGAGGTGCAGCCAGCATTGCTTGGAAAGGTGGATCTGGAACCAGGACAAGAAGACAGGTCAGAACCAGGAAAGGCACTCAAGTCTCAAGCTAGAGATTTAAGAATTAACAGAAGAAATGTAGAATGGGGAAGGAAAAGGAAAGCCACCCGCAGAACTTACGAGTCGAGTCTTTTCCTAAACCAAGCATTTGAGAGCATTTTTAAAGAGCTGGGGTGTAGCCATTCCGAATGTCCGTAGGGAATTTTAAATGATATCGGAAACTCTTATGATAAGTGAAGTGTCATTTGAGTATGCTGTGATTGATCCCAATTGTGTAAAGACAAGTACACAGAGATGAGGCTCCATGAGCATTCTTGCTAGCAAGCTGGGGTAGATAGATGTCTTGTTTGTGAGGCAGGAGGAGATTTTTATTTTCTTATCAAATCTGTCTGGCTTTCAGGCTATCTTCAAGAGTATGTGCAGGTCTGGAGAGATAGTAAAGTACTTGAGTTTAGATCCCAGCATCCCTGTAAGGTGTGTGTGTGTGTGTGTGTGTGTGTGTGTGTGTGTGTGTGTGTGAGAGAGAGAGAGAGAGAGAGAGAGAGAGAGAGAGAGAGAGAGAGAGAAGACTGTGATCCTAGACTTGAAGAGGTAAGAACTGGAGGTGCCAAGGCTTGCTCTTCAGCTAAGCTCACCAGTCAGTGGCCTCCAGGTTCACTGAGTATCCCTGTCTCAAAAAATGAGGCAGAAACCGATAGAGGAATACACTAGACATGACTGAAAGTACACACACATGTGTGCATACATATGCATTCATAGCAAACACACAAATGACCTCTTGTCTCTACATCATGCAAACACACATGTGTATACATATGTACACACACACCAAACACACACAAATAAATAAGTAAGCATATATGATATTTTCAAGATGACAGTTTTAAAAAAAATTTTTTTTCAAGTCAATCTTGAGAAAGCATCATTTGCTTTCCCAGACACTGTCAGGGTATCATTTTTAAACACGATTTTTTTATTTTTCAGAAGAATGTCTTGGCAGCAGCTCTTTTGCTTTTTACTGTCCAATCAGAGAAAATGTCGTGCCTCTGCATGTGCCTACATCCCTCCCTCTGACTGTCCTTGGCCAGACAGTGGAGACTGAGGGGTTTATCTAGCAAAGATTTATAAACAGCTCCAATAAGATAGATGCTCACTAGTTCTAAGATGGAGAAGCCAAATCCTTCCTAGAGACGCTTCCTGGGGTCCCTGGGAGCCAGGGTGGTAGAAAAGCAGACTCCAATATGACAGCTCTTCCCTCTCTGAGGGGCACCCCTGCACAGGGAGCAGGTGAACCATGGGGTGAGCTTGTTGCCTGTATTCAGCAAGTGTCAGGAGCTGTGCTCAAGGCTCTCCTCACTCTAACGAAGCATCAGTATTCACCCAGTTGCTCAATCAACCCGAGCGGTTACATTAAATCTACACTCCTGGTGAGAAGACATGTTGCGAATCACCTAGAACTCCAAAGTACAAAATGTTTCTATCCAGTAGTGCCCACATCATGTGATCGAGAGAGGGCGAGGATAGACACCAGGTGATCTTTTCTAATTTCTCCTTCCGTTTAAGCAATTTTTAAAATTAGTTTTCAGTCCTCAAAGACATGGGAAGTTAGATATGCTATAAGTGATCTTTCTAAATGGAATCCCTGTAACTGCATTGTCCAGACAAAGGACTAGGTTGTCAGAAGTTAATGTCGGTTAGGTCAAGTATGGGATATAGAGGCACTCTAATGTCATGTAAAATGTTTCAAGTGTTTTAAGTAAGGAAAGCATAATACAGGACTGCATGTGTGGCAGCCTTAGCTACATAAAAAATGTGTATGTGCATAGAAGCAGGATGTAAGACAAACCAAGATCTTAACAAAAGTGTACTGGATGGCGTCCGTCATTTTCAATTTTCAAATATGGTTGAATAATTTTCTGCAAAGCACTTCTGTTCTTTTACAGATAACCAGATGGGGAAAAATCAAACGAGGTTTATGTTCTCATCTGTAGGGATCCTGGTAACTCCCACCAGCTCTTGGTGGAGCTCTGGGGTCTGCTTGCTTGTGGAGGAGAGGCACGTAGCTAATGTAATTTTATCTGACAGACAGGGAGTCATCATGGTGGCTCTAAGACTCTGCTTTAACTGAACCCTTTCTTGTGTGAGGCTCATTCAGAGAGGGGTGCCAGACTTCACACTCAGCATCAATGCACGAGGAAGGTTGGGGACACATATGGGGTGAAGGGTCTAGAAGGCTTCTAAGAGAGACAGAGCTTCTGTCTTAGGGCGATTTCTTGTCATTTGTGCCCCTCATCTCTGCTCCCTGCTCCCTGCTCCCTGCTCCCACTCACAGGGTAATTTCTAACGTACATCGTTTTATTTCACGGTTGTAAATTTGCCTGTAAACTTTCAGCTTAGCAGAAAGCTGAATCACACTGAGCTAGGGAAGTATTTCTGAGCAGGTCAGCAAGTCAGGCTGACAAGGTAGCAGCTGACCCGCTGATTCTAAACTGGGTTCCGGTGTCCAGTCATGTCCCCCCAAATCTCCCAGCCCAGGGCATCTCAGGCCTTTTACCACCACCCTGATGTGCCTTTCACCCATTCTTGCAATGATTTGTTCATTTCATAAGCATTCCAGGTGTGGCGTTAGGGGCTGGAGACACAACATGAACAAAAATGCTGGTCACTCAGGGAGCTGACACGCTCATCAGGAAGAACAAGTCATTATACACTTACAAGGCAGGGCTGAGAGTGGTAATAGTGCTAAGAACAAAATGCTGTCAGAATTCACACAGTGGGCATCCAAGCCAGCAGAGCTACAGAGTAAAGGAAGGGTTCCTGACAGAGGCTGCATCAGAGCTGAGGGACACCAGGTTCAGTCGTGTCTGAGACTGGGCTAGGAGATCAGAGAGTGGGAAGGAAAGTAGGCACAGCATCCGCCTCAGGGTCAACACTGTCAGAGTTTAGAAGCCACATCTAGCAATGAAGAGCAATTCAGTCCACAGAGTTCTTGGGCCTTTTGCCCTATTAAGATGAACTTGAATGGATTAGTAATGGGGAGCCAGTGGTGACTTTAAACAGAACAAGGACAGAATTGCACTTGTGCTTAGAAAAGTCATCCAAGCAGCTGTTTAGAAAGTGAATTAGAGAGCCAAGGTCAGAGGAGACCAACAAGGAGTACGCCAAGATGCAAGAGTAGCCTGACCTGATCTCACAGAGGTTTAAGTGAGAGAAAATAGAGCCAAGAGATACTTGGTAAATGAAGTGAGTGGAAGAAGATCCTTCACTGTTTGTGGAACAAGAGGGGACTTTATTAGGGTGAACAATCCAGGAGGATCATGGGCTTATCGTGGAGGAGAATCATTCCTCCCTTAGATATATGGGTCTGAGCTAAGTGAGTGTCTACCAGAGGATTCCAGAGAAGGATCTGTACTCAGGGTACAAACCCTGCATCACTGCAGGTCCAGATACACAAGACCGGGCACAAGCCGAGAAAGTCCCCACTCCGGCAGGGGTGTGGAGACTGAGGAGAGAATCAGGGCTCCAGAGTAGGTCCCTAGGGAGCACCTGTACCTAGGAAGTGTGTTCAGGAGACTGGGAGGGCCTACTAGAACAATGAGAGTGGCCAAGACCCTGGACTGTTACAGAAGCAAGGGGTGAGGACAGGCACTGGTACCAAGTTCTTGCAAACGCCATAGAATAGTTTTCACTGGACAGAGATGTCACAGTTTGTAAGATCATCAATATTTTATGACCAAACTGCCACGTATATGTCATACTATGTGTGTACCCACATGAAATACCACACACACACACACACACACACACACACACACCACCACCACCACCATCACCACCACCACCACCATTACTACCACCATTTTTTAAAAGTTCCAGAGTTGGGCATTATAGCATACACCTTTAATCTCAGCAGTCAGGAGACAGAGGCAGGTGGATCTCTGTGTGCTTGAGGGCACCTAGTCTATATAGCCAGTTCCAGCACAGCCAGCATTACACAGGGGAACCCTGTCTCAAAAAAATAGATAAAACAAAAACAAAAATTAAGGCACATATGAGTTCATTAGAATCGCATGTCATAACACGTTGAGGATTACTGAGTATTGTGGAGACTGATTAGCAGAAAGGTAATGATTGACAGGGATGAGATGGGTGGGCAACCTACGAGACAGAGAAACTTGAGAGGAGGGTGGGGAGGTTTCGGGTGGATGGGTGCCAGGGCCTGAGAAGCTGCATGGGTCTGTGCAGAGGTGCAACCAACAGCACAGTACAGCCTGTGTGCAGAGGTGCAGCCAAGAGAGCACAGTACAGCAGGTGTACAGAGGTGCAGCCAAGAGAGCACAGTACAGCAGGTGTGTAGAGGTGCAACCAACAGCACAGTACAGCAGGTGTGCAGAGGTGCAGTCAAGAAAGCACAGTACAATAGGACAGGCCAACAACAGATTAGCTGCTTGTCTCCTTATTGTGAAAGTGCCTGCTGTGGTGGCGCATGCCTTTAATCCCAGCACTTGGGAGGCAGAGGCAGGTGGATTTCTGGGTTTGAGGCCAGCCTGGTCTACAGAGTGAGTTCCAGGACAGCCAGGGCTACACAGAGAAACCCTGTCTTGAAAAACCGTAGTATTATATCCATTTTTCTGAGGGTCTGCCAAACTGATTTCCAGAGTACCAGCTTGCAATCCCACCAACAATGAAAGAGTGTTTCTCTTTCTCCACATCCTCTGTCACCTGAGTTTTTGATCTTAGCCATTCTGATTGGTGTGAGGTGGATCTCAGGGTTGTTTTGATTTGTATTTCCCTGATGACTCAGGATGTTGAACATTTCTTTAGGTGTTTCTCAGCCCTACGAATATTCTCAGTTGAGAATTCTCTGTTTAGCTCTGTTCCCCATTTTTTGATAGGGTTATTTGGTTTTCTGGAGTCTAACTTCTTGAGTTCTTTGTATATATTGGATATTAGCCCTCTATCAGACGTAGGATTGGTTAAGATCTTTTCCCAATCTGTTTGTTGCCATTTTGTCCTATTGACAGCGTCTTTTGCCTTACAGAAGCTTTGCAATTTCATGAGGTCCCATTTGTTGATTCTTGATCTTAGAGCATAAGCCATTCTGTTCTGTTCAGGAACTTTCCCCCTGTACCCAGGTATTTGAGGCATATACCCAAAAGATGCTCCAACATGTAATAAAGACACATGCTCCACTATGTTCATAGCAGCCATATTTATAATAGCCAGAAGCTGGAAACAACCCAGATGTCCTTCAGCAGAGGACTGGATACAGAAAATGTGGTACATTTACACAATGGAGTACTACTCAGCTATTAAAAACAATGACTTAATGAAATTTGCAGGCAAATGGATAGAACTTGAAAATATCCTGAGTGAGCTAACTCAGTCACAAAGGAACGAACATGGTATGTACTCACTAATAAGTGGATATTAGCCCAAAAGTCCGGAATACCCAAGTTTCACTTTACAGTAACCGCTGGACTGAGAGTGAGGTCCCAGATGGAGGAGTTGGAGAAGGGACTGAAGGAACTGAGGGAGTTTGCAGTCCCATGGAGGGAGCAACAGTGTCAACTGGCCTGACCCCCCCACCCCCGGTCGTCCTGGAGGCTGGACCACCAACCAAAGAATACACATCGAGGGACCCATGGCTCAGACTACATATGTGGCAGAGGAGGGCCTTATTGGCCATCAGGGGGAGGAGAGGCCCTTTGGCCTGAGGGTGTTAGAGGCTCCAGCAAAGAGGAATGTCAAGGTGGGAAGATTGAAGTGGGTGGGTGGGTGGGTGGGAGGTAGAATACCCTCATAGAGGCGGGGAGGGGGAGGGGATGGGGGTTTCCAAAGAAGAGACCTGGAAAGGGGGAAACATTGGAAATGTAAATAAAGTATCAAAAAAATTAATTAATTTAAAAAAAAAAAGAAAGTGCCTGAAAAAGCAATGTAAGGTAAAGGAAGGACTTACTGGGGCTCACAGTTTGGAAGGAGACAGTCCCTCATGCCAGGGAGGCCAGGTGCCAGGGAGGTCATGGTTGCAGGATCTTGAGCAGCTGGTCCCATTACATCCACAGCCAGGAAGCAGGAGGTGAAAAATTCTCAACTGGCTTTTTCCTCTTTTTTTCAGTCTGGGCCCCTACCCCATGGCTACGGTAGGTCTTTCTATTTTAGTTAACCTAATCTGGAAGCTTCTCACATAGACAGTGATTCTAGATCCCACCAAACTGTCAGTATTAACCACCACTAAGTCTAACCATCATCTTTCTGGGTACAACTATTATGGGATGCGCTTTGTATTTATGAGCAAGAAGAGCCCCAGTGTTGAGCTCCAGAATTAGACCAATCATGATGCTGACCAACCTCCCCCCACTACTCTACTGGGCATCTGCTCCATGAACCTCAGGGGTGGCAAGTATTCTTTGTTTCATGGGAGGGAATGGTCTAAGCAGGGCAGACTATTGGAACTGCTGCCTAACAGTGAGAAAAGGTTGCCTCAGACAACCAAAACCTTAGCTGGTGAGGTAAACACCTCAGCATCTGTCTTCCTTCCCATCTGCATGGTTTGCCAGAGCCACAGAGCCCTTCACGTCTGTCTGTCTTCTGTGTAGGCAGCTTGATTGTCTTCTCCATGAGCTCTGCTTAGTCCTGCCCACTCCCTACCTCCAATCTTGGCATTGCTTGTGTTGTGATATTTTATTGTTCATTATAACAGGCATGCATGAGTTTCCTCTTCTTTCGTTATAAGCTCCTTGACCCCAGAAATGACTTCCACCACTCCATCCAACCCCAGAAATGACTTCCACCACTCCATCCAACCCCATGAAATGCTGAAAGGGATCTCTGAAGCACAAAAGATAAGTCCAAGTCATTGGTCTGGGTTGAGCCATTTGCGGAGATGGCAAGAGGTGGGCCCAGCTATGGAAGTCAAGCTAAAGCTCTCTGGGAGAGGCAGAGGCAAAGGCAGAGTAGGTGGCACCTGAAGAGGCCCGGCTGGGACCTTTCTTGTGTAGGCTTCATAGACCACGTTAGTGTCCAACTCTAACTAGAGGTTGATAAAGAGGGTCATCTCCATGGCTCTTTTGTACTGACTGGAAAGGGAGCCGGTGTTTGAACATGATGCAGCTCTCCTACGGAAGTTACAATCACAGCAAACTTCTAGAGACAGATGCATTCTGGGAAGTGGGAGAGACTCAGATCTGTCACTGGAACCAGGGTCATCTAGGCATGTCCCGTCCCAGCTTTTTTTGCCATGTCAGAAGTCCAGTAAGCATGCAACACTTCAGCAGGCTTTGTTCCCAGGAATGCCTCTTTTCACCTCAGAGAGGAAGCAACTGGTATGACTTGCAGGATGTCTGTCTGTCTTACTCTGGTGTATATTCTCATTCTATAAGCTGTGGCACAGGAGACAGAGGTTGTGACCTCTGCCGCAACATTTATTTGTACAATGAAGATAAGAAGAGCTTTGCAACTTTCCTTGCAAGATGTAAACATTTAGCTTCCTTACACCCACCTGCAACCTCAGGCAGGCTTGGGGTTGCAGCCCTGAGTATTTGTGGAGGAGCTGGAAAATGTTCCAGAGTAAGTAGGCTGAGCCTTGGCCCTCTGGGAGGAAGCACATAGCAGGTGCTAGTGCACACAGTAGGTTCTAGGCAGTCCTAATCTCTGGCCATATTCAGAGTGGTCCAGGAAGCTGATCAGTGTAGTCAACAGGGCTGGCTCATGTGGCTGGGTCTTTCACCTTCAGACTAGGAAACTGTGCCTTCCCTGAAGCAGGGGAGGAAGTGCCTGGTGAGGGGAGGGGGGGATACCTGCCCACAGAGCTTGTTGCCCTTGGCTTTTCTTCGGGCCAGGGGATCCACAGTGGTCTAAGATGTGGGTATGGCTGCTCTGGTAGGCACTCCAACTGTCCAAAAGCCAGCAAGGTTAGAGCTCCCCTTCTTACATAGTTATCTAGGTACACAAGAGCAGGTGGCAACTCCATGGCACTACATGCCTAGTCTCCTGTCAGCTTCTTGTTTCTCCTCCATAGAGTGTCACTTGGGCTTTCTGCCAAGAGGTCCTTTAGGCCTTCAAGCAGTGCATGAATGGCTGGCTGAGTTCTTTCTGATGTCTGAAAATGGCTAGCGATTTTAGTAACAGAGGGGCTAGCTTTGGTCATGTGCTGTACCAGTGTGGGCTATCCTGTGAGCAGTCTTTAAAAGAACATCTGCCTCTCCCCACCCCGGTCCCATGCCTATTGGTCAGCCAGATTCATCTATCTGAGTGAATTGGACCTGCTGGGTTCGAATCACAATCCCTTCCCTGTAACCTCTTAATACCAAGGAAGGCTGCTTGATGCTTCCAGGGTCCTATATCTGAACATCTCTCAAGTCACCCTGCGATTCCCTTGGTGTCCTCCCTACCAGCCCCATTTGCCTCTACCCTTCACCCAACTAAGCTGCCTGCAGAGTCTCCATTCTTCCCACACTGCGTCCCTATGTACTTCATCCCTGGAACCTGCCTCTCCTATGTGTTATTCAGGCCCCATTGGTGCCCCACAAGAGGGCAGACTTGGAAATGGTGCTGTGTGTAACTGGGGGAGTACATGGGATGATTCATGAGCACAGTGCCATCAGCTTGTTCCAATTAGAGACCGGCAGTCACTCCCCACCTATCCACTCTTCTCCCCAAGCTCAGAACATCTACTTAGAACCTGAGCACCTAAGGGAGTCACAAGGCAATGTGATCTTTAATGTTCTGCACCCAACACTCGGATTGGTAAATCCAGTTGACTTGAATGTTTGATTTCCAGGTGTGTTGGGAGTCTTCTGTTCTTGAGTGCACGATTATGTCATGCTCACAGCTGGAAGAAGGCGTACAGTATCTGTCCTGGCTTCTTTCTTTCAATCTCTGACCTGGAAAGTCTCTTCCAGCCATTTGTGTCGTACCAATGAGGCCTGTCAGAGCCCTGCTTTGCTCCTGCAGGCTTTCATGAGTTAACGTGTGCCTTAAAACAGTTCGCGTTTCTTAGAGGAGTTTGGAGTTTGCTTGGGATTCAGTGAGTCCTGCGTATTGCATGCTTAACCCTCAGATCATCTGCACCAAAGTGGCTGCCTTCACGGGAAGTAGGATTAGACACTGTTGAATGTGGGCTGGAAAGCTAATCCGTGTTATGACAACACCAAGGCTCCCAGCCCTGTAGAAAACTTTCCAGGGCGAGATGCTGTCATCTCCATGCATTGATTCATGTGTGTTCAATCCCTGCGTGGGTGTCCTATGATCTGTGCGGTAGGTAGATGCATCTCTTGAGAGAGTTCATAAACGGAATCTCTACAGACAGATTCATTCATTAAATGCATACAAGGAGCTATTATTTCACTTTAAGGGTTCTTCTGTAATTAGAAAATTTCATTAAGGAGGCATAATGCTTCTATATTAGGTCTTGTTTAAATGAGATAATCTTGGTAAGAAACAGATAAAATTACCAATCAGTTTCTACTTAGTAGTTACAGCTTAATTATACCATGTTTCCTCCAGTAGGAGCTTTGGAGTTTGGAATGCTGCCTTTCTCACCAATGCTCAAAATGTGTAGCCGGGAAAGCCAACCTGTTCCAGATGCTCCTTGTTTCTCCCTGATGGGAAATTCTGCCCATTAGAGACGGTTCTCACCCTCTCTTGTCACCTTCTTTTAGAAACACATGGGTGCCAGCAAGAGCCAAGGTGATGGGTGATGTTCTGTTGAAGCAGTAAGTTCACCCACAAGTTCATTTCTCAGCCGTGAACTGTGTGTCCAGGTGTCTGCTGCTGGATCACGGCTCCTTACATGTCCTGGTTTGAGATACTCATTCTTGTCTCATAACGGCTTCTCGGCTGGCTGTACACAGGTGGTTTCTAAGCCTGTATTCACCTAAAGGTTTAACTGGGCTGGACCAGCCAGAGGCTCACTGGCTTAGCTGGTGGGTGTGCCTGACTATCAGATAAGAGCTGGACTGGGGACCAGAGCACTCCTTGTGTATCAGGGTCTCCCCAATGCTGATCAGACTTCAAGATAGAGATTTCCAGGAGTGGGTACTCAAAGAGACCCAGGCCGTCGGCTTCCCATGACCTTACCTTAAAAATCCCAGAATGTCATTTCTACCAGACTGTATTGATTAAATGACTAAGTCCAGACTTTATTCACCTACTCAAGAGAGTTACAACATGTAACTGCAAAAAGAAACAGGTAGCACTGGCTTATCAACAGTTTGCCATGTTTCTTCAGAGGAGGCACATTCTCTTGAAGAGACAGGTTACACAGATATGGAGGGCACATGTGTCATGGTGGACAGTGTGGGAAGGCTATAGGATGCTCAGTATATATAGATGAGTTCCTAGAGGTCAGTGCTGTAGAGCATCGTGGAGAGAGCCTGTTTCCAGGGCAACCAGGAAGCATCCTACAGAAAAGCTTCTACCTATTGGCTCTACACCTACCTTAGCCACCCACACCAGAGACAATTAAAATTAGAACTTGGCAAGGGGAATCTATGTTTACACACAACACAAAACATCTAAGCTTACATGTTTACCTGGAAGTTACTCCACGAACTTCCTATTCACACCAAATCTTTAAAACCACTTTCATATGAGAACAACAGACACATAAGAACCACGAAGCAATGTCACCAAGCTTTGCATGGTTTACCTGATTTGGAGGAGGTGGAGATATTGACTCACATTTTAGAGGTGCTTAGAGAAGAATGTGGAGTATCTTATACACTTGCAATGGACACTTGGTACTGGAGAAGAAGTCACTAAGCCTGTGTGCCTTCTTTGGCTATTGGCAGGAGGACAGCTGCTGGCTGAGCACCTCTGGTTCCTGGGTCTGGGGCACCCCGCCAACACCACTCTTGCTTTCTCCTTCCTCTGCATGTTCTTCTCTGGGCCCCTAGGAATTCATATTTGCACTAATCTGCCCTGAAAATGTATAAGCAAGGTGAACAATCAAAACACATAGCTAGAGACTATGCCAGGAATAAATACAGTTTTGCAATAGACACGGGCTAAAACATTCATACTTATGAAAGGTGGGGTGAATGTCTCTGAGAGGAGGTGGATAAGCACATTGGTGACAAAGTTCACTACATGTCTTATTTAGGGCTGCTATGACAAAATGTTATGGCAGGGTTGCCATATAAGCAGCAGAATTTTCATACAGTTTTGGGAGATCAGAGGTCCAGCATGGTCAAGTTATAATGGATCTTCAGATGCAGCCTGCCTGCTTCTTACTGTATGTGCAAATGGAAGAAATAGCACAGGAGAACTCTCTGGGGCCCTTTTATGAAGGTGCCGTGGGGTCAGACATGAGAATGTCATAAACTCTGCCTTCATCAGTCATAGGCCAAAGGCTCCCCAATGCTGTTATACTGGGGTTTTGAATCTCAACATACGGGTTTGAGATACAAGCATTTATTTTACAATTTTGTATTGCTTCACTGAATGTACACATAGGATTCCAGAGACAGAAGATCCTAGAGATACTATATTGCACACAAGTAGTGGGTGTTTAGCAAGGTTAAAGAATACATTTCAGGAGGTGTGGGGAGAAGGACACATGACACAAATCAATCCTTATAGCATGGACAAATATGGGAGGGGCTGAACCCCACTGTTGCTGGCTTCTAGGTAGATAGTCTCAGCTAGGCACAGCTTCTGTTCCTGAGATGTCTACACAAAAACACACACCCCATCTGTTGAGAATATCTAGTCACCTCCCCAAAACACAGATGTAGATCTATGGCTCACTTCAGTTCTCACTTCCTTTTTGCCTACCAGTATCAACAAGTTCCTACTATGCAGTCCTGTTGTGTGACAGTTTCTGAGGAGATGTGAGTAAATGCCTACTTATTTCAGAGAAAGAACTGAAGAAAGGCCAAAGTAATACCTCCAAATCCCAACTCACTAGATGAATTTGTTGCAAGTATCACAGAAGATCCTGTGAAGAATGGTTACATAAACATCTATAGCTCAGAGGCAGATATGCCACCAAAGCCCACCTCAACACGGGTGACAACTCATGAACATGGCAACCCTTAGCTCTCTGCTTGGCTGTCAGGAAGCTTGCAGGCTGGAGAGTCCCCTCCTTTTGGAAGTTCTTACTGTTTTAAAACCTGAAAAGGGAGGAGCCTTGTGAATCTGGTAAATTTCAGGGAGTCTCTGAGACTTGTGAGTTATTTTAAGACTTCTCAAGTCTTAAGGAGCTTCCTTCCCAGGGTGGAATAGTTCACATTGTTGTGTAGAAATTGTTATACAACAGATAGAGCATTGCTGAGGGGATGAGGGCACACAGCTCTTGTGTGTAAAGACACATAAGCCACACAGTAATCACAGGTTATGAGCTGTCTATGGGGGAAATGAGATGTTGACAGACTAATAGGGATAGGTGATGGCTTTCTAGGGGGATCAGCATCACTCTTGCAGGAAGGTGGCATTAGCATGCATTTCTGCTATCTTAAAGGTTCTTGGGTTGCATGTTTTTAGGGTCCAAATTATGACTCTGTTTTTTCAGAGCCCAACCTTCAGGCTGCCAGTGACTACAGATCCCTCCTGACTGTCACTGTACTCATAACAACTCTCTTTCCTCAGGGAAAGGAGATGTGTTTGGAGATGTTTTCTGGAAGGAGGCTACCCTTGCACAGTCCTGTGCTAACGTCCGGGCCTTGACCTACTGTGACCTGCATGTGATCAAGAGGGACGCCCTGCAGAAAGTGCTAGAATTCTACACAGCCTTCTCCCACTCCTTTTCCCGGAACCTGATTCTCACCTACAACCTGAGGAAGAGGGTGAGTTTGTGGCTTTGATTCTTTCTAGGCTTTTTCCTGTGCACTGTGGGTAATTGCTGGGGCTGGGAAATCTGCTAGTTTTCTATTTAAGTGGAGAAGAGCACTCCGAGGCAGCCCTGTGTGTTGCTTCCTTTGTTAAAGCTTTGGTTGTGCAGTGGAGAGGAAAGCAAGTCTGTTGGACTAGAAGGTGGATCAGCCTCAGTGCAGAGAGGCTTTGCTGTGTCAGTCTGTGGGTTGTAAATCAGCCTCAGTGCAGAGAGGCTTTACTGTGTCCGTCTGTGGGTTGTAGTTCCTAGCACCACTTGGACCTTCTAGCATTTTGGAAAGATGGATAAAATGGGGGCTTATTGAATGGCTGCATGGAGCCACCTGATCAATGTCCACTACACCCCCAGTGCCTGGGAACTATAGAGTGGTCAAAAGCACTATGCAGCTGGCTGGTAATGACATTTTATGAAAACAGACATGGGAGTATGAAAGTTTGAGTTCAGCAAAGAAATCTGTAGAATTTTGTGGGACAGTGATCTGTGACAGGCAATCTGGCACCCGGTTGAGCACAGGCGTAAAATCTGTAACTGGTTGTGATCAATTAATTGTAAACACCACTGCTCTCAGACCAGTGGCGCACGACTTTAATCCCAGCACTTGGGAGGCAGAGGCAGGTGGATTTCTGAGTTCGAGGCCAGCCTGGTCTACAGAGTGAGTTCCAGGACAGCCAGAGCTACACAGAGAAACCCTGTCTCGGAAGAAAAAGGGGGAATTTGTGGGGCAGTGATCTATGACAGGCAATCTGGCACCTGGTTGAGCACAGGCGTAAAATCTGAGAGACCCCGTGGAATAATCCACAAGGGACTGGAAAACTTTATGCCAAAGCTCCCGGGAGGCTTTGGCTCCAGTCAAGGTCACATACCACCCCTCCTCAGGTAGAGGGGTAGCCACACAGCCCCAAGCCATCCCCATGTTAATGAGACACCTAGAGGCTTAGCCATGCCCCTTCCCAGTTACTGTGTCTGTCTTGCCTCTCCCAGAAAGGCTGGGGTACAGTTCCATCCACGCCATTCCACACGATGACAATAAACGTCTTAGAATTATGGACTGTCTCTTCATCTGGACCCGCCGTGGGAAGCAAGGGATCTGGCCCTCGATTAAGGAGCTGCATCTAATCTCTCACTGAGGGCTTCCCAGTGCTCCCAGATGGTACCCATTCACCCAAGCCTAAGCAGCTAGCTCGGAGCCCCAAGCCGCTGACACCCTGTCTCGGCTGGAACCCCAGCTGCGCTACAGCTAGTCTATCTGCGGCACCCTGTGGCGACTGCGGTGCCCCGGGCTAGAGAACCTACGGAGATGGCTGCCTCACGTTCTGGAGAATGGCCCCCTCCCCCATTCATGAGCAGGGCCCACAAAGGCTTCCCACAGCCCTCACCTGCCCGTTGGACTGTGTGGGAAGACTCGAGGCCACTTCCCACGTGTCTGCTGTCCCACCCAGAGCCACAGCACCCCAGGACAGACACGTGGGGCTCCATTCCACAGCGCCAGGCTTGTTCCCACCGAATTTGGTTGTCAGGAGGAAGTTTTGTAGCCAGCCAGCTACTTGAGAAATGAGTCTTAAGAAAAGAAAATGTGTTCCCTGAAGCTGTTTCTTTCATACCAGGTTGTGTGAGTTTTTCCGTCTCTCTCTCTCTATTCTCCATGAATTCTTTAGTTTCTTGTGTTTTTTGTTTTGTTTTGTTTTGTTTTAAGTCAAGATCTCACCATGCAACTCTCAAACTTTCAATCCCCCTCTCTCAGTTTCTTAAGGTCCATACTTGCCCTCATGACTGGCTTTCTTCTACATCATCCATCACTGTTGGTTAAACACTAGCGTGGTCACTCCAGATCAAGAGGGTGCACTTAGAAGGTTTTCATAAGCGTTTCCCCATAGTGACCTCATATCCGTCCCTCCAACCTGCCTCTCACAGTCCTGGTTTCCAGTCTAGCTGTATGTGCGGTTTGTGCTAAAACTTTCCTGCCTGTGTGTGACAAAGTCCTTCTAACCATCCAGACTCTGAATGATTCATTGCCTCATTAGATCTCTCCTGGTGTCAGATGAACTGGACTAGATAAAGAAAACCAAAGACTCCCTCCCTTCAGGAGACCACACCTAAAAGAAGTGCTTTGTGGGCAGGCTAATGGCAATTCATGCAGCTGCTGCTACAGTGATCATAACTCCCCCAAAGTGTAACAAGAATATAGGAGGAAGCAGCTAAAGGGGAGACAGAGAAGCCATGTCCAGGGAATGAGTCAAGTGTAGAGGATGTGCTGGAATCAGGGAAGAGACAGATAGTCCACTAGGAGAGCATTTGACCATGTCCAGAGGAAGAAACCTGAGCTTGGCACTTGAGTCTCTTGAGCAAGTTTTGTTAAGGCCAGCCTTTGGCTATGCACAGTAGGTCTCTTCTTGCTCTAGTCCCTCAGGTGAATTGCCTTAAGCATCCTGCTCAGATACCTGGGAGCACCAGAGCATCCCATGTCCTCAGTGCATAACCAGATAGAGTGCCTGCAACTCATGCACTATTCGATGACAAGGGGAAAGAGGTGGACCTCTGTGCCTCTGTTTCCCCATCCTGCAATACAAGGTGGCAGAGGAAACAGTTCTCCAGCTCCTTGATTTCAAGCCTGCCCACGTGACCTCCTGGGTAGGCTGGGCATTGCTGGAGGCATGTTCCTCACTTGTCTGCTAGCTGGGAGCACGGGATGCTTGATGAAGATACTTTTAGCCAAGTGGATTCTCCTAAAACCTATTTTTCGGTTTATCCCTTCTATCCATGAAAGCCAGTTGATTATAATCGGCTCTCAGCATTGCTGGTGATATGGGTTGAAAAATATGCAGTTTGAATTATTTGGAGGAGTAATCATTTTGGAATAATTGTGGATCAAGTAAATCTGTCTTTAAAAATATAACAAAAAGCACCAATGCCTCCATGGTCAGACTGGTTTCAGTGATTGACAGCTCTGGAGAAGAGCAAGAACCAAAGTTGTGGATAGTCTCAGACCATCCTTTCAAGTGTCAGATCCCCAGAGAAGAGAAGGCAGAGCTTGTGTGGGGGCCTGAAGGTGTTCAGGGTCCCTTAATTCCCGACTCTGGGACATCACAGGAGGAATTCAATCATTTGATGAAGAGTCAAGCTGCTTGGCCTCTGAACTTTTGTCCCATCCCAAGTGCCTCTAAGTCTGGTATAGAAGCCAAAGTAATTTTAGTGACAGCCTTTGTGTAAAGAGCAATTCTTTTCTTGGAAAAGGAGACTTGTCATTTTGGAGCACCCATTGTCGTCTCCCATTGTGTCCTTCTGTGAATTAATTCATGGTTACACAGGGCACCAACGATGAGAACATTACATGCATGAATTATTCTCCTAGCTACATTTTTTTTCTGACAAAGTGAAGTTATTCTTGTGGCTGTTTCCAGTTTGGCAAAAATCAAGTTAATTATTTGCTAAGAGTTCTGAGGACACTGTGCCGTCAGTATCTGTCTGGGGACTTGTCTCATCTCATAGCCCTCCTCCAGTGCACAGCAAAAACTCTGAGCCAGAATGTGCCTCAGTATCCAGCCCATTTCTCATCCTTGTCCTCACCATCCACATGCCACAGAGATAGGACATGTCACAGAAATGCCTCAGAGCTGGTTGGAAATGAAAGAATCAGAGCCCAAATAACTCCCAGACCAGAACATTCCTGAAGGCTCCTGGCTTCCCCTGGCCTTCACATTCTAAACCTTATCTTTCTACCCCTGAGCCCAGGTGGATTCTGCTGCCTTCAGAGCTACTTTAGAGTCTGGGCCAGGAAGGGTCTTGTCAGGTAATTCTGTCCTCCAAAGTCATGTAAAGTCAATGCAGAGCCAGACAGGATACCGTCAGCATTGACCTTCCGTAAATTTTCTTGCTTGTGAGGTTTGAAGACAAATGAGACTGATTTGGATCCTGCCTCTGCTGCTTAATTCTTCTCTAATTTTGGGCTAGGAAGAAGGACTCCTCATCTTGAAGATTGAGATTAAGTGATAGCCTAGGACACAGTTAAGTTGATTTTTACCGTCTCCTTCCAGGTAACACTCCACCCATTATCATCTTGTGTCTTTTCAACAGAGGGGTCCTTCTGCCTCTGCTCAGAGTTCCTGCCGAGCTCGCCATAGCAGTCGAGCCATGTTGAGACCTCAGGTTCATCACCAGGGAGTGAGGAGAATCTAGCATCTCTGTTTCTTCTGAGTAGAGCAGCCTATGCAGCATCATGATGGAGAAAGGGTAGAACCATCAGCCCAGAGCCTGGCTAGGGTGTTCTGCAGCATCTTCCTGCAGGCCCTGAGGTGCCTTCTGCAGGCAGAGTGGTCATGCCATTGAGAGTAAGATTTTGCTAACTCCAGGAGAAGCAGAAGCATTGGCCCAGTGTTGATTTATATCAGCTCTGAAATCCTCAGAGCCCACTATAGTGTTATCCAGTCATTATGTGTTCTCAAGGGAGTAAACCAGGAGGCTGTGTGGAAGAGAAATCCCTTTCCAAGGTTACCCAGACAGTGACTCTGAACCTGTGGCTAATGGTGTATGTAGTACTATTACTGTCCAGGTAGTGGTACTCAGCCTTTGATGCTGTGACAGCCTTTGACTTTCTTCAGGTCTGTTGACTTGGAGGATAGCCTGGTAAGCATCTCCAATGACCTTTGCTCCCACCAGTGAACTCAGAAGCAGGGAAACATATCAGACCCCAGACCAGTGGAAATGCACAGGAAACGCACATGGAGATTTACCATCTAGCCAGCATACTGGGGAATGACCTGACCCATGACTAGAAAGTCACCGCATGTGGCTAAGGTCCCATTTGAATTCAGGGTTGCTGCTGACTGGCTGGGTGCTCTTAGGCACCTAAGCCTGTACTTCTTAATTTGAAAAGAGAAGCTAATATTTTGGTGTAGTGGCTCACGTCTGTAATTCGAGCACTTGGAAAGGGGGGTGAGGCAGGAGGATTGCTGCTAGTTCAAATCCAGCCTGGGGTGCACAGCAAGTTCCAGACCAGCCTAAGCTATGAGACTTTGTCTCAAACAAAACAACCCAACAACAACAAAAAGGAGATAACCCAAGGGTCTCTGTTAGTGTTATTGACAGTATCGTGCACATTAAAGTATATCGTGACATAGAAAGCTGGGCGTGGGGTCACATGCCTCGAATACCAGCACTTGGTAGAGGCATGAAAATCGAAAATTCAATCAAGGTCAAACTTGGCTATAGACTCAGTTTGAAGCCAGCCTGGGTGATTTAGCGAGACCACGTCTTAAAACCCAACACAAAACACGTGACCTGTCCCTGTGGGAAGCACCCTGTACACATTAATCTATCTCCCTTTGTCCCACCCCATCTCCACTTCCAGGCTCGAAGAGTTGAAGACATGCCTGGTCCCCTTGCGTTAGGAGCAGATCTGCTTCTTTGGTTAATGGTTTGTGTGGGCTTCACATCCCTGTGGATGAGGAAGAGGTGTCACCTCTTGGTACTCAGGGATTGATCATTAGGACAGTAGATCAAATGTTCCACAACTCAAGGATGCCAGCATACAAGCAATTAGGTAATTACCAGCAGCCAGTGCCAGGGATAATTGGCATGCAGGTAATTGGCTGGGTGCTTTTCATCCTCTGAGTGTAGGGCTTTCTTTTCAAAGCCAATATTATTGTGTATGTGAGTATTTTTTCTGCAGTGTTTGCTTATGATAATTTATTCCAGGAGAGATTTTTTTAAAAAGGCATAATTAAGGCTGAACCCGGTGTGTTTGGGAGGGAGCTGATACCCATCACCAGGGCTTTCAAAACAGGGGCTTTCTAAAGCAGAGGTTGCCATGGTGAACGGTCTTGAATGCCATGTATATGCTTCTAGCCCACTTTTACCAAAAGACATTTTCCTCTGCAGAAGAACTCAGAACCTCAGAGGTCTGTAGAGAGCTCTATTCGTAGGTGGTATTGAGAAGCCTTCTCTGTACTTTCTTATTCTTGTGTAATGTCGGTAAGCTAGAAGAAAGACTAATATAAAGCCAGGTGCTTGGCAATAGCACACATTTTCCTGTCGAACACTGATGTGTCATACCCTGAGTTTTTAAATGATCTCTGCCTAGCCAGTACTTTCCTTGTCATCCCGCCATAGTGAAGGCTTCTGTAAAATTAAAATCATCTATTTGACTGTCAAGCCATAGAGATAATAAAATCATAGTGCTGGAATCAGAAGTGGTGGAGGGCACCAAGGATGGAATTGACACGGTTGTAATCTTTGTGAGACAGCAAAATATAAATCAAAACCAGCCTCCTTTCCCCTCAATAGGACCAGGAGGGTCTGCTGAGGACCTGTGAAGTCTTTCTTGGGTCCTGCTCTTGCCAGGACCCTAGCAAATGTAGAGTCTGCAATGGTCCCAGGGAAGCCTAAGGGGTCATTCTTCATTATGCCAATGCCAGCTCACAGTGCAGTGACCAGACTGGATCTTCTGCTTCTGAGAAAACAGTGAAGTTTTGTGTTGAATGTGAACCTAGGAAACGTCACCTCATGGCTAAGCTCTGCCACTTGCTAGCTGTGATTAGGGACTGGTGAGCACTGAGCAAGTATGGCTTTTTCTGCTCTGTGGGTTCATACTGCCTCCCTCAAATGGTTCTATAGGATGTGAAGACGGACAGCTGAGCACAGTTCCTCACGAGTGGTAGGTACAGCCCTGTTACATTCCTTCCATTGTCTGTAGGAACAGAAGTCATTGGTGCTCAGAACAATCAAGATGAGGACAGTAGAGAGCAGTTGTTGAAAATGTGGTCTTTCTTAAGCCAGTATCAGACAATTTTCTAGATCTTATATAAATCCATAAAATCATACATGTATGTACATATGACATAAGAGTAGAAGTCAGGATTTCCAGGGCACTGATAACAGAGGGAATATGGAAGACAGCATGGGATAGATAATATGTTTAACATGCAAAATATTCTTACATGAAAATATCCTTAATTAATATAATATTAAACAATAAAATACACAGTGAATTTTTTGAAGAAATTAAGCCTTTGATTATATCTTTAAAATATGTGAATGCTGTAGCTAGAGTCACGAGTTCAAAGCTCGACTCTGTTCAGCAACCCCAGGTGAGTTCCCTGAACTCCCTGGTCCTGGGCTTATTCATTTATTCAATGAATCCCCTAGAAGGGTACTTTATAACAAGCTATCCATGTGTGTGCTGCCTGTACCATAGCTACTGCTGAGGATAAGGAGCCAGTCTAGGATGTAAGATTGATGTCAGTTATGGCCAAGTGCATTGCTCTTTAGGAATTCAGGTGTCCTGTCAGCTGCTAAAGTACAAACGGAATAAGGGCTAGGGGAACTTAATTCTAATACCCAGGAGTCTCTTGGTCAGATCACCCCAAAGCTGGATCTTGGGATTCACAACTAGCACCTTCCAGGAGGAAGGATGGTGCTGCCAACTGCATCATGGGTAGAATTTCTCCCAACCCACACTACATGGGGAAGGGCATCAAGGGCCATGGCCATTGAGCTTAACTCCAGTCAGTTTACCTGGCATGATGTGGCATGTTGTGTTGACCACAGATTGGAAAAGATCCAACCTGGTATAGAGGAGCCCAAGGTCCATGTACTCTATGGGGAGCAGCATGTTTTAATCATGTTTTCTCAGGTGTGCTAATGAGTCCCAGGTCAGGAACTTAATAACCAAGTGAGCAATGTGCATTCATTAACACAGAAACTCTGTAGGGAATGGACAGTGGCTGACTCTCAGAGGTGAGTCTTCCCTACAAAGCATCAAGAAGCTGAAAGATGTGCCAGGCTAGAAACATTCTCTTCTCCTTCTGCACACACACACACACACACACACACACACACACACACACACACGGTCCTGGGGAACTACACACACACACACACACACACACACACACACACACACACACACACACACACACACAGTGTCCTTGGGAATTATATACATACACACATACACACATACAGCCCTTGGGAACCACACACCACATATACAAAATCCTTGGGAACTACACACATACATACAAACACACATACATACACACAGTCCTGGGGAACTACACACACACACACACACACACACACAGAGTCCTTAGGAACTCCTTCCACATTCAGCCCCCTTCCCCCTGCTATCTGTCCCTGAGCTCTCATTTCTGAGTGGACTGCCAGTGCTCCATAGAGCTTTCAGTTCTGGGCTGGACCACAGGCGTTAACTTCAGGAGGCTGAAGATGTTCCCAACCAGTCTCAATACTTTGCTAGCAAGTCACTTTCTCTATGAGTCAGGCACGGTCTGTGTTTCTGACAAATCTCTGGTGTGGGAGTGCTCCCTGTTTCTATGTAAGTGCTCATCCAGTTCTTCTCTATGATTTTAAGCCTTTCCCCTACATTTCCCAGCTATTATAGAAGATTTTATTCGAGTACCTCCTAAGAAGTGGAGAGTCAAGATGTGAAATGAGCCCAGGCTGCCCTGGGACTTCCATAATAGCATCTGCCTTTGAACAGATCAGATGAATAGAGACAATGTCAGCTTGTTCCCTCCAAGGGAACTTTGAACACCTGCATCAGGGCTCATGGGCCTAGTCTCTCATGGGTGTCTGTACACATCATAGCTTGGTCACTGTGTCACATAGCTCACTATAAACTTTGTTGGCTTTGGTTTTCTTTTTACTGATGTCCCATGGCAACCCTAGTCTTTGCTTAGACCTCTAGAGTGAAGTTTCCAGTCCCTCAGAGGACCCTTACTCCATGGCTTCTCTTTAATCTCAGTCTAGGGGAAGCCTGCTGTGATTTAATCCAGTGAGCACCACTCACCTCTGTGGAGCTCATTATATTTCTAATTAACTACTTACTGAGTGTCTCCCTTGCTGTCTAGACGGCTCACAGGGGCCAGGCCTTGTCTGCTTGACCTACTTGTCTGCCCTGCCCAGCATTAATAACTGGAGGAACAATCAAACACCTATAAGGAAATAAACTGGTCAATGCCACACCTCCCCCCCTATTCCTTCAAGTATTTAAAGCCTTGCCTGCAGATGGCATCTGTAGAGAAACCTTCCTGCTTTCTCCCTCTGGAGCTTGGCTCGTAGATCCTATCATTTCTCTCGACTCTTCACTGCTCCAGAGGCCCTAGGTAGCAAGGATCTCATCCAGCAACAAATAATAATCGCCTTTCTGCCAAGTGTGCACTAAAGTATTTGCATAGGTTATAAGCTCACTAAGGTGCTAAAGATTCAGAGGCCCCATGGGTTAAATGAATTCAGAGACTCATGCACTGAGATCATTGGAATTCAAATCTGAACTGATCAAGATTGGGCTCTTCAGAGTGGTGACCACAGGTCTCTGATCTCGAGACACAGATCTGACCTATAGGCCTTCAGTGCTGTGAAGAGGCTATAGCATCCACGCCTGCTATCTCCTGAGAGGTTCGGTGCAAGCATCAGGTCCCTGGACACCACCTAAGTGCATCTGGGCATAGTGCAGGCATGCTAGGGCTCGCCTGATGGTTGTTGGTGCTGGATAGTCGCTTAGGGATGGGGTCTGTGGGTTATGCTGAGTTCACAGCACTGAGCTGTGAAGTTGAGTGAGTGGGTGACCCTGATCACATTCTCTTTCTTGTGGCTCAACTCCACTGAAGCAGAGGTGACAGAAACCTTCTGTGGCAGGAACAATCAGGGATATAATTTGCTTCTGGCCATCATGAGAAGCCAGAGGAGTGACAGCTTACAGTTAGATGCCAGCTTAAGTGGAAGTTCACTGCTTGGCTGGGTCCTGGAGACTCAAGCAGAGGCCTAGAGCCTGGCCAGGACTGGGAAGAAGCCTTTAAACAAGGAAGGTTTAATAACCATGAGCCATGGGACCAGAGGGGAAAACTTTAGGTGAGTACTGATAAGAGACATCAGTTTACCCACCGGGAGACAAACCTGGACCCTTCTGGGTACCGCTGACAGCTACCTCATTGCTGGGTGGCTGGTTCAGTAGCAGTGGTTGGTGATTATGCATTTGTCTGGATGTGCAGAGTTAAGAACCATAAAAAATCGATTTGCTGAGCAATAAGAACTCAAGAGAGTCTGCAGAGGGAAACCTCTGGCCAGCTTCATATCTCCCCACCCCCAGTCCCAAATGCATCCAAATAGATCTTTCCCTATCTGCTTTTGCCCAAGGAGAAGCTGCCTGAAGATTCCATTGGAACTGCTCAGGCTTTCAAGGTAGGGCATCCTTCCGGGCTAGCACATGGTGGGGCAGCACGTGGATGGAGACATTTTATTCCCAGGGGGCTGGGTAAGTCGGCCATGTTCTCTCCAATTCCCGTGGCACATGGCTATATTATAGCAGCCCATCAGCTCCCAAACCATTGCCTTCTCAGGTTTTTACATCCACATAACTGTTCCTGGGCTGTGCATGATAATGAGAGCCAGCACATTTTCCATGACAGGTTTAATTTTTAAAAAGCCCCCTTGCTTCAGGCAGCACGCTGAGGACCGTGCCTTATTCCTGAGAGATCTATTTGCAGACAGCTTATGCACGCTGCTGTATTTCTCAGCACACTTCCTTGCAAATGCTTAAGCCATATGGGGAGATAACTTCTGGTTCGTGGAGTACAGATTTTTAAAAGAGGTCACATGTTTGTATTATATTGCATCTAAAATCCTGCACACTGCAGCTGCACCTGGCGCCTCCTGTTGGTGGTATGTTGTATTGCACTCGAACTCCAGGGGCCCTCTGGGACCACTTGAGTTGAACTGAAGCTTCCCGTTGGGTTCTCCTCACCATAAGCAGGAAGAGAGGCTTCTGCAAGCTTGGGATAAACCCATGGCAGATGGTGGAGTGGGAGAAAAGTGTGTCAAGAGAGAACACAGGAAACAGGATGTTAGAACTCTTGACAAAGGGAAGGCTCTTGCCCACAGCTAGCAGAGCCATGCCGGGCATTGGCAAGCCTTTCCTTCCCTGAGGCCCTAATTCCAGAGCTGGAGTTCCTAAAAGTTATGGAAGAATTGTGAATGGCTCCAGCAGTGTGCTAGGTGCTGCTCATCAGTTTGATTCAGTTGGCAATGGCACGGACTCAGAACATTGCCTTCAGAAACAGAGGACTGGAGGAAAACACTGACTCAGGGAAAGTTGAGGAGCTTGGGAAATAAAAGCAAAGATGCCCGTGCCTGGAGGGTTTGGGTAGTGAGTGGGTTTTGTGCATACTGTTTTTGGAGGAGAGGAAACTCGGAAACTCTGCCTGTTTGGCACAGCCTAACTTCTTGCCCAGGGAGGCAGATGCCTTTGCAAACCCCAGACTGTGAGCTGGGCTCCAACTCACATGCCAGATCCAGGTTTTCCTGATCCTCCCCCTCCTGGCCCAATGAGCACAGCAGCAGAGCTCGGTTTGGCTGTTGAACCCCAAGCCAAGGCTGCTGGAGAGCGGCCAGTGTCTTCATCCCAGGCTTTGTGTTAAGCACCTCCTAATTCCTCCCTGACATTTCTCTCAGGTTGGAACCTGAATAAGGAATGTGTTCAGCCTGTTGACTAGTGCAGGAAGCAGGGCCCAATTATCTGTGGTCATGGGCAGCAGAGCTCTGTGGGGTCTATCAGCAGTCATTTCCACCCACCCCAGCGAATCTGTCAGCAGAGTGTGCGCGCGCCCCCACACACACACATGCACAGACACACACATGCATGTACACACACACACACACACACACACACACACACACACACACACACACACACACACACACACACACACACACTCTGGGCTTCTGCCTGCCCTCCCTGTCCCTGCAGATGGCTGCTCTAGGTGCACAGGGTCACAGCATGGTAGGGCCTAAGCAGCATCCCTGCTATCACAGTGTGGGCTCTGGCCACTACTGCCTCCCTCTGCGGAGCCAGGCACTGTCTTCACCTGTGTGTGCATACCCCTCATTTCCATGGCTTGAGGGTTGCTTGCTATCCAGACATACTGACCTCCTTGTGGGCAGTGCTACTTCTGGTGGTGGTAGTGGTGGTGGTGTGTGTATGTGTGTGTGTGTGCACGTGTGCGCGTGCATCTGTCTATCTGTATATGTGTGTGTGTGTGTCTGTCTCTCTCTCTGTGTCTCTGAATGTGTCTCTCTATGTATGTTTGTCTCTCTACGTATGTGTTTGTATGTCTGTCTGTATCTGTGTATGTATCTCTGTGTGTGTGTGTGTCTGTGTCTTTTTCTCTCTCTCTCTATGTACCTGTGTGTGTCTCTGTCTCTGTGTATGTCTATCTCTCTCTCTCTCTGCATGTGTCTCTGTCTCTGTCTCTGTCTCTCTCTCTCTCTCTCTCTCTGTGACTATGTCTTTATCGCTCTGTGTGTGTGTGTGTGTCTGTGTGAGGGCCAAGGCCTCTTAAACCAGGGACCCTTCAAGGAGTTTAAAAATAAATCATGTCTACAGCCTCTCAGAGGTGACCGTAGGACACTTACGATCCTGAGGCTTTGACTGAGGCAACAATAGACGCCTCCCTACTGATAGGATGGGGAGCTACGTGTCTGAACTACTTCATGGCAGACCCTGCTTCCCCTTCGCTGTGACCAAGGGCAGCCTGGCTCTGGGCTGCCAGTGCCATCTGAACCTTGAGTCTCAAATTTCTCTCTTAGTTACCAGCTGCCATGTATGGCTCTTCTAGTATTTGTGTGCACCCTGCATTTCCCCGGATTCTCAGGCTTCAGGGTGAATCACCTAAGAAGCCTCTAAAAGGTGGCACTGTGATACCATGACCCTTGATACAGTCAGACAGGAATCTCCTAAGGGTTAGTGCCTTGTGGTTGCCACAGCACACTGTCACAAACTTGGTGGCTTTAAACAGCAAGTATTTTTATCTCATAGCTCTGGAGTCTAGAGGTTGGGAATCAAAGCATCTGTAAGGCCACACTTCTTCTTGACCTACAGGGAAGGACCATGCCAGCCTCTAGTGGCTTCTGGCTATCATTGGCTTGTGATAGCCTGTCTGTAGTTTCTGTCAATATTCAGATGCCCCTCAGCCCCTCCCTCTTCTTTTTCTGATAGAACATCAGTCTTTGGAAGTGGGCCGACTCAAAGAGGGGTCCATCTTGAGATCCTTACAGTGGCTATGTTTGAAAGGTCCTCTTTTCTGCATAAGGTCACGAGCATGAGTCAGATTTAGTACATGGAAATCTGTTTAGAGGTACACACTGTAATCTGCTACCCCACCCTGTTTCTCCTCTGTATCTGTCTTTCTATTCCTCTCCTTTCTCTTCCTCCATTCATCTCTCCCTTTCTCCTCTCTTCTTTCCAGCCCTCTCTAAGGACCTTAATCAGCACAGACAATGTCTCTTCTTGCAAACAATGTTCTTGTGAAGACTGCATCTCTTTGCCTTGGTGGTTTTGGGAACGGGGTCTAAATACTGGGTTAATCACTAGTTTCTTTAACTCAGAGTAAGATATCATTTTCCACAGTCTTCCCATGAGCATTGTCTCCCTGCTAACCTGAGGAACCATCTGCTTGAGAGAGGGATTCACAGAACACTGAGGGTCTGGGCACCTCAGGTGCTGGCCTGACCTAGGCAGTTCCCACAGCTTCCTGCTAGTAGGGGTGGTGAGTGTGGTGAGACACAGGGGGTCGTGGACTTGCCTTCATTTCAGATGGTTAAGAATGATCTATGGCTGACTCTCTAGCTCTGTGTAATTATCCTCTTCCAAATCTTTTTTTTTTTTTTTTAGATTTATTTATTTATTATGTATACAGCATTCTGCCTGCGTGTATGCCTTCAGGTCAGAAGAGGGCACCAGATCTCATTATACATGGTTGTGAGCCACCATGCGTTTGCTGGGAATTGAACTCAGGACCTCTGGAAGAGCATACAGTGCTCTTAACCTCTGAGCCATCTCTCCAGCCCCTCTTCCAAATCTTTTTGATAATTCCTGACAGCTTCTGAATAAGGTCCAGACCCAGAGATCTCATGCAAACTTCTGTGTCCAGTTGCAGGTGAAAGTGGCTGTGTACCCCAGCCCCAGTGAGCTGTGACAGGCACACAGCCTGCTGTGAGCTTTCTGATGCATAGGTGACCTCCTCAGCCCTACCCCTCCCTCATGGCCCAGTCTAGCCTTCAGGTGCTAGCTCTAACTCTCTTCCCTGCTCACACCCTTCCCCAAGGTGCCTCTTCCAGGAAGCTCTGCCCGGAGACTGCTGCTCGCCCTGCTCACCCTCTCACCCTTCCTCCAGGGGAGGAGGGAGGTAAGCAGGGCTACTTGCACTGAGCATTTATTGCCCTAGATGATGGGCTGGACTTGGGGTCCACCCATGTCTGCCCCTAGAACAAGTTCTGAAATGAACCTCGTTAATTATGAAATGAGAAAGCTATGAGTTCTTATATCTTCACCAGCCTTGCATGCTAATAATCTTTCTATCCTGTTTGCTCCAGAGAGCAGAAAATCTCAGCGCCACAGCAAAGGGGTCTGGAGCAGGCCTCTGAGACTCATCCTGAGTTGGCACCCTCTCCACACCTGTCCCTGCTTGACTTGCAGTCTCTGTCTCTATCCTCTGATTCCCCTATAATCCTATCCTGGCCAAGCCAAAATAAGATTCCACCTACAGCTTAAGAGATTTTAAAGTACAGTTGGAAGACCATGATTCCTTTCCTGTGACTTGGCTTATAAAATTAAATATTTGGGAGGAAGGTTAAATTCCTAAGCCTTTTCTGGGATCTGTTTCCACCACAACCTAAACTCTGTCTAGTTTTGCCCCCTGTGCCCCAAACAAGTTTGTCAGGGCTTGTGTGGCTGGATTTCAAATGTAGCTAAGTCTCAACTATGGACTAATTTTTCTAAGAACAGGCAAAACTCAAGAGAGTCCCCCATGAGAAACAGCTCCATGTTCTACCCAGGACCTCAGTGGCAGGGTAGAAATAGTCTTTCCAGCCAACTGACCCTGCAAACCTTTACCTCCCCCTGCCCTGCCTTGCGTATTGCCTGCCTCCCTATGGTTCCTGAGAGCCAAGCTCATCACCTATGCGCCTGCTGAGGTACTTTTTCCTGTCAGCCCCTCTGTCTGTGCCTTCAGTTCTGCCACAGAGAGTGGACTCTGCAGAGGGCCAGGCATGCTGCAGCACCACACCCCTGGATGCTTGGTAGAAGTGCAAACCCCTGCTGCCTCCCTTGACCAGGTGAGCTGGGATCTGCTGTTTAACAAGGTCCCAGCTGATGTGTGTGCACACGAGAGATTGAGAGATAGTGGTTGACAGAAATAACTGGGATGGAGGCAGCTCCCCATATCTGTGTCAATAGGAAGGTTGTCAAGGCGCTGAATCAGGACATCCAGAGTTGCTCACCTTGCTGCAGTCACACAGGTGATGGGTAGGTTAAAGGGGAGGATCTGTGATCTAAAGCTGGGGGGTGGGTGTGAGATCTGGGCTTGCCACATACAGCTACCTCCTGTCCCTGAGCCTCTGGTTCCACATATGAAAAACAGGAACACTATTGAGGAAATAAAACATACAAGTGTCTTGTCCAAATACCAAAGTGTGTGTGCATGCACACAAAGGCACACATACACACACACATACACACACACACACACACACACACACACACACACACACACACTCACACATTCTTGAGTTCCAAGGAAGAACTGGAAGCTCTGTCCCGTTTGGGTTCTTATGAAGGGGCACAGTGATAACTCCAGTGGCATTTGATGGGGACAAGAGACCACAAGGTTCAAAGGGCAAGCCTCCAGGCAAGGTCAGATCTGGCTACCACAATTGGATGGACAAAGGGAGGACTAATGGACAGAGCAAAGAGCAGAGACTGGAAGCTGGAGCCAGCCAGAGAGGGTGAGCAGGTGATTAAAAAGCTTAGTCCACTCCCAGTGAATCCTTGTTATGAAGAGTGGGGTCTCTTTGGGGGAAGGGATGGCAGATTGGCCTTGACTGAGCACCTCCATGAGGCAACAGGCTTCCACAAGGTTCTTATTAGGATTGAGTAACTCACACTCTACCACAACTGTGTCTCTCAATTGGTTCCTTTATCACTGTCCTCAAGTAATAAGTTTCTCTGCAACACAAAGCCATGTGTTAGGTGCAGAACTGTAACAGTTCCATGGAATGGAGGGTTTTTTTCTCTGTCTCTAAAGCCGATTGACTGTGAGATGTATAGTTGGTTTTTGATGAGATTGGCAGAAGCCAATTGGCTGTGAGGTATGCAGAAGCAGATTGATTGGCCATGAGATGCACAGTTGTATTTTGGTGACTGATGCTGCGTGTGTTCATGTGTTCATGGCTTAAGAGAGCTCAGAAATGACCCTTACACTCCCAGCCATCCCCCCCATGAGATTCTTCAGGCATTTGGGACATGGGAGCATGTGGTGAATAGGATCCTCTTGGCTCCCTGTACCTCCCACATGATGCTCACCCCAAGACCTGGCTTCATATGCTCAAAGCTGTGCCACTAAAGAGTGAAAATGGAGCCATACAATGAGCAGAGGTCAAAGCACAGGCTATGGGGCCTGACACAGCCCTCCACCAAGTGCACACCCTTAGTGTGTGCTGACTGCTTTCTGATCCCTGCTCAAGGAGTGTCTTAGCAATGAATGACATGCATGTGCTGTCCTGTAGATGATGCTCCTGGGTGCTGTTGGGTGACTGTGTGGTTCCCTCCATGATGGATTTGTCTCATTTCACAGGTATAAACCAGTTGATAGAATGGCTCAATCCCAAACTGTATTGTATCACAGGATACTGCCATGCTCATGGGTGTCACTAATGGGTTAAGGATAGGGCCCTTTTAAAGAGTAAAGCAGACTGCTAATTGGTACAGTGCTTATTTCCAAGTGAAGACAGGGGCAGGGTGAGCTGTGTGTGTTCCTCAGGACTTCATCTTCTCTCTGAGGCTTCACATTTATGAAGGTGCTCATTCGATCCCCAATAAACACAGTGGCATCTGCCAGCCCTGTCCTTTGCCACCTACATACTCACCCATGGCATGAGGATTTAAAATACTTTGCCCTTAAGTTCCCCCTTTCCTGCCCTTCTTAACTCCACACTCAGAAACTAGAGTGAAGGAAAAGCTCTGGGGTCTAGAACATGTGCCCCTTGGTGAGTCCCCTCTTCCTGAGACCTGGAGCTGTAACCCAGCTGCTCTATGGATCAGGCAGAGTACACAGCCCAGCACTGTAGTCACATCTCTCTCCAGCTCTCCAGACAGTGGTTAAGTCCAGTAACATCAGGGGAGGAGGAGGAGGTGTAGAACCCCGCAGCATAGGCCCATTTTGATAAAGTCGGCCTGGCAGTTGTACGGCTCAGTACAGACAATGCTTTCTGTTTAAAGCTTGGCCCCCTGCCCTCCCCCTTGCTTCTCCAGCTCTCACTTTGATACTGGGGGAAGCCTTTCACACTTCCTTAACATCTCTGTCGTCCATCTATTGCTGATCCAGGAGACCCCCAAGGCCATGCAGAGTCTGTGTGCACCCTTTCTTTGTACCCTTCTTCAGAAAATCCTGGTGTGTCCTCTTTCTGTGACCTGGAAGGGTCATGTGGGTCATAGTCTACAATATGAAACTCTAGCCTGCTTCCATCCCAAGGAAGGAGAAGACTGCAAGGACTGGCCTTTAAGGGCACACAGACAGTTCAGAGAAGGCTGCATTTGAAGGCACACATTGCTGTAGGATCATTCAGACATTTGACCCTGAGGAAACCATACCTCCAGAGCCTTAGTTTCTTCATCCAAAAGAAGAGAAGCCACATTCCTGCCTCCCTGCTAAAATTGTGAAGAGGATTAAGTAAGAACATAAAGGAGGAGTGTACATTGTTAAAATTGCCCTAGTGAAAAGTACATCCCGAGCCTTGCCTCAGATCACAGCGGGCCAGGCCATGTGTGCACACCCCAACAGGTGCAATATGAATAGAACAAAGAGGTATGGAGGAGGGAGCCCCTGGAGTTGGGCACCATGATAACCTGAAAAGCCATGGTCTCTGCACTGTGTTCATCAGCAATAGTATTGATTAGACCCCAGGGTAGTATATTGTGTGGGACTAGCACACCCAGCTCCTCCCTGTGTGTGTCTTCTGGGTCTCCCTCCTCTTTCATTTGCCAACTCTCTCCCAGTGTTGGATTCCCTCCCAGAAGCCGGCTTCTGGCTACACGGTCACCATGGTTTTCCTTCTGTGCCCTGCCTCTGTTCCCAAGGTCTGCCTTAAAAATCCTAGAATTGACAGCTGCAGAGGAAAAAGCACCTGGGAGCTTCCCCGGGCATCCAGCTCTGCTTGGAGGGAGGCAGAGTGGGTGTGGGCAGAAATGCCTCAGAGGAGGTGGGGCATTTACCTGGGTGTGTTTCCGGAACAGAATGAAGATGGGGAGACCCTTGCTGATGCATGCCTCCTGCTTGGTATCTCCTTGTCCCAGACCTATGGCTTTCCAGCCTGGTGACCACCTCTTCGTAGCTGTCATGCACGGTCTTTTCAGCCACTTTTAGACACAAGAGGCCATCTGGAAACATAGTTTAGAATGCTAAAATACCAGAATTTCTGGGCTCAGAGAGTCAAGCAGCCTACTCAAATCTTGGCTATGCTAGAAAAACCAAAAAGGCTGGAGGTTACCTAAACCATTTCCTCAGGCCTTTCCCAGCTCTCCTGTTCCTGACCAAATTAGTCCCCACCAGGTCTTACTCATTGTACCCTTTTCTGCATTCATGGAACTTAAGTATTTTACTCTTCTGCATGTACGACCTTTGTTTAATATTTGCTTCTCAGAGCCCCTGCTGTATCCCCATAAATTAATTAACTGCCTTTTCACCTTGCTTGACAGGCCCCCTCTCTGCTTCTCTGCTACCAGGTTTGGCTCTTTGATTAAAGAAAAAGCAAATTCTGGACCCTGTCCTAGGCTTATTGAGCTAGAATGTTGGGGTTAGGGAGAGGTGCAGCTGCCTGTGTTTTTGTTGAAACTGTGCTGATTCTGGTGCCTGCTAAGCCTTGATAGCCACAGCCTTTGCTTTGGTACAAATTCTGCAATGCAATCCAGGTTACAGAGTAGCCTTGCCAAGGTTGAAGGTCAGTCAGAAGAGTGACATATGTCCCTGAGGCCTCTCATTGCTTCTCAGAGAGGTACTGTCATTTCAAACATTCTGGATCTGAAGTCTGATGGAGAGAGAACACACCTCTGCTGCCCATCCACACCCCAGAGAAGGCAAGCAAGAGAACAAGCTGCTATCAGAGAATGAAGAGGCTATAGAGCAGGACCTGTCTGGGATGCTGGGTCCTTAGAGTAGGCTCTAGGACAGCCTGCTGCATGTGGACTACCCACACCATGGAAGGTAGTAGATGCCCCAGCCCCTTACAGGTGGAGTTAGGTACAACCCCTCCTGTGGCAAGAAGTAGGAGTCCTCAGATTCAGCCAACTAGGTACCTAGATAGTAAAAAGTAAACAAGTGTCTGAGGGTTGTGTTGGGATGATGGGATGGGTCAATGCACGAAGGTTGGCACTTTGGAGACAAATGAGTAAGGCTACTTCTGCTGTAGAGGGTCTTGTGACTGCTCAAATATTTGATCACCAGGCATACTGCTTATACAGTAGACATACTAGTCAGTTTCTGTTCTACAAGAAAACATGTGAGCTAAGTCGACCTATAAACAGGACTGGCAGATTTTACTCATTCTTTCAGTCTGAGATCATTTGGCTCCCTGGCTCTGAACATCATAGCAGGAAACATGAGGGAGAGAAAGCTGATTATATTATAGTGACTGACCTGGGCCAGAATCCCCTTTGAGAACATTCCATCATTGACCTTTCTTCCCAAACTCCACCACCTCTTAGCTGGGGACTGAAAGACATTCAAGATCCCACCCACAACAGTAAAGATCTCCCTTGATGGGCAGACCAGAGGCTGCATTCAACCCCAGACCTGTCTGCAGACCGGAAACACCCTGCTCTTGGGACCTCACACTCACAGTCTCACAGGAGCATCCTGGCTTCCGGGAGGTGCCCCAAGGTACCAGGCTTACACAGAGAGAGAGAGAGTCCCAGAATCCCTGGCTAACCAAGCTGCATGTTGCTGGGACTGATTCCCTCTCCCTGAATGAAAGAGTGAGCTGAAGACCTGCCCCAGAGGCTTCAAAGAGGCCACCTGGTCCCTGGGAAGGATTCTCTGGTTCTGATTCTATTTGCCCTGCAGCTAGTCCTAGGTCACTCTGCTCATCTTGAGTGTTTGCTTAGTGACTCTGAACAGTAAGGACACGGAGGACCTCTTTCTTTCTTCCTCCCTCCTCTACTCCCCAGTCCCCTGCTTGCTCACTGTCTTTTGTGAAGCAGGCTATGTTTACTTTGGCACATGAGACATTTACAGAAGACCTGCTCTGTGTCTCCTAATTCCCTCCCAGTGTTTTCATCTTTACCCCTCCTCCCCATTCCTGCCGGGATACATTTTCTGGAACTATAAATACCATAGGCGACAATACTTTGAAGCCTTTTTGTAGTGTTCTACACACCTCAAGCGCCCATGTGCACACACACAAACATGCACATGTGCATGCACATACTTTTGCGCACACACTCAAATGCATAGATGTGTGCATACATATCTATCATGAACTGAGCCTTTCTCATCTTATTTTACAACTTGCACCTTGTGGGTTCATGGTTCTTCTGACTCTGTGTCAGGCCCCCCCAGTATCCCCTTCTTGACAACTAACTACTCCTTAAGCTTCTGCCCAGAGGCAGCTGGGAGGCCCAGGCCTTGTGGACACAATCAGGACATTTTTCATTTATGAGTATTACTGGGAATGTTGCTGGGACAGATAGCTGAAACCCAAACCAGATGCCACTCAAGTTCAGTCCCAATTAACCAAAATCACCATACATTCAGCCTCATGGGATAAAATGGAGAGATGCCTGGTCTGTGCACCACCTCCTGCAGCCCAGAGGAAATTGTGACCTATGAACTATCCAGTTCTATGTCCTATCAGACTTATAGTGAAGACCCAAGGAGAGCCAATACCCAGGACTCCTGGTGGAACTGTGGGGATCCTTTCAGGGGAAACCACTGTGACCAAGGTCACCCTGAGCAAATGCTCCCCTTTGCTGGGATTAATTTCACCCAGACACCCAGAAACACTGTGAGATTCTTTGCAGGTACATTCGCAGAAGAAAGAGAATTCCTTCAGAATCTACGGTGACTAGGTCTGGTTCTTTGTCCTTTTGTTCTTGCTTGTTTTCTTGGCCTTTACTTGACCTAGTACTTCTGGGAAGGCCTCTATTTGTGCTGTCATTGCTTGTTGTCCTCAGCTCTAGCAGGTGACATCCTGACTCAGCCCTGGCAGCTCCCCCAGCTGTCTCCCTTCCAGGAGTCCTGAGGGCAATATCTTTAATCAATTTGTTTCTGGAAAATTCAGCAAGATTTTCCTGCCAGGAACCCTATCCACTGAGCTGCTGTTAATTTAGCTGCTCTTCCTAGCTTCCCAGTATGCTTCTATGAGGTCCTTCCTCATCCATCCTGCCCTGTCGAGTCAAACAGTGCTGAGCCTCACTGCAGGGGCTGAAAGTAGCCTGGCCACCTGTGGGGTGGAGGTCTGTGGACTGACAGCACTTGGTTCCAGCAGCAGAGCTAGACTCTTCACAAAGATGCACATTCTGTGGTTCAGGGCTTCTGCAAGGGCCTTCGACTCACATCCGTGTGTCTCTACCCTCCTCATAGCTGTGCCTTGGCAGTATTGCTCAATTGTAGCTGGGTATCAGGAGTCCCAGGAAATCAGGGTGCTGTGGTACAGGCCAATCATCCCAGTGACACGGAAGGAGCCTGGGAAGCAATCAAACCCATCTCCAAGGCTCCTGGGAAGGAGGTTAGTTTGTCTTTTGATTGTGTGTCAGTCATAGCTATTGGGTTTCCCCCACCTCACTACTCCCTTATTTGTCTTCCATCTGTATACACAGATGGACTTTGGGATGGGACTGCTGAGGAGCAGCTCTTGGCTCAGGCCCTCCTGCCTTCTTCTTGTCTCTGGGGATGTTTCTGTTCCATGTACATGGACTCTGCTATGTTTTCCAGTGTGCTAGAGTTTATTAGAATGGATTACTTTACCTCCTTGTTGGTAAGCTCCGTGTTGACACAAGCTGCAGTGAGGAGACTTCAGAATGGCCTTACTCTCCGGTCTCCATTGTCCAGTGTCTGTGGTGACAGGTTTGGAAGCCAGTTGGTTCATCCAACACCACCTTCCCCCTCTCCAGCTGTAGGAAGAATCACAGCTACTGCTTATCAGAGTCTGGGATAGAGTAGATGAGCCTGGTCTACACCAGTGGAAACTGGTCCTTTTAAACTCGACTTGTATGATGCTCCAGGTCAGAGTCAGCTCTCACCTTGACACGTCCTAGAGTCGTCTGAAGAAGTCTTGAGGAATTACCCAGATTAGTCCATGACTGTGTCTGTAAGAGATTGTCTTGATGATGATTGATGTAGGCAATCCTAGCCCACAATGAGCGGTGACATCCCTAGGCTTGGAGCACTAGGCTATGTAAAACAGTTAGCTGAGAGCAGGCCAGAGAGTGAGCCAGTAAGTAGAGTTCTTCCATGACTCCTAACCCAAATTCCTCTCAGTGATGGACTGTGACCTGAAAGTGTAAACCAAATAAACCATTTCTTCCTCAACTTTGCTTTAGGTTAGAGTATTTTATTCCAGCAACAACATGAATCTAGACCAGAGGACCTGGCAGGTACCTGGCCTCTTGGAGGAACATACGGGGTTGAGGCAGTGCATTTAGTGCTGTTTTGAGACAGCTTTGCCTCCAATCTCAACCTCTGGAGCTTGTTTTGCCTGGCGATCTTTGATTCTCCCTCATGCAACTGTTGCAGAGATGCCCACAGTTTTCTTCCTTTGGCTCCCTGTTATCTCTTGGTTCTTCCTGGCTTTCCCAAGCTTGGGTGTTTCTGCCAAAGGCTTTTGTAATAATAGAAAAATATTTTGTAATAATAGAAAAATATTTCTTAATCATCAAATTTGAACTGAGAGGGCTATTTTTTGAATCAGGGGAAAAGGGAGCTAGAAGGCAGCTACTGTATCCAGCAAATGAAACCCCAGCAGGTAAGTCATGGAAGGGTGTCAGTGGCTGCTGCAGGCAGCAGCTTCTGCGGCATGTAGGACTGAGAGTCTAGGCATGGAAGAAGAAAACTCAACCCTTGGACAGGGCAATTAAGCCAAATAGTCAAACAGACCAGACTGAACATCGAAGCCTTATACCACAGCAAGCTTCCCTTTGAGTCTAAATATAGTCACAGCTGTCAGAAGGCAGAAGTCTGTTTGTTTGATTAAGAGAGTGGATTTGGAAAGAACTTCATTAGTGAGTGGATTCTTGGGTTGTAAAGAAAGCTGGGTGGGGTTTCTTTTTGGAGATGTTGTTTCCTGACATGGAGGTATTGGTAGGCATGGGCCTGCTTGGTCAGTCTGTCTTGTCTGCTCTCTGTTACCCCTGCTTTGGGAACATGTATGTAGCATCTTTAGTCCCTCCCTCCAGCCCCTGGGCAGGTCATCAGCTTTTTCAGGAAGCTCTACCCACAGCTTCTGTCCCTCTGACAGCCCTAACTCTCTGGAGTTCCTGGGGATTAAGTGTCTGCTTGTTGTTTTTTTTTTTTCTTGCATGTATCTGGAGCTGACATTTAAGACAGAATCTAAGATGGTATAGCATGGCCTCTCCCCCTGAGGAGTCAAGGGTCTGACTTCCTGGAGCTGGGTTCCTGTCTATATGACAGGGTCCTTCTTCTAAGGGCACAGAGGATGCTGTCCAGGGTGCTGACCCATTCTGCTTTCTGATGGTCATTTCCAAATTGGCAGGGTTTTTCAGCCTGAAATTCTTGCTGGCTAAAGCTCTCTGGCCAATTTCAGAATAAACACTACAAGCGTTTTTTACTTAGAACCAGGCGCTTGTGCCAGGCAGCTAATGAGATTTATCAGCTCTTCCTTCTCTCTGACCCCACTTGTCTCTGCTCAGTGATAACAAGCCTGGTCATGTCAGCGAAACAGCACAGGGCCAGCCCAGCAGAGGATGCCTGTGGTACAGGTGGGGCCTGCCCAGTTGGCAATATCTCCTTGGACATTGCACAGTTATCTATGGACTTCTGGAGGCAAGAAAGAAAGTCATGTGATCTGGAGAAGATTCTAGATATCACTTGGGGCAGGTGCCTTATACAGCAGCTGAGCCTAGAAGTAGCATAGGGGAGGCAACGGGTGGAGGGGGACGTTGACAGTGCCTCTTACCCTGAAGTGGAGTGTGTCTGCAGTGAGGACTGATGTGGCACTGTCCTATCCTAGATCAACAGCTCTGTCAGAAGTGAGAGAATTGTCCAATACTGCAATAGGACTGTCCGTGTGTGTGTGTGTGTGTGTGTGTGTGTGTGTGTGTGTGTGTGTGTGTGTGTGTACGCATGCATGCGTGCACACAGCAAGTGTAAGGCTTGTGGTATGACTACCAGAATAATGGAACTACTAATGAGTTGATCAATACCTTGGGACAATCGAATTTGTAGGTTTACAATGGGCAGTGTGGCGAACAAGTAGGAGTTGAGAGCTGAGCTTCAGAAACCAAAAAGGAGTTCTAGCTGACTTTAGGATTTTGGTGGCCATGAGTATGTTGAAGGTATTTTAAGTAATGAGACTGAGAGGCTGAAAAAATATAAATATGAATAAGGTCGAAGTCTGGATTCTAAGAGTAAGAATAAATGTTTATTGACTCAGTCAATTACATAATATCAATATTGAACGCCAATATACTAGACAGTACACAAATATATAGTCCTTTGTTTACACACAAGGCAACAATATACACTGAGTCTAAAAGGCCCACTTCTAAGATTATGTACTAGGTTAGGTGATTGTGGAAGCAGTCTTCCTCTCTCCTTGCTTCTCATCAGGAATACACAGAGAAAACCCAGGAGTCAGGACATGAGGCTTAAAGGGGCAAAGAAAGGAAGGAACCTGGGCCACTGAAGCAGGCCTGCCTTCTGTTGTCCCAAATATTTGAGGAGGGGTGAGTTATACTAGTACCAAATCATATGACTATGGAGTAGAATACAGACCTGAATTACAATAAAGTATGGGGCTGGAAGGAAGAAGTGCTCTGTGGTCTCCCTACCTGTCTCCTCTGAGACATTATGGGAGAAGGCTTCAGAAATTAAATCAGACATCATTGTCACCCCAAAGAAGAGATGGCTGCTGTTGAGGTTCGGGTGCTGTTTAGGAGCAGTTGGGGCAGGCTGGGGGCTGGGGGTAGGGAGCAGATCCCACTTAGGGATTCTGCAGGAAATTCTTTCATGGAACCAGTCCCCCCCCCCCCTCCAGTTCATCAGCTTTCCGAGTTAATCGGTTCTAATTCTTTAGAATTGGATGCCGTGTAATGAAGATACACATGGGAATTGGGCTTTGAAGTCTGTAATTTGGATTGCAAGATCTCCCAACGTTACCTCCTAGAACCCCAGACTGAATTTACCCAGGGGCACCGATTGTGGCTTCTGACATGTAAGGGAGAAAGCAGTGAAGTTGTGGCAGCCATTGGTTTGTTGAACACTACAGGCAAAATAATTTGTGGGCAGACCTTGCACAGGGAAATGCCTAAGACGCCATCCTCTCCTCCCAGGCAGTGTCCTTATGTCCTCCACACAGCCTCTCCTCATGGCTCTCCTAGACTGACTTCCTCAGAAGCACATACCTCCTGTCTCTAAGTCAGAAGTCAGCTTCTGACCCACAGCCCATGAGATACCTCAGGACTGCCCCTCAGCCAAGGAAGGTCAAGTCTCCAGGGTGCTCTGCTGAATGCCCAGAGCTGCTGTAGCTCATGCTATAAGAGCTAAGCATCTTTAGCCATGCCAGGGATTCTTAGATTTTACTCAAGGGAAAACAAAAGAGTCTATTCAGAACCTTAATCCAGATTAAATAACTGAACATGTAACTCTGGGCATTGTGACTCCTGGGTATAGAGGGTAGAAGGGCTTCCTCAGGTTTTCCCAGAAGTCATGATTCGGATGAACAGACAAGGCAGGCATAGTCCTTGGAAGCTTCTCACCACGCTGAAGCCTAAAGTCCGTGGGCCATGAGCTTCCCCTTTCTCAAGTGTAATTCCATTGACTTCCACTCAGAGCATTTCTGTCTACTTAGCACAGCTTTCTGAATATGTTATCTACCCCACTGTGGTGTATGTGTCAGTGTGTGTGTGTGTGTGTGTCCGTGTGGGTGTGAGTGTGTGAGTGTGTATGCCTTCCTATGTGTGTGTGCATGCATCTGTGCCCACATGGAGACCAGAGCTTAAATGTGGGTGTCTGCCTCCATCATTGCCACTTTGTCCTTTGAATTGGTAACTCTCACTGAGCCTGGAGCTCATCGATTCAGTCAAACTGCTGGCCAATGAACTCCAGGGCTCTTCCTGTCTCTGCCCCACAAGACCTGGGTTACAAACGTGTGCCATCACTTCTATGTGTTGTGGAATCTGCATGGCATGGACTTTACTGACTGAGCCACCTTCACAGTCCAACTTTCTGAATGTATTCTAAGAGCTTCAGTTTGAAAGTCCTCAGACGTGGGTTCCAGTGGCACACTGAGACTGATTGCTGGGGATGAGTTTATTAGAAGAGGTGTTAAAGACATGGAGAGACAGATAGACAAGAGCATGACAGGGAGCTGAAAAGAGGACCATGGCTCCTTCATAACAGAAATGAAAGTCTCTGCTTATTTCTTACTGAGGACAGAGGAAGTTTCACAGCACAAGCCTATAGCCAGGCTCTTTGATTCTTGTGCACAGGCAGGGAAGGGACAGGAAACAGGATGAGTAGCTATCAATACCTCTTTGGTGCAAACTCACTTCCCCCTGGGGGGGGGGGGGCGCGACCCTGGAACTTGAAAGTCTGTTAGCTAGAGATTCACAGTATCTCCACAGGGGCTGTGGTATCTGTGAGAGGAGGAGCTGATGCAGGGACTGTGGAGTAGCAGATGAATTCTAATGTTCTATTCTTACCAGGTGAGACCAAAGGCAATCAGGCCATGCCAAGGTCTGCGTACTTTCCTTGTACCTTGTCTTGTTTAATAAATTGGTCAGGTTGTTCTGATACCAAAAGTAAGAAGCAGGGGCGTCCTCTGACAATGATGAACTGACATCTGAGGAGCTCATTCTGGAGATCTGTCATCCTGGGGCTTTTAATGACCTATCATTTGATCCAGAATGTGTTGGGGACTTTACTGGATCTGAATATCTGTGTTGAAACCTAGATCAGGTTAGAGGGCTCTACTCCGGAAAATAGCACAGGTGTCCTTATCAATGAGGCCCAGAGAGCTGGCTTCCCCTCTCTGCAAAGAGTGCTATTTATGAAGCCCCCAGTAGGCACTGAATCTACTGGCACCTTGATATTGGATTTTGTAGCCCCAAGGAGTGTTAAGAAAATAAAGTATGTCATTTATAAAATTACCCCATCTAAAGTATTTTGTTATAGCAACACAAAAGACTAAGACTACAGAAGACCCTGCTTTAGATAAAAAAGAAAAAAAAAAAAAAAGAAAAGAAAACGGGAGCCAACACCTCTTCCATGAATGTACAGTGGATAAGGTGGCTAGCTAGTTTGTGATCCAGCACACAGCAGGATTTGTTACAGGAAGTCTGCTGGGGCAGAGACTGGTGTCCACTCCAAAAGCTGTGAAGATCCCCAGAGCCCACACACAAGCTGTGTCCTTTTCTTATCTGAGTTCCTGCCTCCCAGGCGACAGTGGCTCTCAGCCTTTTTACGGTCTTCCCATACGCTGCTCATATTCTGAGATCTGCTGACTGCTCTCTGGGCTGCCTGATTCTGTGGGTGGGTATAATTTGGGAGGTAGTTCCTGTGAGGGGCCTCCATCTTCAGCCACCCACCTATCAGAGAAGTGGGTTGGTGCTGGAGGCTCCAGTAGGCAGTATTGGTCTTTGGGAAGAGATGGCCTAGGCCCCTTCTGATCTAATGGTAAACTCTTAAATGACTATCCAAGGTTCTCGAGTGTTGCCGTGCCTCCTTGGGACAGTGTCCTTGGGTCACATAAGAGATTTTTTGCTCCAGCCTCACACCAATGGGCATTGAGCTGGAAACTGGAAGTGGCCAAGATGAAAGGCCTGTCTAGCTTCAGTGTGCAATGGTGGTGAGCACTCTGCCAGGCCAGGAAAAGGGTTGTCAAGGGTTTGCTAACATCCACCACTTTTCTGCTTTGCTGAAGTAGTGGTTTGTGTTCACAGTTATATCTAAGCTCTATACTTTGCCCAAGAATGCTCCTTAGAGCCTCCCTAAGGCAACTGTGTTTGAAACAGATATACTAAACATGTGTGTGTTTAAAAAGGCAATTTAATTTACATTTATACAACTTATGTTTTTCAAAGAGCTTGTGGCATTTCTGGAAATATCCCCTTTTGTGAATTTTCTCATACTAATTTTTTGGCTTCCTAGAACACACCATTCTTCCTGAAGCTCACCAGAGCCTCTGTAGTGAGAGAGGATGCTGTGGTGGAATTAGAGGAACAGTGGGCAGGCCACTGTGAGGGACTGGACAAGGTGGCTTAAAGTGGCTGTGTGCCTTGTGGCCTGGGGACAGATCCCAGATCAACACTTCCTACCGGGACATGAAATGGTAGAGGGGCCTGTGTCAACTGGTAGACCCAAGACTTTTACACCAAGAATAGTAGCATTTTATACTCTGTGAAGTACTCTGTATGCACGGGGTATTACTATAACTGCAAATAATCTCTCATAGGAAGACATGGGTGGGAGGCAACGGGAAAGCCAGAAATACCTCAACTCATTTCTGCTCTTAAAATGCTTGCAGTGGGGCTTCAGGAAGTAACAGGGTGGGGATGACTCTGAAAACTTTGCCCCATTCTCTGGTTACTTGGCAGCTTCCCTGTCATAGAACCAGCTAGTCTGTATTTCATCACTACTGAGAAAGGAGAGTGTGTGTCTGTATGTACGCATGTGTGTGCAGGTGCACATGTATTGTACATTGTGTATGTAGAGAGTAGAAAACCCTGAGTGTCTTTCCTTAGGTGCTGCTTGCCTTCTTTTTCAGGATGGTACTTCTCATTGACCTAGAGTTTGCAGTTCATTTGGGCTGGCTGACAGCCAGTCTCAGAGAGCTGCCTGTCTCCACCACCCACCAAGTGTGGGGGTTACAAGGTCACAGCATTGTGCCCAGACTTTTGAATGTGGTTTCTGGGGATTGAACTCAAGTTCCTGTGCTCACAAGACAAGTGCTTTGCAAGACTGAGCCATTTCTCAGCTTCTTGGCCATCTTGAGAGCAACAGACTCTTTCTCTCACACAAGGAAAAGGGGAGCTTGAGACAGAAGAAGTAAGGCCTGGGTCGTGTTTGAAGGACAGGGTCAAGATGGCCATTGAGTCTGTTACACTCTCTGTCAAAAGTACAAAGCCTACTTGGTTTTATTCATGTCAGGCTGGAGCAGGCAACATAAGTATCCTAAACTCTTAGTCATTTGATAAACTGGGTGATACTGGCCTGAGACAAGCCAGTAGCCTGGTCAAGCCAGGCAGAGAATCCCCTTTGAAATCATGGCATCTGCTACTTCTATTTCTCACCTTCCATTGTTCTAGAAAAGCCACCCTCCCCTCAATACACACTTCCACCACGCCCCAGTTCACACCTCTACCACTCCCCATTACACATTTCCATCACTCCCCAGTTCACACTTCCACCCCCAGTTCACACTCCCACCACTCCCTAGTTGATACTTCCACTACTCCCTGATTTTCCCCTAAACAGTAAGATACCCAGCAGGCTATACCAGAGGAGCAAGTTTAAAAAGAGAGGGTGAATGGCAGCTTTCACTTATTTTGCTAGGTTTGTTCAAGACCACAGAGAGTCAGAGTCAGGAGTGAGACATTATCATGCACCTGCTTCTCAGCCAGGAACCAATTCCTTGTCTTAAAAGGATAGCTTAGAGATATCACAGCAGTACCCCAGGACACCTGGAAAGTGACTTGTTTCTTCTTTTTTTAATCTCTTTGTCCTGTATGGCTTGGTCCTGGAAGCCTGACTGAGGTGACACAGGTGTGAAGAATCAAATATACATGAAGAAATGACAGCTGCACACACTGAGAAGCTGACATCAGTTGGGCTGTGCTCACTCTAATGGAGGGCACCTACTATGCAACCTAGAAACGTGTGTAGTTGGAAAACGGGTTAAATACTCTTGGTGTGAGGTCTCTGTCAGGGAGCAGTCTCAGGTTGGAGTCACCCAGGAAGAAGTAGCAGTTGCCAGTATTTGCACACACTGGTCAATCATTGATAAACTCTCAGACTTGGTCCAGAGGGAAGGCATTGCCATTGCTCTCAGCCCTGCCCAAGGAAGGCTTTGCCATTCCCATGGGTCTGAGGTGTTTGGGTGCTTGACATGGTTGTACCCATGTCCACAATACAAATTCATCCAGGACTTCCTGAGAGCTCTTTCTGACCTAACCAAGCCTTACGCTGACACCCAGGGGCTAAGCTCTGAATTTGTTTCTCTGGAAGCCCGTGGAACTTGCTATTTAGAAGGCACTTGAGTCTGACCGTCCTGCCTCGCTTGAGGCAGTGATAGTCCTCCACTCAAGATGCTTCCCTCCCTACAACAAACACCCCTTGCTGACTGTGGGCCAGGTGTTCTTCTCACTGCTCTGTGGAAATTGATGTTCTGTTCTTGCTGTGTGCTACCCTTCTTCTGAACAAGAACAGGGAGCATCGTTTTAGAACAAGGAGTTTTCAAGAATAAATGACAGAGGAGTGTGCAGAAGCTGAGCCTCTAATCTCCATTCCTCAGCCGATTTCCTTCACTTGGCTGGTTTTATTTATGAAAGAGGGTATCCTGATTGGTTTTTATTGTCAACTTGACAATATATATACAGTCATCTGGGGAGAGGAGACCCTATGAGGAATTGTTTCAATCAGGCTGAGCTGTAGCTGTCTGAGGGAGGTTGTCTTGATTAATGACTAATGTGAGCAAGAGCCCAGCCCACTGTGGATGGTGGCATCCCTGGGCACATGGGTCTGGGCTGTGTGAGAGGTAGCTGTGCCATCCAGAGAAGGAGCCAGGAAGCAGCATTTTTCCCCATGGTCTCTGATTCAGCTCCTGCCTGAGTCCTGCCCTGACTTCCCTCAATGATGGAGTATGGCTTGAACAAGTAAGCCAAATAAACTCACAGCCCTGCAGGCTCATCCACACCCTCCCCAAGCCGCACTCTCCTCTGTTCTGCATCTTCCCTTAAGAGCTTCTGGTTATCACCCAGCCCTATTTTATTTGACTTCTGAGTCATTAGATGGCCCTGTGTGAATTGCAGTGCTCTGAGCAAGCAAATATCTAATAAAGGCTCTTTGGCTAAGTGGGGTGCAGGTAAGGGATCTGAGAGGAGGAGCAACACTTTTGCTAGATATATCTACACTGTATGTGAAGTGACAAAGCCATTAAAATGTAGAGCTGTGCTTCCTACCCAGGCCAGGGGTTGTCTGACAAAGCTTGCTTTTGTGAATATATGTTTTTCTGGTTCCTTCTGTTGGAGTGCTTAACACCAAATGTGTCCTCTCCCCCCCCCCCCGTGTGCATATGCGCATGCATGTGTGTGTGTTGAAGAAAGAAGGGATAAGTTTGTGTGTATACACAGCAACTCTCTGCACATGTGTCTCACACCCATGATCTCCACTATTTCTTACCTTGCGTCAGTTTTATCAAATAGAGCAACCAGAGAGGCACTTATGATGTGCAAGTCAGCAAAGCAGAAAATCTATTCCAAATGCATGCTAGGTAATTGCTGCCTGGACATCTGTTATTTCTCCACTCACCTCTGTCTACCCATTATTCATTTGTCTCTCCACCCCCCTTCTCCAGGACCTCTTCCTACAGTCTGTTTACTTGCTTTTACATCTTCTCTTCATAAGGAATTATTTAGGTGCCAGGCTTTCAAAGTGAAGAATCTCTTCAATGGTCTTTATGGCCTCAGGTTATAGTGTCTAAAAAGGCACCAAGATGGTGTCTGAGGACATGGCTCATCAGAATTTGGGCAGAGGGACAAGAGCCATCTGTCTTATAAGCATTGACTTGGTGTGACTGGGAGCAGGCACTTCCAGATTCCTTTCCAGAGGACTTACTGTAAACCATAATAAGCTCTGGTGCTGCTGCCAGGTTGGTATCCCATGGACTCTGTATTTAGGTACCTTGTTTCCTCTAGTGTTGGACAGTATTATGTCAACTTGACACAAGCTAAAGTCACCTGAGATAGGGAACATTGATTAAGAAAATGCCTCCATAAGATCAGGATGACCTCTACATCGGCTCCTGCCTCCAAGTTCCTGCCCTATTTGATTTCCTGTCCTGACTTCTTTCCATGATGAACAGGCATATAGAAGTGTAAGCCAAATACGCCCTTTCCTTCCCAAGGTGCTTTGGTCCTGATGTTTCACAGCAGCAATAGCCACCCAAACTGAGATACAGAGTGTGTGTAGAAAGGCTACTAGCTCTTGGCATCCATGTCCATCCCTCTTTCCCTTGGATTGAGGAAGAGCTCTGGGCTGCAGGTTTTTGGGTTTTTTTTTGATACTTTATTTACATTTCCAATGTTTCCCCTTTTCTGGGTCTCCTCTTTGGAAACACCCTATCCCCTCCCCAACCCGCCTCTATGAGGGAATTCCACCTCCCACCCACCTGCCCACCCATCCCCATA
>CM052711.1:2589958-2616591 GCA_028551405.1 Uromys caudimaculatus | reverse complement strand
CTGATGGTGAGGAGTACTCTTGGTTTCTGTTCTTTATGTTCTTTCCCTTGCCTTTTGCCATCTTGTTGACTCTGATGTTAGCTGATCTTACTCTGTCTGGTTGTGGCTTGCCCCTCCTGCAGCCCCTGTGTCAGTACTCCTTGAAGACCAGCTCTCTCTGAGAGGTGTTTGGGTTTGGAGGGCTGTTGCACAGGGTCAGCTCTGGGGTGCAGAATGGAATCAGAAGGATCTTGTCCCCAGCTGTCCCTTCGTTCCTATGCCCTGAAGGCTCTGTAAGGGTCCCTCTTGATCCAGTGAGTTTGAACAGAGGTGGTGGTTTTGCCTGTGCTCAAAGGTGTGTCAGCACTCCTGGGATTCCCCGATCTCTCATGGAGTCTTGTAGCCCAGGCTGAGGTCCCCAGGCACAGGCCCCTGGTGGCCCAGGCAGAGGTCTCCACCCACAGGTGAAAACCGGAAGTTTCGGGGGTTTTCTGTCACCAGGTTCTCAGGCCCTGGATCCCGGCAGATCCGGGCAGGTCTGGGTGAGAGGTGTTGCTCCCCTTAACCCCACTCACAGCCTTTCCAAGCTCCTGGGAGGCCACCCCTCTCCGGCGCTCGTTGGCTATGGACTTCTGGAGGCCCAGGCAGAGGTCTTGACCCCTGGGCTGGGGGTTTAAATGAATAGAGAGGAAAAGAGCTCTTACCTCTGTCCTGGCACTGTCCGTGGTCCTGAAAGGTTAGATTCTTTTTTTTTTTTTTTCTCCCCCCCCTTGACTCACACTGTTTTGATTCACTGCAGTACATAAGCAGATTTTGTCTCTGATGCAGAGGTCATGGAGGAGTGCTGCTTACTGGCTTGCTCAGTCTGCTTTCTTATACAATCCAGGACCACCAGCCCAGGGATGGCACCACCTATAATGGGCTGGACCCTCCTCCATCAATAACCAACCAACCTGATCCTATGGAGGCATCTTCTTAGGGTGCCTGTTTTGGATGAATTGATTATGGATCTAGCCATAGAAAAGTATGCCCCTTCTTTGCTGTGAGCTTGGACTTGAGATGGCCTTGATCTTTCTAGCACAGGATCTAAAGAATGTGAAGAGTGGAGCTGGGCTGCCTAGGGTGATTCATGTCACTTCTGCCCAAGGTCCCTGATATAGTCAGCATCCAGATGACAAGCTGCCAGGCTTCCCTGCATCCTCTTCATGAACTACTACAGGCATCTGAGCCTACTCTTCGTAGAGCCATTGCTTGTGAGTGTTTGTCCCCAGGCCTCTCTCTGTGCTCCTGCTTTCTGAGACTGTGTCTGGTGAATAACACCCCAGCCTTCTGTAGGAGCTGGGCACTAGTGACTGTCAGCTTACCAGGAGCTGGTACTAGGACTCCATTGTTCAGCACTTGTAATCCGGACTGGAGAATCTCTGCCTCCCCCACTGGCATGCATGGAAACAATTCTGAACTCTTGCTGTGTTGCTTTGCTTCTGTTACTTCTTTGTAAAGAGGAGGCATAGAGCACATATCTCTGCCAAACACTGGGAGGGACAATGATTAAGAAGACACAAATCCTCAAGATGCATACAGTCCAGACAGGCAGGGAGGTCCTCATAGAGAACACAGGTCCTTGAAGGATAAGAAGGCACTCAATAGACAGAGGAGGTGACAGACATTCCTGACCAAACCCAAGCCTAAGCAGTATGAAAACATAGCCTAGCTCTTACCTCTTTCTCTTGCCTCTCTCCTACTTCCCTTACCTCTCCCTGTTCCCTTCCCCCCTCTCTCCACGTGGTCATGGCCGGCCTCCACTCCTCTACTTCTCTACTCTCTCCTTCTCTCTGCCTTTCTCTGCCTCTACTACCCTCTTAACTCCCCTTCCCATGCCCTAAATAAACTCTATTTCTATACTATAAAACAAAAAACATAGCCTGACTGAGGAGCTGTGCATAGTGGTGAGACTTAACAAGTGGCCTGAGGAGAGGGGTCCAGAAAGTCATTTTTAAAGGATCCTCATGGTTAGCATTTTTGAATGAGGTCAGAGTAATGATGGAAGCCATGCAGAGGTTGTCATGCTCCCTCCTGGGGACTCTATACAGCTTCCTCTCACCCTCCTGAGATGACTTGAGAGGCCCACGGCTTAGTCCATCATTTGGCCTCACAATGACCTGCATATCCAACATCCAAGCCAGGCTGGATGCTCTTTAAGATAAAGGTGTAACACTGTTTGGTATTTTTGCTCAATGTTGCAGGTAGCGTACAGATGAGGCTCAGTGAATGTCTAAAAACCCAAATGAATGCTCTGCACCCCCTGAAGAGTTGAGTACAGCAGTAGGAGTCTCTGCTTTGGAGGCTCCATGAGTATGACTGTTAGTCATACAGTTATGCAGTTAGAAGCCACCATCTGCCCTGATAGAGGGTCGATCGATGACAGTGATGGGTTGATGGCTGTGATTATAGGCTTTTATGTCTTAACCAAGATATCTGAGTTAGCACAACTGGGGAGGCTCCTGTCCTCAGAATGGCAGGCATTTCAATAGGGAAAATTGCCTTCCATCCATTCCCTCATGACAGGAAAAGCCAGGGAGATGGGATGTTCTGTTCCACCCAGCAGCCAGAGGAAGACATTTCAATTCAATTCCAATGATTCTGCCCCAGAAAATGGGGACTATTAACTGGAGTGTTCTTTGGAGTTGGCAGCAGGACCTGTCTGTCTGAATAGGTATGAGGTGCCCTTTGAGAACGGATGTTCTTGCCCAGAAGGTAGCATGAGACTGTCTGAGTAAGGATTCTCTGTGTGAGTGAGATGGATTGAGCCATGGTTATGCCATTCTGGTAATGAAGTGCTGGAAGCAACTTAGAGCTGCTGGTCAAAGAAATGGAGTGGCAGCAGCAGTGGCAGCAGCGACAGAAGGATAGGTAGGTGCACTCACTAACAGGAAGCAAAGGCAGGCAGGCAAGCAACTCTACTTTTTGTTTTTTGAGACTTTATATCTGAGCCATCTTGTGGGAAGGTGACACCCACATAGAGGAGGGTCTTTTTCTGTCTTAAGGGAATAAGGACACCTAAGGTCCTCCTCTTCCCTCCATGCCTCCATGCGCGCGCGCACACACACACACACACACACACACACACACACACACACACACACACACACGAATCTGACTGTCTACAAATCCTGCTCACAAGGGCCATACACTCTGTTGGTTGTTCAGGATGCTTAATTCCCATTTATAAGGAAAGTAAACATCATACCAAATGAATTCCCCATCTCTATCCTGAACAGAGTGGGAAAGCTATCTGACAGATATTTTGATTAAGTCTCCAGATAATTCTTTAGTGGCCTGGAGTCAGAGCAGTGTTCTTTGGTCATGGCTGTGCATTGGGGTCCTGGCATATGTGATCAGTGGCATGGCTTGGGCACTGTGATTTAAGGTTCTAGCTACACCTAGGTGGAACCACTGTACCACAACAACTACCTCAGGAAAATTGCCCAAGTTTGTTCAGTCTTATTTTTCCCCTGCTTGAAAGTTAAGAATTTTGATATGAACCTCACCCGCTGATAACAGATAAATAATATATGGTCTGTTCAGTCAGCAACATCTACTGTTATGACCATGTTTCTGAAGATAAAGTCACAGCTGATGTTTATAGACTGGTGACCTTGGCGTTCCTGTGAATGACACAGGACAGACTCACTCCCCAGCTGTGGTAGAGAATATGAAGTTGTGGATAATTTAGAGAAACCTGCAGCTAATCCTTGGTGAAGACAGACCATGGGACAATCCACATAAAGACTGCATGTTGACCACCAAAGCCCGAGATATGTCAACTGTGCTTCATCTCACACAAGTCCCTTGTCAGCCTTTAAAGCACTTGACTATAATGCTGATGGTTACCTTGTCTGTCCTCTTTGTTGGGAAATTATTGATCTTTTGTCTTTCATGCTTAAAGGAATCAGGAAGCAGATGCCAGGGGCTCTAAGGGACTGCAAACCTTGCCTTTACTTTTTTCAGGCTGCTTAGTTCGCTGAGTGACAGTCCCAGACTCTGACATCAGGTGGCCTTTCTTTGTTTTGATGGGGTCATGAGGGTGATCAATAAACTTTATTTTAAGGAAAAGAACAGAGGGAAGTGTTTCTGTTCTTCCTGGGAAGGGTTTCCTGTGGACAACTTCTCCCCCCCCCCCTTTCTCTAGGGTGGATGTAGCTTCTCAGGGGTGGGTCACAGTGATGGCTCCTATAGCAAAGATAAGATACCTACCATGGTCCTTCTAACAAAGTAATTTTTTTTAATGGCTAAAGGATAGGAAGTGTCTTACTTTTCTCATCATTGTGAGAAAATACCTGATATAGAAGGAAGAGAGGGAGGGAGGGAGGGAGGGAGGGAGGAAGGGAGGAAAGGCTATTTAGGTTCACAGTTTGGAGGCCAGGTAGCCATGGTGGCAGGCAGTTGGCCCCACTTCATCCACAGTCAGGAGGCAGAGAAAATGAATACTGGTACTCAGTTCTCATTCTTTCAGTGAAGACTCCAGCCCATAGAACTCTGCTGCCCACATTTAGAGTGGTTCCCCCCCCAACCCAATTTACAGAGTCCCTCACAAATAGGTCTATACTTTTGTCTCCTAAATGATTCTCAGTCCTGTTACGTTGACAATCAATATTCACCATCACAAGGGACCAGTTTCACTCTATATAACATATTATTTAAATCTCAAGGTTTCTTTTTTAAAGGTCAAGCATCTCATTTGTTTTCTGAAAGGAAGAAAGAGATGTTGAGAGACTCAGGCTATGGGCGAGGCCAGGCTGGTTTCCTCCGGAGGTTTTCTGTCTGTCATCTTCTCTGCTTGCTCAAATACATTGATCAAACATCTTTACTGATGAATTTTCCGCTTACAGTTGCGTGCCCTTCAGAAGTCTGTTTACATTTCCATGGCGGGTGTTGATTTTATCAGGTTAAGTTGTCTTTGCTGAGGCCTGACAGGAAACAGAAGCACATTAACCCCAGCAAGACAAGTGTGGAACTTGTCCAAAAATGCTTTGACTCACCCACACAGATGAGGCTAAAGCCAAAGTAGAATTTCCAGGAAGCAGTCTCCTATCATGATGTAAATTAAATTTCCTTTCTTCCATCTCTTGCGTACAAATTGCTACGTTTTCCTGGACTAACTCTAAGATATTTTGAAATAGTTTATAGATAGGGCTAGCCATCCATTTCACCTCTTTTATTGAGTTCATACATTGATCCAACCAAGGGGAACCAACATAATTGTGTATTGTAATTCCAAGGATGGCTAAGGATGCAGAGGAGAGAGCAAGGAGACTGAAGTCGGAAAGGGCAAATTTTATCTCTGTCATTAATGACTCCATCTACATACCTCTGTTCCCTGCTCCCAAAGATTCAGAAATGCCCCCCTTGCCCAGGATCTTGGTCCCTTCGTAATCATAAGTTTCTTGGGAGGTCTCCTCATAGTGCAGAGGACAGTCAGTGGTTGTGATGACAACGTTGTCGTTCCTACAAAATGTGGTAGGAAAATATAAGCTGAGTGTGGGTGAGCACACAGAGCAGCAATTGCTGCCCTAAAACAGCCCTCAGGGTCCCAGGAAACCTTCTGAGATTTGGTAGTTCCTTCTCTCTGCAGACTTCCCCTTAGGAAGGACTGTTGCTTACTCCTTCACCTCTGCTCCAGGTCAGGGCTGTGAAACTGCACTTGTTCAGATGCCCTCAGCCCTACTTAATAATAGCTCCAGGATAGCTGCCAGGCCTGAAGTTCAGGACTTTAGCCCTGGGGCATTTTGCTTTTTCCTGTCTTTGTGATGCTCAGCCCAACCACTGAATTTGCTTAAGAGTAGGGCTGGAATCCATTGGGTAATTGAATGCTGTGATTGGCAGTGGAGAGAAAGCCAGGTAGGTAGGGACATCACCTTCAGTAGACTAGGAGTCAGTTTAGAACAAGATGGGGGGAGGGGGGAGCTGTGCCCACCTGTGGTCCTTATTGTAGCCACAGGGAATAGGACGGCCCAGACTTCACTACTGGGAGGGATTCCATAGCTGTTGAGGTGTCTCTCAGGGAAGCAGGAAGGGCCAAGACACTTTACTCTGTGCCCTGTGCCTGGGAGCAGCTAAGCATCTCTTCTCAGGGAAGTTTAAATCTACTGTGGGAAGTATCTACTAGCAGTGCAGTTCTGCAAGGTCTCAGAACCCTTCAAGTCCCAGAGTGCTGTCTGTAGCCTCACTATTCCAAAAACAACTCAGAAAGTACCTCCAGAGAAAACGCATTTTTAAAGATCTAAAGATGTTATTAACGCACAATCCTGCATGGAAAGCTGGTAGCAGCCTCTGTGAGTCACACTCTTGCTGTAGGATTTTGATTAGGGTTCAAAACCACTCTGATTACCAGCGGAGACCATGTCAGGGCAAAGAGCCAGGGCAGCGAAGCCTGGGCGTTGGGGAAAATGTGAAAGCTTTCAGACTGCAGGAGTATGTGTTACCTACTGTGTATGTACACCAGGCCAGAGAACCTGAACAGAGGCAGGAAGATTAGCCTGGCTTCCGGCTGTGACTCCCACAGGCCAAGGGCTCCTGTATATAGACTCTTTGCATTGATGAGTGCTAGCTCCATGAGAAGAATGGGTATCTAGGGCCTTCTGACTCTGAAGCTCCAGGAGAAGTGGTGGGGATTCCCAGCACTGTATGGAAGAGGATGCGGAAGGAAGAGGCAGCATCAGGGTTGGAGCCGCCTCTCATGGCAACGTGGGTAGCTTTGTTGGTTCTTCTATTCCCACTGCTGTGAGGACACCCAACTCTCCTGGACACTGGCATGGGACCAGAGAGAACTTTCTAAACTGCTATCATTGGTTTTGTCTCCAGCCATGAGAACACTCTGATGCTTTGCTCAGGCCAGGGTCCCTGAGACAAAGACCCCACCAAGGAGAGCAGGTGATGTGTAGATGGCCACAGAGTAACTTCTGGCTGAGGTGCAGGAAGGCCTATCTTATTTATAGATCATTCAAGCAAGTTCCAGTTAACCCCTCAGATAGAATTTTAATTCTGCCCTAATGACTTCACCCTCTCTCCTTGGCACAGAGCCCTCACATCTTCATCAGACTGCTGTCAAGCTGACTTGACCTTGAGATAACTATTTAATTAAAGAACTTGACCATGAACAACTGTCTGCTGTGTGCAGCTCTTCTTACTTTGATATCTTAGTTTCCTTTCCTGATACTTTGATAAAAAATACTGTAGACAAAAACAACCTAAAGGAGCAAGGGTTTATTCTGGTCCACCCAGTTCAAGGGTACAGCCCATCATGGTAGAGAAGTCAAGGTACTATGTGCTTGAAGCAGCTTGTCACATGACATCCACAATCAGGAAGCAGAGAACAGGATGCATGCTAGTGCTGTCGTCCAGAATCCCACATAGGAAAGGTGCCACCTACAGTGGACAAAGCTTCCCACATCAGTTAAATCCAGGAAGATGAGCCCCCACAGACATCAGTGTCTCACAGGGGATTCTGGGCTGTCAAGTTGACATCACTAACCATTGCGATTTCCTTGCCTTATGACTAGAACTCTGTTGTCAAGCTGCTGGCACAGTTCAGTGGTCACTCAGGTTCTAAGTCTGCCCAGCTCTATTCTGCTACTGTCTTGGGTTACCTCTTTCCTTTTCTGTTTTATGGTCAAAAGTATGCAAAGAATCTCCAGCTCTCCCTTTACCCTCCGCTCCTCACACATCTTTGTTTTTACCTAGTCTCTCTTAACCCCCCCCCAGCAATTTACTTATTTATTCACTTTATAGCCCCCTTTCCTCCCAGTCCCCGCCACAGCCCCTCCCCTATACCCCTTCTCCTATTGCACACTGGGTACCAACCCACCCTGGCACCTCCAGTCACTGCAGAAGTAGGCACATCCTCTCCCACTGAGGCCAGACAAGGCAACTCAGTGAGGGAAACAGGATCCTCAGACAGGCAAGAGAGTCAGAGTAAGCCCCCTGCTCCAGTTGTTGGGGGACCCACATGAAGGTACATCTGCCACATATGGAGGAGGGTAGGTCCAGCCCTTGTATGTTCTTTGTAAATTCTAAATGACAGAACTAATGCATGTTTCCTAAAACTTCCCATGTTCTTTCTACCATAGAGCTGTGTCTGCTCAGTCGTTGCCCACTGTTTGCTATCTGCCCTCTCTCAAGTCCTGCTTGACCAGGGCGTGTCCAATCTTCTGCTGTGTGGGGGTGTGCCCAAGGCATCGATGTGACTCTTGTTTGCAAGAATGTAAAACTCTTTCTGTTCCACATTGAAGAACGAAGGGAAGAAAGGAAGGACATGCAGACGTACACATTCATAGTCCCAGGGGAGGGAGGGAAGGAGGGAGGGAGGGAGGGAAGGAGGGAGGGAGGGAGGGAAGGAACACATGGGTGCTGACCTTCCTTGTCTCACTAGGCCTGCCCACCATCTTGTGAGGGACAGATTGTTTACCAGAACTGCAGGGAAGCCCTTCTCTCCAAGAGTGAAAGAAAAGAAACTCTGCCTTGCTCCATATCTTTAGTTAGACAAGAAAATTAACACCATCTTGCCAGAATTTGAATTTGGTTGCATAAGCGTTAGGTACAGATAGATAGCAGAGTCTTCATGTCATGAAGATGGAGCCTCTCATTGCTTTTCATATAGGCTGGTCCTTTCAAACTGGCACTGTCAGATAGACCTGTCTGTGGGGACATTCTGCACTGTGATGCTTTTGGCCCCGCATGGCTAATGTGCCCTTGGAGTGTGGTCAATGCTACTGAGTGGTCAGCTTTAAAATTTGCTTTAATTTATCATACCAAACTAGACAGGACAGCTGTAGGCAGTGCTGCGGAGGTATTTTGTGGATCTCAGTTGGGGCCTTACCTGGGAATCATCCTCTGCCACAATAGGAACCCTAAAAGTAAGTTTGCTTACTTTGGGGTGTCCAAGTCATTGATCCCAGATACTCTTGAGTCACCTCTGGTTCCTGATCCCATGTTCCTTTGCCACCTACAGTGTCCAACAAGTTTGTTGCCAACCAATTGCACAGTTGATTTAGATGTGCCCCAAGTTCAAAATATATGGATAAAAATATCCCAGCAACACCTTTTTAATGAGAAAATTAGAAAACTGAACCAACCTGGCCCCGCTAGGATTAGAACCAGGTAGGTGCTAGCACCATACCTACAATACTTGAGACAAGGAAAGTTTGTTTTGCTCATGATTTCCTAGTGTTTCAGCTGATCATGGTTGGGAAGGCATTGGGGAGGAGCTTATAGTAGCAGGAAGCTGGAGAAGGTTGTTCCCACCATGGCAGACCAGGAAAAGAGAGCAGGCTGAAGCCCAAAGGTTATATAACTGTTAAAGACCCACCCCATTGACTTACTTCTGCCAATCAGCACTCACTTCCTGAAGGTTCCATCAGCCTCCCTAGAATGGTGCTGCTGGTGGGAGCGATTCCAGTCCAAACCAGAGCAAATATTTAATATTGTTCAAATCTGACCACATAGGCTGAGGCTCAAGGCACAAGAGAATTTGGCTTTCTCCCATGGGGGGCGGAGGGGGAGCAGGAGGCTCACTTAGCACCTAGTGAGTCATTTGGTACAGACAGTCTGTTGGTTCTTCCAGAAATGGCCACATGACTGTCAGAGTAGGTGGAAGCCTGCCCTTACCTCTAATGGGTGGCAAAGGGGTAGATTTCCGGAATTTTTAGAGCCAGCATGGATCTGTTCTCCTGCCTGTCCCCACCCTTGCCTCTCATTTTACCTGGTGATATTTATTGTTCCTGAGCTATTGAGGATCCATCCTGAAAGCTGTAAACCTGAACTTTGGACGTTAACTTGCCTAAGAACCCAGGACTGTGGGCCATCAGTGGAGGATCTCAACACAGCCCCACTGTGCAGTTCTCACTCCAACATGCTACATCTTCACAGTCTCCCCTAACAGTACCCTTGGCACCTTAGAGGGCTTCAGGCCCCTTCCCATAGACTCCCCACAGAGGAGCAGTCTGTGGGTTGGAGGATGGGACCAATAGTCACAGCTCAGCTGTGAGAATTCTAAGACCCAGGAGAATATGTGAGCCGCTCCCAGGAAATGGGTCTGCTTCTTGGTTCTGAAGAGAATGGACTTTGTGTACTTGCCTTCTGAACATTCCACTCTTTGAAAACAGATGACCTTTAGTACATCAAGAGAGGTCTATTTTAGTTACTGCTATGTGAATGGATCTGTGTCCTAACGTGCAGGTGTGAATTTAACCCACTGGAAGCTTAAGCAGAAGTGCTTGCCATGGATTTGGGGATATTTAATTGTCCTGGGAAGATGAGGGAAGGCTTCTTGGAGGGACTGTAAGTAGCTACCCCTCTCTTTGAAAAGCACCAGTTGACAGAAAGGAAGGCGGGGTGTTGCATGCTGGGAAAAGAGGTGTGGCAGACACTTAGCTCGTAGATGTTCTTGTTTGCTTGTTTTTGCGAATTGTTTTAAAGAAAAGCCAGTTATCAGTCACATTGGGCCAGCAGGGAAATGAAGCCAGTACCACAGGCTCCTGGCCAAACTCACCTACCTAATAGGCAAAGCCTAGAACAGAAATGCAATTTAGGGAGATGGAAAGGAGCCAGGCCTTGGTCCCCAGGGAGGGCACCAGACCCAAATTACCCAGGACCTCAAAGTTTATGCACAGCTGAGCAGAGGCCCAGGTGGCAATCCTGAGGGTAAGTCAAACAGAAATCTCCAGCAGGCAAGGTTTCTGCGATGACACTGGCCTCTCTATCATCCATGAAAGGATGCAGGGCCGGACAGAAAGAGGTGGGCTTGACTAAGAGTGGGCCCAGGTTGACTTCCATGAGCCAAGGGCTGCAGATAAAACCAAAGGAAGTTATAGAGTTAAGGGCAGCATGAGCAGAGCCTGAGTCAGAGCACAGAGTGTGAGCGAGCACAGGTGCATCCAGAGGCTGGTGCTAACAGCCAGCATCATGAAGTTAGCGTTATGGAGCAGAGGGCAGCAGCCTTGAGATGATTCTTGGTTGTTCTCTGGTTGCTACAGAGGTGGAGTCAACTTCTGGACTGGAAGAGGTAAAGACACAGTGCGCCTAAGTCACTGACTTCGGCATGAGGTCCGTGAGATCAGGTCTGTAGAATAGAGAACAGGACAAAGGAACCCCATGTTGAGGCCAGAGACCTGCTGCTTCCTACTCATGTAGCCTTGGGCAAGGGGTATAATTTCTCTGATCTTCAGCCCATTTCCTGTAAAACAAGGTTGAGAATATCTGTCCCATAGGACGCTCACAAGGACCAGTTTCCACTGCAACTGCACAGTGCACATCTCTCTGTCTCCTGTGAGATGTTTCCCCAAGATTCACCCAACAGACCAGCACTCTCTCCCTTTAGTGGTTTCAGAGATTCCTGGACTGGTAGAAGCTGGTCACGATGCCTACAGAGCAGTTGGGTCTACTATTCCATCTATATCCTTCCACCTATGTATTCCACCCCTTCCTGCCTCTCCTAGTAATATATATATAATATATATGTATATGTGTATGTATGTACATATGTATATAGCATATACATAGGCATACATGTTTCTAACTCACAGGATAGTGCTCAGCTGATTTAACTTCATGTGGCCTCTCTTACATCTGGGTTCATTTGCTACAGCACTGTGACAAATGGGGAGGTTTAAGTAGCACAAACAAGTTACCTCAGTCCTGGAGGCTGAAGTCCAAGGTCAGGCATCAGTAGATTTGGTTTCCTCTGGCATCTGAGGGAGAATCTCAATGCTGCTACCCATCCCCCATTCCCTTGGCTTCTGTGGTGTCACCCTTAGCTCTGGCCTCACCACATGACACTTTCCGGGTGGGAACCTACATGTATCTCAATGTCCCCTTTCTGTAAGAATATTTTTTGTGTTGGTCACCTTGTTCTAGCGGGACTGTCTTTCAACCGATGATGTCTGAGGTTGCTGCTTCCAGAGATCTCTTTCTGATGTGCTAGGCATTCAGAGTTCAGTGAGGGACCATTGAGAGACAGACAACCCCCTCCCTCTACTCTCTTATCCATCTGCTTGTACCCCTGTGAGATGGCCATGCAGCAAGATGGAGTTTGAGAAATCGAGACCACTGAACACTATGATGGTTAATATTGATGTCAGCAAAAGCTTACAAGATCTAGAATCACCTAATAGATGAATCTCTGGTTGTGTCTGTTTGTGAGAGACTTTGTAGATTTGGCTAACTGAGACCAAAAGACCTGTTCTTAAAATATGGAGCCACCATTTGGGCTGAAGTCCTGACTGAACAAGAATGTGAGCTGAGCACCAGCATTCATTTCTCTTCTTCCTGACTGCAGATGCCAGGGTGGTTAGTTTCAACTGTCAGCTTGACCCAACCAGGACTTACCTAGGAAGAAAGCCCCGATGAGAAATTGTCTACATAGTGATGCTTTGGCCTGTGAACATGTATGTGGAGGATTGTCTTATTTAAGTTAATGGATGTGGGAAGACCTGGCCCAGTGTGGTCGTTATCATTCCCTAGGCAGGAGTCCTGAACTGTATTGAGTGGAAAAAACAGGCTGATCACAAGGAAGTCAGTGAGCCTGCACACATTTGCTCCTTTCTGCTTTTGACTGTGGGTGCGGTATGATAGTTGTTTGAAGTTCCTGCTTTGAGTTCACATGATAGTGGACTGTGATCTGGAATTGTAAGCCAGAGAAACCCTTCTTCCCCTGAGTTAGCGCACATGCCTAAAATTTGACTCTATACTGTGACTCTCTAGGACTTAGAAAGTAGGTAGTTACTGTCATCCACCAGACGGAATCACGTCTGTGGCTCCCTGTGCCCTGGATATAAGAAAGTGAGGCAACAGTGTGTCCTCTGTTCACATTCTGCCCATGGAACTACACCAGACAGGATTATGAGTCCCCAGTTACAAAGGCTTTTCCAACCTATCCTGAAATGAAAGCCATGTTATGGGAGACTGATCAGCAGTCCGGATGTTGAAGTTACCCAACTAAGACTTCTCATGGAGCTTGGGAATGTGAATGTTTCACATTAAGCCTCTGCTGTCCTAGGAGGATGTCTTCCCAGAACAGAGCCAGCCTAGTCTAAATGATGTCATACATCAGCATACAGCCTTGAGTATTGGGCTTTCAGCCTTGGTGATGCCGGGTGGACAAAGCCAATCTGTTTCTTCCTCTTGGAGAAAGGAAAGGAACTGCGTACAAGCTGCAATCAGCAGGCTTAAAGAGGCAGTTTACAGGAATTGTAAATAGAAGAATGGTTAATGACGGTCACTGGGTAAATATAAGGTCTAGTGATGTTTACTGTTTTGTCAAACATCTAGGCACAGAAGGGAAATGTTCTGTTACTGCGGACCTCAGGATTCCTGGGTAGCCACAGTCTGCAGAGAAGAAAGTCTCATAGGTCCTCACGTATGTGTGTGTGTGTGTGTGTGTGTGTGTGAGAGAGAGAGAGAGAGAGAGAGAGAGAGAGAGAGAGAGAGAGAGAGAGAGAAAGTTACATGCTGGAGCTTTGCTTGGTGCTAAGAAACCTTAGCACACAGGGACCAACCCTTCCTTCCTGTCCACACAAAGCTTGCTCAGGAAGGATGGGTCTCTTCTCTTGGTCCCAATCTTACTTCCAAGAGACTTGTCCCCAGAGGGTGCTGCCCCTGGAGCAGGTCCTGAGAGGGAAGCGCCTAGACAACTTGCTACTTTTTTCTCTTTGTGGCCAACTCCCTCTTACATGCAGTTTCATGTTGCCGATTGGCTAACTACAAAGCAGATACACCATTGTCTGCCACATGAAGAAGTGAAGCAAGGGAGACACAGACCCACGAAGCCTTCCCTCCTCCCTTTCATGCACATCACATATATCTGAGGAAGGCTGTGTCCATTCATTCTGAAGACATCTATTAAACACCTGCTGGGTACCAGGCATCCTGCTTTTATTGAGCACCCACTGAGTATCAGAGATTCTGATCAGTCCTGTGGGGAAATGTAGACATGAATCAATCCTGCATGTGGAAACTAGCCTTAGAGCTTCCTTACACCGTTAAAAAATACATATATTGTATGTCTGCCTCAGGGAGCTGACAAAGAGTGGGGAGAGCTCAAATATTCAAGTCAGAGATAATTCAAGGCAAAGCTGTTTGGAAAGGGGTTTTACTCCTCTGGCTGAGGTGATCGGGGAAGGCTTCATGGTGGAAAGGCCATTCCTCAAGCTTTCTCAGCAGAGGGAAGATTGGAGTCTGTGGTAGGGGCTGAGGGAAGCAGATTCAGGATCCAGATGAGATGAAGGTACTAGTGTGAGCATGAAGTCTGTGTGGAGAGGAAGGCCCCAAAGGGTCAGTATCTGGGCCTGGATGTGTGTCTGTATGGCATGTGATTGTGTCTGTGTGGGAGTTACTGTGATCTTGGATCACATATCAACCTGACACCTTGACACACTTGGGTGTGGTGGCCGCTGAGGAAAGCCTGTCTGCAGAGCCTGACAACTGGCCTGAATAGATTCTGCTGACATTCTGAGAGGCAGCTGTGAAAGTGCTTTGCTTCTGTCCCAAGGAGCAGACATACCGATGGCCTTTTGAACAGTCTCCATCCGTCCTAGGGCTGAGGGTCCTTTAGAAAACACTACTTGCTGGGGTGTGGAAGTAGCCATGGAACCCTGGTCTGTCCTCACCCACCCAGAGCACTGTGCAGCCAGCAGCTCCCAGAGGACACACACTGAGCTCTGCCTCGAGGGAGTCTTGGCCTCTTTATTGACTTTATAGAGAGCAGAGCGGTGCTGGGCACTCTGGGGCTTTTGCTGCTAGCAACTGCTGAGCAGTCCCTGTCCTTCAAGAGTTCTTGATGTAAATAGCTCTCTCTTTGAAGATACTCAGGTGAAGCCCGAATGCCCACCTGCTGCTTTACAGGCAGTCTTATGGATACCCTACTGGTGACAAAGGTTTCTAGTTTCTCAGTGCTGGGTATGAGTCACAGATCTTACAGCAGAGTGGGGAGCACTGGGTGGGGTGGGGACCCTGCCTACCTGCTGTCTGCCCAGCTTCTCGCCATCCTGGGCCCAGTGCACTTACTCATCCCATCAGCCCCTCCCAGATGTTGGTCCAGCAGTGATATATACATGGAACCTGACCTCGGTGCTTTTCTATAGCAGTCGCTGTATCTATCTGGATGCATGCATGCACATTTATCCATATATATCCTACATACCCACACCTGTGCATACACACATACATGCATATGCACTATCCATATACAACCCCACACACACATATACAAAGACACACATACCTGCACTCACACACAACCCATGTACACCCCTCCATACAGACACAGGCTCATTCATACACAGTCATGAACACATATACCTGCACTCACACACACCAATATATGCCCCCACATTCACACACAAAACACCTGTTTACACACAGCTATATAAACATGACTACACATACACACCTATATACATGCATGCACATACCTATAGGCACATACACACATATACATGCACATACATACACAAACACACAATATCTGTATTCACATACATATAAAACATCTTTCCCACTTATACCCAGTACACGCATTCATACATATACACACATATACCCATCTGTACACAGGCATACCTATGTATACTTTCACAAACATACACACAGCCGCACACATAGCTATACAACTATACACACAACTATTCATACTCACGTACGCCATACACACATGCATACTTCCACACACACCTATACCACCCCTACACATACACACACACACATGCTCTTTCCTAGACTGCATTTCCAGAAAATAGGGGCGGGCTTTCTCTTTTGCACCCAATCTTCCTATGACATTTGTCACATGTGAGTTGACAGAGCAGGCTGTGCCAGTCAAGGCCCTCCCCCAACCCTCCAGGTATTTCATCATTGTCTGACACACCCCTGAGCCTCACTTTTTTCCTCTGCAAAATGAAATTTGCAGTGCTGCCTGAGGCAGGCAGCCTGCCTGAGGCAGGTGGTGAGAGTGGCCCGCTGTGCTTAGCTCAGCCAGCCAGCAAGAGCCCCGTGAGAAGAGGCTGAAGGGGGGAGTGCTGTCCCCCCAGGCCAGGCTGCCTGTTTCTGATTGGGAAGCTGGGAGGCATCAGTGCCCTGCCCTGGGCCCCAGTTTCCCCATCTGTAGCACTGGGTCATTCAGCATCAGCAACAGCAGTGTTTTTACAGTTAAGTCATTAGGTGCCCGTCAAACCTGTGCTGAATCAGTTGCTGAGCTTCATGCAACCTCAGAGAGTCACTGAATCAAAGGCCCATCTTAATGGACTTTTAAGTACACTGCTTCTTTCTTGTTAGCTTTCACTTCCTGTGCTATTCAAGGTAGTGTGCTGTCTCCTTAGCTCAGCAGTGGCTTCAGGTGGGGCAGGGCCTCCACAAGCACAGGGAACATGCCCCGCCCAGGTGTGTTTGCAGGCTGACTGCTGGGGGGGACTGGAGCAAATAATTCCCTCCTCCTGTGTGCTCCAGAGGCCCTTGTGGAGGGCAGGTTTCAGTATGAACACCACCAGCCACAGTGAGGAGCCATGCTGATGGGCCAAAGGACCAAGTCTGGAGGCTAGCACTAGCCTTGACCCCAGTTCTTCCCTTCACCTGTCCAGATCTTATTTTCTGCATCTGTAAAATGGGCTAGTGAAAGGAGCCTCCCACAGGGTGCCCTGAGGGTTAGGTAGAATACAATATGGGAGGAACCTGGCATGTCTCCTTGGTGTCTGGTGGTGGCGCCAGTGCTGATTATAATTATAGTGAGCAGCACTGCTCAGGGTTACTGTGGGAGCTGGAGACAGTATGCTATAGCAGGTACATACAGAACCTGGGGACAAGAAATGAAGGAGTCAGAGCTGATTCTAAGACAGGGACGGAGATAAAGCATGCCCTGTGACTCAGGGAATGAGAGGAGCAAGGGTCCTGGGGCCACAGAGCTGTTATCTGAGGGATGATTCTATCTTCTGAGACACACATCTTTGGCTGTGGAAACTGGGGCCGCCAGTATTTAGCTCTGGGCCAGGATGACTTTTTGTCATCACTGGACCAGCTACAGGGCTTCCTGCAGCCGCTGAAAAGCCTGTCACTGGCCGCTTGACAGAGACCACTGTTACCTGTAGCTTACTCACTCCAGGACCGTGGTTTGTCAGCTCGGTTGCAGGTCTTTATAGGTTACTATGCTGAGGTTAAAGCCCCAGGAAGAAGCAGGCTCCAGAACCTTCTCTGTATTTTATCAGCCCCTAGGTGCTCCACCAAGAACAGCACAGACAGGAAGACTGAGGGCAGAGGGTTTCTCACAGGCCCAAGATGACAGTGCCTTCCCACAGGGGCTATCCAGTCTTGCCTCAGTGGCTATCTTTACATATTTTTAATGGCTCTACCCTCAGCCTGACAGGGAACGGTAACAGGAGTATGAAGTCAACTTCTCCAAGTGAGATAAATGCCCATTTCTAGAACAGATGCCACACCCAGGCTCCATTCACCCCTCCTCTCCCTAGCCTCTTTCTGCCCCAAGTCCCAAACCCTGGCTGATCGTGGAGGGAAGAGGATTCTGAATTTGCAGCAGGGGGTCCTGACCAGCTGCTTTTCATGTCTGGAGAGAAATGAGAGTCTGGAATGGATTTAATTAGACAAAACTGAATACTCGTATATGCAATTGGCCATTAGCTGATTAAGTCCAGACATGGCCCCTGAAGGTGTGGACTTTGAGACACAGAGCAGCATGAGGGTCAGAGGAGCTGGGTCGTGCCTCCCTCCCCTTGGCTCCTATGTACTCTTTATTCAAGGGAAGGAGGCTTGCCCCTGCCCATCTCAAAGAAGACAATGTGTGTACCAAGCTCCTGTCTAGTAGAAAACACTAGCAAATTGTCTGTTGTTAATGGTGGGTAGAGGCTTGGCTGTCTCAACAGGGTGCTCTGGAAAATAGAGACCCCCTCTGGCTCAAGCACGGAAGGAAACAAAGGAGCAGAGCCAGGAGTGGCTGGCAGAAGGATGGTGTCAGGCCCAGTCTAATCTCCCTGGCCTGGAGATGCAGATGATAACCTAAACATCTAAATGACCAGGAAGCCACGGTCCCACCTCCTGTTGAGGCCAGAGGAAGGCTGCTCCTGCCTCCCTTCCATTAGACTTCTCAGCAGGAAGGACCCCTACACTTCAGACTTGGCTTCAGGTGGCCCCAGAAGATTCCCGCCCTTGACTCAAGGGGCTTGTGTTATGGTATCTGCCCAGTCAAGGCCACCTCTGCCTGTCTGGGTGTTCCTTCCTTAAACTAACATCTGAGCCAATTGATATGTCATCTCGCAAAGTGCTGCCAAGTGACAGGGATGTTCCTGCATTTCAGCTTGGAGCACCATTATTAACCTCCATCTTCTCTCAGCCTGGCTCATCTGGCTGCTGGTTTGTGCCCTGCTCAGGGGCTGGGCTAGTTCCTAATGGAATTGAACACTGAGATGTCAAGCTCAAGGAAAACCACTTGAACAGGGGACCAATTACACAGGTGTTACAGTGGGCGTGTGCTGTGCCACAGCACAGGGCAGAGTTCGGAAGGCTGCATCGATGCCCTCTGTAATAACACCTGTCTGCGTCAGCACGCACGTGCACCTTTCTTCTTGTCACTCTAGGAAGCAGACATCGTTACCCATTGTACAGATGGGAAATTAATTGGGAGGTTTGAAAGATTGCTGGCAATGCCCTATGAGATGCTTGCTTCAGGGTTCCCTTACCTACAATGCGGGCTGTTACACTTCAGCAGGTGTGCCTGGGAGTGGTTTTAATTTACCCTCATTATGATCAGAACTGAGTCTTCCCATGTGCTAGCCACCATTACATTTCCTTTTCTGTGGCCTTGCGCCATCTTTGAGCGCATTTAAAAACTGGGATAGTAAGGCTTTCTTCCTTATCAATCTCTAAAAGCAATTTTTGGTTTATCAATTATAAATATTTTTTTTGTATTTTGTTGTTTGTCTTTTAACTAAAATATTTATTTATACTTTATGATTTCTGGGTACTTTGCTTGAAAGGACTCCAGTAGGCCTTTTAAACATTTAAATAAATAAAACTGTGAAACCTAGGGTTAGGTAGACCCAGGCCATCTCTCTTTGCTTTCCTGGAAACTAAATAGAATTATACAAAATTTGTTTTGTTTTGCTTAGTCAGAAGCTCTTAAAGACAAAAATAAAATGTGGGGGAAAGTAACAGAGAGATGCTTTTAAACAAATTTCTGAAGAATAAGTAAGCAGAAGTGGCAATTGGTTTAGTAAAGGTAAAAAACTATACAGAGATGTATAGCTTCTATACTATACCAAGGTGGGGGAGGGGGTAGGAGATGGGAGTGGGGAGTAGGAGCTTTAAAAAGGGTACTATGTCTGTTTCTTTGCTTTTTCCTGCAAAACTCTAAGCTTAGGGCTGGAGAGATGTGGAGAGGGCTCAGCATTTCCACAGGACCCAAGTGAGGTTCCCAGCACCCAATCAGGAGGGTCAAAATAATCTGTAGCTCTAATGCAAGGGATCTGACATCCTCTGGCTTCTGTGGGAAGCAGTTCGAGCAAGCATGTGCACGCACGTGTGCGCACACACACATCCACTTAGAATTTAAAATTCATTCATTAATTAAAATAAATATTTACATATATTTTAAAAGCCTCATCAAAATTGTTGCATTTGAGCACAAGTCACTGTGGAGGCAAACTTCAGCACTACACCCAAGGGGTTATCCTGCTGTCCTGACCTGAAGGAGGAGCAGGTGGTTTCATATCCTCAGCTCACACACCTTGGCAAGTGCTAACACAGACAGCAAGATAAAAACGCTCAAGTGAGCACACACAACAGATGTATCTATGGAACGAAACGGTTCACTATGAAAAGAAATGATCAAAAAATAAGACAGAGCTTTGTGTTTTGGAAAGTAACATGTCACAGAAATGTAAAACAACCCAGAGCCTGGAAGATAAGTCGGAGGGATCTTTTCCGAGAGTAATAAAAAGATAAGATTGAAGGGAAAGGCGGGTGGGAGAGAATGGAGATGTCTGCCCTACATCACAGCTCATGGAACTTCAAAGACAGGCAGAAAGGGGAGAGAAAAAGCATCAGAACCGAAGAAGAGTCCTTGGCTTGCCAGACCATCAGATTGATGCTTGAATCACCTGCTTGAATGAAATCCATATCAAAGCACACGGTTGAGAGGTGCTTTGGAGGCAGATAAGTAAACAAATCCCCAAACCTTGAAGAGAGGCACACATTCACTCAGGGCTTAGAAGTCAGTGTGCTCCATTCTCAGTCCTGGTTTCACATGCAGGTAAACTAGTGCAACGGTAGGCTCATGATTTTGATGGAAAAATCAACCAGCTGTGTTGGTTTTTTTTCTCACCAGGGTGATGAACTACCTGGCAGAATTAACTTAGTGGAGAAAGTTTATTTGGGTTTGCATTTGGAGGGTGCAGTCCATCCTGATGGGGAAAGGGTGGGAGGGGGCATGGCTCACTGATGTGGCAGCAGGAGTCGGAGGCTGGTTGTTTGCTCATGGCTTGGCTGATCAGGAAACCGAGAACCATTGTAGTAGGGTTCTTTAGAGAAATAAATCCAATAGAATGAGTGTGTGTGTGTGTATGTATGTGTGTGTGTGTGAGTGTGTCAATGTGTTTGAGAGTATAAATGTGTGAGAGAGAATGTGTGTATGTGCATGAATGTGAGAACATGTGCAAGTATATGTGAGTGTGTATATGAGTGTGTGAGAGAGAGTATGAGTGTATACATGAGTATGTGAGTTTGAATGTGTGTATGAGTCTGTGTGTGTGTGTGAGAGAGAGAGAATGAACGTGTGTGCCTGAGTATGAGTGTATATGTATGTGAGTGTGTGAGTATGTGCATGTATGTGCATGTGAGTGTGTATGTGTGTGTTGGTGTGTGTATGGTTTATGTTAAAATAGTAACAGCAGCTGTCTCACAGTGGAGAGACAACCCATTAGTTGTTCAGTCCGCAAGGTTGTGTGTCTTGGCAATGCCAATCTAGCTCTAAAACCTGGAAGGTTTCCAAGAGCTGCTGGTCCTTAGTCTGTGATGGAAGCCTGGAAACACTAACATCAGCAAAGGAATTATCCACAGAATTAACACAGAAAATCAACTTAATTCTGCAGCAAGACAATAGGCCAAGGGTGCCTCCTACCATGCACTTCCTGTCTGAGCTGGTACACACACACACACACACACACACACACACACACACACACACGCACACACGCACACACGCACACACGCACACACACACACAGCAGCCTTCCCGAATTAGCTAATGCAATCAAGACAGTTCTCAGTGAGGCTTCCAACTCAGGTGAGTCTAATTTGTGACAAATTGACGTTACAACCATCTAGATCTATAATCCATATAACCCTCTCTCCTTCCCAGCAATCCCTTCCTCCATAGGTATTAGATCTATATACCAAAGCTTCCAGAACCTTCCAAAACAGTGCTACCAGCTGGAGATGAAAGGGTGAACCACAGGAGCCTACAGGAGCATTTCACGTTTACAATCTATGCCACAGGTCTTATAGCTAAACTGTTATGAACCGAAAGTAAAGATACAGAGTTTTTTGCTGGGCGCTGGGGAGCTGGGCACTGGAAGACATGCAGGACCCAATAGGTCCTGCCAGGACAGCAGGCTCTCTGATTCCTGCATTTTTGGTTGTGTGGCATGGTGCTGCCTGCGTACAGCTGCTCATCAGCACAGACCACCAAGGGTATGCTCTCTGTCTGTCCTAGCCTTGGCTACCTTATGTCCCAGAAGACAGAGCATCTAGTGTATCTGTGATCTGACAGTGGAAGACCTCCAGGGTTCATCTGTTCTCAGAACCCAGGTATGCAACCATGAAGGGATGGTACCACTCTCCTCAGAGTGTCACTGAGTGGTCAGACAAGGCTGCTTGCTCAAGTCTCTGCAGACCCAGAAGCAGAGAGAAGGGATTCTGACTCTCACCTGGCTTTCTCTGTATCCCCCACCTTTTATTTTCCAGCCCAGGGGATGGCACTGCCCACATTCAGAATTTATCTCCCTGCTCAGTTAATCCTTCCTGGAGGCACCCTCAAAGACACTCCCAAAGGTGTGCCTTGCTAGTGTCCTGGGATGACAAACTTAACCATCATATTGGAGAACAGGGCTTCTGTAAAGAAAGTGATCCATATATCCTAAGAGAACCTTTTTATTTTCCCAAACCCCTGGTATTTGCTAAACAGAGAAGCCTAGGATGTAGGCCAGACAGAGACTCTGGCTGCTTGGCTCCCAGCCACTGCTGAGCCTTTCGTGACCTTGGGAATTACCTTCTCCAGACTCTACTTCATCACTCGATTATGAGGACAGTGATCCTTCTCTGCTGTCGGGGTGGCAGGAGATGACATCTGTTATGCTCCACACAGTTCTGGGACCTGAGTGTTGTCCATCAGAGTCAACTCTCCCCTGAGACTGCTGTCAGAGGCATTATTCTGCTTTAGATGGCATGTGGGATCTTGACATGTGCTGTTCCCTGTATAGGACACCCTTACCCTATCCCTCACCTTTTATCCTATTTCTAGCTTAACCTTCTAGACTACCTATCTGCAGGGTCACCCCATAAAGATAAATGATTGCTAATGAGCAATGCCTTAGTTAGGGTTTTACCACTGTGAACAGATACCATGACCAAGGCAACTCTTATAAGGACAACATTTAGTTGGGGACGGCTTACAGATTCAGAGGTTCAGTTCATTATCATTAAGGTGGGAACATGGCAGCATCCAGGCAAGCATGGTGCAGGAGAAGCTGAGAGTTCTACTTCTTCATCTGAAGGCTACTAGCAAAATACTAGCTTCCAGGCAGCTAGGATGAGGGCCTTAAAGCCCACACCCATAGTGTCATGCCTACTCCAACAAGACCACATTCACTCCAACAGGACCATACCTTCTAATAGTACCACTTCCTGGGCTGAGCATATTCAAACCATCACAAGCAAGTATCCCACTTAATCCTGGTGATATCCCTCGAAGATGTATCATCTACTATGACTGATAAGGAAACTGAGACTTGGGGACCATGGTTACGATAGCTAGAGCACTACTCACACAGCTGCCTACCACTGATGCTGACTTCATGAGTCTCCCTTCCCCTAGCCTGCTCAATGCTTTAGCTATGAGTGCATCATCTGACTTCTGCATCCCTGGAGGGTGAGGCATGCTTAATCTTCTCTGGCCCCAGGTCCTGAGACTACAGTCTGAGCTCAGAGAGAGCATTGGCTGACCTGATCTGCCTCGGGCTCTCTGGTACCTCCTCTGCTCCCTGAGGCTCAGACTATCCAAAGTTCTGTGCAATAAAATATTCCTGAGGCTGTTGAGGGGGAAAGAAACAGCATTCGATTCTGTAATGAGTTGAAGGGGTTAAGAAATGACCTTTTCAAACTCAGAGTCCAGCCGACTGTTTCCTATCAGTCTGTCTATAGTCTGTCCATATTTTAAGTTCTTAAATGGCCCAGTTTGTAAGTCTTCACAGTTTAGGCTCTGTTGTAAAACCAGGCAGGGTTATGGATGGAGGGCTTCAGGCTAGGGAAATCATGAGGAGAGCTATGTCACCCAGGCCTGTTAGCTGAGGAGGTGGGTGAGGCCTAGTCCCCCCACACACACACACACATACACACACATTTCCCTACTCCATGGCTCAGTATAGCCTGAACCAGCACTAGACTGGCCCTGGGGAGAGAGGAGTCTGGGCTCTCTGCTGCAACAGAGCTGCCCTGTGTTGGGAAAAGCCACCTACATAATAAAAATACCCTGTGTGGGAGGGTCTCCTGCAGAGCTCCACAGCCAGGAAGTAGCCACTGGGCACTCCTGAGCCCTGGGTGTTCCACTTTAGAGAGCAAGCTGGCTTTTCAAAGTTTAAGGAAAATTTATTGAAAAATGATTGCAATAGCTGGCTGGCCTGTCCAGTCATCCTTCAGGGTGACCAGGGGCTGGGACATTCATTAGAACACACAGACACACACACCATGAAAGTCCCAGGTGGCACACAGCAAGTTTCGGGAGCATTGCAGGCAGAGCGGCGCACAGTGTCCTGGGGAAGGGCTGTGGCCACTCACACACAAGACATCAGAATGTTAGTGGCCTGCTATGGCCTCTCAGATGCTCTTTCTGAGAGCTTGGTACATGGGCTGCTCTTACCTGTCACGGACCACTCTCATTCTGCACACACACTACTGCAGGTGCTTCTGAGGTACAGCCTTGTTTGAGAAGCATCCAGCCAATCCCACCAAGGGCAAAACTTGACCCAGGTCACACAGAGTTAGGGATACACCAACCTGTGCCCTTCATTTCCCTCTGAGTGTTTCATAATGGAGACATGCATCAGGATTCAAGAGAAAACAGGATAACTTTCATTAGGTTTGTCATGGTTTCCTATGACTCATACCACAAGTCATTCCTGCTTGCTTTCTCTTGCTGTGATAGAACACTGATCTTGGGAGGAAAGGGTTTATTTGGCTTACAATTCCATGACACAGTTCATCACTGAGGAGAGCCAAGGCCTGAACTCAAGTAGGGGAGGAACTGGAGGCTGGAACTAAAGCAGAAACCATGAAGGAGTGTGTGCTGCTCCTGGCTTGCTCAGTTTGCTTTCTTATACTGAGGCCCACATGCCTAGAGGTGGCTCTGCCCACAGTGGGCTGGGCCCACTCTTTTAAGCATTAACCAAGAAAATGCCCCAGACTTGTCTGAAGGCCAATCTTATGGGGGCATTTTCCCAACTGAGAGCCTCTCTTCACAGATGACACTAGCTTGTGTTGAGTTAATTAAAAACTAAGCACACAGCCTACTCATGGAAGGCACTGAGAAATGACTGGGTTTTATCTGTCATTCCACAGATGGATTTCCTACTCTACTGACCCTCATCCTTGTGGTATCAAGGCTCCAGGGGCCACTGACCCCCTGGGCTTGCTATTCCTCTTTGTATGGCTGGGACCCTCTTGTAAAGTGACCTTGAGGGGTCTCCTGCTCTCTTTGGCCTAGTCTTTGCTGTTGCTTCAGTGGGTGTCAGACCAATGAGCAGCTAGATCTTTCTCACATGTATGTGTATGTACATATATGTGTGTGTGTGTGTGTGTGTGTGTGTGTGTGTGTGTGTATACACGCACAGGTAATTTATGTGTGTGCATGTTCATGTGTGAGTACTTATATTTGGGTTAACATGCATATGTGTGTGCATACGTATACAGGCATCTCCACCTTATTTTTCTTAAAATAGTCTGTCTTTCGTTGAACACAGTTTGCTAGTTGTCTAGACTGACAGTGAGCCCCAGGGATCCTCCTGTCTCTACTTCCAAGCAGAGGGTTTACAGCCAGGCACCATTATATCCAGTCTTTTTATGTGAGTGCTGGGGATTGAACCTGGATCCTCTTATTTATGTGAAAGCACTTTATGGACTTCTCTGTCTCTCCAGCTCTGCAGACCCTCCTTTGAGGCAACCAGAAGATGTGGTCGATTGTCCTGACTCACCTCAGATCACAAGAAGTTGATTTGTTTTCAAATAAAGTTAAAAATAGTTGCTCACAAAGCCTTGTAGCTTAAGGATCTGTGTGTCATTCCATTCAGCTCAATAACCACTTACTAACAAACTCCCGTGCTCAGGCCATGGTTCAGTGCAGTCTCAGAGGGATGAAAACAGTGCATGAATGGCATACAGTGGCCATCCCTGCTCTGACAACTTCCTCTCTTTCCCAAATGTTAGTAAGACTCAGGGTGTACAGCATTCAGCTTGGGCCTCCTATGTCTAGCCTATCAGGAAAGAGAAAACATGGACTCTGGTTGGGCCCAGGAAGGATTTGGACACACCCATCACTGCCAGCAGAGGAGTGGCCAGTCTCCAGAGCTAGGGCCTTCCAGTGAATGGTTATGGATCTCTGCACAGTTCCCAGCACCACTCTTTTAGAATAGTCTCTAAGTTTATTTCTTGAGAAGGAAAGAGCACAGGCTACACCCTAGAGTCCTGCTTTTAACTGCCCTAATAATATACTTCCTCCAGCAAGGCTGCACCCCTCAAAGCCTTCCTCCCAAACTGTGCCACCAACTGAGGACCAAGTGATTAGACACTGGAGCTTGGGGGGGGGCACTTAAACTACCATATGTGGCTTCTGTGAGATAATACTCTAAAATATATGGCCTGGGCTGTAACATACATGGATAGGACAAATTATTGAAACCACTGACTGCATTTGTAGATTGCTTTTGGCAGGATGGCCATTTTTACTATATTAATCCTTCTGATCCATGAGCATGGCAGATCTTTCCACCTTCTGAGGTCTTCTTCGATTTCTTTCTTCAGAGACTTGAAGTTCTTGTTGTCCTACTACAAAGGCCTATACTCAACAAAATTGCAAAATCTGGAGGAAATGGACAATTTCCTAGACAGATATCAAATACCAAAGTTAAGTCAGGATCAAATAAACCATCTAAACAGTCCCATAATGCCTAAAGAAATAGAGGCAGTCATTAAAAGTCTCCCAACCAAAAAAAGCCCAGGTCCAGATGGGTTCACTGCAGAATTCTATCAGACCTTCAAAGAAGACCTATTACCAATACTCTTCAATCTATTCCACAAAATAGAAACAGAAGGAACACTACCCAATTCCTTCTATGAGG
>CM052711.1:2515194-2582255 GCA_028551405.1 Uromys caudimaculatus | reverse complement strand
GTAAGTGCTGTTCACAGAGTGACCACAGCATGTTCTCTCAGAAGTTCTGCCTCTGCCATGAGCCTGAGAGGCTGCCTCAAGATCTGGGTCCTTCACAGCCAAGCCACAGCAAGGGCCCTGCCTCCTATCACAATGGCATCAAGTTTCAATGTGAGTGCCTGAGGGACAACCCACGTTCAAATCAGAACATTTGCCTTAACACACCTCTTAGGCCCACCTCCCGTTTTTAGAGTGATGGTTTTCATCTTGAACAATTTGACATGGATTTTGAATAAAATATATTAATGTTTTTCCCTACTTTTAAAAAGACAGCAAAACCCACAACCAAGAGTTTCCTGAATGACTATCAACAGCACTGGGTTCTCACTCTGCTTCACTGATAGTGTGCAGAGCTATTGAGGAAGAGCCTCAAGCAGTCCTACTCAGTGTTAACCTGCAGGCACTGAGTCAGACTCTACAGGACTGCCATCCTGTGTCTTATTAAGATCCAGTGATCATAAAGTCCAAAGAGCACTTCTCTCTTTGCAGACAGTGGAACTTAATTCTGGGATGCAATCCATTATGTGAAGCCAAAGTCAGGACACGGAGAACCTCCCTGGCCACAGCAGTACATGGTGTTTTTAAGGCCATCCCTTCAGTCCCCCATTTCATTACATTACAGAAGGGCATGGCAAAATTAATGATGACATTGTTTAAAATCCCAAATAACTAATGCTCATTTCAAATGCATTACTAATAAAGGGCTGAGCATTAATTGTGTCATTAATCTTTAATGGTTAAAACAAAGGGACAAACCCATAAATAGGTTTTGTTTTATTTTTTTAACTAATCAACTAGACTACAAACAAGAGACAAAACTAACTCATGCTACCTTTGGGGTAACAAGTGGGATTCAACCTTATTGTCTACATACTTCCTGATAAGTTTGCTAAAAGTATAAACATTGTAGTTAATTTCTAGTACTTAGCCAACCAATAGTTGTATTTTTAGAAAAGCAAAGAAAAAAGGTCTCAAGTTCTGTAAGGGGAGCCCCACTAACTACCACTACCACATACACTGGCTAACAGCTAGATCCTAGAGGTATAAAGTAATTTTCTCTCTAGGCCATCATCCTTAATAGGACAAAGCCCGTGTACTCACCCAACTTGCAAACATAATGCCATTCAGTATTCTGTGTGGTTCCAAGAATTTATAATGACAGTAGAACTTTGGTTGGCATTGAGTGTCTTGCTTCCTTCCTTCAGTACTGGCTAGGCAGTTGCTCCTGGAACTGGGTCAGAGGTCAGAGGATCCTAGGGCTGACGGTGACTCAAGGCCTTATCTATCGTGCTTCCAGAACTGTCCCGGAAGTTGTCCCAGTGGATGAGGTGATTGACTGTGGCCCAGGAGCCATACTCAAGAGTCTATCTACAGCAAGTGGAGACTACAGAGGAAGGTGCTCCTCTATCATGTTACATCAGGGAGCAGGGAAAGGTGAGACAACAGAGCACCTGATAATCCACACAGAGAGCTAACAGCCAATCTCCACTAGCTGCTGAGACTGACTGAATCAGATCACTTGAATTAACTTCAGGATTATTATGGCAAACTACTTACTGACTCTTCCAGTGTAGTCTTACGGATAGGTTTGCCTTTCAGTAATAAACGGCTTCTCTGGAAGAGTTCAACATCAGCTGAGTTATTCACACAGGTGTCCCACATTAGACTCTTCCCTGTAACCATTTTTTACACTATGGTTTTTCTCAGTGAGTCCTTTCTTTACTTGAAGGCTTCAGCCAGACTCCCTCTGACTGACCACAAATACTTACTCTGTTGTCTAGGAAATTGCACCCATTTCAATGGTTGCCCCCTACATCTTAGAACTTCCCAGCACCCCACAATTGTCTGCCCTGTGTCTCCCCGATTACCAAGCCAGCTGCTGAAGTTACTAATGCCCAGCTTACCTGCCTCTTTCTGGCTTGTGCTGCCCATCCCAGGCCATCAACATCTCTCTTGCAAGCATGGCAGCTAGAAAGAAAGGAGATCCACCTGCTGGCAGGGTATGCCTTGCAAGGGGTGCAGGTTCCATTGAGCTAACATTCCCATGGACAATTCGGGACGCTATCACTTAGAAAATGAGACAGTACAAAGCCCAGCTGATCTTTCCCTTGAATGTCACATGGTCGTAATTCATATAGTTGGAGAGTTAAGCATTTGCTCCAAATTCCACACACAGCTTCAGAACTTAAAGCTCCTTCCCTCCCTTCCTCCTCACAAGCCCATAGTCACACAGAACCACTGTGACACTTGTCAGCAGCTGTCCAGCAGCTGTCTAGAGGGATGAAGTATCAAGACACATGTGTTTAGATCTCAAACTTTTTATTTAAAAAAATACCCAAAATAAGCCTAGAAAAAAATCAGAATTATCTACGTAGCAAAAACAGGTTCTGGGTTTTTTTGTTGTTGCTGTTGTTTTTTTTTGTTTGGTTGGTTTTTTTTTTTTTTTTTTTTAATGAGAATAAGGCAATAAAACCCACTGAGTAAAAGATATGGGACCTTGGGATGTCTCTTTCCCCAGAGGTCTTGCACAATACCGCCTGTGTGTGGACATCTTATTCTCTGGCTTTTAAACTCCACTTCTGTGTAGAACAGCTGTGAGAGGAACCACCATGTTCCGCCATGGCTACAGGTCTCAGAAAGCAGCATCCATGTGTGGACTCTCCACTAAGGTTCAAATTACAGAACTCTTCTGGAAGCCCCAGCTACGTCATTCACTCGAATTAGGTCACTTGAAATGTGAAGTATGGTTTTGCTGATTCCCTAAGGACCATTCATAGGAAGGTTAGTCCAGAGCCCCCAGTGCAGTACATTGAAAGTGGTCATCAAAGTATCACAGGATTTCTCAGAAAGACATCTCAAGGACTGCAGGCCTATCCCTAACTAGGACTTCCATGTCAAAACATATGTCTGCCACACCAAATCTTTGGTAGGGAAGAAAAATCCAAACAGGTTTATGGGAGGTTCTAGAACAAATGTCACAAGTATAGCCTGGAAAAACCTGAGACTGCTCTGGACTGTAACTTTTGCATCAGGAAGCTTCTGGGGGTACATAAAAAATATTTGAGGCTCCAAAGCTAGATGTTTGGCTTGTACATTTGCTGTGATTGATCAAGCTGCCAGTCTTGGAATAAAGTGTCCTCAGCAGAAGATGAGTGTCCTGGAGTGGAAGGTGGTCCCTCAGGGACTGTTCTGGAGTGTAAGGTGGTCCCTCAGGGACTGTCCTGGAGTGGAAGGTGGCCTCTCAGGGACTGTCCTGGAGTGGAAGATGGTCCCTCAGAGATTGTCCGAGATTGGATGGTGGTTCTTCAGGGATGGTCTCAGAGTGTTAGGTGGTCCCTCAAGGACTGTCTAGGAATGGAAGGTGATCTCTTGGAGGATGACCTGGCCTAGCAGCCATAGACAGTTAAAGAACTGTGTATGTCTGAGCCCAGGCAATGCCCACATGTGAATAGCAGTACAGGAATCCCAAGACAGACAGGGTCACCCACGGCCACCCTGTGTGAAGAGACAGAGAGGAAGAGTAGTTAGAATACATAGGTCCTCCCTCATGGGCAAAGTGTCCCCCAAGGAGATGGCACCAGAAACACAGGCCTCCAGAAAGCCAGCTTTGTCTGGACCCAGCAGGTGGGGTCCTGTGTTCTGACCAAGGTCACTGTGAAGCAATGGTTACATTCCTGCAAAAGCAAACTCACTTAGAAACAGAGCATGCTTTTAAAGAGCATGTCCTAAGGAGACTAAAGCAAAGGACCAGAGAGAAGATGCGCTTGTGGGTACCAGAGTCACTCTCCAAATGTAGACCAGCTGTTACATTGAACACGATGTCACATTTTAGCATATAGAAAGGAGGACCCTAAATTAAATATTAGATTTCAAAACTCAGAACATAGGACTGGAGAGATCGCTCAGCAGTTCAGAATGCTGCTGCTTTTGCCAAGGTCCAGAGTTCAGTTCCTAGCACCTACATGGTGACTTCCTGTAACTCCAGGTCCAGGGAATTTAATGGCATATTCTGGCCTCCACAGCCACTGCTGCATGTTCTGTACATTGTCTATACTCAGGTACATACACACAAACACTCAGGCACACACACGTGCACACGTGCACAAATGTATACACATGTATACACATGCACACATACATGTACACACACTCAGGAACATACAGACATTACACACATGCATACATGCATACACACATACACACACATGTACACATACATGTATACACACTCAGGAACATACATACACATACACATGCATACATATATGCACACACATTAACATACACTCAGGCACACATGTATACATACTCACACATAAATGCACACATATGCATACACAAGTACACACACAAACATACACATGCATGCACACATGTGCATACACACACATACATACACACTGGATAAATAAAAATATCTTGTGAAAGAGAACTGTTGAAGTTTGGGTCTGGAGGGATGGTTCAGACATTAAGAGCACTTACTGCTCTTGCAGAGGACATGGGTTCAGTTCCCAGATCCCATATGGCACACAGCTCATGACTGTTTGTAATTCCCATTTTCTTCTGGCCTCTATTACCAGGTGTGCACGAGCGCGCGCGCACACACACACACGCACACACACACACACACACACACACACACACAGTACATGCATATATGCAAACACATGCATATAAATAATAAATAAATAAATAAATAGATCTCTGAAAACAAACCCCAGAGCTTAAAGCAACTCCTTCTACAACATGCACACCTTAAGCTATCTGATCTATTCTTGTTTTTAATATCAGTGTCAAACTTTCTTGGGAACATTAGAGAATTGGAGGTGCTGTAGACTATCAGAAGTCAAACTCTACAGATTCAGTCCAGGCCACCTCAGCTAAGACAGGCACACACAATAGGGCTTACTACAGTCTTTATCCTACGTACTAGAGATTACAGCATTCGGAGTGTACAAAGCCCATGTAAACTGGGGCACATGGGATGAGCAAGAATTTGCCAGATGGAAAGGATAGGGACAGGTGAGAGTAGCTCAGGTCGCCAAGGGACAGGGCTCATGTGACACAGGTACTGCATAGGGCTGAGTGTAAGCGGTAGGGGTATGGGTGGGAAGGAATTCTAATGACCATCAGCTGCCATTTTTATTAATATGAGCTCTCTGTGTCACGGTGCCAGTCTCATGTTCAAGCCCTGACGATTCTGCCAATCCACCCTTGACAAAGTCACGAATCTCAAAGATTAGATGGGTGTTATGCAAACAGCCTAACTATTGTACTTAGAAATGCAAGTGGAGTGGTCCAAAGCCCTGCATGGTGACAGAAATGTGGTGGGGACTAGAGAAAAGGTAGTGGTGATGGAGGTAAAGACCATGGAAATGCATCTCCCGAAAGACCAGCGTAACAGCAGGGACACTGAACTCCGGACTTCTTCCCAACCTTCCTGTAGACCGGCTTCCACGCAGCATCAGATGACGGTCCACCCCATGCCTGCTAATGTGAGAGTCACCCATAGTGACTAAAACCAGTGCCTACAACTTTAATGGACTAAACCAACTGAGATATATTCTGTGATAGTTTTGCAGGCCATAATTCTGAAATCAAGGTATGGGCAGGGCCACGCTCCTTTTGGAGGTTCCAGGGGAGTCTTATTCCTTGGCTCTTCCAGCTTTCAGTAGTTCCTGGCCTCCCTGTGGCTCACAGCTACACCATTCTAATTGTGCCTCTGTCTTTGTGTGGCTGCCTGCTCTTGTTTCTGTGTCCTTGCTTCTTACCTGAACATGAGCCACTGACGCTCTGTCCAGATGCCTTCACTAGCTACAGCTGAAATGACCATACTTCCAACAGATGACATACTCAGAGGTTCCAGGAACACATGAACCTGGGAGGACAGTTCAGGAAGGTTGGGTTGTTGCAGGATTTTCCTTGTCCAATTAGGGCAATAGGAGCCCTGTGATTGAACAGGGAACAGGGAGGTGGAGCTAAAAGTAACACAGGTGAGAGCCTGTTGGGGGAGAGGGGAAGGAAGATGGCAGCAGACATAAACTGGCGTAGCGACACGGATGGTTATGTTATCATAAAGGTTAGAAGTTTGGGATAAGTTATCTAATCTAGGTGGGCAGCTTTTATCATTATCAATTGGCTCTGAAATTATTGTATTAGCATCTTGTAAACTGTGTTTTTATTGATATATGCTTAAGAATTTTAATTCTACTGGGTAATTGAGTGATGAGATGGCTGACCGTGGGGTGGGCGGTTGTTGTGTGGGCCTGGTAGCAAGGGACTCAGGAGCTCCGGCACAGAGAGACAGCCTGGCTGAGATCACCAGGCTGAGCTCTGCAGCCCAGCGGTTACCAGTACTAGCTCGGGAACGTGCCGGTTCCTTCTTTTTAATAATATTTCCTGCAACATTGGTTATTTTTCTAAGCCTGCAGGAGGGTTCTGTGAATCTGAGCACCTGCCGCTCTCTGCAGTCTAGTTCAGATGCAGTTTGAAGGCACCTGCTCCTCAGTGGGTTCAGAGTAGGACAGAAAGATGGTGCTTCAGACACAAGAAGTGCCCCCAGACTTCAGTTGTGTTTGGGGTGAGGCATCAGTGGGTATTTGGTCAACATAGAGCCCCAAGGCCACCTGCAGACATGGGCATGTAGGTAAGTTTCACTTATACAAAGCTGAGTCTAGAACTATTATTGATGATTTTGTTTGTCCAAAGCCACCTCTGGGAAATCTTTACCTGTAAGGGGGAAGGGTCCTCCATCATGGGAAGGTGGGTTCTAAGGATCCCCCTGCTTTTATTATATATAGCCTGAAAAGAGGCAGCTGGACAGCTAGGCAGCACTCGGTCATGATACCTTAGTAAAGAGTTGGTTTCCCCATCTACTTAGTGAGAGCACAAAACAGATTTTGAAGGATACACAACATCACACGCCTATCATTGAAGCTACTTGGAGCTGGGGTGCATTACATAAATCCAAGAGTTTGAGAATGCCTGGGCAACATAGCAAGATCCTCTTATCCAACAACCAACAATGACAATCAAAGACATGACCTCAAGCCATCTTTCCAACTTTGCCAGCAATACCCCACTGTCTGTGTGCCTGGCTTCTGCTAGACCTGAACATCACAGGTTACCTTCAGCCACAGTCCAACCAAGGCAGTGCTAACCCAGCCCTGGTGTGGCCCAAGGGGTGGAAGTATGGCTGGGCAGAGCCTCCTCCTCAGATGAGGATGGCAGCACTCTGAGGACCGCTGTGATGTTTAGTCACACAGGTTTGTCAATCATTAAAAGATGGAGCTGAACGGGTCTGTCCTGGGATAAGATGCTAGTCTCCCTCTGTTCCTTCCCAGCTTGTTCGATTCAAGAATGTAGAAACTTCTGGGTTTTTGACAGCTTGACATCACTACCTAAACAAGTGATACTTTAAACAGATAATCACTGGCAACTGGAACTGCTGTGACTAGATTGTAAGGCTGTGGAAACATTTAACAGGGCCGACCTGGCAGGCAGGTGCACTTAATTCATGGAAGCATTGAGAGTGCAGCAGAGTCACTTGTGACGCAGAGTCACTTGTGATGATCAGTGCAGTTGGAATAGGTGGTGTTAGTACAGTTAATACAGTTAATGCAATTAATATGGTTAATATGGTTGAGGTAGTGACACAAGATTTGGGGAGCTGTGCCGTGACTACAGTCAACAGGAGGGAGACAGCTATGGAAAACCAGGCAGAGACTTTACCTGAGGTTATTATGACTGAGTTGTTCTCTGAGCAGTTTTAAAGGTCTGAAAAGAAGGGACAGGCTGAGAAATATGAGTAAACAGCTGTTACCAAGAGGGGTCCCCAAGAAGTCAAAGTATGAGTCTCTGGGAAGGGGAATAAAGAATCAGAAAAAGGGGAGGGTCTAATGAAACACTGTTGGAAAGGTAATGTCTCAGGGCTGGGGAGAGGTCTCAAGTCAGTAATGTCTTTGCCTCATGAGCATGAGGACCTGAGTTTGATCTCTACAACTCTTGTGAAAATAGAAAATTATGGCATGCATGCCCCAGGATCACTGCCAGAGCAATGAAAGATCTGTCTCAAAAGAAATCAAGGTTTGAGGAAGACAGTCAGGCTTGAGGGATGACACAGCAGTTAACAGTACCGACTATTCTTCAAGAGGATCTGGGTTCAATTCTCAGCACCCACATGGCAGCTCACAACCATCTGTGCCTCCAGCTCCATAGGATCCAGTGCTCTCTCTGGCAGACACCAGGCACACATGTGGTACACAGAAATACTTTCAGGCAAAACATGAACACATAAAATATTAAAACAAACAAACAAACAAACAAACCAACTGACATCCAAGCTTCTCCTCTGGCCTCCACACACAGGCAGATCATACGTGCATATCTGTAAACACCAGTGTACCTCTCACACAACATACAAGGTGGAATGGTTCTTTCAAAAGCCACATTCTACCATTTACTGTTTCAAGAAGATAAATGTCTGGTGGCCACCTGGTGAACATGATCTGCAGGAACATGGTCCTCCTGCCCAGTCTCTCGGTACCATGTGTTCTGTCCATGTGTGAAGATTTAAAATGTGATGGCTCTGCTCAACTTACAACGATCACACTCTCAGGTAACCCTTCTCTCCTTTTAAACTATTATTCACTGTTATCTGCAATTAATATGCCTTAGCTTCTTTTCTTCATCCATGCAGGCAAGTGTTCCAGCCAGAGGCCCCTGTACCTGCTGTTCACTGGCCCTCCAGCTCCCCAGTGCTCACGGACCACCTGCTGGTGGACAGTTTTGCTGAGGGTTGAATAATACCTAGGACCTTTACAGATAGACTCATGGCCTCTACAACTGATAGACCTCTTTTCTGGTTCCATGAAGCAATGCCACCATGAGCCTCAAAGTCATTAGGAAAAAAGCCATTAGGCTCAAAGGAAACAAGGCTTGCTTCCCAATGCACATCCCTCTGCTTAGGGTGCAGGGTCCCAAGCCTGTGCTGGTTAAGGTCAGAGTGAGGGCTGACACAGTCACCATCCTCAAAGAGCCTCTGCCAACAGGGTGGCTCAGTTATGTTTGTCCAACAGGAAGACTGAATAAAGAGGTGATTCTAGGAGATGACAAGAAGAGGGTGGGTTTAGGGGGTTGATGGGTTTGAGGACTAAAGAGCAGATTCTCTCTCACTGAGGCCACCCCTAGGCAGAACTCTGAGAGCTGACACTGAGCAAGGACATGAGAGGCTACACCAGTGTTAAAGACTGGCACACCCACCAACTAGTAAAGAGGCATCTTTATAGTTCTCAGGTTAGAGGAAGGCCTCTCTTTCCTTAGAGTTTACCTCAGCCACAGTCGAGTTTGCTGGCTTGGGATCTGAGAAACACAGGTGTCCTGCTTAGACTCTCTCTGCACCTCCCGAGAGGTTTAATGTCATCACGCTGTTAATTATTCAAATGCCTCTTTGCATGGCTGCTTTCACTGGAAGTGCAGCTCCCAGCAGCACATTGTGTTTAACGATGTTCAGATCTGATTCGGGAAATGGCGAGGTGCTTCATTTAAATCCTATTTACTCCAGTGGCTGCAGCCAGATCGCACGAGCCATTCATCAAATGGTCTTGAGCCCTAGTCCCTTCCTCCCGGGCTAAATTTAGATCTTTAATAAGTTGTGGGGCCCGAGCCTTTTCCTGGCAGAGGGTGGGTTACTGATCCAGGGACAGGCATGTGAAAAGCACAAAGCTGTCCAGGCATCGATGCCCATGAACTGCTGGGGCCATTCCAGACACTCAGGGACACAGATGGATGTTCTGAGGAACCTGTTCTTCCTACCTTAGGGTTCTAAGAAGAATGTTGGACCTGAATCCAGGTTTTAGACCCATCCTTTCGTGAGAAAACACACACACACACACACACAAAACCAAATGGTTCTTGTGTGTAAGGAAGATGAATCCATGTACCCAAGGTACTGTGTTTAAAGGCAGACAGCAGGGTCCCACCCTGTAGCTTCTGAGGAGGCAAGGCTCAGACCTGAGACTGAGCTTTTAACAAGTTCCCTGGGGCTGTGGATCTTGTGAGTGTAGGGACCAGAATTGTTCCAGAGACTCCTCAGGACGCTGAGAGAAGGGCTTTTGCCATAGCTGTGCATCAGTAGACTACAGACAGGCATTCCTTATGCTCAAACTGTCTGTAGCTCTATCCAGTTTCACAGCTTGTCTCAGCAATGAGGTGTGCACCGAGTCCCTTAGCCACATGAAGACCAAGGATCAAAGAAGGCCAATCTCTCCTCCAAAGAATAACAACTAGTGGACCATCAACCCAACTTGCAGCTTCAGAGTGCACCTGGCTACAGGACTGAGAAAGACTACTTGCTTCAGGGTAGGGCAGACCACTGGCTACAAGCAGGCCTGCCTCCCAGCCTAGCCTCACCTCCTGGCCTAGCCTCACCTCCAGGCCTAGCCTTGCTTCCTTTAAATCCTATGCTAGTCTCTGACCCCAGGTACCCAAGGTCATTGGTGGGAGGCCACAGAAACAATAGCACTTTGCATTTTCAGACATCTGCTATCACTAATTCTTGTGGGCACCTCTGTTTCTGAGGCCTACACAGCACTATAAAGGGGACAAAGAAACTGTTGTAAATACCTGTGTCCTGCTCCTCCATTAGTGTTGGATTCTGTCTGTGGGGATGAAGGGTTGATCCCAGGTGCTCAGATGGCCCTTTAACGATACTGTCAAGGTTATAGTCTTTTTTTATGGTCCTTTGACTCCTGTTATGGCCTGAGCCTCCTTAGGGGCTTCAGGTGGGAGACAGAGCAGGGTGCTGGGGACCCCTTAGGGAACATCCTGCCACCCTAAGGAGGAGTCTCTTGTTAGGTGCTGTGTGCCAGTTTGAAACAGCACCCACAGTGGCCTATATAAATCACCTTGTTCACAGTCAATTTCACAGGCTGATGAAGCCAGCCTCTGCGGATTGCTCATCCTGTCCCAGCTCCTGGCACAAGCAGCAGGCACTTTCCAAAGCACTCACTACCATAAAGTAGAATGACTTCATCTGACACAGAGGAAGCAAGGAGAACACGCCAGAGTCACTTATCCTTATTCTGACAGGAAAGCAGGAGGAGCCAACAGACACATCTTCTCTCTCCAAGGCCAACAGGGTGGGGCATGTGCTTCCCAAGAAACTGTCCCCAGTACTTGTTGCTACTCCAGCCACTGTGGCCAAAGGCTGCCCAGTCACCAGCCTTCCCAGCTGTTTCTCCTCCCTCTCTTGGGCTATTCATACAGCCTCAAAGATTTTGGTTCATTGTTAATTCATAATCAAGCGATGCAACCCGGTAGGCGTTGCCTACTTAGCAAATGAGCTATGGAAAGCTGCCTCCTGACACAGAAGGCCACATGCTGAGGGTGCTTTATCTGTTCATCCACATCTGTACTGGGCCACCTTACCCACAGGCAAGCTTATCAAGACCCCAGTGGATGCCTGAGGCAGTCCCTTTCTTCTCCACACATGGCTACAATACAGTTCAACTATAAGTCAAGCACAATCAGAGATGAACAACCAACAGCAAACCGAAACAACGTAACAGCATACAGTAGTACATCTGGCGACTGTGGCTGCTCTCTGTTAGTATCCCGATACTCTGGTCATTCTTCATCTTGTCATAATGGGAGACAATCAAGGCCTACCAGGTAAGATGATGACTGGGAATGACATGGGTGAATAGTGTACCAGGAGGCTGCTGTTGGTGGATGGGTCAGGAGAGGGGCCACTTGCTTATGCAAAATCTGGGACACTGGGTCAGTGACACTAACATAGTGTGGACACACAGGCCAGAGAGGTGATCTCTGGGTGGGATAGGGCAAAACTACACGATGCTTCCTCACGGATCTCAGAGACATTCACAGCCAGAAACTTATGAGTTATTCCTAGGATTCCCCATTTATTATATATTTGGACTGAGGTTCATTGCAGCAACTGAATTCTCAGAAGGAACCCATATATGAGAGCTGAGGAGATGGCTTAGTGGTAAAATGGTAAAATGTTGTTTGCAAGGATGAGGACTTGGGTGATATCCCCAAGTGGTGGCCTGTGTCTGTGACTTCAGCACTGGGCAGGCAGGCAATAGGATCCCTGGGGCTTGAAGGTCAGCCTCGCTGTGTCAGTAAACTCTTGTCTCAAAAGGAAGGCACCCAGCAATGGTGTGTGGTCTACACACACACACACACACACACACACACACACACACACACACACACACAGTGAGCAGACATAACATTTTCCTGAGGGATGAGGAGCAGCTTTCCTTCTTCCCAGGACATGCATGTCAGAGAATGAACAATGTGCAGAAACATTCTCACTTAAAAAGCTTCAAGTCCCTACTCCAGGTAAACTAACAGTACAAAGGACCTGAGCCAGAGTCTGCTGGCTCAGACATTCACTCAGTCTCTGACCCCAGACCCTGGGATGTAGTCAGTGGAAAGAAACATTCATGGTCTAGGTACCATCTGTACTCCTGGTTCTGCCTGGGAGAGAGGAACCTGGTGTATGCTGATCACACACATACTCAAGATGGCAGGGCAGAGACGTCTACCACTCCATTCCCACCTCTGTCAGTACATCCTCCAGAAGGATGTTGAGAGGAAGGAAAGCACAATCAGAACCATGCACACACATCAGAAAGGGGGGGGGGGCGCAAATGCATCTGACATGGTCCATGCCTAGCACAGCTGTGAGAGTAAAGATTTCAAATAACTTGACTTGAATTCTGGAACAAACAGAACAGCATGCTCCCTGCAAAAGCAGCAGCAGCACCAGGAGCTGCTTCCTGGAGTTCTCAGCACCACAGTGGATTAGGAACCGAGGCAGCCACTGGGGCAAGGAAGGGCATGTTCCTGACTTCTGTCAAGGATGCTGTGTCACCAGCCCACTTGCTACGTCTTCAGGAGTTTGCCTTGCTCACAGGTACACTAAGGAACAGGACAGAGTTGAAAGCTGAGGCTCACAGAAGAGAACTCTCCCTTCCAGCAGCCACCATTTTTATTCCAGGAATGGTGCTGGGCTCAGCAGTACCGACATTGCCCTCTCCTGCCCACTCCAGCATGGCCAGTGGCAGGCTGGCTATGGTTTTCCTTGGAGGGTACTGAGTCAATGATTGATCTCAGTGCAGATTGGAACCAAAGCTGCCTGAGTCCCAGAAAGTCCCCAGATCAGCTCAGAGAAATGTGGGTTCAATGTCTACCAATGCTATTTGGGAATAGTTCAGCTCAAGATCCTGGAGCACAGGGGAGGGAGAAGCAGAGGTAAAGACAGGGTCCAGGCTCAGGGAACGTGATGGCAGGGACACTGTCCTCAGCCTGTCCTCTCATTGACAAAGAGCTGTAGCTGCTCATGCTCCAGGGTGCTGATACTAGGCATGGGTTTGGGGAGGCAGGTGGAAACAGGCCAGGATCCAGGCCCCCTCTCTCTTCAAAATACATCAGAACTCCCCAGGGAGTTATTTCATTGTCCAGTGAAGATGAAAGGACCCTGCAGGGCCCTCCCGTCAAAGCCATGCACCTCAGAAACAAAGGGCTCTGCTGACAGTCACACAGTTTTCATTGGAGCCCTTCCCTAGGGACCCACTTCTGTAAGAGTCTCATCTCAGATCACAGAGCCATTTGGGAATATGGAGTGAACACAGACACTGGGCCTGGACAGAAGCCAAGGTGCTGCCATCCTGGGAAATGGGGACTGGGAGGGGTAAGAAAAGGCCTAGAAGTAGACTCCATTCAGGCAGATAGTTCCAAGGTGTGCTGACCAAGAGATACTGTCACAGGCACATCCCTTGCAGGGCTGGAAGGACCCTCCATGTGGGTGTGTGACAAGGCAATGTCCCAAATAGAAAAAAAGGTCACAAGGTCACTGGGAAAGGGGATCAGCCTTATTCTATGTCACTCAAGAAGGCAGAACTGGGGCCAGTGGGTAGAGGTGGGTTACAAGTGGCCTCTTAGCCCCCCAACAAAGGTGAGCATGCTGCTCCTCGTCATCCGGTTCTCCTCCTCATCCAGTCCTTAGGCCATGTAGACACCTCTCAATAGGAAGGTGAATACCACAAGATTCTGTATCGAGGAGATGGGAAGTGGCAGGGACCAGGTAACTTCTCCAAATTCATCCTGACTCTCAAAGAGCACAGTCCTGTGAAACAAAAGTCATCTTTCCTCCCCAGGGAAGCATATAACAAGTCCAGTTACAAATGAATGGTCTCCTGCCAATCAGACAGCACGGGAAGTCCTGTGTCAGACAGAAGGTAGCGCTCCAGCAAGCAGTGACTACGTGAGAAGGGAGGCAGAGTCTTAGTGAAGAGTTTGGAACAGTGGTGACATAAGAGGTGACTCATGCCTTTCTCAACTCTCAAATGACCCAGAAAGATGTTCATGCATCTAACAGGCTTCACTCTGAAGAGCAGTGTATTCCCCTCCCGCTCACGCTCCCTCTGATGGTCCCAAGGGTAGGCCTACATTGGACAACAGGCACATCCTCCTGAATACTAGACTCTAGCTGGGATGTGTGCCTACTCCTCACTCCAACGATACTTCTCTAACTGGTCGGCTGGACATTTGATCTACTAGGGCCCTCCGCAGGGCAGACACTGAGAAGGCTGAGCTGCCACATGCACTTTCCCGTTGACTGCTGTTTTGCTGAGCATCCATACCAGAGCCAGCTGGCCACAGACAGAGAAGCCTGATAAGATTATGGAGGAGAAGTGGACAGAAGCAGCCGTCCATCCTCATGGTAGCAGGTCCTCAGGTCCAATGTCGGGCCTGATAAAGCAGCAGCTTATACAGGAGGCCCCGGGGCCTTCCTGCTTCCCCCCTACTCTCCATTCTCTCCTGGGCTAATAGTCTCCAAGGGAGTCTCCACTGAAACACTGAAAATATATTCTGAAATATATGCTGGGGTTTGAAAGCAAATACCACAATGTCCTTTCATTTTATTTTTATTTTTTTAGTGGTTCTGCATCTTGGCTATTTTCATAAATGTACGTTGTCGTGGTCTGAATGAGAATTGTTCCCTACAGTCTCATGTATCTGAACACTTGGTCCCCAGTGGGGAGTACTGTTTGCAGCAGCTGGGGAGCCTTTAGGAGCAGAGCCTTGCTGGAGGAAGGGCGACAGTGGGGTCTACTTTGAAGGTCTATAGCCTCATCCTATTTCCTGCTGTATTTCTGTCCTTCCTGTGTAGTGATGAAAACATGACCCGCCAGCTTCCTGCTCCTGCTGCCATTTTCGCCAACCATGATGGACTCTGTCCCCCTGGAACCATAAGCCATAGTAGTTCTTTCTTCACTAAGTCTCTTTTGTCAGAGTGTGGTATCCCAGCAGCAGGAAACTAGTATACGCATACAATGCTCCTCATGCTTTCCAATGGCTGGGAACATTTCCCCTAATGGATGTGCCCTGAGCACTGTGGTGGTCTCTGGGAGTCAGTCAGTCCACATTCCTGTCCCTTTGCTACGACAAGCAAGGCTACCAACTGTGACCGTCCTTCCTCACGTTTCACTCCGTGCATGTGAACTCACGTCTGAATGACCCAGAAGTGGCGTTTCTGCATCACCTTGAATAGCTCCAGCTGGCTTCCTGCTCTTTAAGCCCTGGCCAGGAACAGGAAGGGGATATTGGCCAACTTGAGGCAGCACCTGGCCAATCTTCAGTTGAGCATGAAGTTGAAAGGCCAAGGGTGTGGCTCATCATCGGAGCCCTGCTCAGACTGTGTGAGTCCCACTGGGTCACCACCAGCATCAGGGAGGTAAGGAAGAAACACTAAAGTTGGATATCTCTTCATTTGTTTAATTTCCTTCTCCTGGCAACTATTTGTTCCCATCCTTCCTCCACGTACCTGCAGTCTGAAGCTTTTTCCTTATAGAATTGTGGGTGTGAAGTTATCACTATATTCTACCTGAAGGGTGTTGTGCAACTGTCTGCCTCAGGCACTGAGCCAGAGGGGGCGCCACAGACAAAGCAGGTCTAGGGCTCTCTAATTGTCAGAAATGGCTGCTTATGGTGCCTGGGCACAGTGCTGTGAGTGGGCACAGCTGGAATGTGTGTACGAAGCACATGGCCAGCGCCACATCTGTCCTCCAGAGCAGCCGGAGTCTCTGCTGCTTCTAATTATTTGTTAGAAGAGAGAGAATGAGAACAACTATAGCATTATGAACTCAGGTGGGGATCACGTGAGCTGGGTGGGAACAGCTGTGTGCTGCTGTTTCATTCCACAGGATGGCAGGATTGCCAGCTAAGAAAAGTGTATTTGCTCTCCTCTCCCTTCTTCACTGTCCCTTCCCTCCTGTCTCCCTGTCACCCCTCTCAGCTCTCTTCCTCTCTCCCACCCTCCCACTGACACACCACTTCATACTGACTGAAGGGAGAGCAAAGCTCTGCCCCTGAGGCCCGTATGAAGCTCCAGTCACTCCCCTCACTCTGCACAGTAGGTCCTCCTTCAATTCAGAGCCATTCTGTGGCTATAATGGCTGAGGCAGGGCTATGTTAGTCAGCCTCTACCACACCCCTGTGGTGAATGGTGGTAGGAGCCTCCCATCTCCAGCTCCCCTGATCCCTTCTCCTCTGGGTTTCTATTAACTACCAATCAAGCCCTAGCCTAGGGGTCACCAGGAGCAAGTTGAAGAGCCCTCTTAATTGACTCTGAGACCCAGGCTTTCCACGTGCCTGTGCAGATGGCCTTGGCCATCTGCTGTTTTGCTTCTTCACTCTGATCAAGGCCCCCTGAGAGGAGGAAGGGGAGGGATGGACTTCCTGTTGCAAACTGTGAGTCCAGAAGCTCCAGGCTCAGCCACACTCTTGGAGTCTCAGCAGCCTCAGGTAAGAAGCATAGGGTAAGGCCCTTCTCAGAGGGGTGAGCATCAGCTCTGAGGACCTCTTCTCTCAGCTCCTTTGTCTTGTCCCCAACCTTGGGGTCAGCCCTCTTTACTATAGTTAGAGTTTGGGTCACCAAGTGCCCCTCTGACTTCTCTGCTTTTTAGTTCTCCTGTATTTCCATGTATTGAACCTCTTCTGCTTAATATATCCATCTATAATAGTTATTATCAATTGTCAACTTGGCAGAATCTAGAGTCACTTAGGAGATAGGCCTCTGGGCATGTCTGTGGGGGGTTATCTTGATTGGCTTGAGGTAGGGAAGACCTCATGTATGAGGCTACTCCCTGGCTGAGATCCTGGACAAGTTAGTAGAGAAAGAGAACCTTTCGTACTATCTCAGTGGGAACTACTCAGGGATATCCAGCTACTCTGGAAAAAGAAGAACCATCGTCCACTCAAGAACTTCCAAGTGTTCTTTTTGATAAGACCTTGAGTTGTATCTAAATCCCCTTAAATGTGATTATAGTTGCTAAATTCCAAAGTCACAAGCCAAATACCTCGTATTACATTTGCTGTGTGCATGTGCGTATGTGTGTGTGTGTGTGTGTGTGTGTGTGTGTGTGTGTATGTACCATTTGCAGACATCTGGAGGAGGCCAGAGGAGGACACTGTGTATCCTGCTTTGTGAGGGTTGGAATAAGGTGACCCCCATAGGTCTTGGGCATTTGAATATTTGGTCCCTAGTTGGAAACTGTTTGGGAAGGATTAGGAGGTGTGGCCTTGCATGCTGGCATAGGTGTGTCACTGAGGATGAGCTTTGTGGTTTTTAAAGACTGGCACCATTTCAAGTTTGTTCTCTCTCCTTTTGGTTGTGGATCAAGATGTGAGCTCTCAGCTGCTGCTCCAGCACATGCCTGCCTGCCTGCCTGCCTGCAGCCATGCTCTCTGCTCTGATGGTGATGGACTCTTATCCCTCTGAAACCATAAGCTGCAAATAAACCCTTCCTTCTATAGGCTGGCTTGGCCAAGGTGTTTTATCATAGCAACAGAAAAGTAACAAACTCACATTCCATCACTCTCTGCCTTATTCCCTTGAGATGTGGTATCTTGTTGACCTGAAGCTTGTCACTCTCAACTAGGCGGCTGTCCAGAGTGATTGCCCTCCCCCCCTTTTTTTTTTGCTTACCTCACCCAAGTCCACAACTCCAGCAATGGAATTATAACTCTGTGACCACACCTGGCTTTTACATGGTATCTAAACTCACATTTACTCAACAAGGACTGTAACCACTGAGCCATATCCCTGGCCCTATAGTTGTCCTTTCAACAAAGAAAAAAGCATATTTTGCTCCTTTTTGTTAAACTCTAGAATGCACAGATAGTTCAACTCTTTTATGGAAGCTTACCAAGACCGCCATAGCAGAGCTGCTAGGGCAGTGCTTCTCAACCCTCCTAATGCTGCTACCCTTTAATATAGTTCCTCGTGTTGTGGTGACCCCAACCATAAAATTATCTTCTTTGGTACTTAATAATTATATTTTGATAATGTTTTGAATAATAATGTAAATATTTTTGGAGATAGAGGGTTGCCAAAGGGGTCTTGACCCACAGATTGAGAACCACTGCTCTAAGATGAGCCGCCTGGAAGAAGACACAGCATTCCTCATTTCTATGGATGGAGCCAGTTTCTGGTCTCCCACTCCCATCCCAGACAATAAAAAGAGCCCTGGGGTGCCCCTAAGCTAAGGTTTCCCAAGTCTTTTGTAAACTCTAGACATTGGTTCTCTGAGCTGTTTGTTTTCTTGACTTTAAAATCCACTCTATCTCATCCACAGTGACATCTGGTTAGAGTATTTTCTGTCTATTGTCTGTATTCATTGTGATCCTAACCATGCCACTATATAGCTGCCTTGGCCTGACCCACACTGCTTCCAGGCCTGTCTAACTTATAATCTCCTGTCCCTACCACCTACTCCCTTCTTGGACGCTGGAATGGAACCCAGAGGCTTTGCACATGACACACAAGCACACAAGCCCTCTGCCTGCTGCTGAGCTACATCCAGGGCAGTAGTGACTTTGAGACTAGATCTGATTGCATAGCTCAGGCTGGCTGTGAGCCTTTGGTCCTCCCATCTCAACCTCTGCATCACCAGGGTTATATGTGCTTCTAGGGATGAACTTTCTGTCATCCTATTTCAGCCTCTGGACTACCAGGGTTACAACACGTGCTTCTGGGGTTCTACAGAGCTAGGCCTTGTTTTGAAGCGATTTTATGTCAGGATTCCTAAAAGAGTCCCTATTCCTGAGCTTAGGCTCAAGGAGAAAGGGTGCGTTTGTAAGAATCCAGACAAGATTCCAAACTGCATATAGCTGTGTATACCTACACACCAGGGTTGAATACACAACCAAATATACACTATACTGTATTTGCCCCTTTACTCCCCTTTCAGCATTTGTGGAGGCCACTTGTATACAGTTGGGCCAATTCCAAGATTTCAATTTACAGAAAGCTGTTTTCATATATACCATTTGGGTTACTTAACATGAAATGAAACTGTTCTGGGTGTCTGAGTCTGAATAAATTATAAGATCATTATACTTCGAATGGACTGGTTTTGTTTTCTTCCCAAAGACTCCATCCTGGTGTCACTTGAACTGAACACTAAATTTCTTTCAACTCCTACATGTAGGCATGTAAGCTTAAATGTGCCTACTGCCTAATACAACCTGCGTTCACATTTTGCATAATGTATGCTCAGGCCTCTGTGCAATTTTCAAATTAACCTTACACTGTGTGTTATCGTGCATCCAATGCACATGGTTACTAATTTCTCTATAGAGACGCTGGAAAATGCATGTACTGAACTACAAAATCAGTCTTGACACTGACTGAGCAGACTATATTGAGAGCAAGATTTAAGATCTCAGCCAATGACTACTGAGTCCAGAGCTGACTGATGGCAGATGGAAGAGAAGCAAAGGCTGCTGGGACAGAGGGGGGAAGGAAGGTCTAGGTAATGCATGCAAGGCTTCAATTTCCCCCGCAGGAAACATGTGGTTGACTCATGCTCACAGGAGGGTCGCAAGCAGCACCCAGCTGACTTTAGCATTTTTATCTGTGGCTGCAAAAGCAGCTCTGATGTTGAGAAAGGTGGTAAGCTATCACCTAGAAACAAGCAGCTTGAGAAGTTGCCCCATTACAGTGAGGCTTTGTGGGGAGGCGGGGCCACTTGAGCTGAGGGAGGAGCAAGGATTGGGGCTGTGAGTGGACAGCTAGGTTTTCATGGCTGGAACTTCCCAAAAGCACAAGCACAGGGGTGGAGCGGGGGTGTAAGGGATAGGAGGGTGGGAAAAGAGAATGAGGAGAGCAAAGTTCCTTTGAGTCACCTGCCCAAAGGTGGGACAGGGAAGGAAGGATGGAATTTGGAAGCTGTCAATCAAGAAGTAAAACTAATAAGACTCATGAAAATTGTTCCTTCAGCTGCCATAGGATTTAAACCCACTGGTCATAGCAATGTGCAAGGATGCATATAAGATGAGCTGCACATAGATATTGATCAACTCCAGGGATAGAATAAAATGGCTCCAGTGGACCGGAAGGGGCGGGTCTATGGGTCCCTGCCTCAGAGGAAGGGGCGGGTCTATGGCTCCCTGCCTCAGAATAATATGACAGGGCAAGTGAGGAGGAGGTAGTGCTTCCTTAGGCTAAGATGAGTCATTTCCCATTAGAAGAATTGCCAAAGCCAAGAAGACAGCCTTGTCAAAAGGAAAAAGACACTCGGGACAGTGGCTTGTGATTAGACAGCTCAGAAGAGATGCAGCTGCAGGCCAAGGATACCGAGGATGGACAGCTATCACCAAGGCTGGCATGAAGGACAGACAGCCCTAGCAGGACTGAAAGGCTGACACCAAAGATGGTCAGACACCACCAACGCTGGGATCTGGGAAGAGCAAGAAGGACAACAGACTTCCTACTGTTCTAGTGAGGGCCTTGCAGCCTCTGGTGCGGCTGTCTACATCTTAATTGCCCAGTTCTATCTTGACAGTCTTAGAAAACTAAGAAGAAATCACCCATTATTTTAGTCCCTTGGTGTGTGTGTGTGGACGGAGTATGTAATTTTACCTCAAAGTGGAATACATGGGATATTACACTTTTGGTTTTAGATATAATGAACAAACTGAAAATGTGTAGATATGGCCAGCTTGTTATTAAATTCCTCAGTATTATTTTAAATATTGAACAAGACATTTCATTTAGAGTTTGGGCTCATAATCATTTTTACAGTCCACAGTTAATATTACAGATATTTTGCAAATTGAAAATAAAGATGCTTTTCTACAAGACATGCCAGCAAAGAGCAGTTGGGAAGTGATGATCTCTGGGCTCTGAGATCACAGGTTGTTTTTCTTTCTTTTCTGTTACTTTCAAATGTTCCTCATTATGATGTGACATATTTTCAAGGGAAATACAGCTTTTACTCTGCAAGTGATATTACTTTCCATAAAAGCAAAAAAGAAATAGGATTCACTGTCTTCTTTTCTTGAGGGTTGTGTCTTAACTACCAATGCAGGGTTCAGGGTCATGCTAGGACCTATTGATCAGACCAAAGAGGGTGAAGGTAGATCACACAGTGCAGGAGATGACTGAGAGGGTAGGACATGGTGAACTGACCCCACCAAAGCCAGAGGCCAGGCCAGGGAGCAAGTGAGGGCTTTTGTGTTTAGTGTTATAACATGTATATATATGTTCAAGAGGTTTTTCAAACTGGCTTTAAAGTCCAGCTGCTCAGTCAACAAATACTCTTGAAGTAATAACCAAACATATTTGGAGTCTGGCGACATGGCTCAGTGTTCTGAATAGTTTTATGTCAACTTGACACAAGTCATCTGAGAGGCGCATTAAGAATGTGTCTGTATAAGACTGGGTCATAGGGGGGTGGAGTGATAGCTTAGTGGTTAAGAGCACTGACTACTCTTCTGAAGGTCCTGATTTCAAATCCCAGCAACCCACACGGTGGCTCACAATCATCTATCTGTAAGGAGATCTGATGCCCTCTTCTGGGGTGTCTGAAGACAGCTACAGTGTACTTACATATAATAAATAACTAAATCTTAAAAAAAAAAAAAAGACTGGGTCATAGGCAGGCCTGTAAGGCATTTTCTTAATTAGTGATTAAAGGGGAAGGGTACAGCCCACTGTGTATGGTGCCATCCCTGGGCATGTGGTCGTGGGTTCTACAAGAATGCAGGCTGAGCAAGCCATAAGGAGCAAGCCAGAAAGCAGCACCCCTCCATGGCCTCTGCATCAGTTCCTGCCTCTAGGTTCCTGTCCTGAGTTCCTGTCCTGATTTCCTTCGGTGATAGACTACAGTGTGGAAGTGTAAGCTGAATAAACCCCTTCCTCCCCAACTTGCTTTTTTTCCAAGGTATTTTATTGCAGTAATGGAAACTAAGACATGCAGTCTCACTGTGAAAGTTTGAGTCCTGAGTTCCATTACAAGAGCACACGTAAAACTAAGGCATTGCAGTTTGTGTCTGCAACGACAATACTAGGGAGGTAGAGATAGGTGAATCCCAGAATTACTGACCACCCAACCTCGACTGGAGAACTTCAGGCCAATGAGAGACTGTCTCAAAACACGAGTCAGCAGCTCCTAAGAATGACACCTAAGCTTGATCTCTAGTCTCTAATACACATACATGTACATGTGCACGTACACAGTCATATATACCCACACTCACACACATGCACCACATGTGCAGCTATACACACATACATACACACACATATGCACACTCACATGCAGTGTCAAGCACAATTACAAATAAGTAAAAAGGTTTGATTCTGCTGTGATACAGTGCTGAGCACTCTATCACATGGCTATGCTGTGTTACATTTATTATAAAGGAAGGTGGTCTGAACCCTACAACACTGAAACCAAATTCTCATACAAGCAACTGGGTAACAAAATGTAAAGTCAGCACGTTTGGGAAGACCCAAGCTTAGAGGAAATACATCAGTGATTTTTTTCCCCCACCTTCCCATATTTATGTCTAGAGAACAGATGCCAATTAAGGCACAGCAAGATGGACAGACTCTCAGACAAGAATCCTGTCTTTCTGGCCACAGCAACTGAAAGAAAGGGGCCTGGTGAGCTGGAGAGGGTGAGGGGGACTCCAGAGTATAGCAAGTTGGCTAAGGAACCTGACATGTCCAAAGGCAGGCCTGTACCACACAAGAAGGACCCAGGCCAGCATCAGAAAGACTGAGAAAGAAAATCAAGGTTCAGCCACATCCAAGTCCCAGGGGAAAGGAGAGCAGACTTGAAGGAGGAAACAGAGCTCGGCACAGGAGCCCACCCTGATGGTGGCAGGGACTATACAAGGCAGTATGTGTTCAAACCCACCATTCACTGTACAGTACTGGTTGTATTGCGTTGTGTCTATTGTAATTAAAGGTCTTTTTTAAAGCAATGCTAAATGGTAGTGTCTCCATAGAATCTAGGAAGGAGGTGGCGGGTATGATAGGACCCTTGGCTTATTTGCTGAGCTGGGGGTCAGAGACAAACTGCCAACCTCATTATCTATATCACAGAAATTATAATGACTACCCTTTGAGAGAAGCTTGTGAAGACTGGACCCACAATAGAAGCAATGGCCCAGGCAACTTTGTTTCCAAATGACTGCTTCAGAAGTATGGACTACAAATGAAACTTCAAGCAGCAGCTTCACCCATTACAAAGCTGCTGATCTTTGCCTACTGAAGGCTCCGAGCAGGGTGCCTCAGGCCACACACCAAGTTGTTCTAGTATGTCCTCAGTACATAGCAAAAATGGCAACATTCATCACAGATGTCAGCAGCAGAACTTGGACCCTTGACTTGTCTGCTGAGCTGGGGGTCAGAAACAAACTAACTTTCGAAAGGATTCTTTTAAAATGAAATGCCTCATTAGTTACTTTTATATATTGCCGTGTTAAGATACCCTGACCAAGGCAACTTAGAAAATAAAGGGTTTATTTGGGGTTTCAGCTTCAGAGGGCTAGAGTCCATGAGCATCATGGCAGCAATGAGGAGCAGACAGGCAGGCAAAGTGCTGGAGCAATAGCTAAGAGCTTACATCCTGATCCACAGTACCAGCAAACTGGGAATGGCTTGGGCTTTGGAACCTTCAAAGCCTTCCCCCCACTGTCATCCTTCTTCCAACAAGGCCACACCTCCTAACTCTTCCCAAATGGTTCCACCAACTGAGAACCAAGCATTCAAATATATGAACCTATGGGGACCATTCTCATCTAAATATCACACAAGGCTATTTTTTAAGTCATGAATTATGATCTGAGAATACTTTGAGAAGTGCAGACCTCTTAAAATAGGACCTGGCCTGTCAGAAGCCATCTAAGAAAGGCTATGGCAAGCAAGTGAGTATTTTAGAGATGGCCCACCATTTGCATGGCTGTGATGGGTTTGCTCTGAAATGCAGGGTCCTCAAGAGACTGCATACCAGGATTGCTTCTTGTTGCTGATATGCCTTTCCTGTCACTATTATATAACCTAATGATTCCTGGGCATTAACCCATCCTATTGGACAAATTTTCTACAGAATCAATATGAAGATGTACTTTCATATAGTAATGCTGTGTAGACAAATTGATGATTTCATAATCCCTGGTAATGATTACATAGAATTCCTAAATTGATACAAGTAATCTCAAGCTACCTTATAGAATAAAAGCTACAAATAGAGCTCTGTAAAATTCATGTGTCATGGGCTAATTGCACTAGGAAAACAGTCTTGGAACAAATTTATGATCAAGGAAAACATTCCTTCTCAGTTAGGAATGAGGCCACTATCTGGTAACTAAAGGTCATAAACCAGGAATGGATAATTTATTGTAGGTGCAAGGACAGAAAATAAATGAGGGACTAGTTTATCTATACAAGACTTCAAACTAATAGGACACAAGGCATATGATTTGTCTCTTGACAACCAATGCTAAGCAATGACATAAAACATGTTGCTTTAAACTTTAATGAACTTATGGAGCTAGTAACAGATAATGAATGTTTAGTCAGGTACTTGTCTTAATGGAAAGACATGTAAACAATCCCGCTGTAATTCCTTATCAATCTAAGACATGAACTATTGCCTTAAACTTACTATGAACTTATAGAATGTAAAAATGTTTAGAAAACCATGTGATCAATTATCCTGAGGAAGTATAAATACTAACAATGACAATAAAGAGGTGATTTAGCCCTTTTCTGCTTAATCTAGTATGTGTGTCTCTGTGTATGCCTGAATTTTATCTCCTTCTTCCTTCCTTCCTTTCTTTCTGTCTGTCTGTCTGTCTGTCTTTCTTTCCTCCCTCCTTCCCTCCTTTCCTTTCCTTTTCTTTCTTTCTTTTCTCTCTGGTTCATGAAGAGTTAATGAACTCTGAGCCTCTTGCCTGGCCAGTGAAGGGCCCTTGAGCCCAAGAGAAAAGAGCCAAGTAACTAAGTCTTTTTTCCTTAACCCCTGCTGCTATAAGCAGGAGTTAAAGTCAGAAGTTTTGGGCCACAGACTACCAAAGAGTTAAAGACAGAAGAATTGCCTAAGGGTAAGCAGCTTTGGCCTGATTACCACCAACTCCATACCCCTTTGCTGGCTTCCTTGGTGAACTAGGCGCCAGAATAAGCCGCAATGGCCTCTAGCTCTGGCCGCCTACAATTACTGCATCCTCTAAGCATCAGTGAACTCTGCTACAAACACTAGGGTGCCAAGGTAGGGGTAGGACAGGATCTCTTCTATTCTATATAGATCCTTTTTGGATCCATATATAACTCTACATCTTCTGCAAGGTATGGTAAGCAAGCATGATGAGCCAGGAAACATGTAAACTTCCTACTAATTCTGAAATGATAGCTACTTTCAACCTGAGCTGTCAAAGGCTAATTTCCATGTGGCATGAGGGTTTTCAGAGTAGCACACATGGGTATATAGTTTCCTACCACCCTGAACACCTCTGAATGGCTGTATATGGTCTCCAGATGCTTCAGCCATTAGCTCTGCTGCATTTAGAGTCTGTCCATTAAGATAAATAAAGTACTCCCTTTTCCTCCAAAGCTGCCTGTTGGAATAAAGGGTGGTAGTAACAAGGTGTTTTGTGAAAGCCACTGTCTGCAGGCAGCTCACATAAAACCTGTGATCTTCCACTAACTTCTGCATCACCAACTTCCACTGGAAGATATGAGTCACTCTCCACATGAGCAGAACACTCCAGAACATATCAGAATATATCACCTAGTTACTTCTCTGTGAATAAATACCTACTTATAACTGATCAAAATTACCACTGATTAGTAGTTTTGTGTTTTATTCTTTCTAAATAAATCAAAGATAAATCAAATGCTATAGAAATTTACATATATTTGTTGTAGCTTCAAAAACAAAACTTTTTTTTTTTTTTTTTTTTTTTTTTTGGGTAGAAGATGGTAAGATCACGTGAACGCTCAAGAATAAGCTTGACAATTCTAAAGAGAGGCGACGGTCACCTTGGCTTGGCTCTATCAGAGTTGTACAACCTCACTAGGAACAGTATTGAGCCAACACTGGAACTGCACATCTGTAGAGAAAGGGTGGCTTTTTCAATGAAGGTTCTGGGTAAATTTGATGTTCAAGATGACCCTCCTCCAAATTTCAATCTTAACCTCATAATAATCTACAAAATTAATCCCAAACAAATTTGAGACCTAAGTAGAAAAAGCAACGAAGTAAAGCTTCTAAAACTGAAACAGAGAGAGAGATCTCTGTGACCATGGGCATGCTTCCTAAGCAGTGCACAGAAAGTGCCAACAGTGACGGAAATAATTCATAAATGAGACTTGACAGAGTGAGAAAACGCTGTCATCTGCAAACACCATTACAGCAGGGTGGGAGGAGGAAGCTACCATGCTAGTTTGAATGAGAAAATGACAAATGCCCGTATAGTCTTGGACATTTGTCTTGGTTCCCTCTTGGTGGCTGGGGATGATTAGGGGGAAGTACATCGTGGTCTAGGGGCTGGCAGCAGGCTTTGAGAGTAAACAGCCTCATCGGCTTTCAGTTAGTACTCTCTGCTTGATGCCGTGGGAGACATGAGCTCTCACCTTCCTGCTCTGGCTGCTATGCCCGCCACCCTCCGCCCACCTGCTGCCATGACAGATTCTTAACCCTCTGGGACAGTAAGCTCAAATAAACTCTTCTGTGAGTTGCCTTTTTCATGGTGTCTTATCACAGCAATAGAAAAGTACTAGAAAAAAAATACTAGAGCTACAGAGTAGAAAGAAATAATACCTAACACCACAAAAATCATTACACAAAATCTATACAAAAAATGCCCAGGGGCTGAAGAGATGGCTCAGTCAATGAAGTGCTTGTCACACAAGTATGGAGAGTGTTGGATTTCTATACAGTGTCTTAAGGTGGTCACAGACCGAGGGGCACTTTACCACATCCTGCTTCTCTCTGGAGTCAGGCATTTGCTGCAGTGACAACTGCTTGCCCTGACCATGTCTGATCACCTCACTTCCCAAAGTGTCCTTCTCTCAACCTATAAAAATCTAGTAAATTGATGAGCAAAATTCTGATATTAAATGGTATGTGTCTAAACCTGGGTGCTGATCATTGGGATGAACCAGTCTGAATTATTTTCCTGCCTAGGTCTATGGGCTCTTATCCTCTCCAAGAATCCCTGGGTGTGCTAGACTGAGACATAGAATACTCATAAACAGATTATTACCCATGTCATCTCTTCTGGTCTGAAGAGACAGGTACTTGTGGGGCACAGGAAGGGAAAGTGGGAGCTTCCCATGCTACTAACCAAGGCAGTCATTTGCAGATCAGTTACAATAGTTAACGATTCTCAGATCAGTTACAATAGTTTCCCCAAGTGATAGAACTGGAATCACTGGGGTGCTCTGAACCATAGAGACTCCTGGGGCCATCCTAGGCCTGCTCCATCAGAATCTTCTATAGGTAAGAACAAAGTGACCACATTTTAACTAAGCTGTCCAGATGAGGCTGACAGACATTAGAGTACGCCAACAGCTGCTCTGGAGGCCGGAGCACCTCAGCTGACCCCACAGCGATTAATGGTGGCACTGAGGGGGCAGACTCATGACTGAAGCTGCTTTAGAACAGGTCAACCTCAAAATCATCAACATTGTGTGACTAATGAGGAACACAGCTACTAGGCACCCAACCTGCACGAAGCCACACGCAGAAGGCAGCAGTGAGCTACAGGCATATTTAACACTGAATTCTCATGGTTTTCTACACGCCACCCAAAAGATCCAGCAGAGCCAAGATGTGGTCCCACCATCCCTGCCTCCTCTGCAAGACCAGGTCTGTGTAATGGTCTTCACTTCTAGGCTTCCATCTGTTTCTGGGTGGATTGATAGAAAGCATGTCCCCAGGAGAGCCAGGCAAAGTCACCTTATGCTAAGTTATGAAGCACAAGGACATTAAAGATGCCAGAGTACATGATAAAAAGCAGTTACTGGTCTGGAGCATCAATTATTACTGTGAACATTATTTTTGATTAACAGGATGAGAAATGATGGAGAAAAACAGAATTGCATGAGACGGGAGGAAGGGTACATGATAAATTAATGGGCTGGTATAAGGCAGAGTAGATAGGAGATGGACAGATGGACAATTAGACAAATGCATAGCGGAAAAGACTGAAAGGCCAAATCTGGCTGTAGTGTAGCTATTTCTTCCCATCTGAAAATTCTCTCCCGGAAACAGGAGGGAGGCTCAGGAGACTCACAAAGCTCACAAGAACCAAGGTTATAAGATCCACAACCAAGGTTATGCAGGCTGGAGGAGGCAACTTTGTGGCACTGCCTGCAAGGCAGCAGGGGGTTCCGGTGATGCAGCTTTTGTGAGGTGTCACTGTGCTGGGGTGGGCTGTTCAGTGAGGCCTTTGAGTCACCCAAGATCCTGTGAGAAACTCCAATAAACTCACTGGTTCCCTAAGCTAGTCTAGGTGGAACTGATTGGCGTATGTGCATGTATGAGCATGTGTGCGTGCGTGCATGTCCAGATGTGTGTGTGCATGCATGTGTGCATTCATGTGTGTGTGCATGCATGTGTGCATTCATGTGTGTGTGCGTGTGTGTGCGTGCATGCATGTATGCATGTCCATGTGTGTGTTCATGCATATGTGCATTCATATGTGTGCATTCATGTGTGTGTGTACATGTGTGCGTGCGTGTGTGTGTGCATGCATGTGTGCATTCATGTGTGTGTGCGTGTGTGTGTGCGTGCATGCATGTGTGCGTGCATGTGTGTATGTCCATGTGTGTGTGTGCATGCATGTGTGCATTCATGTGTGTGCGTGCATATATGCATTCGTGTGTGTGCATGCATGTGTGCATTCATGTGTGTGTGTGCATGTGTGTGTGCATGTGTGCATGTGTGCATGCATGTGTGCATGTCCATATGTGTGTGTGCATGCATGTGTGCATTCATGTGTGTGTGCATGTGTGTGTGCATTCGTGTGTGTGTGTGTGTGTGTGTGTGTGTGTGTGCATGCGCACACATGTGGCATGTGTATGTATTTTGTCCATAGCCAATGTTCCATCTGGGCTGAATAGACATTTGTTCACCTGGACCCAGGAAAAGTTCCACAACACGGACCAATTATCATTTTATTCTTAAGTGGTTTCTAGCAGTGTTCTGAGAAATCCTTCATATACCAAACATTTCTGTTCTACCGTTCTGCAGTTCTATGTTTGGCTGTCCTATGCAATGGTGCCATGGGCACACATGTACCAGTTTTTATATGGACCCATGCTTTTATTTTTCCTGCACACATAACCAAGAATAGATTGACGAGTTATGTAATTTTGTATTTGAACTTTTAAGTTCCTGACAAACCCTTTTTCTATTTTCATTGGCAGTAGATGAGTGCTCCATTTCCCAGCATCCTCAGCAAAGCTTGTCACTTCCTTTTTTTCTTTTAATAGTCATTCTAGATGTTGTGAGGTGGAAACCCACTGATGGTCAGGGTGACTTTGCCTGATGACTGGAGATGTTGGGTTTTTCCCCTGGCTTTTCTCTGCATATCATCTTTGGACAGATGTCTGCTCAGAGTCTTTCTCTATTTTCAACGGAGTTACAGTTTCCAGTTAGAAGGTCCTTCTCTGATACATGGGTTGTAAAACCTTGTTCTAACTGTGTTCTCACTTACTTGATGATGTCTTTAAAGAAAAAAAAAAGTTTTTAAAAATGTTATTGTATTTTGATGACAGTCTCACTTAGTATGTCAGACTTGCCTGGAACTCTCAGCAATCTTCCTGCATCAGCACCCTATGCATTTTTTGTTTTTGATAATGTCAGTTGACCTGCTTTTCTCTTTGGCTGCTGTGTTCTGATGCCATAGCTAAGAAAACATGGTCAGTCGTCATCCATATTTTCCCTAAGAGTTCTATACTTTCAGTTCTTGCATCTAAGCTTTGATCCATTTTAAAGTTGTAGCTTGTATGCAGTGTCAGGTAGGGGTCCAATGCTTTACCATGTGGACATTAATGACAAATTTTTGGAAAAATAAAAGAGAAAGAGACCTCAAGGCAGAATAATGTTAACATAATTGTAATGGCTATTCCTGATTGTCAACTTGACTATATCTGGAGTGAACTACAATCCAGAATTAGAAGGCACACCTGTGATCCAGATCTTGAGGCTGGAAGACACTCTGACCTGGATCTTGGCATAGAGATCTTGAGGCATAGTGGCCATGAAAAGCTTAGGCCCAGGCAAAGTAGTACATGCCTTAATCCCAGGAGACTGAAGCAAGGAGATATCTGAGTTCAAGGTCAGCCTGGGACAAAGCAACTCCAGATCCAGGCGTGGTGGTACACACCTTTAATCTGGGCCACACCTTCTCCTGGAAACCTACATAAGGACATTGGAAGAAGGAAGATTCGCTCTTCTTCGCCTGCTTGCCCTGTGGGACTGAGCAACTGCTAGATCCTTGGACTTTCATTCACAGCTGCCTGCTGACCATTGTTGGGGAGTTGGACTACAGACTGTAAATCATCAACAAATTCCCTTACTACATAGAGACTACCCATAAGTTCTGTGACTCTAGAGAACCCTGACTAATACAATAATACTATCAATATTAACTGTAGCCCTTGCCTTTCTCATTGCTGTGGCAAAAACAACTTAGGGGAAACCGGGTTTGTTTGGGTTTAACATCAAAGCTAAAGTCCATCATGGGGGAGTGAGTGGGAGGTGACTTGCCACATGGTGTCCATAGTCAGGAGCCTCCTGCTCCCTTTCCCTTTTATTTGGTCTGTGTTCCCAGCCAGCATCTAGGTGGCTTCAGAGTTAATCCTCAGAAACATCCACTCAAACACACCCAGAACTGTCTCCCAGAGGACTCTAAGTTCTGTCAGCTGCCAGTCAAGATGAGCCACCACAATGGGCTATAGTTGTGACTTCCCTATGCCAGGATAAGACACATTTGACTTACAGTCACCTGTGGGCTGGGTGTTTTCCTTAATTCACATGTTTGAGAGGTTGGGTGCCATGTTTCAGGTCTCATTCTCCATGTGTCTGCTCCTCAAGCCCTACCACCCACTTCCACTGAAATTGTAACCAAGATCCCAGAAGCCAGGGGACGGACACCAGAGATACAGCCATCTCCTCAACACATGAACAGCACTCTCTGGCAATTCTTATTTACATGTGAAGTGTGCTGTCATTTCTTGGACAGTCCAAATGGCATGTTTGTCTCAAGCAAATACTAGGGTCTCTACAGAAGGATTCCTGTCTCTAAGTAAGATGTCTGTTTCTGATAATGTTGTTTTGAACAATTCTCTAAGTAGAAGAAAAATAGAACTTGAAATTGCCAGATAAATAAATTAATTTTTAAAGCTGGTTGCTGTAAGCAACCAAGATAATGAGTTGATAAGGAACTAAAGTAGGACCCCAAGGAAGCAAGAGGCGTCCTTAGCCTGCCTTGCCGTAAAGATATCTGTCTGCCCATCTGTCCAGACTAGATTCTATCTGTGCTGCCATCTTTGTCTTCTTCTTTTTTTTTTTTTTTTCTTTTTTTTCCAGAGCTGAGGACCGAACCCAGGGCCTTGCGCTTGCTAGGAAAGCGCTCTACCACTGAGCTAAATCCCCAACCCCCTGTGCTGCCATCTTTGGGGTAGAGTCACAGAGTCCAGGGTTCACAGGTGGACTACAAAAGAACAATAGCTAAGACCCAGAGGGGTGTGGTCACCACTTGAGGTAAATAGGAAGCAAACCAGGCTCATGGCACTGAAGGAGACAGGAAGGGAACTGATCCCTCCTCCAGGATATGTCCAGCCCTGTGTGTTCAGGAAATGCACACACGGACAGCCTAGGGGATAGCACCTTCATGCAAGGCCTCAAAAACACCTTACAGGGTTTCCAGATCATGGCAGCACACAGCCAAAGATGCTGAAGCACATAAGAAAAGGGACACTGGGTAAGACTCAGTAGTGAGGAAGCAATTGGGCAGGTACAGACACATGCAGGCTTAAATACTGAAAGCCAAGCAGAAAAGAAGAAACTCCACTTGGACAAGTTTTTAAGAAGAAAAGGCAAATGAACCTGGGAAATGTCCACAGAGAAAAAAAAAAAACTCTTATTACACCCCCTTCAGAAAAATACACATCCATTCAGGCAGTAGACAGCGAAGCCACCTGTACCTACAAAGGACTCTGTCCTTGGATTTGCATGCCCTGCAGTCTCCAGAGTCAAAGGTCAGAAAACAGAGTGAGAATTGTTCTTCCAAAATCCAGAAAAATCCTGTTCTAAGGCAGGTTACCAAAATCAGTAAAGAAATCCAGAATATTTTTATCCAGTTCAGCTACCACAACCACTAAACTTATGCACACTGTGAAGACCCAGCTGATACCCTGCAGCTCCCTCCATCTTCCCGGTCCTTGTTACCTGGCAACCACAGTGCAGGACCCATTCTTCCTCACACCACCTCCTGCTGGTCCCCCTGCCTCTGTTCCAGATCCCCTTGTTATCCAGATAGATGCCAGCTTCAGAAGTGAGAATCATGTCACCTTTGCAAAAATCCTCATCCCTCCCAGAGCCCAGTGCACTAAGGGTACACCCCCAAGTCCTCAGCAAGGGACTTGATTACTGGTGTTCTGGTCACTCTTGGGGTCCTTCAGCATATCTGTCCACTTATCTGCCTCATCCCACATCCTCTCCCATCTGACCCCCGAGGTTTCCAGCTCCTGAATGAGCAATTACATCTTCCTGCTTCTGTGTCTGTGTCCCTATCCTTACGTAAGTCCACCTCTGATGCCACCTCCTCTGTGATGACCAAGGGCAACAGTAAAGCCAGGGTGGGTGGAGGTTCTGTTTGTGTGACAATCAGCATTTGCCATCCACCCAGGACCACTCACCTTTTTGTCGCCCAAGTGCTTTGTCCCCAAACACTGCAGCATGTTCTGTCAGTTGGACCATGATCACTGTGCCCTCCCGCTGTATGAAACAGACACAGGAACTTTGGGGACGCCTCTGCTTCCATCACTGTTCTATTAGGGGTCTTAGTCTCCCCTGGTCACTGTTCCCTCTCTCCTGGCCCAGGTAGGCTGAGAGGATTCCCATGTTTCTTATTTCCTCACTGTGTGCTTTTACCTCTTTTAGTGAGGAACACACGGATGACAGAAATCTTGTGCACCGATGCAGAAGGTATGACCCAACACTCCCGCCATCTTGTTGGGCACAGCCACAGAGAGAAGAGGAGCAATGGAGACACTGGTGTTAAATATGAGAAAACAAACACAAAGGGAATTTCAAAACAGGACCAGAGACAATTCTGTTAAGTTTAAATTTATCTGTTTTCTTCTAGCTGAATAAAAAAACAAGCCAAGAGAAAGAGAAAAGCAGGGCTCCAAAGACAAGTCTCTGTGACCAGACCAGGCTCAGTTCTGTTACAGAGCAGGGCAGAGAAAGAGAGAGAGAGAGAGAGAGAGAGAGAGAGAGAGAGAGAGAGAAGATCAAAATTAACATATGAAAGAAACAAACAACGATGAAAGCTGAACAAGTGATTCATGTAAGAACAGCAAGCTCCAGAAAAGCCTAAATGTATAAGCAAGGAAGAAGGCAGACGTAAGGTAGGCACCCTATAAATGGCCTGTAAAGGGTCACAACGCTCCTAGCCTAGGCCCCTAGAGCTTCTCACTTGACCCTCTCTCCCAGGCTTACCTTTCCCTCTGGAAATGCTCTCATAATGAACCACATCTCAGATCCCAGCTTGGAACAGTTTGGCTGCAGCAACATGTGGTCTGACCACACTTAGAATTCAAATCCCCTGCTGTAGGTGCCTCCCACCTGAGACCTCCCCAAAACAAACTAGAGTCGTTCATCTACCCAATATACATACACCAGGGAGGAGAGAGACCAGGTTTATCAATGAAAAACTGCATGTGTTGGTCTTTCACCTGGTGTGTTTCAGCCCCAAAGCAGCCCAGACATAGCTCCCCAAGTGCCCTGGCTGATCCCTCATTCCTGCTGCCCTCCTGCCCTTCAAAGGCACAGGTAACAGGCTTCTGCTATGGACAAGCCTCTGGTCCCCCAGGAGACTTCCCACAGCAAAAGGACATGGCCCTATGACTTAAAAAATTGGATTTTAAGACAAAGGAATCGATTTTCCTTTAGCAGATGAGTTTCCCCCCCCCCTTCTTCTTTTGTTATTCAGGGTCACATGAACATGCAACCAGAAAAAAAAATTTTTTTTTCTGTAAGTTGTGAGTCGTGCTGCCTGGAGACGTACCCGGTGTCTAAAATTAGCAGCTGCCTCCTTCTCTGCGCTGGAGAGGGCAGCAGCTGGGCTGTTACCACAGACAGAGGGCAAAGAAAGCCCAAGGCACAGTGGCTGCTACAGCGGGTAAGCTCCTGGGGCCAGAGGCTCTAAGGATCCTGCTCGCTGGATGCTGGTCCATGCACAGCACCTGCTCAGCCCTGCCAGCCTGGCACAGGGCAACACTTTCCCGCCATCCTATCTGCTGTCTTCTACAAAATCAACACTGAGTTAGTGGGAGGTGCTGAAGACACTGGTGAATAAGAAGGCAGTAGCTGGCCTTTGGGCTTTGTTGTTGCTTGAAATTCTCCAGAGCCTCTCCTGCCCACCAGTCCACCCGAACTCCAGGCCACTGAAGTCCCTGAGAGGCCCTGGCCTTGCCTTGGAATCAGTTTTGCTGGTGCTTCCTAGATAGCTGTGGTGGGTAGCTCTGCCCAGCCTCCTCACCTACTGCTATCCTTATGTTTATGGTTTTTGTTTTTACTTTTATTTTTCTAAAAGAAAGCCTCACTATATAGCCCAGGCTGCCCTTGAATCCCCTATGTAGCCCAGGTTGGCTCCAAACTCAGGGTAATACTCCAACTCTTCCTCCACCGGTGTTGGGGTGACTGTGACCACCATGCCAGATTAGTGCAGCATTGTCTTAGTTTGGTTTCTAGTTTGCTTGTTTAGTGCTAGGAAGGAAGTAAATTTAAGACCTTGCACCTGCTCAGCAGGTGCTTCCCACTGAGCTATTTTCCCGGATAGCTGATTCTCTTTAGCTTAACATGGATCACCAGGACAAGATCTCCCTAAGAGTGCAGTCATCTTTTCTTGGCTAGTAAATCTAAACCAAGGCCGACCACAGACACATTCAAGAGGTGGCACTAGACCTGCCAGCCTTCACTTGGCAGAGGCTGATGAACTGAGCAACCGTTGCTCAAGCCATTAAAGTCTGGGGTGGCGACACACAGCAGTGGCCGACTGACAAATGCTTGCCCCAAACGATGCCCAATCTAGATCAATACTTCTCTTTTTTTGAAGCAAGAATAGACAATGAAGTGGGCACAAAGCACAAAGCACAGCCATTTTCAAACTAGGTTTGATTAGCAGGAGAGGTTTGCTTACCATGGGAGATTGGCAGGGTTTCCCACACAGAATAAACAGTGTGAACCATGCTGAAGACTTGATTTCTACATTGTCAACTTAGACACACACACACACACAAACACACACACACACATGCACACACACACATACACACATGCTTGTACACACATGCACACAAACACAATAGCTTTTCCTAAAAAGTAATCTCAACTCCCAGTTTGTCTCAATTTGCAGAGGAAAATCATGCTCCTCCCCCACCTTATCTTATAGGAAGGTATTGACCCCTCTGAAATTGGAATGATCCCTGGAGACACTGAAGAGCACCCTGCAATTGAATGACTGGGGACAATAAGCGGTCATCGATTACTGAAAACGAAAGGGTTCCAAATCTGTAGGGTTAATTACCAGCAAAGATACACAGTCACTTCACTCCCCTGATCAATCACACCTAAGCAGTTCTGTTTAAAGGTACTTCACAAGGTTCCCCTCTTTTACAGAATCCCTGGTTAGCAGCAAAGTTTCACACACAAGCACAGACGAGAGCATCTCCAGGCATCCTGGCTGCACATCTTTCCTAGTGACTTCAGAGATGCCCCCAGAGCTAGTGAGCCTCCAGGTACTCTATTGACTGGGTCTCACTTCTCACCTCATACACCCGGTGACATGGGTGACGATGTGGCAGGGAGCAAAGAAGCCAACACATCTCACAGTCTTAAATCCAGATGTGATGCTTAATTCTAGCTGTGTTGATGTCTTGCTGAGGAATCATCTGGGGCAGGTTGGCCTGTAACTATGCTTGTGGGGAATTGTCTGGACTATTGAGGCGGGAAGACCCACTCAAGGGCTCCTGGGATCATATCAGACAGGAGAGGGGTCCATGAGAGCAAACAGACATCCATTTGCTTTTCTCTGCTCTCGATGGTACCTGTGACGTGACTGTCTGCTTGAGTTCCTACCTTGATTTTCCAGTCGCTTGATGGACTGTAGTCTGAAATAAATCATTTCCTCCCATAAGCTGCTTTTGGTTAAGTGTGTTTTATCACAGCAACAGAAGTAAAACCAGGGCATATGCCAAGAACAGCCACGGCAGACCCATGTCTAACCTTACTGAAGTGTAAATCAATTTCACTGGGCAGGAGGCACCTGCTTGTCTACCCTCTAGAGCGCTGCTTCTTAACCTTCCTAATGCTGTGACCCATTTAATACAGTTCCTCATGTTGTAGTGAACCCCCACCATAAAATTATTTTTGTTGACACTTCATGACTAATTTTGCTACCGTTATGAATTGTAATGCAAATATCTGATGTGTAAGATATCTGATACGTGACCCCTGTGGAAGGGTAGTTCCACCCCAAAGGGGTTGTGACCCCCAGATTGAGAAACACTGCTCTAGCATCTAGATCTAAGGAGGTAGAAGCAGAAGCAACGAGAGGCACGAAACATCCATTTGAGCTGAGGCCCAGTGAAGTGAGTCTTCACACACAGCCTGGGAGGCACTGACATCTGCCCTCTGTCTTCGTTCATGCACAAGACATCATGAGTGAAGTTTCACTCCCAAGAACGTGAGAAGATGGGAGGGAGGGAGTTTTACATCACCACAGAGCTCTTGGATCTCCGGTGCCACACTTCAGTTTGCCTTTAAAGAAAGTTCCTGTCTAGAAGCATTTGCATCAGGAGATGAATAAACTGTCTGGACAAGCTAGCAACTGGGGACAAAATACACTTTCTCTTCTCTCCACCAGAAATAGCAAGCAGATTAAGGGAGTGTTGGGATTCAGACATGCACATCAGCACACACTCTCCTCCCTCACTGGAATCCAGAGGAAAAGGAACCAGGGTCCTCAGGGCAAGGAGCCTCTCGTGGACTTAAATGTTGAGTCTCGGTTTTTGAAACTACATGACGTGATAAAGAAGAAGAAAGACAAACGTGTGTGTGTGTGTGTGTGTGTGTGTGTGTGTGTGTGTGTATACATGTGTATACATGTCACACCCATGCAGTTGTGCAAGGAGTCAGGAAAGAGGATGTTGGGGGTCTGTATGCAGATATGTGTGTATTTGGGTGCATGTGTGTGTGCGTAAGTGTGTGGGAGTAAAACACACCTGCATGTGTGTGCCAAGGAGTGAGGCTAATGTTGGAGGGATCTGTGTGCAGGTTTACTCACTCACGTGTGTATTATGTGACTCTCACAGAGCAGCTGCCTGAGTCACCTATGCTCATGAAAGTAACCCCAGAAAACTCACTGGTTCACTAAGGGAGGTTGCATGGAATCCTTTCTCGGTCTGTAAGTACCTATCTGGTATGAACAGATGTCTTTTTATGTCTCCCCAGGAAAAGTCATAAAACGCAGAGTTACGTCTCATTGATATCTTTACAGAGCAGAACTCAACAGCTGCCTGCTGAGGAAATCAATGCTCATGTTGGCCTGGAAGGTTGAAGCTTCTCTATCACGAAGCTTCTGCAAACAATATGACATAAGCAGCAGTTTGTGCTTGTCTCTGTCCAGCATAGCCCAGGTTAGCTCATCCTAGAGCTTATCTCTGCTGAGCATAGCCCAGGGTAGCTCATCCTAGAGCTTGTCTCTGTCCAGCATAGCCCAGGGTAGCTCATCCTGAAGTAAGCAAGTGACACAAGACCCCTAGCCACATCCTCCTTAGATCTGTAAAACTTAAGTTAGCTTAAAGCATATTTAAATGGTACACACACACACACACACACACACACATACACACACACACACACAAATATTAGAGATGAAGACCCGGAATCCTTAATCTCTGCTGAATTATCTCAGTAACAGAGGTGAGTCTTACTGATAAAATGCTATGAGCATTACGCACACCAGATCCCCATGTTTTTAGTAGGCATGTCTACCTTCCATTCCATATCAAAGCAGGGAAGGTGCACAGTAGAAAAAGTGGGCCCAGTCTCTCAGCCTCCTCTCTCAGCTGCAGTCCAGGACGAAGGCTGCTATAGGAGCACTGCAGCAAACTTGGCAGCTTAAAACAAAGCTGACTGTAGCCAGGTTCACAGCACTGGAGACGGGGAGATGCTGACTCGGAGGTCAGTCTCCCAAGCTACCTCATGAGATACTGGTAGGAACATCAGAGGGGTGGGGAACAGCTCCCAGAGAATTAGTGAGCACTTATCTATGCATGCAGTCATATTCAGTAGAAACTAGTAAGCATGCATCTGGGTACACCCATCTCTGTTAGATTTGGTGACTGTGGATCTACAGTTTCCATATCCCTGCAGAGTTAGCAAGCTTGTATCTGTGTGCACTATTATCTGATTTCCTGTGAGATATGTGTCCCGAACTGTGAACTGCAACACTCCTTCCTAGTTGGAGGGTCATATGACTCAAGCCAGGGACCTATGAGACTCAGAAGCTCAGAAGGTTAAGGGTCATGAATCCCCTCCCAAGATGGTATGAGCAGCAGTCATTGCTAGTGGGAGGAGACTCTTTGGAGTCTCAGGGACAAACTGCTCAGGGATGGGGAGTTCCAGGGGTGCAGCTTTTGTGAGTCATCTCCATGCTGTGGTGGGCTATTCAGTGGTGCAGCTGTGTTTGAGTCTCCCATACCCCCTTTAAGAAACCTTACATCATAAGTAACTACGTTGAACTCACTGGTTCACTAAGCTAGACTTGCGTGGAATTATTTCTTCAATGTGTTATCAAATCCTGTCTGGGGTGGGCAGACATTTGTTCATATCTTCCCAGAAAAGTCACACAATAGTGTGATGGTTATGTTGACTACCAACTTGGCAGGACAGGAATCAGCTAGGAGGTAAGCCTTCAAGCCCGCTTGTGTTTACAGTAAATTAGCCTCAGGCAAGCCTGGGAAGGACTATCTTACTTATGCTAATTGCGGAGGACCCTCCTTAAAGGAGGGTGGTTCCATCCCTGTGGGCTGGGGCCTGGACTTCATAAATAGGAGGTAGCAACCTGAATATAGGCATCCATCTCTCTGGTTGATTGCAGAAGCAATGTGACCAGATACCTCAAGTTCCTTCCCCTATGACTTTCCTGCCATAATGGACTGTACCTGTAGCAGTTGGTATTGTCTGGTATTTCATCACAACAGAAAAGTAACTAAGACAATGGCATTTGCAAACCCTTAATAATCTCTGTCCCTTCCTGTGCTGCTTGACTCCTTGAGTTGGGGTCTATAGAGATGATTAAGTGCTTCTCTGTCTCTGCAGTAATACCTAAGCCAGCACAGCACAGAGGAAGGGACATCTGTCAAACCCTGCCGTCTAGATTCTGAACTCGAAGATGAGCTGCTCCCTGGAGACAGGTCTCCTGACGTCTTCATCACATCCTCTGCGTGAAGAGATGAGTTTTAGAGCAGCAGGAACTGACCTTACACCCAAAGGCAGACGTCAGAGATGCCCAGGCTGCAGGATGTGTCAGGATGCCCTGATCCCTCCACCAGCAGCTACAGGCCCTTCTGGGGTCCTTGAGGGCCAGATGACTCCAGAAGTCAGATTTTCATTTTCAGTTTTAGAATGCTGATCTATTAACCCCCCAGCAGGACCTGAGGATGCATACTACTAACTCATTAATTAGTTCTTGTACCTAAACATGAATATTTATAACAACCATCCCTATACTACCAACTCATTAATTAGTTCTTGTACCTAAACATGAATATTTATAACAGCCATCTCTATCAGGTTATGAGGCAGTCAGGCTTGCCAGGATGGGAGACTTGCCACCATTAGTCTCCTTCCATGAGGGATCTAAAACTCAGGAATTCAGGGAGAAAACCTCAACAAGAAAATGGCTTATGGGGTAACTGACAAAAATCCCAGCAGACATTGCTGTGCTCAAGCTTACCATGAAACAACAGATCGGTCAATATCCCAGCAGGTCTGGCTGTCGGAAGAGGCTCCTGCTTCAGAACCCCGAAGAGAAACGATCGCAGAGCCTTATGCAGAGAATCAGAATCCCTGATCCTCCTGAGTCCAAGGAGGGCAGAAACACTGTGTCCTACCACAAGCCACAGGACACAGAATGCTGGCCCCATATACTGGCCGACCCTCGGTGTGCCGGGCAAGCAGTGCTATGAGTCTCCTGCCATCCAGGAGCAGCAAGTGCACTCTGTAGATCTTGCTCTGCCCTCTTCAGCACCAACACTCCCCAGTTCTGCCCCCACTTCTTACTGCAGGCAGCTAGCTCCTGGCTCAGAGTCCATTCCCACAGCCTTGACTACAGTTGACTTTCATGTATCAATCACTGGTCTTCCCTATTCCTCAAACCCAACTCAAGTTTTCCACAGCTGGGTGACTGCTTCCCACAGCTCCAGTCTGGCACCTGGGAGGGTAATATAACTGTCTCTGGCCAATGGGACATGAGCAGAAACATCACATGTCACGTCTCAGTTCTTCAGTATCAGGCTCACTGGCCTCATATTCTCTTCTCTTCCCTGATGCTAAGACAAGAACGTAGATGTGATCAAACATTCTAAGTCTTAGAGTTATAGCTTAGAAAAACGGCTGGGTTTGCGATAAACTGTGAGAGAAATAAAACCACATGTATAGGAGGTGGGGTGGGCACATGTGTATATGTGAGTATATAAATGTTTTCTATGTATTCAGAGGCCAGAGGAATAGTTTCAAGTGTACTTCTCTATGACTCTCTGCCTCATTCCTTTGAAATGGGATGTCTCACTGAACCTGAAACCAGGCTAGAAAGCTCCAGAAACCCTCTTATCCTTGCCCTTCCAACCTACCCCTGCGCCACCACCCCCTGCCTGCCCACCGCACAGCTCTGGAGTCTCAGGCACATGCATGGTAAAACATGCTGAGATGGCAAGCTTTTTATATGGCTACTGAGGGTCTGAATCTGCTGAGCCATTTCCTCAACCCTGAGTAATAAACACCCTGAGTGAAGATCCACCAAGAATGGAGTTTCTGCTGTGGCAGCCATCGTGAGTTTCCCTGGCACACTGACCTTCCCGGTGTTCAGCTTAAACACCACTCCTGGGTAATGGCCACCTGCTATGGAAAGCCCACCACTTTGCCTACTGGCCTCCAGAATCTCACTTAGACATCTGCACAGTTACCCCAGTCAATTGTCACCTGAAAAAACATTTGTATTTGGCTGCCATATGTATAATCTGTATTTCCTTGATCTCTCCCACCTCTCCTTGGATACAGGATCTCACTGTGTAGCTGAGGCTAGCCCTAGACTCTGAAGCATTCACCCTTAGCATCCTGAGTGCTAGGATCTTGGGCGGAGGCACCACACGAAGTTCAGGCTTCCCATTCCATCCTTGTCTTCACAGTAAATAGCAAACATCTGATGTATTTGATTTACTGAAGTGGAAATCAGAGCCCTTTCATTAGATGACAAGGAGCCCAAGGTCAGCTCCCCCTCTCCCGCCCCGAGTCTCCATGTGCCTATCATGTGCCAGGTTCTGTGGCAGCAGGCAAGAAGAGAGGACATGGTCACCCTATCATTCCACCCTGGGCACCTCTGGTCTTTATCAGAGAGCAGCTCCTGCAGAGCGCATGATCTCTTTATGAACCATCAGCTGAATGGCTCAGGAAGTGTCAAAGAGGGACTCTTACAATGACAGGATCAAAGTCAAATGGGATCTAGTGGGCCCTCCGAGCCACACAGTCTACATTCACGGGTGATATTCAGGCATCTGGCAGCTGGGCTGGGTATATACTTCTGGTGTGAAAAGAGAGCTGACACAGAACTATCTGTAGCTCCTTGGGTACCCCAACACAGAGATAACAGATGAGCCGTGTCCAGTTCCACCACCACTGCTCAGCCGGGACTCCCCAAACCCAAGCATAGGGAGAGGAAGTAGAACAGAGGATCTTTTCTCTGGAAGTACAGTGAGCTGGCTACAATGCTACTATGCTCAGTGAACAGTTCTCACCTTTCAGAAGTCCCAGAGTGTCTTAGTGCCAGCCATGAGAAGCGGTGACCATAGAGATAATGACGGTCAGCTGTAAAGCTTTCACAACTGCCACACACTAACATTCTGCCTGCGGCAGACATGGCTTTGCTGTGGGGGTGCGTGTGCATGAAACAAAAGATTAGCCCACAGTTGGGGCCACCAAGGTGGCTCAGCGGGTAAAGGTGCTTGCCAAGCAAGCCTGGTAACCGGAGTTACCCCTGGAACTCCTGTAAAGGTAAAAGGGAAGAAACCACTCCACAGAGTTGTCCTCTGACCTCCTGTGCACACATGCCATCACACACATGTGCCTACAAACACATAGATACACATGATTGGGCAGTGATATTCAGACACAAGTGTCCAGGTCCAAAGCTGGACCCAGGACCCAGGCCCACAAGGACAGCACAAGAAGACTTGCTGGCAGGACTTCAGAGCATAAATGGAACAAGGCTGGACTGCATGCACACTGAAAGTTGGGATCTAGACACACTGGGGAAGCACAGGAAGAAGTCACATTGGAGATGAGCATGGAGGGTGCAGGGAGCTGGGGTCCCACATCTGGATGTCAAGCATCACAGGTGGCCAACATGAGCTACCTACACACAGGTAGCACTGCAGTCACAGAGGAACAGAAGCCATTCCCAGCTGACACTTGCTGGTCACATGTCATAAATGTGGCTCTCCCAAGACTCTAAGTCAATAATAACATCTGCATCCTAAGGAGATCACATAGCAGTAAGCAGAGCTGTGAGGCAACTCACCTTGTAGGAAGATCCTGTTCCAGTAGGTTTTTCCAACTTGAATTCCCCCGAGGAACACCAGGTTGAAGAGGATCAGCATAGAGGTGGAGCAGGAAGCAAGCAGAGCGTGCAGCCGACGGCGGGCTTGTGGGGAGAGGTGTCGGGCCTATAATGAAAAACAGGAGGCATCTCACTAAGGGAGCAGAACTATGGCTAAGGTTTACTTCTGTGACAGTTTATATACACTCAGCCCAGGAAGTGGCACTATTAGGAAGTGTGGCCCTGTTGGAGTAGGTGTGTCACTGTGGGTGTGGGCTTTAAGACTCTCCTAGCCAGTATTCTGCTAGCAGCCTTCAGATGAAGATGTAGAACTCTCAGCTCCTCCTGCACCATGCCTGCCTGGATGCTGCCATGCTTCCCACCTTGATGATAATGGACCTCTGAACCTGTAAGCCAGCCCTAATTAAATGCTGTCCTTTATAAGACTTGCATTGGTCATAGTGTCTGTTCACAGCAGTAAAACCCTAACTAAGACAACTTCTGTCTGGGTGTTTCTATTGCTGTGATAAATTCCATGACTAAAAACAACCAAGGGGAAAAAGGGTTTATTTCACCTTACAACTTACATGTCTGTCATCTAGGGAAGTAAGAACAAGAACTCACAGCAGGAACCTATGGTAAGGAACTGATACAGAAGCCAGGGGAGTGCTGCTGACTGGCTTGCTCCTCGTGGCTTGCTAATCATGTTTTGATACAGCACCCAGGACCACCAGCCCAGGGGTAGCATCACTCACAGTGAGCAAGGCCCTCTGACATCAACCTTCGATTTGGACAATGCCCCACAGGCCAATCTTGTGGGGGTGTTTCTCAGTTGAGGTTCTCTCTTCCAAATGACTCTACCTTCTGTCAAGTTGACATAAAACCAGCATGACATCCTCCTGTCACTAGGTCCAGACTCTTCTTCCCCCTGTGCCTGCAGCTAGGTCATTGCTGAGACAGTTTTTAAAACCTCTAACCTATGACATATTCGTTCTACCCTAAGAAGTAATATACTCCAGTCATGTTACTTCCTCCACACTGGGCCTCCCTCTGGCCTTGTCAATGTAGGTTCTAAAGCTGGTTAGGATGGAGAAGCCTTCTTACCCATGCTGCCTGTAAATCCATAGACAAAATCACTTTTAAATTGTTCCCTACAGTACAGCTCCACACCAAGACCAAAGTGACCAGAGTCAAGATCACAGTGACTGTGGTGGTTTGACTATGCTTGGCCCAAGGTGTGGCACTCTTAGGAGGTGTGGCCTTGTTGGAGTGTGTCACTGTAGGGGTGGGCTTTGAGAGACCTTCCTCCTAGCTGCCTGGAAGCCAGTCTTCTCCAGTTTGCCTTCAGAACAAGATGTAGAACTCTCAGCTCCTCCAGCACCATGTCTCTGCCTGGATGCTGCCATGCTTCCCACCTTGATGATAATGAACTGAATCTCTGAACCTGTAAGCCAGCCCCAATTAAATGATGCCACTTATAAGAATTGCCTTGGCCATGGTGTCTCTTCACAGCAGTAAAACCCTAACTAAGACAGTTACCTTCTGGATTGGTGGACTTGACCCTAGTAAGTCAGCCAGCCCCTTGTAATCTGACTTGCTATGAGGTTGGGTGTATGAGAGAAACACTGATTGCCAATTTGATGGAATTTATAATCACCACAGAAACAAACCTCTGGATGAGTCTAGACTGGGTTAACTGAGTGAGAGCGAGTCCTAGACTGCATAAGAGAGAGAGAGAGAGAGAGAGAGAGAGAGAGAGAGAGAGAGAGGCAGAGAGAGACAGAGACAGAGAGGGTGTCTCCCTCTGCCTCCTGCCTGTGAATGCTCTGAATGCGATGTGGCCAGCTGCCTCAGGTTCCTGCCTCTATGACTCTCACAGCATGATGGACAGGACCCTCAAATTGTATGGCAAAATACACCCTTCCTTCCCGAAGCTGCCTTTGTCGGGCATTTTGATAATACAACAAGGAATTGATATAGTTTCTCAACAGCACATAGCAGCAGCTGAGAAGTGGCTAACCACAGTACCTGAAGGACCATGGACGAAGGGACCTTCCCAATGAGCATAGAAGCTCTGTTATCCTTCCTGGGTCCTCATTTCATGCCCCTTCAGTAGTTCCTCACAGATTTTACAAAGCAAACCAAGCTTTTGTACCTCATCCCTTATATTGTGGTTGCCCCTCCCAGTAAGGCCACCCTACCACGGCAGGAGGTGTGAGAACCCCATAAAGATATCTGTTCAGAGTAGAGCCAGGGCAGCACCACCAGCTTTCTGACAAATGCTTCAGCTGAGTTACAGGTACAAGAAGGGGAGGCAATAGAAAGGCTGTGGATATTTCCTAACAGTTCTCAGGCCACCAGCTTCAGCTGTGCTGTGATTTCAAAGGCTCCATGGCAGCAGCCTGGGAAAGTCACACAGGCAGAGACTAGTCTGTAGGGTGAATCTCAGCAGGGTCTGGCTGTGGTGACCTGATGTGACTGTAACTTAGTCAGGTTCCCCTCAGTCTAGAGAAATTAATTACTACCCAGGTCCATTCCTCGACTGTGGACTCCAGGGCTGTTTCAGAAGCACAGATCTCATTGTTTAGGGGCATCTCCCTGACACCATTTCCTCTTCCCACATCATCTTACAGGGGCTTTTATGGCCGGCACACACCCGTGTGGCCTCGGCATGAACAAGCCATACAGGGAACGGTGACAGAGCTGTCTGTCTGGATGTGGCCTGGAAAGGTCTCCAGCCCACAGGTCTCAGACAAGATGACACTGTCACTCTTGCTGCCCTCAGAGGCCATGAGCAGAATCAGGGATGCTGTCACACAAAGCAGAGAAGGACATGCTCATTACCCAGCTACCCACTTCAGAGAATGCCTGTCCACTGTGGTTTGCATTTTAAAGCAGAAGATGTTCTGTGGGCAGTACTGACTCAGCTAGCAACAACTGGAAAGGTGGCTGGGGGGGGGGGTCGCCCAGGAAGTGAACATGAAGAACTCAGAATAATAAATCAAGAAACTGTGAGCTATCTGAATTGGTATGGATGTGTCCAAATAATTCCCTTTAGGTACAGAGGCTGCTGTGACAAATTTGACTTCCCAGGACCCAGTGAGCCAAACCCAGTCTGTCCTTTACCCTGAACCTGACACTCTAGGAGGGAGTTGAAAGACCACCCCCCTTTTTCCTTTATCAGTGTAACCCACAGTCAGGGTACAAAGCCTGGTGAAGCTCAAGGAGACTCTTCTTTTATTAGAGGTGATTAAAATCATTTTAAAAAAAACCAACAGAGAACACGATGTTGAATGACTAGGCTCCCATGGGCTTGCTCAGCTGGCTGTGACGTACCCTAAACAGGAAGGCCAGGCAGAGTAGGAGGCTAAGCTGAGGACCCATGTGGATTAGGGGGCTGTGATGGCTGGAGTGGGCATGTGTTGGAGGAAGGGCAAAGGAGGGACAAGGGAGGGTGAAGAATTGGACCAGACTCCTGAGGACTGTTTGAACACTAAGATGTTGCATCTGCTTATTAGATAAGGACTACTTGAACACAAAACCCAACAGTCAGGCTATACAGAGTCACAAGTAGGTAGGTAGCTCATACAATGTGAACACACTGGAAAGAGAGATGGGTCACATTTCAGGAAAGACAGAAGTGGGATAGAGCTCAAGAGTTCTCCAGGCTAGATGGGGCTTCAAACAATCTAAACTTATACATTGGGTATTTCTAGAGTTTTCCAGGTAGCCTTTCAGAGCATGGTTGACTTCAAGTAGCTAAACTGTGGAATCAAAACTGCAGATAATGAGCATTATTGTTCATGGAGATAGGTTGACATTAGGGATCTCTCTACCTTGGAACCTGGGTCTCAGACACTGGCTTATGAGTATTGTTTTTTTTTTAAAGATTTATTTATTTTATTTATATGAAAGCCCTGTAGCTGTCTTCAGACACACCAGAAGAGGGCATTGGATCCCATTACAGATGGTTGTGAGCCACCATGTGGTTGCTGGGAATTGAATTCAGAACCTCTGGAAGAGCAGTCAGTGCTCTTAACCACTGAGCCATCTCTCCAGTCCCTATGGTTGTTTTTAAATTAATACCATTCTTAGATGTGCCAAGAGGGGAAAACAGGGTATATTCTCTTGCTCCACACAGCTATAGCAATAAGTAGAATGTTATAAATCCTTATTATAAGTCCTTTATTTCCTTTGCACTCTTTGACATCCAATGATAGCAGTCACCCTGAGGTCTATTGTGTCTAGGATGTAAGGATGTAAGGACATATGCAAAGAGAGTTGCATCCCCAGCTCAGTCATCCGCCCTCCTGCCTCATATGCTTAAAAACACCCTGGAGAAGAGAACTTATGTTGAGGAATTGTAAATGAGACAGGGAAATATCAGCGTTCAATAAGGAGCCATAAAACATGACAATGAGAGTCTAGTTGCCAACCTGATCAGATATCAACAGTGTGACTGACAAACAGAATTTTAATTTAATTAACATGAATTTATCAGTATGAAAAAAAAAAAAAAAGAGTTCTGGCATGGTTTGGCCTATTCCCAGAGACAGAAAGGGCTGTGGCACTCCATTATGCCGGGAGCAAATATTTGGGAGTGGTGCTGTCCCCAAGACATATTTGGAAAGTTGTTAGTTTCCTTCAATGACTAAGCCATTAGTCCTGAGAATGAGCAAAGCCCCTGTGCCTCCAGCTGTTGACGAACAAGGCCACTGGATCCAACAGCCATTAGACCCAAGCCTCCTCACACACACATCTGAAACTCAGAGGTTGGGATGGAAGGAAGATAGAGTGAGTTAGCAAGAACCGCTCTGTCTCCGTGCCCATCTCTCAGACATGGCAGAGAAGTAGGCTATGGCAGTTTCCTTTCCTTGTTAGTATAACCCACTCTGTTCAGTGAAGACATGGGACTTGCCCTGACTACACAAGTGTCCTAGAACACCAGGAATCTCAGGCCTTGGGGCAGGCCTTTGCTCAACCATCTGAGAACACTGTTTCAGACTGAAGGTGGGAACATAACAGCAGCAACCAAGGCTTCTCTCACATACCTACTTCAGGGTGGGGACCAACTTGAAACCAATTGAATCTCAGGGCTCTACCAATGTCTGTCATAGTTTGTGCTTCCTGCTGTGAGATGTTGCTTCACAACTCCATAGAAACACCCCTGCCTCTTCCAGCCAACATCCAGTTTCTGGAAATGGCAAGATTGGCTGGGCCAGCAAGCCAGTGCCTGGGATTCAGGCTGCAGCATGTGTTGCAGTGAGGTCACATGTGTGGGGTGCAGGCAGCTGGTGTTGCAGAGCTGAAGGCTGCTGAGCTGGGCCCCTGGACTGTCCACCGAGGAGCTGAGATTGGGGGCAGCTGAGCATCTGGGGGAGCAGATGGCTGGAGGAATGGCTGCTGGAGACTGTGACAAAGGCTTGGCAGGTGCGACCTGATGCTGTTTATTTTTAAGTAGGGGAGAAGCTAAGAATGGAAACGGGGTGAGATTGAGCAGCTGGACATGGTTCCCCACGAAATCACAGATTTTCATTTTCTAATGACAATGTCAACTAGAGGGTGAGGGGGATGGGAGCAACAGTGGTGGGGGGACAACATTGGACATCAGTGGAGACAGGTAAGGCACCCATGATCTCACATGTATGTGAGTTCTTAATGTTCAATCCCATCCTGTGCCCAAGCAAAATGAATATATGAAATATTCAGAAAGCAGTGCCTTCAACCTTCAAGTATATGGAACATCAGAAAGAACCTAGTCATATTTTGTATGCTAATTTAGGTTTTTAATTAAAATTAAAAAGTACCTGCTCCCCTCAGTTTCCTTTCCTAGTTTGCTGCTGAGCTCTGTACGTGCTCCCAGAAAAGAAACACCTACAGCTGAAACACTGCTTCTACTCCCCATCACAGAGCACTCACATCTCATATAGGAGGGATTCTCTCCACTCGGCCTGTGTCAGCAGCATGTGTGTCAGCAGCCTGTGTCAGTGGCCTGTATATGTCAGCAGCCTGTGTGTGTCAGTGGCCTGTGTCAGCAGCATGTGTGACAGCAGCCTGTGTCAGCGGCCTATGTGTGTCAGTGGCCTATGTGTGTCAGTGGCCTATGTCAGCGGCCTGTTATGTCAGCAACCTGTGTGTGTTAGTGGCCTGTGTCAGCAGCATGTGTGACAGTGGCCTGTGTCAGCAGCCTATGTGTGCCAGTGGCCTGTGTCATCGACCTGTGTGTGTCAGCAGCCTGTGTCAGTGGCCTGTCCTGTGTCAGTTGTCTGTATATGTCAGTGGCATGTGTTGGCCAGTTCTCCCTCGCTGTGGCAATGTACCTGAGAGGAACAACTAAAATTAAGGAGCAGTTTATAGTCACTCATTGTTTAACCCACTGCTTTGGGCCAGCAAAAGGCAGAATAGAACAGCATGAGAGCGAGGGGGGAGGCTGCTTCCCTATGGTAGCCAGGAAGAACAGGGAGGGGTATGAGGCAGGAGCTAAGAAATGGTCCCCAAGGACATTCCCCAAGAATTGACTCACTTCCAGTAAGTCTGCCACCTCCTACCAGCCTACCACACTATCAACTATCAGTGGATTAATTCATGGATGAGGTCAGAGCCTTTGTGATCCAATCGGGTCCTCAAAGCCACACCTCTAGGAACATTGCTGCCATGGGAACCAAGCTTTTGGGGAGCATTTTAGCTGCAACCCAAGAAAGTCACCAAGTATTGATTACAGAAGTAGAAATCCATGGTTGATACACTGAAATCTTAAAGGGGCTCGGGTACCCCAGGGGGCTTGGTTTCCAGGGGGCTTGGGTATTCAGGGGGCTTGGGTACCCCAGGGGGCTTGGTTTCTGGGAAGTGAGGCTCAGATACCCTGAGGGGCTCAGTTTTGGGGGGAGGCTTGGGTACCCCTGGGGGCTCTGTTATTCCAGAGACTCAGGTACCCCAGAGAGTCAGCAAATCTTCCCAGACTGTGACAGATCAAAGAACATAGGCGACTTTAATAAAAATTAACAGGTTTTGTGGCTGGGTCCAGGAACACAGATTTCAGTTAGACAGTAAGAATGAATTCAGAAGCTCTACTGTATATCACGATGGGAAATTTAATAATGCATATTATTTTTTTAAAAAAGATGTACTTATTTTTATTTAAGTGTATCAGTGTTCTGCCTGTATATGTGAGTAACAATGTTACAGTTGCTGAGTAACAATATTACAGTTACATTCAGACTCAACGCAGAGCCCATCCAAGTCCCAACACATTCTTTGCAGGAATAGTCCCATCCTAAATCCATTTTTAATCTTAAAGGACACAGAATAACCAGAACATGTTCAGAATATGTAAAGAACCACAATTCAACAACAAAAGCCAAAAACCCCTGAGAAATAGAAAGAACTTGATTGGCATTTATTCAGACAATAAATACAAAAGCCCAGTAATCAGATGATTCCCTCTCAATGTTAACAAGCATGGGAAAATACAAATCGAAACCAGAAGATACTGATCCATACCTTCTATGATACCTATTTTAAAGAAGCAGGAGGAAGGGGAGAAGGAGGCCGAGGAGGAAGAGGGGAAGGAGGGAGAGGGGGACAAAGAGGAGGAGGGGGAGGAGGAGGACAAGGAAAGGACTGAGGAGATGGCTCAGTGGGCAAAGCACCTGCCATGTAAGCCTAATGAAATGAGTTTGAATTCCCGGAACCCACGTAAAGCTGAGTCCACTGGTGTGTGTCTGTAATCTCAGCACCCCCACAGTGATACAGGAGATGGAGAGAGACAAGTAAAACAAAACAGGCAAAAAACAAACAAAAAAATCCCCAGAAGCTCACAGGAGTACATGGAGGCAAACAAGGAAAGGACTCTGTTCTCCCATGAAGTGGAACATGAGAACTAACACTCAAGGTTCTCCTCTGTCCTCTATCCACACACATGCCATGACACCTGCAGGCCCTGTCCATGCCCCTCCCCCCTCACTTTCTCTCTCTCATACTCTCTCTCTTTCTCTCTCTTGCTTTCTCTCACACACACATACACACACTGAATTTTATTAATTTTATGTTTAACAGTGATTAAAATGGTAAGTTATACATACATTTATCTGATCACAGTGAGAAGAATTAACAGGCTTTCTCTATCAGACAGATACACAGAAGAGACTACATGTGATTTTCAAGCACATGTGGGCCATGAAAAAATACATATATGCTTCAGCAGTTATGATCAAGAAACTAAGGCAAAAACTAACAACAAAAACAAAAACAGAAAACATGGGAGAAAGATGGCAGGGACTTTAAGGCCTCTGCTGCCTTCACGGCAATGTGTTTGAAGATCTCAATGGAAACAGTAAATATCCTGAAAAATAAATGACCTGAAACTTCAAATACAAAAGCCAGAAACACGGAGAAAGCATCGGCAATGAAGAACAGCAGTAGTCAAAGCTGAAGAAACTTTAAAGCTGTATTCAGGCAAAGGCAAGAAAGTTCACACAGGCAGGCTCCATGCACAAGTTCAACCCAATGGCCAAGGGGAGGGGATTTCCATTTCACAGAAACTATTTAAAAAAAAAAAAACCTATTCCATAACATTCCAAGTCGTAAAAAGATAAAGGGCTCGAGAGGTGGCTCAGTGGCTAAGAGTACTTACTGCTCTTGCAGAGGACCCAGGTTCAGTTCCCAGCACCCACATCAGGTGGTTTAGAACCACCTGTAACTCCAGTTTCAGGGGATCTGACACCCTCCTCTGGCTTCCTGGGGTTCCTGTATACATGCAGTACATATAAAACTTATGTAGGTGCACACACATACACATAAAATAAATTTAAAAACGTAAAACCAGAAGCTAACACATTTCCATAAAAATTACAAAGTAAGGGGCAATGAATAAAAATAAGAGCTACTTAAAATTACATTCAATGTGCTGGCTAGTCTTGTGTTAACCTGATATACAAACTAGAGTTATCTGAAAGGAGGGAATCTCAATTGAGAACATGCCTCCATAAGATCCATCTGTAAAGCATTTTCTCAACTAGTGACTGATGGGAGAGGGCCCAGTCCACTGTGGGTGGTGCCATCCCTTGGCTGGTAGTTCTGGGTTCTCTAAGAAAGCAGGCTGTGCAAGACATGCAGAGCAATCCTGCTCCTGCCTCCAGATTCCTGCCCTCTGCGAGTTTCTGTACTGACTTCCTTTGAAAACAAACAGAGATATGGAAGTATAAGTCAAATAACCCCTTTCCTCCTCAACTTGATTTTTAGTCATGGTGCTTCATCACAGCAATAGAAACCCTAAGACAAGTTGGTACCAAGATTGTGGAATATTGCTGTGACAGACCTGACCATGATCTTGGGAGGATTACAGAGGGACTTTAAAACTTTGGGCTAGAAAAGCCACTGAATGTTGAAAGTTCAGTGGGAAGTTCTGTGGGAGGCTGGAGATGAGAATCCAGCAGTACAAAGGATGGAGGCCTGACTCGTGAAGTGTCAGAGGGAGTTTGAGACTCTATCGGGGTTGTTTGCTATTCTGATTTAAGATTCTGTTGTTCTGGTTAGCTGAGGCTGAAGAATCAGCTATAATTAACAAGATACCAGAACTACTAAAGTGAAACCTTGGCTTTGCTGGGACACTCAATGCTGGTGTATTGGAGCTGAGAAATTAACAATGATTAAGATGATACCAGGATCACTGGGGTGAAATCTTCTGGGAAGTGTTTCCTGAGAGTCACACACAGAAGCTGTGTTCCAGAGGCAACCCAGGCTGTACCTTGCACTGGCAATTGAACTAGGTAGTGTAAAAATCACCAAGGTGGTACTGGTTTTGAAGGTATGAAGGGGACATGCAAAGCATTTAATCTCACATTAAATGAGAAAGGATAGACTGTTGGTTAATAGTGATGTTTGTATGTCAAGCTGACAAGGGGTCAGTTGTGTTACTAGCCTGATGTCAACTTTATACAAACTAGAGTTATCTGAAAGAATGGAGCTTCAATTGAGAAAAATGCCTTCATAAGATCCAGCTGTAGGACATTTACTTAATTAGTGATTGATAGTAGAGGGCCCAGCCCATTGTGGGTGGTGCTATCCCTTGGCTAGTGGTCCAGGGTTCTATATGCAGGCTTAGCAGACAAGGGGAAGCAAGCCAGTAAACAGCACCCCCTCCATGGCCTCTGCATCGTCTTCTGCATCAGGATCCTGCCCTGCTTGGGCTCCTGTGCTGACTTCCTTGGATGATGAATAGCAATATGGATATGTAAGCCAAATAACCCCTTTCTCCCCAGCTTTCTTTTTGGTCATGGTGTTTCATCACAGTAACAGAAACCCTAACTAAGACACTCAATTTTGAAAAGTTTATGCTAGAACGGAAAGATGATTCAATATTAGATAGAGAAACCAGAAAACCCATGCTACTCATAGCATTAAATAATTAAAGAGGAATAATTTTGTGGTCACTCAATAGATGCCAATGCAGCATTGAGCAAAAATAGATACTTGTGTGCAATATAAAGTCCTAGGAGGCTAGAAAAAAAAACAAAAACAAAAACTTCATTAGAAGAACCTGGTCTACCAACAGCCCCAAATGCAACAGCTCTATTACTCTCAAGAGAAAAAGAGGAGTTTTCCACCCTTGTTAGCCCAAACTGCACTGAATGACCTCATCAGTACAGTAAGACAATTAGGTGTGCCAAGAGTTATACCTGCCGTCAAGAACAGAGCTGTTGGACGTGTGGATGACATGGTCACCCTTCTAGAGGAACCAACAGACAAGCAAACTCACACATGATTTTGGCAAGACACAAGGTCATCCACTCAACACAAAGATCACCTGGGGAGTCTCCTGCCTCTGCCTCCCATCTGGACCCAGGAGCTCTGGGATTACAGATGTGCATGACCTCATCCAGCTGTGTGTGACATCTGAGGCTCCAAACTCAGGTCTCCATACTCCTACAGCAAGCACATAACCCACTGAGCCACATCTGAGCCTAGATTTCTGTTGTTTATAAATTACTTGTTCTCAGAAATTTTGTTTCAGTGGTACAAACAAGCTATGACAATGTAAGGGACTGAAAATGGAATATAATTCAAAGAAGACCCAAGACACTGCAGGAGAAACACTACCAGGAGTTCTAGGAAGCCTTGATTCCAAAGTCATCTGTAAGGTTCATATATCGCTGGGGGAGATGGCTCTGTGGGCAAGTGCTAGCCATGTGTACCAGCAAGTCTATCTAACAGCCAGGGTTCAGATCCCCATATGCCAAATAGAAGCTACACAGCACCCCAAATGTCTATGATCCCACTGTACCCTGCCAGGCCTGGAGAACCATGTGACACTCATGGGTCAACTAACCTGGCCTACGGAGCATTGAATAAGAAAGACTCTGTCTCTCAAGATGACAGACAAGGATGGGAAGTTGTCTTCCAATGTGCACATGTGCACAGTAGTGTGCATGCACCTGAACACACACACACGGGGGGTGGGGGGAAGAGAGAGAGAGAGAGAGAGAGAGAGAGAGAGAGAGAGAGAGAGAGAGAGGTGTATCAATATATAAAAAGTAGTCAATTAAACTCTGGAAAATAATCAGAATAGGAGTAAGAGGCTTGCCTACCAGGAAACAGCTATAAAACCCTGGAATTTAAAATAAAGATAATTGACTAGGTCAGTGCAATAGACTAGAGGGCCCAGAAATGGACCATCTATGCTTAGATATTTATCTATATTTTATGACAGAGGCAGGGGGCACCTGGTGGAACAGTTTTAGCTGCAGGCCATCCAAGAACAGACAAGACAGTGGGCCAGATATAACCAAGAGTTTGTCAGTCCCAGCTCTGATCGGTTCTTGGTATCTGCCCTAAAGAAATGTTCACACATATGTGTGAGAAGCTTGAATTGGAAGCTTCTCTGAAGCTCCATCTGCAAAGGAAGGAAAACTAGAAGCTTAATTCAACAACAGGAGAATTCTCTCAGGAGAAGGGATAACTGGCAACACACCCATTCCACACAGACCCTGCATGACCACATAACCACTCCACACAGACATGCATGACCACACATCCACTCCACACAGACATGCATGACCACACACCCACTCCACACAGACCCTGCATGACCACACGCACACTCCACACATACCCTGCATGACCACATGCCCACTCCACACAGACCCTGCGTGACCACATACTCACTCCACACAGACCCTGCATGGCCACATACCCACTCCACACAGACCCTGCATGGCCACATACCCACTCCACACAGACATGCATGACCACACACCCACTTCATACAGACCATGGAGACCACATACCCATCCCACACTGACCATTTGTGAACACACACTCACACCACACAGATCATGCATATCTGTATCCCTAAAGAATTATCTTTCCAGTTTATCACAAAGAAGTAAAAGAAGTTCACAACTGACACAGGCTCCTTAACCCATGCACACCTGCATACCAGCTGCAACTTGGGAGGAAGGTGAACAGGGCATTTCAGCCTTGATTCTGCATTTCTTTAAAGAGCTTTTGGTCATGAATTATAAGCTAGGAAAAGGGGGGTGGGAAAAGGAATTCTAGTCTTTCCACTCAGTGACCCTATACTCTGGCCACCTCCCTTGAGCATAAACAGTCAAGGCCCATGAGGGAGAAGCTGGAAGTCTGATGACCATCATGCCCAAGTTACAGCTGCTCAAAGTCATGGCGCCTCCCTCTCCAGGCTACACTGAAGTCTCTCGGGACCACTAAATAGCCTAAGTAAGATACAGCAGGAATGGCTTCAGCAGTATCCTGTTGAAAAACAACAGCTTGGGGGAAAGGCCTGCTTCTTAAGAAACCTTGACATTTAAAAATTTGAAATTGGGAAGAGGTAACACATTCTGAAATACTCCATCAAGAGACCTCACGAAAAAAATTACTCTATGATTCGCTGGTTAGATATCTGTGTTCCTTCACAAATCTTACATAACTGGTAGTACACTTCTGAAAACGGTACAGAGCCCTAGATAAGGAAGCAGGTAAGAAAAGTCTACCCAGTGTTATAAGACAGAGAAGATGAGGAATCCATATAGCCAAGGTGCCCAAATATTAGTTCCCAAAGAGAAGAAAAGCATTTATGCACAGAACAGGAGGTGGCGCAGACAGTACATGCTCCACAGAGGAAAGCAGGGAGCTTCTTAAAGATCTGGGAAGTGAGCATGGTGCCCTCCTCTTCCACACCCACACAATGAAGGTCCCCTCTCTTAGGGTTTCTATTCCTGCAACAAAACACTACGACCATATAGCAAGCTGGGGAGGAAAGGGTTTATCCAGCTTACACTTCCATATTGCTGTTCATCACTGAAGGAAGTCAGGATAGGAACTCAAACAGGCCAGGAACCTGGGGGCAGGAGCTGATGCAGAGGCTATGGAGGGGTGCTGCTTATAAGATTTCTATCCATGGCTTGCTCAACCTGCTTTCTTATAGAACCCAGGACCACCAGCCTAGGGTTGGTACCACCCACAATGGGCTGGGCCCTTCCCCATCAATCACTAATTAAGAAAATGCCCTACTGGCATGTTTACAACCCTATCTTATGGAGGCATTTTCTTAATTGATGTTCCCTCTTTCAGATAAGTTTAGCTTGTGTCAATATGGCATAAAGCTAACCAGCAAATACCCCCCTCCCCAGATAAATGGTACCTGAGAAACTCTAAACTGAGGAAGTAATAGGTGCCATGAAATTTGAGAACATAAAAAGCATTGGCATCAAAGTATCTAGAAAGAAAACAGTGGATACAAAGAAACAAGAACAGAAGGGGCATTTCCCAACAGCAAAGGTAAAAGACACATGACAGATAACTTCAACAACTGCCAGAGAAATTGCAACATAAAACTCCATATCAGATACCAATTGTGTGAGGGTAAAAGAAGACAGTTTTTAAGACACAAAAGGTTTCTAGAATGTATTTCCCAGCATCCTTTTCTAAGAAAGATACTAAAGGATGTGCTCCAGCAAGTCACACAGTAGGGTATGGATGGAGTAGTGACATGCTGTCTCAGGGCAACAGAAACAGGGTGTAGCAAGGAGACAGAGGAAGGTCAGACGTTTGATAGTCAGCAGGTCTAAAGTGCAGTGGTTCTGGCAGAAAGGGGAGATGAGAGCTTCAGGAAGGTTCATCAGAGGTTAGCTGACCATCTGACCATGGGGATTTCTATCTGAGGGAGTTTGCACTCCAACAGAAGAGTCTGGAAAGAAGGAGTGATGGGAACCTGGTCAGATCACAAGGAGTATGCAAGCTGAGGTGGGGAGCAGGTAAACAATGTTTCCATTCTGGCAGTGAGTCACTCCCATGCTGACAATGTAAACATAGGAGAGACGGGAATAAGTCTCACACAGAAACCTACTGCCTTTATAAGTCAAAAGTAAAGAGTGAGTTAGTATAGACTTTTAAAAGACGGGTGTGAAAACGGGAAAACTAAGAGAATTCAAAGTTGCTGTTAGGGAATGGATGTGGGAGTTGGGGGTGTGACGTCTGTGATATCACACCCAGCATTGAACAACAAGACCTCCGTCAAGTACAGCCAGCAGACTCCACAGTGGCTCCCTAAGAGTCTATCTCATGGTGATACAACAGTCATTTAGTTTGTGCAAGTTCACACTATAAGGTTCATATCCTTATAAAACATCTCCATCTCCATCCTTAAATTACATGTGACTGACCACCTCATGAGCCCCAATTCACTTGGAATGATTTTTCAGATTAGTTACCTCATCCACAACTGTGTGGGCCTACAATTAAACTCCAAGTTTTGGAGCCTAGAGAGATAGCTCTGAGGGTCACGTGCTTGTCATGCAAGTGAAACAGCCCAAGTTTAGATCCCCAGAACCTGCATAAGAGTCTGGGCACAGCATTGCCTGTGACCCCTGCACTGGGAAAGCAGTGACAGAGCAGGGGGCTTTAACTTCATGGCAAGCCAGTCTTGCTAAACTCGTGAGCTCCTGGTGCAGTGAGGAACTGTCTCAAAAACTATGGTAGATAGATACCCGACATGGACCTCTAGAATCCACATGTGCACAGACTTGTATGTGCATGGGCAAATACACTCAGGGATACACATATCATACACATCACACACGTCACACACACACATCATACACACACACACATCACACACACACATCACACAATCAACACATATCACACACATACACTCAATACACATCACACATACATCACACACATCACACACATCACACACATCACATACACACACATCACACACGCCACATCATACACACACACACATCACACACACACACATCACACACACACATCACACACACACATACACTCAATACACATCACACACGTCACATCATACACAACACACACATCACACACACACATCACACACACGACACACACAATCAACACATATCACACACATACACTCAATACACAACACACACACATCACATACATCACACACATCACACACACAATCAACACATATTACACACATACACTCAATACACAACACACACACATCACACACATCACACACATGACACACACAATCAACACATATCACACACATACACTCAATACACATCACACATACATCACACACATCACTCACACATATCACACACAATGCACACACATACCCAATATACATCACACACAACACACACATCACACACACACACACACACACACATACACACACACACACACACTTTATAACTTGTTCAAGAATGGAGGGCTGGAATGTCCCCTAGTCAGACGCTCAATGTGCACAAGCAGCCAAGACCACGCAGCGCAGATGGGCATATGCTCCATGTGGGGTAGCAGGGATTTATCCAGAAATATTCTTTGAAATTTAGGATGCTCTGAAGAGATCACGTATGACTGCATTCAACTTCCACAGAGTAGAGCTAAATGCTTGCCTTTCCCTGTCTCCAGTCCCCTCATCTGTGAACCTCAAGTATTAATGGACCCAGAAGGGCTGCAGCAACTATTAAGTATGACACTTCGAAAGAGCCCCAGACAGTGTCCATCTAGTCTCACCTGTAATCAAAGCTGGGAGCTACAACAGCCCCAGGTATCTTGTTCCTCAGAATGACAACTCTACCCTCCAACCTCTAACATAAATAAGATGTGGAGCCAGGCAAGCCACGCCTCTGCAGGACCAGTCCACTCTACTAGTCTTCCTCTGACTAGACCACAGTACAGGCTCACTACGCAGAGGTGGAAACCATAAGATTCGCAGCACAAGTGCCACCCCCACCCCGAAGAGACAAGAAGCAGTGACTTCCATTGCTGCTTTTCTGTGCTCCTACATACTTTTGAGTGAGTCTTATGACATATATGTCTTATTCTTCATCTTCCCCAAACAAGACAAGAACGTTTTCTTATAACGGCATTGTGCCAACAACACCATTATTACACCAATGCCATCACTTCCTAGAGCACAGCAGGCTTGGTGAAGACCCTGCATCTCTTATATCATGGTCTTTTCTGTCACCCTCGTAAGACACAGCCAAGGGTCATTGTGTCATTGACTCCAACCTGCTACAGGAACAGGGCCAACAGAGGAAACCAGACTCAACTTACTGCATCCTTCACTTTGTGTGGGTAGCTACAGGCACGCGGCTGCCAGCCCAGCTCATCTCAAACAAGGCCAGCAGCTGCTCAGAGTGCTTTTTTAAGCGGAGTTTATTTCTAGGTCTTTGGAGAGATGTGAGACACTTTAGAAGGGTTTTATTTTAGGAGTCCTGTGCTCCGTGCCTTCTCAGAGCTTTAAAATGAGCACTCACACATGCTATACACACAGAAGCACAGCACGCACACACCACACACATAAACACATAAAAATATACTGCACTTAGCATGAGCGTATTACTTAGGGAATAAGCAAAGGACCCAACAACAGGAATCTCGGCAGCTCCAGCCCTGCTGTTTCCAGTAGATAATTTGAACTGGGGGGGGGGGGGGCAAAGAAAGAAAGGGTAAAGAAAGGAGACTCAGCCTTAGGAAGGAAACCCAGAGAGCTTCAGTGGGTATGTCACAAGAGCTTTTCTTTTTCCCATGAGGCACTGCTCCGTGAGTCTGCGTTTGGCTCTCAGCTGGGACAACAGTGGCAGGAGAGTAGATGATCAGAGCAGGAGACTTGTCCTGCTGTAGCTGAGCTGGTGGGAAAAGGAGCTGAAGCCACAAGTCAGCCTTCCAGGAGAAACCAGATGCTGTGCCAAAGCCTTCCCTCAGGGCAGCCTCAGCAAAGGGGAGGCTGATATATCCGAGCTGAAGGGGAATTATTCTCAGAGTTCTACCTGTTAACCAGAGAGGGTGAGACCTAAGCTTCCGATTGCCACTGAGAAGAAAATGTACAGGCAACGGTTTGCACAGCTGTTTCCAGACTTATTAATGATGCCATGGCAGGAGACCACAGAGGGGGCACCAACAGCCATGCCCGCCAAGGAACATGCTGTTTATAAGAATAGGCCTGCTCTAGCCTTTGGAGCTATCCCAGCATGTTTGTCTGACATATGGTATTAATATGTTAATTTAACATGCTTATTTGGTTAAGGACTTGTATTTCCAGATTTCTAAGCATGACTCTCAAGTCCCTCACATGGGGACCTTTTGGTCTTTCCAGTCACCTTTCATGTCATGTCAGCCTCTGGACTCCAACAAGCACCCAGATTCCCAATTTAAGCTGTGTTCGATGGGGCCAGGCTTCTCCCTCCTGACCATCCAGTGCTGCTTCTCATTCATCTTGGTTTTGCCCAAGTCCAGTGCCTTGGGGACCAAGAGCTCAGCTCACATCAACTCCTTCCCTCATGAACATCAATGTTCTAGAAGCTTCTTTCTGGGTATAGTGCACACACCCCTTCTTCTGGTCCTCAACTGGCTTGCATACGTCATTCCTCTCAACTATACCAAAGGCTGCAGAGAGAGAGGTGTGACTCACTGCTCTTTGCTTCTGCTGGCCCTTTTACCAAGGCTCTTTAGTCTCATTTACCTGATCCTTGACTAGCATCACCCCATGAGCTCTCTCCTCCATGAAATAGCCTCCTCTTGGTTTCTAGACATTTCTACCCCCCCCCCTCTGGTTCCCTCCTTCACCCAACTATTATCAGTGTGTCCCAAACTCAGTGTGGACTTAACCTTCTGTCTCTTCACCCCTCCCTTCCCCTCCCCTTTCCTCCCCGCTCTCAGTCTCACATATCATCATGCCTCCAAAATAATACCCATATGCTCCCAATTTTTTATTTCTAGGCTGGACCTTTCTTCTGAGACATACTTGGCAAGGTTGTATCAGACAATGTCTTCTTAAATTGTGAAAACAAGTTAATTTTTCATACAGAACACTTCAATGTGGACACAGACAAGCTCTAGCCCACCATCTTGTGTCTCAAATCTAAAGCATCTGCCACTGAGATGATCTCCTGATGAAAGGCCAGGGAAGACATGTGTCCATTAATAGAAGAAACTAACTAGATAGACTCCCCAGCTGCACAGTGACCAGAACATCGTCCACTGAACCATGAAGACACGGAACAAGGAGCTGGGACAGAAGGATCACGTTACATGCAGCTGAGAGTTCTCCACTGCTTGACAATGTCTCCCATATAAGACACTAAACTTAAGAGTGAAGGGCCAGGTTCGTCATGACCAAGTAGGCCCAGTCTTGGAAGAGCTCGGATCCTCTCGGGCTTATGTCCAGTGAGCACCTGGTCTCTCTCTGTTACAGTGGACCCAAGTGGGAGAACAGCAGACCAGTTACCACTGCAAATGGTACTGCTCCTCATAGGCATAGGTTTTATATTCCCTCAGAGAAGCCCTTGGGGCAATGACTTCTGACCACTAAGAAAGTCTTTCTAGGTGAGTGAGCTGGCATCTGGTGCCAGTTGAGTGTCTTGTCATTTGGTGAGTTAGGATCCCACAGATTCAGGTCACTGCAGGGTAAATGACCTTTGGGCCTTGATAGCCAGTTGTCTGCTTGTATTCATCCCATCGCAGTGCTGACAGCATTGGTTCTCACAGCCCATTGTCTGCTTTCCTGCTGATCTGCCAAGTGCAAGGAGCCTCTCTACTACTTGTTTGTTCAAAATCAAACCAGTAAATACAGCAAGAAGCTGAACAGACAACACCAAAAGCCATGGTCTGCTTTCTTTCCAATGTGCCAGAACTTTCTAGAACCATTAGACTGATGTGTAGTGGTTAAACTCTGAGGCATGTTTCCTAAGTTAAGTCTAGAAGTAGAGATTTCGTTGCCCTGTAAGGGATTCAGTCATCATATTCAGACACTCTTGGAGAGAAGAGGGGATGGGGACTGAGGAAGGAGAATAAATCATGCAATAAAATGGAAATCTGGAGTGAGTTGGAATGGGTTAACTTTTTGAGATATAGGTTCACCTTTGCATAACTGATGAGCAGCCTGAAAGCCTCTCTCTCCTTGGAGAGATCAGATCCCAGCTGGTAGAAAGCAGGGTCATGCCACTGATGCTTTGAACTGCCACCGCTAACTAAGAGATGTCAAGGCTGAACACAAATTCTGGCTCCCGGAGGAGTACGGTGTCAGGAAAGAGTGGGTTGCCTCAGCAACTCCTCTACTCCCAACCAGTAAAAGAACTTGGTGAAAATGCCTTTTGCCAGCTTCCTACAGGTCTGTACTTCCCAGAGTCAGAGGCGATAGCCCCCCTCTCGTGAAGTAGCAGGGTGTTAGCAGGTGGTCTCTTCCCTATCCCTTTCATATATGCAGATATTTTGTATTGAGCATTAAAGCAGCAGTTTTCAATCACTAGATCCGTTGGTATCTGTGCCGCTATAAAACAATGTCTCAGCACAATGCTCAGCAGTTCTCCACCTCCCTGGGTTCTTCCAGCAGGCAACTTGTGTTGTCTATACCACTGCCAAGTCCCTCCTCCTCTTCTACTCTCCTCAGTGAAGTCAGTAAACATTGTTCGTTCACTCAGTGGAGCACTGTGCGAAGCATGGTGATAACTGTCAGTATGTGCTGTTCATCTGAGCTCCCTAGACTCAAAGATCAGTGATGGAGATGGGGATTGAACATCTACAAGTATTTCATTAAAGCTATAACAGCTGCACGAGGAGAGAACATGTGTCATCCCAGATGAATTATCCAGAGGGACCTGCCCAAACCAGGAAAACCAGCATAGGGTTCGCAAACAAGATGTCTACCAAGACAGAGTCTGAAGGACTGGGATGTGGTGGGCAGAGAGGGCACCCCAGGAGATTAGAAGTCTGTGTGAGGGAGCTGTTGCTTGGGGAGACAGGCTTGTAGGGGCAGGGACCAGCAGGACAGGCTTCAAGACAATAATGGGCAAGGCCTCAGAGTTTGTTCTAAACCCTGAAGATTTAGTTCTGTGTGGAGATGGAAGCCACATTGAGTTTTATTTTTTAAAGTCTTTTTTATTTTCATGAATGGGTGTTTTGCCTTCATGTACTATGTGCACCAAGTGTATCAAATGCCCATGAAGAATTAAATAGAGTCCTGGAGACCCCTGGAATTCAAGTTACAGACAGACCATTGTGAGCTGCCATGTGCGGGCTGGGAACTGAACCTAGACCCCCTCCCCCAAGAGCAGCCAGTGCTCTTCCCCACTGAGTCACCTCACCTAACAGCTGGGTTTTAAAGAGGGTGGTGTGGTTGGATTTTTACTAAGAAACATCACTAGCATGAGGAGGGGAATGAACTGTGGGGAGCAAGAATGGGAGAAGAATTACTAATTAGCTGCTGTTTGGTTTCCAGGCACAAAGTGAGAGCAGTGTGGATGAAGAGGGCTCCAGTGGCTACACAGTGACTGAGAAAACCTCAAGATCAAGTCAGAAGGCAGGAAAAACAGTGCATACAGAAGAAGGAAACGCTAACGGTTTGCCTTTGAGTAACCTGAGAAATGACAAATGATGGTCCCATTAAAATAGAGCACACATCTGAAGATGAGGGAACACAGGTTCAGACTCAAGACACCTGCAAGGGAGTCAATAAAGAGGTTCAGCGGCCAGCTGGATCCACGAGGCAGGGCACCGGTAGTAATGAAGATAGTTTCAAGTTCTGAAGTCTGGGCTGGAGAGTTGGTTCAGTGGTTAAGAGCACTTGCTGTCCTTCCAGAGGACCGTGTAATTCCTGTGGCAGCTCACAACCACCAGTAACTAACTCCGTCTCAGAGGATCTGATACCACCTTCGAGCACCGCATGCAGTGTGGTACACAGTTAAGACTAACTAAAAGATTAAACCATTACAGTCAAATATGCTACTTTTAAAAATGTTTTGCGAAAAGTGGGTTTGTACTGGAACTGTACTATTCAAGATGATGTCCAGAAACCTCAATTAAACTACCAAGATGGAAATTAATTAAATAAGGAGATTAGAGAGAAGGCTCGTCAGTTAAGAACCCTAGCTGCTCTTTCAGAGGACCTGGATACGATTCTCAGCACCCACATGGCAACTCACAACCACCTTTATCCAGTCCTGGGTGACCCAATGCCCTTCTCTGGCATCTGTGGGCACTCTCCATGCACATGATATAGAAATATACATGCAAGCATGGGCTGTCTAGTCTTAGGTCAACTTGACACAAGCTAGAGTTAACTAGAGTTATCCGAGAGGAGCAACTTCAGTTGAGAAAACACCTCCATCAGATGCAGCTATAGAGCATTTTCTTAAGTAGTGACTGATGGGGGAGGGCCCAGCCCTGTTGTGGGTGGTGTCACTCCAGGGCTGGTGGTCCTGAGTTCTGTTAGAAAGCAGCCCAAGCAAAACTACAGAGGGCAAGCCAATAAGCAGCATGCCTCCTCCAGGGCCTCTACATCAGCTCCTGCCTCCAGGTTCCTGCCCTGTGTGAGTTCCTGTCCTGACCTCCTCTTAATGATGAATAGCAATATGGAAGTGTAAGCTGAGTAAACCCTTGCCTCTCTGACTTGCTTTTTAGTCATGATCTTTCATCATAGCAATAGAAGCCCTAACTTAGACAAGGCAAAGCACCCATATACCTAAAGTAACAAAATCATTTAGTAAGTCCTAACTCAGTGTCTCAGTGGCACTAGCCATATTTGAAGTGCCTTGTCCAGCTGTGACTCATATGTTCTATCACCTCAGGAACCCATCCGAGACCCCACTATGGAAACTGAGAGAAACAGCTTCCAGGCAGTAGATGCAACGTGACCAGCTGTTCCTCTTGCCATATCTGTCCTCCATGATGGATCCTTAAACAGTGATACAAAATCATCCTTCCTTTACCAAGCTGCTTATGTCCCAATGATGAGAAAATTAAAACAAACACAACACAGGCTTCCAGGACAAACAACAGCTGATATTTTCTTAAATTTTATAAACTACATTAACAAATATGTAAATTGGATATATTTGTAACGAAGTATCTCACCAAAATGTATATAAAGTTATTTTACACCTGGGTACCTGAACTGTGGGTATAATGTCAACTGTGCTAAGCATGCAAGGGCCTTCGGGTCATTACCCTACAGTGTGGCAGATCCTGCATTCAAGAACTTCTGGTGAGTGAGCTTTCCTGTTTGGTTTAGTCCCAACCTGATTTAATCTACCCTAGGTCACAGGGAATAGTTGGGTTGCTCCCTTAAGAGTTCAGATCCATCAGCATGACTCAGAGCCTACAGCACACCGCTTCATATTCTGTTCTGGGTGCATTGGAACAGTGCCTGAGGCTGAGTGAGAAAGAAGCCTGGATTTTGGGGGTGATCACTGGCTTTCAGGCTTTGGGGAAGAATCTTTTCCCTTTTAAAAGACTTATTTTAATTATGTGTCTATGTGTGTATATCTGTGCTTGGTAGTGCAGTACCCTCAGAAACCAGCAGGTGGCGTCAGATCCCCTGGAACTGGAGTTGCAGATGGTTGTGAGCATCCATGTGGATGCTGGGAACCACACCGAGGTCTTCTGGAAGAGCAACAAGCGCTCTTGATCACTGAGCCATCTCTCCAACTCCCAAATGCTTGTCTTTACGTATGCACGAATATACTTAATTTCCTCCAATGTGCTGTTCTGCTCTGTGTTCTGTGTCTGTTTTTATTGATGGAACTGCCCTTCTGTGTTGTGGCTATCTTCATTGAAACATGCTTCAGTGCATTTGTTCTATCTCGATGATTGTTAAAATGTATTTGCTTTAGTCTCATGCACTGGGTAGAATTTATCCACATTAATCACTTTTTTCCAGTGAAATCTCTTTTGTGTTTTACAGACTGCCACAAGAGCAGACACTGACACATTTCCTGCTGGGTCATTCTTCGGGTTTGCAGAATACCGCTCATATTCAGAACCACTGATTTCCGACGAGATCCTCGTGTGTCAGCTGCCACATTTACAAGGCAAAAATATATGTGTAGTGCTTAAGATGGCTATGAAGGGAAGTGCTCAACAATATCCCAGTTATATCTATAGATACAGAATGTCTTCTATGTTAGTGTAACAGATAGCTTCTATCAAAAGCTAAAATCCCAGCATCACTCGGGACAGGCAAGTACAGCATCCCTCAGGAAGGCGAGGGCATTGGGGAGGAAGGGGGCATCTGGGAGGAAGGGGGCATCTGGGAGGATGGGGCATCTGGGAGGAAGGGGGCATCT
>CM052711.1:2434531-2514694 GCA_028551405.1 Uromys caudimaculatus | reverse complement strand
GGCATCTGGGAGGACTGGGGCATCTGGGAGGACTGGGGCATCTGGGAGGACTGGGGCATCTGGGAGGATTGAGGCATCTGGGAGGACTGGGGCATCTGGGAGGACTGGAGCATCTGGGAGGACTGGGGCATCTGGGAGGACTGGGGCATCTGGGAGGATTGAGGCATCTGGGAGGATTGAGGCATCTGGGAGGACTGAGGCATCTGGGAGAACTGAGGCATCTGGGAGAATGGGAGCATCTGGGAGAATGGGAGCATCTGGGAGGATGGGGGCATCTGGGAGGATGGGGGCATCTGGGAAGATGGGAACTTGACGCCTTGTCTATAGGGCAGTAAGAGCTGATATGCACCATGCAGAGTCAGCCGTGAACAGGTGAAAACCCTTAACCTGACAGCCCTACTCAGGAGAGCTCATCCTGATTATGATATCCACATCAATACAATACAGTAAAATGATTAATAGACTAATTAAATCACAAGTTTACTAGGCCTTTTGACACAGACCTGCCAGCTTGGAGGGTCTGAAACACCACCATAGCTCACCATTGCTCTTACTGGAGATGATTAGGCTGCGTGTGCACATACGAACAGAACATACTCAGAAGAATGAATTTTGTTAATTTACTCTTGTCTGGATCTTGTAATTTTTCTATAATAAATACCCAGGCTTTTATAGTTACAATACCCATTCATAGATCCATCCAACCAACCATTCATGTAAACAATGATTGGTTTTAAAGCCTCCCCCCACCCCACCCCCAGTCATACTTCCTAAAGATATACACACACTGAAATTGTCTGGCAAGAATGGCTCATATTTGAGTGATGACCACCACCCCTCCCAAACTGGTCCCTCCTTGCTCAGCTGTCCCTACCACACAGGCAACGATGGATCATGCTCACCAAAGTCTCCCGGACACAGGGTGTCTCTAGCAGCCTCCGGACTCCACTCTCCACAGTGACTCCTAGCCAGTTGAGCGCTGCCCAGCACCAGAGGTCCTCACAGCTGCCATGCCAGTAGCTCACAAATGCAAACGTCATTGCAGTAGAAAGCAGTGTCCCCAGCAGGCCACGCTGGGACCCACCCAGTGGGACGTACACATACCTGCAGAAAGAAGAGGCTGTGAGAAGCTATGCCGATAGAGGAAGAGATGCACCTGTCTCCCTGCTCTCCCACTTGACTCTCTCTAGTACCAACATTATCATTGACAGTACAAAAAACCCACTTCCAGGAAGCTGTAGCCATCCCTTGAACTAACTCTCCACCTCACCCTTGTTGGCAAAGCCACGAACCTCCACAGGGAGTGGCTTTAGGCTAGATGAACATACATACCAAAGAGCCCTTATTATGGCAAAATTCACTTACAAGAGGTGAGAGGGGCAGCAATAACTTTAGAGCCTCTCAACAGATGCACCCAGCTCTGGAGCCCAACACAGGGTGCCAACCAGGCTGCTGGCATTGGAAGGATACTGACCATTATGGTCTGCGTGCATTTTACAGTGCAGAGACTACTAAGTTTATGGTAAACCCATCATTTAAACTCAGTTGCTAAAAAGCAGGCTCTTCCCTGCCAGGAGTGAGGTGAATAAATAGGTTAACAGGGCTGATCCCTGATTCCCTGGCAAGTGGCCCAGATGGAGAGGAACCTGGACTCACAGGAGTGCATGACTCCATCCCTGAGTGAGTAATGCCCAGGGCTATGAGAGTCTGGGAGCATGTTCTCCTCATGGGGTTTTAAAAGCCCACAGGCCTTGGTTCTTTCTGGTCAGTTCCTCTTTGTCCCTATTCTATCCAGGAAGAGACAAGAGACCTTTATCTGAAGACATGTCTTCTTTTTACTTGATTCTTTGAAGCACCATGTGGCTCACACCTGCCATCCTAGAATCCCTAACAGTTTAGTGTTTTTACTGTACAGGTGAGACTTGCTTACTGTGGAAAAAGCTTTATTCTCAGAAGAAGCCAAAAATAAGTAAAATTAATAAGATCAGAAAATAAATGACAAAAACTATGTAAGCACTTTATTTGAAATAATTAAAACAATGAATAAAAATTAAGCATATTACTGAGAAGCCGAGTAGAGATTCAGTAGATATGTACATTGCACAATGTCATCAGCCCCTCAAACTTCTTTTCAAAGTCTGGGGACTAGAACTCAAGACCTGGTGCATGCCAGGAAAGTGTTCCACCATATCCCAGCCTCCCTCCAACTTCTGTTTTTCTCTATGGTGAAAACATTCAGCATCATTTCTCTGAGCATATCTAAACACACATTTGCTACTGTCCTCAGTAGTCACTGTCAGGTCCCAAAAGCAAGTCTCACTCAGTACCTGTGGCTCCTCCCAGCTTTTCTCCCCAACCCCTATCCTAAACCTCTTCCTCCCAGAGGCTCCCCAACTTCCCCACCTCTGATTCCTATATAACTCAGCCATTTTCACCACATGCCTTCTTGGTTGCCATGTGTTCTCTTGGTCCTCTTGCCCTGTCTCCTCTCTCTTCTCTTCCCCTCTCTCTACTCCCACCCCTTCTCTCATGGCCAGGTCTGTTCTGCTGGTCACATTCAGTCTGGCCATTGTCTCTCTTCTTCTCAACCATACTGTGGAGCGGTCATGTCCTCACTTCATTCAGTCACTTCCCGTGCACTAAGACAACTGGACTTCTCGTCCTGGCTAACTGGGATTGGCTAACTGACTGCTGACTGACAAGGACTCCCTGTGGCTGTGCCTGAGGTCAAATTCTAGGTTTCACTTTAACCACTAAACTACAAGCAAATTCTCCCCCACAAAGACTTTCTCTTTACCAGGATCCCCTACCCCAGCTACACCTTGGTGCTTATGCTTGGCTGGCCTGCACCACCCAGTTGTAGCAAAAATCCTGTTAGGTCAGTTTAGAGTGAATCCTCCCTCCCCATCAATCACCCTTGATATCCTAATTCCTTTCCCCTCCTTCAGACACCTTAGTCAAGGCAAGAACTCCATTAAGTTGGAGACTGGAGTGGTGGCTCAGTAGGCAAAGCACTTGCATTGCAAGCACAAGGACCTGAGTTTGATTCCCAGGACACACTCTTTCCTCCAAAAGTGTAATTTCAAGAACAAGTGTAATTCCAGGGGCAAGGAGACAGAGAAGGGGCTGTGGCTTGTTGCTCTCATCGACCTGATGAGCTCAGACCAGTGAGACAGCTGTCTCTAAAGCATGTTGACAACACCTGAGCAATGACACTGAAGTCATGCTCTGGCCTCCACGTGTGTACACACATGTACCTGCACACACGTGTGTCTGCACATGGACAGGTACACAAAGAATCCCACTAGGTCTATCTACCAGAGTCTCCCTAAATCCCAGTGTTTGTCCAGTAATTTTCCACTCAGTGACCCACGTGCTCCATGGGTATGGGTCTTCTCCACCCCGGGGTGTGTTCACAACAGTTTCATTTGTAGCCCTTGCTCTATCCACCACATCGCAGTATTCTCTGCACAGGTGTGCCTAGCACTTTAGTGCTTTTATAATCTCTCTCACTCTGTAATATCTGTAATTCCTCTCACTCTCAAAAGCCTTTCTAGTTTAGATGATAAATCACACCATCACCTTAGCTAACCCCATTTTAGGAGTGAGGAAACTGAGCCTGAGAAGTTAGTCTGGTCAAGAGATCCATCAAGGAGGAGAAAGGCCAAGATACAGCCTAACCAGCTTCACCAAAGCTAATGTTTTTCTTTGTACCCAAGACTCATTCCAAACACCCTCTGCCTTTCTCCCCAGTCAGAATGCTGGACCCATGTTATATGGCTCAACTTCAGAAATGAGTGGAAAATTAATCTATCCTAGGCACCAAATTAAGAATGATGTACCTATATATTAGGTGTCTATACATTAAGTGTTTGTGCATTAGGTGTCTATACATTAGACACCTATACATTAGGTAACTATACATTAAGTGACTATATATTAGGTGACTATATGTTAGGTGCCTATATATTAGGTGCCTATATATTAGGTGTCTATGCATTAGGAGACTATACATTAGGTGACTATATATTAGTAACAATGTGCCTATACATTAGGTGTCTATACATTAGGCACTGTACATTAGATGCCTCTATACATTAGACATCTATACTTTAGGTGCCTATATATTTAAGGCATGTTCCTGAAGCGGCCGAAGATGGCTCTGCTGTGAGCATAAGAACCTAAGTTCAACTCCTAGGCTGAAAAACTAAAATCAAAGCTGAGACAGGTAGACCACTGGAAAGTGCCTCTGGACTAATGGGTAAATTCCTGGAAAAGGGGGAGGCCATGCCTCAAAAACATAAACAAAACCATGGCTGGTGCCTGAGAAACAATATCTGATGCTATCCTCTGGCTCGTGTACACATACTCCTGTACACACGTGCATATACACTCATACACTCACACATGCACGCACACATAATCCTATACACACATGTGCATACCACACACTTACACACTCGCACACATGCATGCACACATAATTCTGTTTACACATGTGCACATATAATCCTGTACACACATGTGCACAGTCAAACGGGGAATGCTCCCTCCCCGGCTTCCAGCATTTACTTAAGCCCTCAAGGAATCAGGGCAAACGAAACAAAGACCTGAGATGCTCCGGCAGAAATATGGGATGCCTGGCTATGAAGCAAGGCCTGTCTTGCTGTGAGGCCACATGCCATGGTGCCAGGTCCACAGGAAGGCCTGACACTGTAGGAGGGAAGGCGATGATGAAAGAAAGTGGGGTCTGAGAGGCTGGACCAGTGTGTCCCACATCAGCGTGGCATCAAGGATGAGGTTTTCTATGCGAGGGGAAAGGGCTGGGTGCTGCTGAAGGGCCACCTACAAGGAGCAGCAAGCAGTGAGTCTGAGAGCCTGCACAGGCACGGGTCTTACTTGGAGCTCTGCTGCCCCCTAGTGGCTTCTTGGTTTTCAGTGTGCACTATTCAGTGGGGACTTTGGATTTGGGCTGGAATTTCTGAGGCCTCTTACCTTGCACATCGTGATCATCTTCAGTAGCATTGAGAACAACTGTGGTTAAAGGAGACATCAAAATATTTACAGACTTGTTCACATTCTAAAGCTGTATGCACTAAAGGAGAATGAACTGCAGAAGTCAGAAAATTCAGTACAGAGTAAAAACCTGCCATGCCTCTCACCGGTGTGACGTGGCATTGGGTCCCGTCTGCAAGCTCCGGATGCCTCAACAGCCACCCCTTCATCACATGTAGCTATTTCAAACCATAAGCTCTTACTTTGCTTTCAGAAGTGACAGCTGACCAAAAACAGTCTGAAAATTCTTTATATTCCAGACATTAAGATATTGCAGGTCTCCAAGGACACAAAGCTGCTTCGTTCCAAACCAGAGGAGGGTGGAGCCTTCACACTTCACTCTGGAAGACAACAGGTTTGGCAAGAAGAGGGAATAGGGGATCTCTCTTTAATGCATCCTACCAGCCTGGTTCTGTGGTTACTAAGAACAAGAGGCCTCAGAAAAGCAGTCACATGAGCCACTCTGAGAAGCTGCACAGCCACTGACCTCCTGGTGAAAGACACACTTAGAACAGCAGAAAATGCAAAGATTTCTTCTTGTGGGGACACTGAGACTAGGTCAGCATGAAGCCTGATCTTGCCTGGCCACTTGGGTGGTCCCTGTCAGCATCTCTGCAGGCCCCACTTTCGGGCAAAAACATCTTGCAGAACTAATACAATGTGGATGCCCCGGGGAGGGAGAAAGCTACATGAAATAGGTAGATGGTATTCACAATGTCTTCCCCTGAGTGGGTGCCCATGCCAGGCACGCTCTGCATACTGTAGACAGTCATCGAGACAAGTTTCTGTGAAATATTGATGAAGCTTGTTTTGCCCCTGAGAGGTCCAAGTGAAATCCAGTGTGTTCCTGGCAGCAGCATCACAATGGGAGTCAACCTCCTCCTGGGAAATGGTCCCCGTATTTGGGACATTTGGGGACAGACAACATATCCACTAGTCTTTTTTGAGACAGGGTCTCTCAATGTAGCCCCAGCAGGCCTCAAACCCGGGTCAATCTTCCTGCATCAGCCTCGTCAGTGCTGGGATTACAGGGGTATGCCACCACACCTTGTCTTTTATTAACTAAAACTGTGTCACCTTGCTTGGTCGAATAATGCTCCTTTATGGAGGTGTGCATTAGAATAACCCCAGAGGGCACCAAAGCACATCAGAGCCACACTAGGGAAGGAAACCAAAGCAGCATCCTCTCCAGTTACTTGAACCATGAACAAGCCAGTTTCAATTCCTCGCTTCTCCCCGTGTCCGCCTATAGTTTGTGGCTACTGGCTGATCTGTGGTCTGTCTGTCACCTGCATCTGAAACTGTGCTGTTAGTTGTGTCTGTGTGCTGCGCCTCTCTCTAACCATGGACTTTGTTCTGTATTATTGAACAACACAGAAACCATGCTATGGGAATGAAAAGAGGGATTCTTTACAGAACCTTTAACAGAGTTTTACAGGGAGAAGTTGCTTACCTGACCCTGAAGAGCACTTGAGATTGCAACAGACATTATCAAGCTATACCTATGCTGACTGCAAGATTTAGAGTAGAATTTGTTTTATGATTGCTTTTAACCTGTTGGCTGCTTTCAGCAAATGATCACCATAATACATACACACGCATGGGTCAGGGCATGGAAGTGCACATAACTTAAGATTGAAGCTATGCATTAGCCTAGGTTGTAAAAGCTCATTGTGTGGGAAATCTAAGGTAAGCAAGGTTGGTTATATATTCTCTTAAAGGTGAGGTAAATGTCAACAGGCTAAGTACACAGTAGGCTAGCAGGTTAATTACATAGTCTTAAATGATCTCAAGATATATAATTAACCTGGCCTCAAGGTCCAACAAAGATCAGTCTCTTTGGTGATCAAGAGCTTTTTTTCAGAATAATTTATCACTACAAACATGTTTGGACTGGTGAACTCCATTAGCTACTACTGAGTCATGTCAGAATTATAACATTAATTATCGGACAGACCAAATAGTTACCTGCTACAGTGACCACCAAGATGGCACCTAGAAGATGTCAGATCAGTCAGATGGCACAGGAAGTCGGTGGGAAGATGGGTAGGTGACTGTGAGCAGTTTCTGTGAAGGGGAAGACAGTTTGACTCTACCTCTCCCATGGACTCCACAAAGAACACCTCACAAATAAGCCTGCAGCAGGGCCAGGGTGATGACAGTCCATGTAGGTAACCCGTTGATCTTAAAGTCAGTCCATTTTCACCTTTCTCAAGAAGAGCCCTTTGAATTTTCTAACTTTCTCTTTGACCTAGAGAGTCACACAGAAGGCGTACTGCTTCCTAAAAATGTCTTCAAGGTGGGGCTCTTCTGGTATGGCTGCCATTTCAGATAAATTCCAAGATCCCAACAGGGCTAAACAGGTGAGAAAGTGTGAGCCTGTGTGTGTGTGTGTGTGTGTGTATGTATGCATGTGTGTATGTATGTTTGCATGTGTGTGTATGTGTGTGCATGAGTGTGTATGAGTGTGTGTGTATGTATGTGTGTGTGTGTGTGTGTGTGTGTGTGAACATTTCAGTGTTCTACATTACGCAATGATGGTGTGCAAGTCAAATCTCCATCCTACAGGGCATAGATAAAGTCTAGTATTTATTTCTCACTTTGAAGTGAAAGATTACTTATAAAGGGTTTTAGAGGAGGATACAAACAAGGAAAGAATATAATTTGCTTTAATATCTTTCCATTCAATGCAGATCATAATGGAACTTTAATAACTAGGAAGCCGCGGTTGGTTAATGGGCAACCATAGAGTTGATCATTTCCAGACCTCCAAGGAGAGGTCTACTTGCAAAGCAGAGGGGATATTCTGAGCCTGGCCAGTTCTCTGCTCCTTCACTGAAAGGTGATGGGTGGAGATGTTTTATACGGTTCTGAAAAGTTCCCAGTAAGAATTCTATGTCCTGTCTCTCTGCAAAAAGTTATGAAAATTATAAAATAAAAACTAAACTACTCATAGTGGTGGTTCATACATATAACCTTAGCAGGTGGGAGGCAGAGAGGCAGGAGGATTGCTGCGAGTTTGAGGCTAGCCTGAAGTAGTGAGTAAAACCTTGTCTCAAAACGACAGCAACAACAAGCTTAGTCAAGTCACATCTTGTCTATACGTAAACATCCTTGTTTATGTAATTAGATGCCCATATTTTTAAAAATCACAATCTTGCAGTCCACAGAGCTGGTAGCTCTGAGGACTGAAGTGCTATGCTCAGCACAGGACTATGCTTAAAGCTTAGAGAAACACTCAGCTTGGTCTTCAGAGTCCAAAACCCAGAGCTCATCCCTCCAGAGCTCTGCCTTCTTGGAGCAGGAAATGTTGAAAAGTTGCAAAGGCCAGCCTAGGGTAGCAGCAGAGTTCAGGACGAGGAGAGTATGCTCAGGAGCCAGAGGCAAGGCCTCCAGCGGGATCATTTGCCAGTCTCAGGATCCCTGGGCCTGTCAGAAGCCTGCTCCACTGCAGAGCCTCAGCCAGTGTGAACAGAGGGTACTGACACCTTCTTCTATATGAGTGTCTGTGGAGATCAGATGAGCTCTAAGAGGCTTCATTCAGGAAGCTTATGTTCCCTGCTTAGTTGTGGCAAGGACACTTAGTCAGAGATTGGGGCCGGGCTGCAAATAAGAGGACAGTAGGGCCAGGCAGATCTCAGGGATGTGTTCATATTGCATTGATGAGTAATGCCCCTGCCTCCCTCACCTCTGCCCTGGTAACTCCCATTTGTCTCTCTGCTCTACACACCTTCCAATAAGTGGTCATGCAAGAGAAGATGGACCATTGGCTTCTCTCAGCAGAACACTTCCCAGGTTCCTTCAACAATGTTGCTCCAACAGGGTGGATTTCCTGATTACAGTTGAACACCTGCTTATCACAGAGTGAATTGAAAATGTCCTGTCCCCAGCAGGTGTTCTGGGAGACTGTGGTGCCTTCAGGATGTGAGGCCTATTTGTTCAGAAGCAGGCTACTTGAGACAGGCCTGTGTTGTCAGCTTCCTATCCATACCTCGAAGATAAAGCCAACAGGCTCCTGCCACTGCCGACAGAGTCACTGTGGCCATCTTCCCCCCTTCCCTCCCCCTCCCCCATACCACATCCTCAGAGACTGAGCCAAAACAAACCTCTTCGGCTGCTTCTGCCTGGTGTTTTGTCACAGGGGTGAAAAATTAATTGATATACTATTTTTATAAACAAAAATGAAAAAAAGTAAAGGCAGATGAGGAAAGCTTCATGGGTGATGCATATAATTATTCCTCTGACTCTAGTGTTGGCTTCTTAAGTGAATGCATTTGTCCACAGACATCAAACTTTAATAGGGAATAGTTTCAAACGGCCAGTTACATCCCACAAAGCCATTACGCATCACAGAGACAAGCACTGCTGCATCTTTTGTAGAACGTGAACGCCATCCTGCTGACTTAAGGATCTCTTCTCAGCACCAGCAGCAGATCCAGGTCTACGTCTGAAGAGGTGAGTGCTGTGGATTCAACCCACTGCTGCTGATGCTTAATCCAGATGTCATCCAGGTGTCCTCAGCACATGGAGAGTTGAGGGTGTGTTGATGAGGATAAAGACAACCCTACCATAGACCAAACCATCCATCTCCAATACTCTGCAACTAGGGCACTATGGCTCTTTCACTCAGGATACACCTTACCTACAAAAGTCACCTGACAATGTCCCTTGGAATGAGTGGCTACTGTGTGGGTGAGAATTACATATGTGTGTGTGTGTGTGTGTGTGTGTGTGTGTGAGAGAGAGAGAGAGAGAGAGAGAGAGAATGTGTAGTTTGATATATATGTGTATATATATACACATATATATGTAGTTTGGTGTATATATATATACACACACATATATGTAGTGTAGTTTGGTATATGTGTATATATATATATATATATATATATATATATATATATATATATATATATATATATATATATATATATAAAAAATATACTTGCCTGCTACTCACTGAATAGCCTAGAATGCTCTTGAATTCAAAGGCAGTCTTCCTGCCTCAGCCTCAGGAGTGCTGTGGGATTACAGGCATGTATTATCATGCCTAGTTTTCATTCTTCCATCTTGAAGCAATCTGACAATGCTCTGGAGGGGCCACTGTCCCAGTGACAAACAAGCCTTTGAAAGAACCCTGAACAAAAGGCACTGGAAGATGCCATCTTCAGGACTTTCCACTATGTGAACAGAGGCATGGGCAGCTTTGGGGCAAGGGTCACCTGAAGGCAGACTGTGGTGTCTCTCCATGGAGTTTCTAATCCCTCTTCCAGGCCTGCCTTTGTCTTGGGCTATAAATAAACACATGAAGCAGATTCCTTGGAGTTTCACTCGAAGGGGCAGAGAGAGAGAGTATAGACTCTTTAGTGCTGTCGAGCATTGGCTAATCGCTAATAAAAAGATCCTTGAAGACGCAGTTTAATAACCACTGAGATTTCCTGGCCGCCTGCCTGTCTTCCTACCTCCCTCCTAAGAGGATACTAAAAGCACTTACATGCCTCTCCAGGCCACATGAAATGGGGCAGAGCACAGCAAGACAGAAGCAAAGGGGTGAATCTGCAGGAGGATGTGTGACCTCTCTCCTCCTGCTGACTGAAAGGGGCGTGGGGGCATCCTCCCCTTCCCAGAAACACTCTCTACCCTCTGGTCTGTCAGCACCTCCTAAACATAAGGATCAGCATCACACTGTTGGACGCAGGCACAGTTCCGATGCACGCACAGCTCCGATGCACGTACAGCTTCTCTCCTTAGCGACTGCACTATCTGTTCCTCTTGGCTTTCCTTCCTTGGATGTCTGCCTCTCTCTCATCTACTTCCTATCTGCTGTTGGCCCTCATTTTCACACTCATTTATCATGGCTTCTTGGGAAAAGTGTGCTATAAACAGAGCGTGTGCAACGTGAAGGTCACTGTACTGGTGCGGTGCCTTGGGCCCTCTAGAAGAAAGTGTTCTGAAGACAAGTGCAGTTGAGAAATGCCAGGAGGCCTACGGAGGGAGGCTTTTCACTCTCCATCTGCGTTTGCGGTGCAATGACGCAGGCAGCCATGCTGGACGGGGTCTCCCGGAGGCAAGAGGAGAAGCTCTGCAGAGCGCAGACCTCAGGTTCCCATGGCAACATTGTACCACATGCGGAAAGTCTAGTTAGTGGTCACACAGAAAAGAAAATTAACAGCTGGATATATGATTACAAGGCAAAAGAAAATGGCTGCTCAAAAAGCTCTTCTCCCCAGGAAGAATGCGTCTGCCACAATCACCAAGTGTTTACCTCAGAGACATCTTATTCACGGTGGATTCCCATTGCCTTGAGACCCAAATGGAGACCCACCAGTCTGGCTCTACCAAAGCCAGCCTCGAACTGGCTCCTGCCAGGATTACCACTGTGCTTTTGAATCACCAAAATAGACTCCACCCTGTCAGTGAATTCATCCGGGATCTGTACCCTGTAGTCCTTCCAAGGCCCACCTCAGCCATGTTTTCTTTTACTAGGGTTCAATACTCACTTCAAGGAATATTTTTCTCGTCTAATCTTACACTTTGATGTGTTTGTGCATGTATACACACCTTGGTTTTTGAGAGTGGCTCTAATTAACATGAAGCTTGCCAAGTAGCTAGGCTGGCTGGTTAGGAAACCCCAGAAGCCACCTATCTCCACAGTCCCAGAACTGGGATTAGAAGTGCATGCTCCTCACCCAGCTTTACCCACCTGGGCTGAGGGAACTGGACTCAGGTCCTCCTGCTTGTAAGGCAAGCTCTTTACCAACTGAGCTGTCAGCCCCAACCCTCGCCCTAACATATGGCTTTAGACTTTATGTGCCATGCTTCTGTACTGTAGACCACTGCTTAGATGGAGGACAAGCACCATCTGTCATGCCACATCAAGACACAGGAGACAATCAGAGCTTGTCTACCGTCAGGGGCCCCGAGATTCTAAACTCTGCAAGCCTTTGTCTTCTCCTGTTCTTCCCGCCCTCTTCCTCATCCACTGCATGTAAACACTGTAAACAGTGACTGCAGAAAGCTGACCTGATAAACACCTTCACCCTCAAGTGCAGCCACTGCTGCTGGCTTCCCCACCACTTTGCTCTCTGAAATCCGGTTAAACCACTCACAGAGGTTCCTCAAGCAAACAGGAGAGCTGGCAGGGCCTGGACGGTAAGACACTTATCTGCCAACATTTTCCTCAGGGAAGCTGCCAGAAGTACCAAAAACAGGAAGTTTATCCAAAAAGCAAAACAACGAGTTTTTATCTTTTTAAGATTAAAGCACTTATCTGAGCATGGGGAAGCACACCTTTAATCCTAGCACTAAGGCAGCCTAAGCGGGCAGTTCTCTATGAATTCTAGACCCCCTCTCCTGATCTATATATGGCATTCCTGGATAGCCAGGGCTACACAGTGAGACCCTGTCTGAAAACAAACAAGCAAAAAATTAAAACAGAGAAGTTGAGAATGGTAATTCATGACCGTGACCCATAGAAGCTTTATATGAGACCACTAGCATCAGGTGCATGCGAGGGGGTACTTATAAGCCTGCAGAACTATGACTCTCTTTGCCTCTTTGAGGGTGCCCAAGTCAAGTTTCCTAGAAAAAAAACAAAAAAACAAAACAAAACAAAACAAAACAAGAAACTAAACCCTGGTTCTCTGCCACCCACACCCTCCCTTGCCCTGGTGTGCTGGTCACAGAGAAGTACAGAATTCCGGATGATGGCTGGAAAAGAAAAGACACACACAGGGTGCCTTTGGACTGAGGAGATGGCTCAGTGGATGAAGCGTTCACCTTGTAAGCATGTGGAGCTAAGTTTGATTCCTAGAGCCCCATGTAAGAAAGCTGGTCATCGTGGGACATGTTCACAATTCCAGAACCTGGGAGATTGAGACAGGATAGTCCCTGGAGCTTGCTAGCAAGGCAGCCTATTAGGTACCTGCCAGTTAGGAGTCCTGGCTTAAAATATAAGGTAGACAGAATCTAGGGAATGACATCAGAGGTTGTCTGTTAACCTCTACATGCACACAGGTACATACCACACAAGTGCATGCACACACACACACACACCCAGGACACTAGAGTACATTGGCAAAGAAGAGACTTTTCTGTGGGAAGCACAGACGAGGTTCAATGGCCAGAATGTGAAGCAAGTGAGAGAAAATAGTGGTGATATCATACAGGAAGTGATGTCATACAGTGATTTCATACAGGCAGTGATGCCATATAGGCAGTGATGTCGTATGACCAGTGATGTCATATGGGCAGTGATGTTATGCAGTGATGCCATTCAGGCAGTGATGTCATACAGACAGCAGTCTCAAAACACTGATACTCTATTCTGTCTTCAAGAGGAAAGAGAATAAAGTCCTCAAGAGCTGAAGTGAATAATCCAAGTGTGATGGTGCTGGAGGTGACAATGAGGCCATTCCCACTCTGGGCTGAAAATGAGGCTCTGACAAACCAGTTTTGATGGAATTGTCGCGGCCACCTCTCATTTATCACAATTACGATTCACAGTCCCTATCAGAGAAGATGCCTTTTAGAACTGGGTGCTGGGAGGGAAAATTGATAAAGCTTAAGCTTGGGCACAAATGACAATAGCTCTGTGACAGTCGACCCCACCCGTGTGCCAGGGCAACACCCGCAGAAACAAAGCAAGACTATCGCCCTGTGCTCGGGGAAACAATGACCCTAAAGCATGTTTCTCTGGATGTGGTGAGTGCTGGCTAGCTGACACCACCCATTTAAATGGCCCCATGATGACCAAATACATGCTTGAGTGCACATTAGAGAGTCATATTTTAAGAGCTGGCATGATACATAGAAGGCCTAAGGATGACATTATGTGTGTCACACAAGGTAGAGCCTTCTGTAGATTAAAAATGCCACCACACAGGCAATAATGTTGCAAGAAAGCCAATGCCAGTGACTGTGGCACTGGCCACAGGCATGGGGACCACACTGAAAAACAGTCACTTCATGAGGGCTGGGGACAGAAGTGAGTGTAGATGGCACTCCACCTATGTTTAAAGGTCCCCTCTCAGTGGAGTCAAGAAGAAAGTCTTTTCTGGGTGAGGGCTTACTCTGAGAAAGGCAGGCAGCTCAGTGCTAATCCATAGAGGCTGTAGGGGGAGCCAGGCCCTGAGTCTGGGGAAGCAGAAAGCAGTTGGGTCCACCTGACAGGGGTATGACTCCCAGTTCTCTTGTCCTCCTCATCTTTCTCACTTCCAGGACCAAGGTGGGTGAAGCTGCCAGCAAGGGATCATTTCCTGTCACCACTTTGTGGAGGTCAAGGAACAGAGACCTTCTAGCTACCTCCTCCTTGCTTACCCAGGGTGTACCCGTTAACATGGATCTAATCCAGTGACCAGTTCAGCAGTCTTGGGCCTCTCAAATCCTCAGCTTTCCTGAGAAGAAGAGGATTAACAGGAACAGGATAAGTCAAGATGATGCAGAGGCATGGGTCAGAGTTAAGCAGGACTCGGAGTTATTTATCTTCTCCTCACATAGGCCAGATTCAGCTCTCTCTCTCTCCCTCTCAGCCTCTCCCTCTCGCCTCTCCCTCTGTCTCTCTGTCTCTGTCTCTCTGTCTCTGTCTCTCTGTCTCTCTGTTTCTCTGTCTCTCTGTCTCTCTGTCTCTGTCTTTCTCTGTCTCTCTGTCTCTGTCTTTCTCTGTCTCTCTGTCTCTCTCTGTTTCTGTCTCTGTCTCTCTCTCGTGAGTGTGTGTGTGTGTGTGTGTGTGTGTGTGTAGATCTGCAGTGGTCAGAAGAGGACATGGAAACTCCTAGAGAAGGAATTAGTCACTGTGAGGTGCCCAACAAAGGCGATGGTAATCAAACTCAAAGCCATCTCTCTCTCTCACCCCTGAGCTGATTACTCTGAGAGCTCAATAAGCTGACCCTGTTTCAAGTCCCTGCTCCAGGCTAAGAGACAGGCAGCCTCCTTGAGGATCATCCATTCGCTATTCACCTAGAACCAGAGGACGCAGAGAGAGTCTGGATGTCCACGCTGCTATGCTTGGGTTGCTGAGATACAACATAGACTTTGAACCTTTTGTCCAGACTATAGGAGCTATGACCACCACAGGAATGCCAGAGCATGCCAGGTGTTGATAAGCGACGGATCTTGCAGTCATCTGGTTAGCATCATGTTGAGTAATTTCCTGCTGTGACTTTTCCACACTGAAACCTCTAAGACGCCACCCTGGACATGAGAACACTACCTCAGACAACATCTCCAGTGGGAGAATGAAGTATCTAACTACAAAGACATCCTAACTTACATGGACAAAAAGCCCAACACCTTCCGACGCCCCACCTGGACTCCTAGGATGTGGCTTCTACTTTTCCTCATCTGGACCAGCCCTGGACCACAGCTGTCTCTGACTGAGCAGCATGGGGCTCAGTGTTCTACCAGCATCTCTCACTGTCTCAAGGCCATTGGTTCTAGGACGACACCGCACAGTGTAGAGTGTACCACCACTCTTGAAGGAAATCTCTGATCTTGCTTTTGGAAGACTTTGGCCCAAAGTCTCTTTGGAAATGAGACTCTTCACTGAAATACTCTCTGAGCAGACCGGGTCTGTCCATAGCTCAGGATAAGCTCAGCCTCTCTCTCATGGACTCTCAGGGCAGCAGGCAGGAAAGGGGTTGTTAGCCCACTTCTGACAATACTCAGGTACTGTGTCTTCACTTTAGGTTTCTAGAAACAAAATATCCAAGCCATGGCTATAAAGTCTGTGTGACTGTCCACTAGAGTCAGGATAAAGAACTCTCTGACCCAAATCAGTGGCATGTGCCTATAAAATGTATGCTAAGCTCACAGAGCTAAAAGCACAATAACACCGCAGAGATGACCAGAAGCATCCTGTGCTTGCCCAGAACAGACAGACTCAAGGTCTGTTAAATAGCCTGTTACCTTGAAAACAAATTAACACAGAAACCTAGAGTTAGAGACTAGATTAGTTAGAGCTAGTGAGTGTATAGAGGGGTGAGCAGGAGGAAGGGTGGACCCTGCAGGTGAGGCTCACAGGTGCAGGAGGAAGGGTGGGCCATGCAGGGTGGGGCTCACAGGTGCAGGGGGAAGGATAGACCCTGCAGGGTAGGGCTTGTAGGACAGAACTGAAAGAACAAAGGAAGAGGCTACAGAGAAGAGCTCCGTTTTGTTGGCTGCCGGATAACAATCCCAGCACAACCCAGGTAAAATGGAGAGTCTCTTCCCAACTCAACGTCCAAGGAAGAGGTAGCCACTCCTCCCTGATCCTTTCAAGAAGGGATCTTAACAATTGACAAGGTTGAAGATTGTGTCAATGTACATTTCACTTGAGAAAATCTGAACAACAGCTTCAAGGCAATAACTAAGAGTGATACAAAATGAATGACTCTTTTAAGGAGCTCCAGAGAACCAAGACAGAGGAAGCCTTGACAGCTGAGACCCTGGGCCTTGTCCCCACCCAATAAGCCTAAACAGCTGTGTAGCTGTTGTTCCAACAGCTCCCAAGTCTCCTTCTCGGACACACATGTATGATGTGAGTACCGCTCACCCTATCTCATGTCTCATAGGACACATTATAATGGTTAAGTAAGACCAAGGGGCTGGACAAAAACCGAAAGACAACACAAAACAAGCACGTGTCTGAGTAATGCATGTGGGATAATAGTGTGTTGGGATGTTGCTTTGAATGGTGATTAATTAATGTCCTATTGTTAGTGTAAACTTATTTAAGTACTTGCTACTAATATGTATCTTACTGTAGAAAATAATAGGCATCATTTAAAAACATTAATTAAAACATTTTCACATAGAATCAGAACCATCCCACATGAACCTCTTAACCCTCTCTCCTCCCAGTGACCTCCTTCCCTCTTGCCAAATACTTCTTCCTCTTTGTCATATATATCCATAAACCTATACATATACGAAATATACATATATGGGGTGTGTGTGTGTAGGAAGAAGGCTTTCTTGGGAAAGTGCTTTAGGAAGAAGGCTCTCTAGGAAAAGTCCTTATCTAGCAAGCAAAAAAGCCTGGGTCCAAATCCCTAAAGGCCACAGAAAAATAAACACATGGGGTTCAGGGCCTCTATAGAACCCCTCAAGAAAATACCCAGGAGTGGTTTAGCTGGATCATGCATACTTTTAATTTTTTGGGGAAACCTCCACACTGATTTTTGTAGTGGTCACACTAATTTATGTTGCACCGGGACACTTCTACCTGTAACAACCAGGGAAGGAATTTCCATTGTGGCAAATATGCTGCCTACTACAGAGGAGAGAGGAAACACTTGGAGCCCTATAATCATTAAACATCTTAGGGGACTGATTCAATTTGCAAATCTATCCCGGGAATGCCCCCTCAGTTTACAGATGGAGGGAAAAAAAAAAAACAGCTTGGAGAAGTTGTTCATCTCTCTAACTGAAGAGCTGGCAGGTTGATTCCACTCCACACCAGTCTCAGGACCTGGATTAAGGGGCTCAGTCTCAGCAGTGTGTGTTCTCATCTGTCCGGATTGTCTCTAAATAGAAATGGCTACACAGCCAATGGTAGACTGAGGCTGAGGTTTGTCCTTCCACTAGGCCTCCCTGTTTCTTCTGACAGCTGTGAATGAAAGGCACAGAGGGCCTGCGTGTGCAAAGAGAATGAGCAGAGGGCCCACATGTGCAAAGAGAGCAAGCAGAGGGCCTGTGTCTCTTAGTTAGGGTTTTACTGCTGTGAACAGACACCATGACCAAGGCAACTCTTATAAGGACAACATTTAATTGGGGCTGGCTCACAGGTTCAGAGGTTCAGTCCATTATCATCAAGGTAGAAAGTATGAGAGTGTCCAGGCAGGCATGGTGCAGGCAGAGCTGAGAGTTCTACATCTTCATCTGAAGGCTGCTAGCAGAATACTGGCTTCCAGGAAGCTAGGATGAGGGTCTTAAAGCCCACACCCACAGTGACACACCTACTCCAACAAGGCCACACCTTCTAATAGTGGCATTCCCTGGACCAGGCATATACGAACCATCACAGCCTGCACGTGTCAAAAGCGTGATAGCCGGTGTTTAATCATTTTAGCCCTTTCCCTATTACGTCCTAATGACGGTGCTCAGGACTTTATATGGTATAGTATTCCGTATGATTGATTTGTTTCGGGGTTTTGTGTGTTCATTTATTTGAGACAGGGTCTCACCTATTGTAGGCTGGCCTTGAACTTGCTTATGTAGGCAAGAATAACCTTGGACCCTGATCCTCCTGTTCCTCCTGCCTCTGCTTCCCAGATGCTGGGAATACGGCATGCACCACTGTGTCTGGCCATTACCCTACTTTATTAGACAGTTATTTTAGTAATCAAAATCATGTTTATGAAGCACAGTATGGCAAGTCCAGATAAGTATCCAACTTACCATAAGAAGTCTGGGAGAAATTCACAATGCCACAAAGTTGAGGCGGCATAATGATCCCCTCATTGTGGGCACAGAGAATGCTAGACACATAAAGGTTGTGGAGACCATCTGAGCATGTGGACCCCTAAGGTATGTCCAGGATCCCAGCCTGCACCTCAGACTTCTCAGTGTCTGAGAAACTCTTTGAGACAGACATTTGCACTGTTAAACCATTTAGAAGGAAGAACATATGCTTCCAGTACTTTCTGCCAGTTATCCCCAGCTCTCCTCTTCCAAGCAACATGGACTGAGAACCAGCTCCTCACTGACCACCTGCTAAATGTCCAGTGAAAGCTTCAACTCTTCCCAAAGGCCCACTTTGGAGCAAGCCCTGATACCGCCCTTCATCACACACCTAGTCCACAGCTCATCATTGTCAGCTTCTCTGATAGTTACTGGTTTGTTCTCCAGCCAGGCTCTGGTACGACATCATTTACAGGATGACCGTGAAAAACAAACAAGGATCACCACATCCCTCTTCTGACCACACATCTGTACCATGAGCAGATACTTCCTGAATTCCTACTATGTTCTGGACATACTGCTAAGCACTGGAGTCATGAGGAAACATTTCAGGCAAGGTGCCCTCATGCAACCCACATTCCACCTATAACTGGTAAGGTCTGAGGTGACACACATTTCAGAACAGACTCAATTCACACTAAGTTTGAACCTAATACTTTTCTAGAATGAGAGTTCTAAACTTTCCTAACCACAGACACTCCATTAGACTCACCCTCTACCTACTCACTTACTTACCCACCCACACACCTACCCATCCAACTACTCACCCACCTACCCACTCATATACCCACCCACTCACCCACCTACCCATCCAACTACTCATCCACCTACCTACTCACCCACCCTCTCGTCTATCTACAAAGGCCTCTCCACAGAAGAGATGTCTACTCTCTGATTGCAAACATGGCTGCCTCCCCTTGCACATGTGTTTTAGCTAGTTCTCTCTTTTAGCACAAAATCATCTCTCTAGTTTCTTCTATTTTATAAATACCATTCTGCCACACTCCAAATTCTTCCAGGCCCAATTCTAAGCACCGAAGTCTTTCCAGGTCCTTGACAGGGAGTTGACCCAGTCTCTAGCCTTCCTCTCCCATTCATCTCTTAACCTGATGCATCTGTTCCTCCCTGTTCCACTCCAACAACTTTGATCAATGTTATCCATGACCTCCATATTGCCAAAGACAATGGACAGTCTCCACCTTCTCCTTGTCTTATCTACTGTTTTTTTTTTCATCGACCCTGCCTTGCATTTTCCTCTTTTGATAATCTCTGCTTCAAGCCTTACTAATATAGTACTACTCACACTCAACAGCAGACAATCTTTTTAAACATCCAGAAATAGCTATATCTTGAATATGTCCCTTCTGATATTGTTTCTATAAATACACACAGCCTCATTCGGGATTGCACACGAACCATTTTAGGTCCCCTCTCCAGTCCCCTAATCTCTCAAGAACATCCTTCCTCAGCCCCACCATCCTTGTTCAATTCAAAGTTCTATTCTCTTGAGGCTCCTTCCCTCTCGTCTGCCTAGCTGTTCTCTGGGTGCTCATTCTCTGCTTAGCTCTAAAAATATCAGCAACCACCATCAGGATCAGGTCCCTGTCCCAACTTCACACCCATTCTGGGAGCCCACACTAGAACATTAATAGTATTCAGTGTTGTTCACATTAATCTATATTTGCTAGCCTATGGTACCACAGGTTCCATGGTGGAACACACATGCTAATATGCATCAGCAGCTCAGGAAATATCTGCTGAGCTAGTCCAAGGAAGAGAGCTGGAGGAAAACCCAACAGATTCAGCACAGGCAAAAATTAATATGGGACCATGGAAAAGATGAAAAAGGAGCTGAGGGGGAACTGGCAGATTCACCAACCTTCTCCTTCACACCTTTGCTGAGGGCTGTGCTGCTACAGAGAGCTCTGTATAATGGGCAAGGAGGAGGTTGGGACTCCTGCTCTGGCAGTCAGACCCCATCACTGTGAGACTCCCCCTGGAGGAGACCTGAGAAATTCTCCCTGGATCTCACCCTACTACTTCACTCAAGAGCCCTTCCTGCCTCCATAACGACCATCCATCAACAGCACCCACCCCATACTGGCACACCCTTGGGGTTCTTCTAGAAGCCTCCCCAGATTAACATTGCCCTCCTCTCTATGTGAGCTTCCCTGCGGCTGCTCAATATTTACCATTTCTGCACATATATAATTACTCCCATATTTAATTTTCATGGAACACAGGAAACTTTGCCTGTCAGGTACCGGAGTCAACACTCTACAAATGCCCAGTGCACTCTGTGTTTCCTCTGGGTCCTGAAAAGTAAGCAGATGTACTTTTACCCTGAGCCATGTCAGCAAAGACAGGTGTCATGGTAAGAACACAAATCTGCCCTGGGTTCAAGTCTTGCCTTCACTTAGCAGTGAAACTCTGAAAAAAGAGCTTGTCCTTCTCTGAGCCTCAGGCCCCTAACAAGGGGTCAGGGTAATGAAATCCACCTCATCCAGGTTGTGGGTTACAGAGATGATGGCTCAGCAGGGAAAGCACTTCCTGGGCTAGCATGAGCATCTAGTTCAGATACCTAGAATCCATACAAAAGCAAGCATGGCGTAAACTCCTATAATCCCCCATGCTGGGGAAGAAACAGCAGGAAGATCCCAGGGACCTGCTGGTCAGCCAGTCCAGCCAAAACAGCAAGCTCTAGACTCAGTGAGGTCTTGTCTCACAAACAACTGGGAAGCACCAGAGGAGGGCACCTGAGGCTGACCATGGGCCTCCACACCATGTACGCACACACGCACGCGCAAATAAAAAATTAAGATGTGGAATGTAAAACTCTTAGAAGAGAGCCTCATATACAGTGTTTGATAGGTGTCAGCTTAGTTGTGACTTGAGCAGGACCCCCACTCCATTCGCCCAAGTGTCAAGACCCTCATAACCACAGCAGCTCAGAATCCTGTGCCCACACCCACCCCTTGATCTGATGGGATTTAAGTGACTTGCTAAACACTGTTTCTTTTATGGGCATCACTTTCCTTAACAAGTCAGATAAGTGGAAATCCCCAATGTCAACATCCAGATTAGAAAAGCATTTTACTCCCAAGCACCTTCTCTCATTAGCGTCTGTGTGTGATTTGTGCAGCTAATGTATTTCTCACTAACGGGCACCCTGGAAACAGAAGTACACTCTGCCTCCGGACCACCTGACAGCTCCTGGGAACCGACTGCTTATCAGAGTTGTGAGCTGTAATCCTGTAAGGAAGGCTTCCTGGGGTCTACATCCCCAGTACCCTGCAGGGGCTGCAGTCTGTGATGTCACACAGGTCAAGTTGTGATCCGTGCTCCCCATAGCATCTGCTCATTAATCCAACAACTCCCCGCACACTGTGAGCACTCACTGTGCACCTTCACCAGGGAGTTATAAGTTAGTTGGGGTCAGTACCCTGTGCATCCTGAGGAGTGGAGATACCAGGCGTGAATGCCTCACCCTCAGGAAGATCATCACCCAACTAACAGATAAAGCCAACATGGAGGCCAGTCAAGAGTCGTAACTATTCTCACCCACACAAAAGAGATCAACACCTAAGGTCACCGAAGTATTCACTGGTTTGCCTTAAACATTTCACAATGTATCCACCTAGGAATAGCACAGTATAATAATCTGATAATTCAAAGAATATTAATATAAAAGCCGAGAGAGAAAATGGCAGTAGTGTAAGCCAACGTGAATAATAACTAAACAAAACCAAGACATTTATCGAGTATATTCCAGGTTCAACCAACTGATAGCTGGAAAACCTCCCATGTTTTAGTTAAGGAGACAGACATGAACTCAGATCTGTCTCTGAAACTGGCATCTTTTTAGTGTCTATATCATGTCTTAGCATAAATGTGATATTATGCAATGTTGTGTCATGTCATGCTAACCACTGTCTTGGTTACTTTTCTCAGTATTAATTACTACAACCTCTTAAGGTCAACATATTTATGCATTTGATGAATATACATAAAATTTATGCAAATTTGTAAGTTACAGAATGGTTAATTATTATCTTGAGCATATTTTAAAATTATGAATGGATTGATTTCCTTTTGAATATTTTAGCACAAGCACAATATTAACTATACACATTAATGGAATTTTCTGTGATCATGGGTTTATTCTCAGAAGTTCTTGGATTTTTGCTCTCACAGTTATATTTGAGGAAAAAAGAGCCCATCTGCTGGCCCAAACAAATAGCCCACCATCTCCTGGGAGACAGGTGTAAAGGTCAAGGGTACAGGCTAGGGAAGAAATTACTTTGCCCCGTGGTCCTGTGAGGCTCAACCTAAGCCTCATGAGGTCTGGCACACAGCATCAGAGGCTGTTGGTAATACCAGTCTGCTATTATAGCAAAGAACATGTACATGAGAGAAACATGTACACTGGCCTTCTGCCGTCAGTCAACAGCCTTCTTCCAGGCCTGAGGGTAGTGTAGCTCAGGAGCTGGACCAGGTCTTTCCCAGAAAACTTTCCAAGTCAAAAGAAGAAATCTCCCTCCTGCTCTCCTCTGTTCACATTTTGTTTTGTGACAAGCTGGTCCCAAACTCACTGTGTGGCCAAGAAAAGCCTTGAGCCGCCTCCCCTGTGCACCCTGCCGCTGCCGCCCACAGGCAACACTCCAGGCTCTCTTCTGATCACCTTGAATGCCAACATCACCTTCCTCCTCTTCGCATCTGTTCTTTGTACCTGCAGCTCCAAGAGAGCAGATGCCTCCCCTGGAGTGCTTCCATCCAGATGTGCCTGGGAAACACTGGATTTGCAGGAAACCAACCTAGTGAGAGGCAGGTGGTAGGTGAATGTTCCCATGTCTTTCCTTAAGAGAAGAAACCTTTGACTGTGAGGAAGCCAGATAGGCCTCATGGGCACTTCCCTCTTTGTTCCTGACTCTAAAGGGATAATTAGCAGCAAGATATAGGAGCACCAGGTCCTACAATGTAAAAGGGAAACTGGAGGGTAAGGCACACCAGCATGGAGGTCTCCACAGCCTCATGGGAGGGAAAGGGCAGGGAACCCTGGCAGCATGCAGACTGAGGAAATGTCCCAGCCCAGGAAACAAACAGGGTACTGGGGCTGAAAAGGCCTGAGGGGAGCTATCAGAGAGAAGCACAGCCTGCCCTCCTCTGCCAACCCCAGACACCTCACTTCAAAGTTACTTCAGACAGCCCTGTCTCACTAGGAACCCCATGGGAAGCAAGGTTGTGATTTCCCAGAGGACACCTACAGATGTGAATATGCATCCATTCTTTTTCTGATGTCACAAAAACCATCTTTACCTTCCTGGTAAAGCATCAGTGATGACATGGCTGAACACAGAAACCACACCTGCAAGGCTACAAGCACTGAGCCTGGGTCAAGCATTCAGCCCAGATCTGGATTTCTGTCTCTGGCCAGTCAACCTGAGGATATCTGAAGGGAAGACCTGGCTGCTTCTGTGGATGACAGACCCACGAAGGAAAATGACAGGCTGAGGTCCAAACCCCAGCCATACCACACCATGAGTGGGGCTGCAACAGAGCTAAGAGTGTAATATAATAGCTGCTAAGTGACACACCAAGTGGAATTAGCTAGACCTATTATTAAATCCTACTTCCCAGCAACCTTTACCACCAAACCTCTTCCCTGGCTCTCATAACTCAATCTGTCCAATAGATATTTACTGGACAGAAGGAGATTTTTCTTTCAAATTATGAACAGAACAAACAAGGTCCCATGAAGCTTTATAATGGGAAGACTTAGAAAAGTTTGTTAAAAGGAATAGGTGATACACTTTTAGATGAACATTATGTAGAAAAATATCAAACCACAGCTGGAGAGATGGCTCAGCTTGTTAGCATACAGGAGATTCCACTAGGCTCCACCCAGGGACCTAGCAATGCTTACATCATTACTGGCCATCTCCAGGTGCTCCAGTGCAAGCACTTAACCAGCTGTTATCGCCCTCAATAATCACTCAGTGTCTTTCCCACCTCATTCTTGTGAGCAAATGACTGACTCAATGCCCTTAGGCAGGAGTCCCTTAGGCAGACATGAGGCTCAAGCCTCTGACCACAGGTTTCTGGAATCAGAAAAGGGAAGGCAGGGTATTGGTCTCCTCTTGGACTCATCTTTCTCCAGTGAAGCTCTGAGGTCATGGGGACACATATTTTGAGGAACTGATTCTAAAACCACAGTGTCCCCCCTTTCTGTTATGCTTACCACCAATTTACCAATTACTAGTTGTGAAGACAATGGTTTTATTCTTAAAATAAACTATATTCTGAAAAGCACCATCCCAGCACTGTTCAGCCTCTCTGCTGACATTGTCCAACCATGGGTGTTGCATCTGGCCAGGCCTTTTCCAACTCAGCTAGGGGTTGAGGACAGTTGTAAACTCTGCCCAAGTTCAAGTGACAGAAAGCCTAGTGTGCACAGGTTTTTCTACAGTCACAGGAACAGGCTCTCCTTTACACTGAAGGAGGGAGCACCTGACCATCCCTTGAGGAAGCTATCATCTTTTCAGTTGTTTATCAGTGGTACTGAATAACTTCTGAATCATGCTTATCTTCTCTAGAAGATGTCATACCTATTTGTGAGTGGGTGACAGGGTAAAATCTAAGGACCACAAATTGTTCCAGGCAAACTTTATGAAGTGGAATTCCAGCCTTTGTCTCACCAACCTCTAACACAAACTCTGTAATCAGTGGTGGGAGACAAGAGGCAGGCCTGCCTGTGTGTCCTTCTTGGAGGCTGGAGCTGCTCTGGGGACAGTCTCCATGTGTGTCACAGAGGGAAAGGACACTCGGACCAGAATGCTGGGTAAGTATATAGTTCATACCCAACAGCTAACTATTCCCCTCAGAGGGGAGGCTTGAGACAGGGTCTTTCACTGAACCCGGGGCTTCAATTTTTCACCAAAGCTGGTTACCAATACCCAACTAGAGTCAACAGAGGGTAGGACTCACATTGACCATCAAGAGATGCAGTTACTGTCCTAGGAGAACTGACATTTTGAGAAGAATGGTTTGAGATTATAAAAGAGTTTGTTTGCTTCTTTGTTTTGTGAAAAATTAGGCAGAAGATACTACCCATGGAATAAAACCTTGGGCTAGGGAGATAGTCCAGTTAACAAGGAGTTTCACAAGCACAAGGACCTGAGTTCAGCCCTCAAAACCATGTGAAAAAGCCATGCACAGGAGCATGCACTTATCAACATAGTTCTGGGCAGGTGGAGAAGGGCAGGCTCCTGGGCTCACCAGTCAGCCAACCCAGTTTACAGGGTGAGTTCCAGGCTAGTGAGCGACCCTGTCTCAAAAACAAACAAAATTAAACCAAAATCAAGGTGGGCAGTGCCTGGGAAACAATAGTAGAGATTGTCATCTGGACTCCATACACACACACACACACACACACACACACACACACACACACACACAAAATAGCAAGGTGTCCCCCCAGGCCCAGGCAGTATGGGACAATACTATTAGTGGCTGAGAGACAGTGACCTGTATGTCTCATCCTGCCCCATTGCTGGACAGGGGGTGAGAAAAAGAGAAGGGTTGGGGAGAACAAATGGAGGGGACCAAACTCCTGAGGACCATGGCTCTGATTCTGCACAAAACATTTTGTAATGAACATTGCCACTCCAGAAAGAGGAGTCAAGGGAGAAGGAAATGAAGTGAAAGTTGAAAGGTACAGGATGGCCGTTCCTACAAAAACAAGGACTTCAAAACATCGACATTAATAAGCAAATTGATTGGTAGGAAGAAATTCCAATCAATACTAATCAGGCTCAGCTGGCCCGCTTTGTTGGCAGAAATAATAACCCTTCCCAGCCCTTGTTAGATTGGAGTCCACACACATGCATACTAATGAGGTGTTGGGCTCAGAGTTACCTCCAGGCTTCAGCAAGGGCCTGGGAGGCAGTTTCTACCCCATTTGCATCAACCACAAAGACAGCAGGCTCTGAACATTTGTTGAGTTTGGTTTGTTGGTTCTGACCTATTAGGTGGCCCCACAGATTGACTGTGTAGTGTAGAGGCAAACAGGCAAAGGCAGGAGAGACGGGCATGCTGGGAACATCACGTGTGCGTTTGGACATCTTATCTTTCTTCTACTGCCACTGCATTTACTGATTTATCAAGTATCTTACTGATTTACTTGTGGCTGGAACCAAGTATCTTATGTTGTGCTTTAAATGAGACATGGCCCCCGGGTGCTCGTGAATTTGAACCCTTGGTCCCAGTTGGGTGATGCTGTTTAAAGAGGTGTCTTGCCAGACAAAGCACACCCCTGGGTGGGAGGAGGGAGAGTGAGGTTTTACAGGCTAACCCACTTCCTGATCTTGCCCTCTGCTTCCTGACTACCAAAAGCTATCTGAGTGAGGCAACCATGATTTGACTGGACAGGAAGAAGTACCCTAGAACTCTTGAGTTATTCTCTTAGTTGTCTCTCCCCACCCCAGGATGGAGGATGGAAGAAGTGAATGGCTTCTATATACAGACAAGCTGCCCCCAAGCCGTTCCTTCCTTCCTTCGGCTCCTCAGCCTGGGCAGGGAGGTGACAGAAGGCTGGTCAGGCTGGTCCTGACTCAAGAAGCATGGGCTAACACTCTCAGAACCTAGCACAGGACCTCTACTCAGTGTCAAGTCTCCTTTTTCTGAATAAAATGTAAAAGCTCTCTTGGCTTCACATGCTGTTATAGTCCCCACCCTCAGCTCAGATCTCCAGTGACCACAGGGGGCAGCTTGAGGAAGGCTGCATGGCCCTATACAAATCCATCTCCAAGGGGGGTAAAGTTGAGGAGACACCACTCTCCTGGTTCCAAGATGCCATTTCCCCATTCCAAAGATATATCTGAGATATTTCATCCTTAAGTTGAAGCCTCCTTACTTCTACCTTGGCATCCCCCAGTACACACTTAGTACCTGGGTACTCACACACATCCCATGTCAACTATACAAACATGTACACACACACACACAAGCACACATACAATGCAAGGGCTATGTGCACACAGGCATGCACACACACACACACGCACACAGACAAGCACACACACAATGCAAGCACTACACACACACACACACACACACACACACGCATGCACGCACTCACTTGTGCATGCATGCACACATATATAGAGAGTTTGCCAGGAGGGTAGCCTGGACTCTGGGTGGAGAATAGCACATCTACTCCAATCTTGTATTTCACAGTGCTGAGCTCTGAGCAGCACTATGGAGAGTCTATCCTCCTCAGTTGGTGGGCACAGCTTCATCAAAGGACACATCAAATAGGGCTCCCTTCAGAAGCCAGCAAGCATCCAACAGCCTGTGGCCCTTCCTGGGTTAGAGGCCAGGGCTGTAGTTGTCCTAGAAGTCAGAACGCAATTGACCGTTCACTGCTTTGAGCCCCTCTTCACACTACATGTGGCAGACACTACAGAGGTCACTGGTGCGACGACTGAGGAGAAAATGGCTGTAATTATCAACCTCCCGGGCTCATCACCACGATTATCATTATTTTTTATTGTTCCCTCTCTGGCTCACCTTGGTGTCCTGACCCTGTCCACTTGCTTACCGCAGACCTCGCAGATCCTGATACATTACAACATAAACAGAACCTGCCATCACTTGATATTTTTAATAAAAATAGAGATCTCAAAGATGGTGGCTATTCTATCCAGAGGAGAGAATAATTTCAAGACTATTTTTCCGCACACATCAATCCCAGACAGGAGTGGGAGGAAGCAAGAGTCATGAAGTGGGAAGTGTGGAGAGGAGCCCTTTGGCACACTGGAGGGGGTGTTGGCGATGCTTGCACTGAACAGCTCTGAGTTCTTCCCCAGCTTGAGAGGCTGAAACCTAGGCCTGCTGAGAGGAGGCTGGAGAAGCTCACACTGCAGGGGACTAACAGGCCTGAAAGGCAAGTGTTTCCTGCTGCCTCAGAGGACAGTGTTACCCTGGGAGGGCATGTTCAGCAGGGCAGAAGGGAGGCCTCAAGGAGACATGTGAAGCCCTACAATAATATAGTGAACACACAGATGGGTGCTGCTGGGTGGGATTAGCTGAAGCTCTGCAGCCTCTCTCCTGCCTTCATGCATGTGTGTATCTTCCCAGGATCCCAGAAGCACCTCATCAGAAGAAAAAACTGTCATCTTGTTCATCTGGGGGTTTCTTGAGACCAGGGAAGCTACCTAGCCCTCTTATGCTTCAAACTTTTCAAAGCCGCAGAATGTGAGGAAGGGACCAAGTAGCTAAAGAAGAACTAGGGGGCATAGAGGCCATGACATCACAGTTCAGTCATGGCCCTCCGAAGAAACTGCAAGCCAAGATGCTAGTCCTGCCCTCCACTCCCCAGGCAGCAGTGGAGGTCCTGGGAGAAAGAAGCATTCATAGCTTGAATCTCTCACCTTCCCCTCCCTGGCTAGCTCCTCATTCTGAAGCCTCAGGACAGAGGGATGCACAGAAATAAGACAAGATGATGCAAAGCCTCTTGAACTGCATTTAGCCCTCACACACCAAGGCCAGATACTGCACTAAACACTAGTGTCACATGAAGGAGACATACTTTCTGCCCTCGTAGTTCAACACAGAGGCAGACAGATATCAGACTCCAAAGAGAATAGAAGTAGAAAGCCAGTTGGGACCTCTCAAAGGGAGCTCAGCATGGTACATCAGCATGTTATTAGGTAAGCCCAAGGTTCTGCTTACTGCCTTGGTGAAGAGCTGGCTACAAAGAACCTTCAGAAAGTGCACCCAACACCAAAGAGCTACCTCATCCAAGGCAGAACCATCTCTGGAGGCAACCATATCTGTAACTGATCTAGAGGGAGAAGGTGACAAGCGTCCAACTCTATTGTCTCACATGGACAAGCTGTCTCAGGGATACTGAAACAAAGACTTCTATCCACTGTTCAGCAGTTTAAATTTCCCCTATGCTTCACCATGTTCCTCTCCCTCCCTCCAAGGTGTCCATCCCAGTACACAAATCTCTAGCCCCAAATCCATGCCAAGACAATCCCATGTCTGCCAAGCACTTGGTCTGGGCAGGGGTTTACAAGAAAGGCATCTCAGGAAGAGACAAAGAACACACCCAAGGCCCTCACCCTGCGGGAATACAAAGTGCTGATCATGTCAAAGGTGTTCATTCTCTGCCCTAAAACCCTCTGAAAGCTGGGTGAAGATCTGAATAATCTTGATGGATTCCAGTGCTCTGAGGAGCTATCCCCAAACCCGTTCCTCCAGTGTATTCCCAGGGATCTAGTTCATTGTTCCCAAGTCTGCTTATCCACAGACACTGAGTGCCAGTGATGCCGTGGGGAACACAAGTGGGGACGGAGTTATCCAGACGTCAGTAATGCTGAGGGGACATAGATCGGCAAGACAGCTTATACCCTCCTCCTCTCCCTGTGTGTGTGTGTGTGTGTGTGTGTGTGTGTGTGTGTGTGTGTGTGTAAGTATTCTTGTTATGAACATGTGTGTACAGTTTGCACGGATACATGTATGTAGAGGCCAAAGATCAATGTAAGGTGTCTTCCTCAATCACTTCCTACACATTTTGTTTTTAGACAGTGTCTCTTGCTGAACATGGATCCCAATGATTTGTCTAAACTGGTTATCCTGAGACCCCCAAGGGATCCTTCTGTCTCTTATCCCCAGCAGTGACAGTATACATGGGTATACATGCATTACCGTAAATAGCTGCTTAAATAGCTGCACCTAGCTGTTTACAGGGGTACTAAGAATTGAAACACATGAGTTTGGGGCAGCAATTTACCAACAGAACATCTCCCCAGCCCCCCCCCCCCGCTTGCTTGCATATGTCTGATTGTGGATTATGAAGCAGAAAGGGAGAGAACTCAACTCTTGCTGCTGTAGCTGGTTGTCAGTAGAGAGAGCACCTTTCCCATCAGATTCACTTCATCCACTGTGGAAAATGACAACCCAAGCTCAACAGCGATGGCCTCAAGTGTGAGTAAAACTGTCACGTTCTCCTTACAAACCTTCACCACTGCTAGACTGCCATGAGCCTGGGATTTGCAAGGGGTCGTGTCTACTGACAAAGGCAAAGGCTTCTCCAAGGCACCTTGGCTACCAAGGCAGGCTGGGTCAGATAACACAATTTGTGTCCTCTCAATAAATCCTTTGTTGGTGCTGCTGTGACATTTAAAATTTTAAATGGCTATGACCAGAGGCTAAAAGAGAATTGGTCCAATAAATTTCTTATAAGCAAGAGGATTCCTGGCATTTTGATTTAGTGGCTCCTGGGGATGATACAGTTTTATCTTGAACAATGAAGCAGACAACATTAATCTCCTTAAAGTTGCCATTACTTGGTCTCCAGAACCAAAGCCCAGTCTCAAAGTTTTACTCAGAAACGTGGTTTTAAAAATGCAGACAACAAATTCCCAGCAGTCTTCTAACGATTGCTTTTAAGAAATTTATTAGACAGATTCTTTTTTTAGTCTCAACTACCTAAGCTTGATGTTCAGAACAGTCAGTCACAAACACGAGACATTTCCAAAGTGGTGCAGAACCCACAGAATTCTGACAGCCAGGATCCCCAGAACATGCTTGCGTTTCAGCATGGACAGGAACAGTAGTTGGATGAGGCAGAAGTAGGTGACATCGAGAAGCCTGGCTGGCCTGTCCGTGGCTCTGTGGCTTCAAGAGTCCTGTGCCCTTGGCCTCTTCAGATGTTCCCTGCCTGCTCCTGGGTGAAGGCAATGCTGGGGACTCTGACTTTTGCTCACTCTCATCACTCTGCACAATTGCAAGGCAGCACTAAGGATGACCCCAGGGCTGACATCTGCCAGCAGTCTATAGGAAAATCTGAGAGGCGACCAAATACTAGCTAATACAGAGCCTTTACCACCTAGGGCATTTGTGCCCATGTGTCCTGGTTACTTCTCTATTGTTGAGATAAGACACCATGACCAACTGTGGTGGTTTGCAAAGGAATGGCCCCCATAGACTCATGTGTTTGACTGCTTGGCCTATAGGGAGTGGCACTGTAAGGACCTGTGGCCTTTTTGGAAAAAATGTGTCACCATGGGGCAGGCTTTGAGGTCTCATATGTTCAAGCTATGCCCAGTGTGACACACAGTCTCCTTCTGCTGCCTGTGGACCAAGTTGTAGAACTCTCAGCTCCTTCTCCAGCACCATGTCTGCCTGCACACTGCCATGCTTCCTACCATGACAATAATGGACTGAACCACTGAACTTTAAGCCATCTCCAATTAAATATTTTCCTTTATAAGAGTTGCTGTAGTCATGGTGTTTCTTCTGAATCAGAAGTTGGTACCAGGAGTGGGGTATTGCTGTAATAGGCCTGACCATGTTTTTGTTTGAAGGAATGTGGATCTTGGGACTCTGGATTAGGAAAGCAGTGGAATACTTTAAGCGGGACTTGATGATGAGCCATACTGGTAAGAACATAAAAGGCAGTGGTGCTGAGGGTGATTTGCACTGAGGGGCCTTGCTCAAGAGGTTTCAAAGGAGAAGAATGTTAATATGAGGTCTAGATACTGTTCTTGTGATATCTGGGCAAAGAATGTGGCTGCTTATTGCCCTTGTCCAAAAAGTTTGCCTGGGGCTAAATTAAAGAGTTTCTTAATTAATTGCATTGGCAGAGGAAACTTTAAAACAGCCTAGTATTGACTCTGTCATATGGTTATTAATATTCACTCTTATGAAGATTTATAATCAAAACAAGCAAGCTAAGCAAGTAAAAGTAAAAAATGTACAGTGAGGAGAAAAGGGGAACTAGGAAGCAGATTGAAGCTTAGTCCTGTATTTAAGGAGATAAACAGATTAAGAAATGAAATAGAGTGGTGAGATCAGGGCAAGACCCCATTCAGCTAAGCTTCCAACTTGTAAAAAGGAGTTAAAGAATGGTTTAGTTTCAGGTGTGGTGGTGCATGTCTTTAATCCCAGTACTCAGAAAGCAGAGGCTGGCAAATCTCTAAGTTCAAGGCTAGCCTGGTCTACAGAACAAGTTCCAGGACAGTCAAATTTAGGCAATGAAGGAAACAATCAAAAAGAAAGCTGGTAAAGATGTAATTGACAAGGGACCATGTTCCAAGCCCCAGCCATCAGCAGAACTTGGAAGCTTCAGCCACATGGTTCTGGCTTTAGAGTCAAAGATACAAGAAAGGGATTATAGAATCTCCCTCTGTGACTAAGGAAAGCTGCTGAGACAAGGTGTATGTGAGGGTATGCCTGCATGGAGGCCTGGAGAGGCCAATGTGTAAAGCTCTGAAGATGAAGCCTGAATTATGTTGGAGACTCCACGATGTTGGAAATGGTAGAGCCATGGGATACCTTCCCAGGAGAGCTGCTAACAGGGGGTGAAGCTAGCCCAGGAGAGAGAAAAGTGTGTTCCAGTCAATGAAACTGAAAGACTGCCAGGCAGTAGTGGCACATACCTTTAATCCCAGTACTTGGGAGGCAGAAACAAGTGAATCTGAGTTCAGAGCCAGCCTGGTCTACACAGTTCTAGGACAGCCAAGGCTATGCAGAGAAACCCTGTCTGGAAAAAACAAAGCCAAAAACAAAACAACAAAAAGCTGAAAGGAATGAGAGATCTGAAGAGTGCTTTGACATCAGATAAAGAGATGCAAGGTTTGGAGTTTGCCCAGCTGATTTTCAGACTTGCTTTGGTCCAGTATTTCCTTACTGTGCTCCCTTTTGGACCAGCAATGTATATCCTGTACCATTGTACGGTGGAAGTATGTGATCTGAGTTTTAATTTTGATTTTACGAGATATTACAGTTAAGAGATTGTATGAATCTCAGAAGAGACTTTAGACTTTTAAAGACGTTTAAGACTGTTATAGACTGTGGAGGCTTTTGAAATTGGACTGAATTCATTTCTGCATTATGTTATGGCTACAAGTCTATGGGGGCCAGGCCAGGAAGTGGAATGTGGTGGCTTGAATAGGTAGGGCCCCCAAATGCTTGACCCATAGGAAGTGGTACTATTAGGAGGTGTGGCCTTGTTGGAGGAAGTACATCACTGTCAGGGCAGGCTTTGAAGTCTCCTATGCTCAAGCTATGCCTCATGTACCACACAGTCTCCTTCTGCTTCCTGTGAATCAAGGCGTAAAACTCTCAGCTCCTTTTCCAGCACCATGTCTGCCTGCATGCTGCCTTGTTTCATGCCATGATGATAATGGAACAAACCTCTGAAACTGTAAGCCAGCCCCAATTAAATATTTACCTTTATAAGAATTTCCATGGTCATGGTGTCTATTCACAGCAATAAAACCCTAACTAAGACACCAAGGCAACTTATAAAAGCATTTTATTTATAGTTCCAGAGGGTTAGAGTCTGTGTCCATCATAGCAGGAAGCAAGGCAGAGGTAGGCAGGCATGGTTCTGGAGCAGTAGTTGAGAGCTTACATCTTGATTCACAGGCACATGTGACAACCAATTGGGAATGGTGAGGGTTTTGAAACCTCAAAGCCAGCCTTCAGAGACACACCTAATCCAACAAGGTCACACCTTCTAATCCTTCCCAAATAGTTCCACCAACTGGGAATCAAGTATTAGAATATATAAGTCTATTGGTACCATTCTCAAACTATCATACATGTGTATGTTTGTGTGTATATGTGTATACACATGTGGAAAGCAGAAGTCAACCTGAGATTAAGACACCAACCACATTGGTTTTTGAGACAAGGTCTCCCACTGACCTGGACTGCACTTACTGGGCTGGCCTGGACAGGGCTGGACAGGGCTGGCTGCTCAGTGAGCTGCAAGGCTCTTCCTGTCTCCACCATACCCAGCATTTTTATTTTCATGGGCCAAACTCAGGTTTTTAGGCTTGTATGGCAAGAACTTAAGTGGCTGAGCATCTCCCTCACTTTCTTTAGAAGTTCTTGCCCAGCTTCACTTTAGGCACTCCTTGGCACGCTCCTTACTTTAGAGCATTTAGGACGACTACTGTTTTAAAGTTGGCATCCATATGGCCACTTCACCGCTGAGAAGGAAGGTTCAGAAAGCTGGAGAAACTCACCCAGCAACACACACCGGGTAAACAGCAGAGCCAATTCACAGCCTTCATGAGTTTCATGAGTTCATAAAGTCTGTTAGCTTCATGAGTTTCATTTCCTCCCGTATCATTAGGCACCCGAGCCTTAACCAGCCACAGCTCTGAGCCTCAAGTTGTTTACACAAACTGGCTGAAGAGTGACTCAGCAGGTGGCTGCGGGATTTCAGATAAAAGGATCTGCTCATGCTTCAAGGAAGGAGCATAGACTGGGCTGGAAGGAGTAGGGGAGCAAACATGTTTGCCAATTGCATAAAACTTGCAGGCGGAGTCAGCATGGTGTAGACAAAAATGTCCCTTCATGTGGTCCTATGAGCCCTTGGTGCACATGTCTTGGGATAGCACTGTGTTTTCTAAGAAGGCAGGTTTAATAATAATAATAATTCAATTATTATTAATAAAGATTAAATAATTAATAATTGATAATAAAAATAATTTAATCCATTTATGGATCTCAATCTTTTCAAACAATATTCTTGTTTTTTATCCTATGGCAAGGTCAAAAAGTGGCCAGGGATTATTCTATTCAGCTCGCTGTATTGGGGCTGGAGAGGGGAATGAGACCTAATATGGCAAATGCTGTAAGTCCTATCCCTTCCCACATTCTTCCTCTTGTCGTTTCCAGAGTTCAGGGAGCTCTGCCAGATGCCTGTGCATCCTAGGGGATCCCAGACTCTGAATACAACCTTCTACTGTTGTGGTTTGAACGTCAGTTGCCCCCACAGGCTTCTGTGTTTGAATACTTGGTCCTCAGCTGGTGCTGTTTCAGAAGGTTGTTGAACCTTCCAGAAGTGGGACCTTGATTGAGGAAATGGGTTGCTACAGGCAGCCTTTAAGGTTTTATAGCCTGGCTCTACTTCCTGTTCTCTGCCAACAGCAGATGCGAGGTGTGCAGCTGCCTCATTCTCCTGCTGCTATGCCTTGCCCTCCATGATGGACTGTATCCCCCTCAACTGTGAGCCACAATAAACTCTTCTGCCCTTAAGATACTTGTCAGGGATTTTGTCACAGAATGAGAAAAGTGACTGATATGCCTACCCAAGCCCACTCTCTGCCAGTCCTTCAATGCAATTAACATCCCCGAGGTCTCAGTCCATGCAAGACCACTCTCTGCCTCCTTCACATGCAGTTGACATCCCAAGAGGCCTCAGTATTTATTCAAGGAGCCTCAGCTCAGTTTGAACAGAGACAATGTCTGACCTCACCTCCCTCATCCCATTCCAGGGACAGGGAACAGGAGCATCAACCTTGCACACAGGGTGCTATTGAGTCCTCACAGTGATATTACAGCCCCTGCTGTTGGTAGATAAACAATCTGAGACACAAAGACATAGGTGACCTGCACAAGTTAGTATGTGACAGAATATGAAATCTGGGAGTCCAGCTTGTGCCATGTTTTTTGTTGTTGTTATTGTTGTTTTTGATTTTTGTTTGTTTGTTTGATTTACATCGCAAACGCTGTTCTCCCTTTCGGTCCCTCCCTCCCAGAGTCCCAGCCACATACCCTTCCCCTGTGTCCATTTTTGTTTTACCCACTGTTCCACAAATGCTCTCTGACCACAGTACCTACCTGCTTGGGATGCATCTGCATTTGGCCAATACCTGATCCCCAAAACACCAAAGAGAATCAGAGCTTGCATATGCCAGGAGTATCAAGGCTCAGCTGGGTGCCCATCCCCCACCTTCTGTATCCATCTGCCTCACTAAACTGACCCTGACCCCAAGTTCCTCCTCCAGGTCTCTACCTTGGGTCCTGGTTTCTCTTCATTCATTCATTCATTCAAAGGACTTATCCTTATTGCCACAGACCAGCTCCCCTGAAGCCCTCCTCCTGTCTGCCCAGCACATACTGCTAGGGCAAGGTCAGACTTAAGTTAACAGCTGCTTGCTTACCCTTGGTGATCCAGCCCTTTCTCAAGCATTCTTGGGCGTTTCCCCCCAGTGTCCTTCTGCTTGGGAGGACAAATGGATCACTCTGAAGACCAAGGACACTCCAAAGACACAATGCTCTGAGACAAGCATGATATGAGAGCCCAATCCCCAAGGCTTTCTCCTCAGCATCTTTTCTAGAACATTCTGAGGTTCAGTTTCATGCAAACACCACCTTGCCATACAGAGATCTACACCCAGCCTGGATAAGTATCTCCTATGTGGGCTGGTGGCAACACCCAATGCTTGGAAGCCAATCAGCTGAACTTTTCACATGCTCGAGATCCGCCACCTCCATGATTTAGCTCACGCTTGGGTGTGGTGAGTGGGCGCCAGGGGCGGGCCTTAGAGGTCATATCATGACCCCTTTGCTTTCTAACTACCACCTTGTGGGATGTAGCCAGCTCCCACGGTTATAAGCCAGGCTGTCACCACGCTATCCCCACTGTGTTGGACTGAATCCTCTCAGACGGTGAGCCAGAGCAAACCCTTCCTCATTCAAGTTCTTCATGTCAAGTACAATAGTAAATAAACAGCAGAGGACTATGAAATGTAACTATGTCTGTTACATTCTGACCCACCCTGAGGACTCCTAGTTAGTAAACCGTCTGCCACCATGTGGAAGGGTCCCCGGTGGCCTCGGCTGCAAGCAGCATGGTCCTTTCATGCTACCAAAGAAGCCACCTGGGCTCTCCTCTCCCCTCTTTCTTACCCACAAAGGCCTCACTGTCAAGTCCAGGGACCTGGACTTTCAGAGTGACTGTTGGGTGGACCCATTCTCCTAGTCTCTCGTTCACGAGGAAGACCTGGGCACTTCTCGTAGTTACTATCCCACTACTTCATGCATCTCTGTGTTACATCTGTACCATCTAAGCTGCACACACTTCCCACACCAATACAGAGTCACTATTTTTAATAGAAAACTAGACTCAATTAATCCTGTATGTGAAGCCAAACAGATGCCCCTCACTGTGAGGACTGAGTCTTGGCCCATCAGGATCCCCGCATCTGGCCTGTCCTCTCACCACATGGCTTCACGTGGACCTTGTTTTCATAAACCCACACATCTCTACATCTCTAGACCTCTGTGCCTGTTGCTTCCTCCCAGCAAGACTTCTCCCTTATCCATAGGCCTGGGGACATCAATGGCTGGTGTCGGCATCTACGCTCGTCACCTCCCCTGACATGCTCCCTGGCTTTCCTGTGCTGCAGTGGTAATCCGACTTCTATATGTCATCTGTCGTTTTTTCCACATCCCTTAACACCCAGGTCACATTCTGATAAGCCTTGGCCACCTTTGTCAAGTGCCAGGATGTTCCCTAGTGCTCAACATGGGAAGGAAGCAGCTGGATCTGTCAATAGAATTTCTGAGGAATTAGGTTGGGTAAGAAACATTCAGTCTTAAAATGAGGCAGCTAGTCTGAGTCAGAAAGAGAAGGAAAGGAGCTTGGTGAGAACACAGCATCCTCATGCCCTCAGACAAGCATCAGGAGGAGCCATTGGATGGCCAGGCGCAGTGCTCACTTTGCAAAGTGAAGCACATACAGCCTGTGCTGCACAGAACTTCCAGTTCAATAAGAAATAAAATCAACAGTATCATTTCACAAAAACTGGGAAGCCGCAATGAGGCCCTGAAGATCATACTATCTGGAGGAAAGTAACCAGAGCAAAGCATGTGACTTTAGAGGCTGGGAAAGGCCCTCCTGAGAAAGACCATGCTGAGCCTCTAAAGACAAATATATTAAACAAGCGAGAGACAAACAGTGGACTGTGCACACAAGACAGCTTGTGTCCAGAGAGGAAGCAGGTGTTCAAAGAATCATAAGAGAAGTCCTAAGCTTGGATACAGAATGGGGGTGCACAGGGCCTGATTGGCAGGAGAGGTCAGAGAGGGGCCAGGAAGAGTCTCATGGATCACCTCAAGAACTGTCGCCTTGGGACTGAGAATATGGCTCAGTGATGAAGTGCTTACCATGCAAATGTGAGGATAGAAGTTCTCACAAACAGACCAGATTGTTAGGTAACCCTATTTCTAAGCCACAGTTCAACACATGCTGTATAGCATAGCCTGCTTCCTGGGCTTGCCACAGGATGCTGTTTTTGGCTGCGTTACATTTCAGAACTATTCATATTGGTTTTTCCTTCCCAGTCAGATCCCTGGTATAAACAAGAAACAAGTATGTTTCCCTCAGACTCACTTGCTTAGATGAACCCAAGAAGCGAGGACATGTGGCCACTGCTACTTGTTTTACAGACAGACAAACTGAGGCTTAAGTAGGAGATAAGATTTGCTCCAAGTCCCATAATGCTGATTCAGCTGAGCCATTATTTGTCTGGGGAAATTCCCAGAATTCTCTGCAGCATGGCTCATCCCCTAGTTCCTTATTGTGCCACTGCTGGACAACCTTGCTGATCCTGCTGCACTGCACTCCGAGACTTACTCACAAGAGGCAGTAAGGGGGGTACAGAGATCCCATTGGAGGGATCTGCACCTTGGCGTTAAGTCCCCAGACATGCCTCCTATACCTGTGAGGCCTTGTCAAGTCTGGAAAGTCAACAGTCGCTCATTTATAAAACCCTCATGCTTTCTTCACTGGACTCAATGGAAGATCTGAAGGAGAAAGCCTGTCTAAGCACAGCTAAATACCAAACCCCACCAGGTTCTTCCTAGTCAGCACCTAAGCTTGCTAGATTCTTAGTGCCTCAGCTTTCTAGATACTTAGTATCTAAACTTGCTACAATTGCTAAGTGCTTAGTACCTATGTTTGCTGGGTTCTTAGCACTCATGCTGGCTCAGTGCTTAGTTTCAGTTCTTACTGTGGCTTAGAAACGTTACTCAGATCATCTCTGATCATTTTGAATAAAGTTTATTTTCATCAAAAAGTATTACTCCCCAAAACAAACATACAGAACATGTATATCTATACAGTATACATAGTGTGTGCACAAGTGCACAAGCATGTGTGTATGTGTGAGAAAAACACCAGCTACTTGTCCCACTAAAGAAAACCACACTGGCAATTAGGCATAACCTCATTATCTCCCTTGGCAACAGGGTCTAAATGTTCACAGCCTTCAACATTTGTTGTTAGACTAAACTGCAATTATAATTCTAGTGATAAATGCTACCTGGGAGAGACTGCTCCAGAACATCTTTTATGATTACAGGATTATTGCTTAAATTGGGACTAACGATCCCTGGCAATGGTCTTCACTACTCAGTTTTCTCCAGACGCCTCTGTGAGCGTCTGTGTTATTAGAACAGCTAAGCCGACATGACAGTCTCTAGCTGACCAGTCAGTGACAAATGAGAGTCCCATGGAGCAAGCCAATGTCCCCACAATCAGGTTTATAGTTTTTATTTCACTCCAACAATTTTCCAATTACAGGCTACATGGTGCCATACTTCCTAAGTCTGGTGTGATCTAAGAAGCACCTTTCACAAAATACTTTCCTCCACTGGTAGGGACAGATGCCTTCTCACATCTGGGAAGATTTACCTTAAAGACAATGGACAGAATTCAAAGACTGAGACAGTCACTTTGCTCCACCTCTGGCTCCCTTGCTAATTCAGTCCCCAGCACATTCTCTTCTCTCTGTGATAAGCTCCTCTGCTTCCTCTGAGTTCCTGCCTCTCCCAGAATAATAGTTTGTGTTCCATTCAACTTACAGTTCCTGTGGCTTCCTTTCTCTGGTCTCACTACTAAACATGTCATCTTTCTGGTTTCAAAATTCTTGACAAATCTAGCTGCCAAGACCCTCTCGTTTGGCAGATCTTAAATCAGAGTTACATGAGTGATGTCAGCACCTAGATCTGTCAGTGAACTGGATGTGGCAATGTAGAGCTGAGGTTGTCATATGACTGAAAGCCTCACCCCACTGTTTCTTATAACCAAGATGATTCTCTAAGGCAAGGGCTCAACCAGAGCAGGCACTGCTCAAGATCCATATGTTCATTGGTGCAATGGTGGCATAGACGTTATAGTAGTAACCAATTGCTTTTTAAAAAAATACCCACTCCACAGAAGGAAACACATGAACACATGTCTGGTACTATAAATCTTGCCTGAATCCCATGTGTGGGGAGCTCATAGTCTCTAGGGATGAGCTTACTACTATATTTTGCTAAACTCTAAATTCCCATCTGTATATCATAGATGAGTGCAGCTTCAGATCTCATCAGAAAAGTTTCTTTGTGGTGCATGGGGGTTAACACAGAAACTCTAAGTGCAGAAAACAAATGTCCATGAGGTGCTCAATCACAAATGGACATCCTGTACACATATCCTGCTACCAGGACTCAGGAATTATTGCGGAAGAGGGAGGGGAGAGATTGTAAGACTCAGAGGTCTGGCAGGACTCAGGCAGTTCAGCGTCTTTGGACATGACAGGACAGAGTACTGCAGTCATGAACTTAAAACATGTGGCTGCCTGCTTAAGACCTATGTGGGATCAAACCAGTCAACTACACCATGGCACAGAAGAGGAAGGGCTCATTCGTCCCCACTCCTAGCTGAGGGGCTCTTGCCAGTTGATGGATACAGGGGACATGAGAGTCAGCTTCCTTTAAGGGTGTGGTCCCTGGTAGATCTCACACCCATGAGTATTTGAGCAGCACACAGTAGGGAGCTCAGGGTGTCCCTGGGAGGAGTTAGGAGTGAAGAGGAATATGACCAAAATATATTTTGTGCAAATATGTAATTCTTAAAAAGTAAAAACATTGTACTTTTTAAAAGGACCTTCTTCTCAAGTGACTCTAGGTTGTATCAAGTTGACGCTTGAAGCTAACCATCATAGACACCCTTTCATGTAAGGAGGTAATCTGTCTAAAACATCGGCAATGATGAAGCTGAGAGATCTCACTTCACAGAAAACATCTAGCCTAAATGGCCTCTCTCATAGGGCAACTGTTTGGCAGGGATCTCTGATAGTCACTCAATTATTGAGTCCATGAACTTGCTATTAATACAGATACAAGAAATCTCCAGTTTGAATGAGAAGGGATGGTTCCCTCCCCAGGTCTCTTCCATCCCCAGAGCAAATGGACAGCAAGGCACAGGAAGGAAGAATTCAATTAGCAGCAGGGAGATGCTGGAAGCCACACACACACACACCCTACAGCAAGGTGGTGCTGAGCCCAGTGTGCTTGGCTGTCATCGCCCTGCATACAAGCTGGCGGCTGACTGCCCACTGGGAAGTTGGACAAAAGTACCATAGTCTATGAAAAAACATGACCAGTGTAAAGGCCTGTAGAACTCAGTACAGTGGGGACAGTTGTAGAAAACAGCTCAGAAAACGATAGGAGTCCAGAGGTCTAGGCTGGATGGAGGGCACAACAATGGGTACAACGTCACAGAACACGCCTTTAGCCGCTCACAGACTTTACAGACACACTGGGTGCCAAGAAGCATACAAAACTCTAAAACCTCCTCCCATTGTTAGGAAAGTTTCACCACATCAAGGTGGCTACATTACTTGGTCACTGGCACGTGGGTAGCCAGCAACAGCCCATGCCCATGACCCTATCCCCAGAGGGGAAGCTGAGTGAGGCCACGGTTACATTTCAGCACTCCAAGCTGCTTCAGATTGTAATTCAGAACTCAGGGTCATGCTATGGCTTCGACCCTCTGCGTGTGTCCCATGGTTCCTGCTGTCGGCTTGGTGTGTTATTCCTGTCTGCTTGTTGCTATGCAACTCACAAGGATTCTCCCATATCCCCAGATTCTGAACTGAAAGTTTGCTACATTTTTCATGCAGATATAGTATAAGGTGGGAGGGACACATACCTCACCCTACACACACACATAACACTCTTCATATACAATCACATACACTGTATTATGTACACACATACCATGGTACACATATATGCACACACAAACACACTATATTACATATACACCACACATACACAAACCACACAACCACACTATACAAACACAAATACACAACCCCACACACATCACCCCACATACAACCATGCACACCATACTAAATATATACCACAAACATAAAACAGAGGCATAAAGAGGTAGAGACAGACAGACTGACAGACTGACAGACAGACTGACTTTTGACCTGTGGATAGAATTGCCTGCCAATTCATGCTTTTCCATTTTTCTCTCCAGCCCCAGTAGCTCCAGCCAATATCTAGAAAACTACCAACAAGCTTTCAATTTAAGTAAAGAGAGCTACATGGTTCTCTTACACCCCTGAAAACAGAGGAGAGTTTTTTCTGCCTCAGAGAGCAGAAAGGAAGGACACCATATTTCCCAGGCTCTGGCCCACAGTGTTACACACAGGAATTCACTAATGCACTAGGAATTCACTTCTGAGACTACGTACAAACAGATCATCTGACCTGAGCCTCACAAGACCCTGTGACCCAGGCACTGCCTCCCGTTCAGCAGACCATGGCTGGAACCTGAACCAGGCATGTTCTTCTGGTCTGGATAGAGAGAGATACTCTCCTGCGGTACGGTGCACAGGAGCAACCATGCTCACAAGCAAAGAAACCCACCTCCCTTCTCTGGCACCTCATCATAACTGAGTCAATCCCACAAAAGCAGGATGGTTAAGAAGGCTGTCATGTCCTGCTAGTCTCTCACTGGTGGGAAACAGAGAGATTAACCCAGGCTGAAGAGTCCCTGTGGTGGACAGTTAGCCGAAGTTAAATATGACTAGAGTGCACAAGCCACCTGTGCACAGTGACACAGCAGGAAACTTGGGGAAAATCATTAGGCTCCACATGAGCCCGCAGAGCCAGGATGGAGTCAGGTCCCACCAGGGACCGTAGCAGCCTGCTCAGCAGTGCCATGTAAAACACCCAGAATAACCAGCATGGAGAGGCACCCCTAGTAGAGAGCCAGCAGCCAGCACCTGTACAGCATGTTCTCGGCACCACAGCAGCTCCACACTCCCAGCTCCTCCCCCAGCCCCACCCTCTGGTCTACCTCCCACAGGGATGTGGGAATCAATGTGTATTCTCCATGGAGATATCATGCTAAGTGGTTGTGTGGCCAGAGTTATTTAAGCTGCATCTTTTCTCTTTCTATTTCATTAAAAAAATAAAATAAAATAAAAAAAAAGAGCCATGATTGATTTCTCATCAGTTTAACAAAATTTAGTAAAATGAAATTATCAAACTCTTTATTTCCTTCCTACAAAAAGCCAAGGTAATAAGAAGCCCCAAACATCTGATTCAGTTAATTTCATTGACAGGACTACAGGACCCTCTCAGAGAAGCTCAGTTTAAAACAATGATGGCTAGCTGAACTCACTGACCTGCTTTGCTCTTGACAACACAATTATGAGAACAATGTGCGTAAACCGTGGAACCTTGTCCCAGAAGCTCATAAGGATAGCACATGGTAGATGTCATCCGTGAAACTTGGGTAAATACAAACACCTCCATACAAGCAGGGGCAATGTCTAGGGATGGAGTGTTTCCAGACAGGCCTGCTTTCTTGGGCATGACTGTCCCTGAATGTAACACCTGAACTGGCACATGACTGCTGAAACCACAGAGCCCCAGAAAAAAAACAGTCAGCTTCTCAATGCCACCTCCCTCTGCCTTGTCTAACCCCTGTTTCTGGACATGCTGAAATGCATTCTGGGAACCCTGGGAGGGCCGAGAAGTGAGGCTCTAGCACCCTCATTGAAGACATCTACCTCTCCTTCAAGTCCCTGTGTTTACCAGCTCTCAGTGCCAGCTTCTTAGCTGTCAAGAATTGCTCTGTGGCCGGTCACTTTAGTAGACACTTCTTTTTAAATTAGTATTTAAATTTTTTCAGAAAATACATTTGATCATATTCTTTGCCCTCCCCCAACGACTCTCAGCTCCTCCCCACCTTCCTACCCATGTTCTCTCTCTCTCTCCAGAAAGAGGAAAAACAACCAAAAAAAAAAAAAAAAAAAGGCAAAAAGCAAAACAGGTCATCTAAAAAGAAGAAAATTAATAAGACAAAAATTACCAGAGCAAACAAAAAAGCATGGAGTGTATGTTGTATTGGCCAACCGCTCCTGGGCGTGTGGCTGTGCCCAGTGATACCCACTGGAGAAAACCGAGTTTCATATTCCCAGCAGGTATCCAATGCAAGTAACTGCTTGGTTAGAGATGTGTCTTTGTGTGTACCTCGCCTCTCAAGTTTCTGAAGAAATTTAACTTAAAGCGTCATCCTGGAAGTCATGGCCTGTTAGGCAGGAAGATGTGACTCAACCAGATTAAAAAATAATAGTAATGATAATGTTGGCAAGAAAGAAAAAATCATCCTAGATATTTTGGCTCAGGAAACAAAAGTAGGCCAGAAGTCCCATTAGTTGATTAAGACACGGTCCTTAAGTTATCAGCTCATATTGCCCACTGGCTTCGCTCTTCCCTGTGCATTCCACAACGGCCACAGAAAGCCTGGACAAAGGCATGTCTCACTGGCTTATCTTTCTGGTTAGGCCATGAATGCTAGTTTTCTTCTTTAGCTATTGTATGGAGAATTGTATCTAGAAGCCCCTACCATTCTGTTCTTTCATGGACCTTCATGGTCTTCTGCCTGTGGCCAGACCATAGTATGGTAAGCTCTGGCTAGTGACCTGAAGAAGACCGTGTTTCTGGGTTGCTTAGGTGCTAATGAGAGAGAATGTGTCCACTCGAATCAAGTTGCTGAGAGTCAGAGCCGAAAGAGGCTGTTTGAATTGTAAAACAGTTTACCAATAAGACACAAAAGCCTAGAAACAGGAGGTAACATGTCCAAGAACAAGAAAGGCATAGAAAAACTAGGAGTAGACACTTGGGCCTGTGAACATCAGGTAAAAACATAATACCACAGGACCCAGAGGAGTTGAGCTCTCACCCCCACCCCTGGCACCCAAGAGCAGAGGGAGATAATGTATGCTTGCATCTTGTTCCCACAGAATCATTGCCTGTGTAATCAGATGAGCCTCCTCAGCTAAATGCTTTCCAGCTCATTATTTTGCTTAAAAATGATTAAAAGGTTCAGAAATAATTACCTATTTTAATTTCCAAAATGGATTTCACTGCAAAAGGCTCAGTATTCATAAACACACACAAACTGAACTCTATGAAAACAGGCTGACTGCAAGTAACCTCTCAGTTAGAAACAGATGCCAGGGCCCTGGGTTCCAAGTGTTTCCATTTCAAATGGCCCGGTCACAAGTGAAGCCAGCCACAGTGTTATCTGCTCTTTCTGTCTGTCATGGCTTCATTTTGCAGGTTCGACCTTCCCTTGGGACCTTCCATTGAGAGCATCATAGGAGCCCTGGTTGCTGTGTAGAGCTTGCTCAGGGCTCTGTCCTTTCCATAGAGACCACCTACCCCTGTCACTGACTGGTCTCTGCCTGTCACTGACCAGTCTCTGCACTGAGTGAGAGCGGAAGCCTAGAGGAGCTGAAGCTCACAGTCCTCAAATGTACCAAACATGGCTGAAAGTCAGAGCCTGTGGGTAGAACTCCTTTCCAAGAAGCAGATGGCACTGCTGACTGATGAGATCATTAACAGAAGCCAGCTTAGGGAACCATTCTAGGTATTCATGTACTTCCCCAAATTTTGCTATTATCAGCACAGTGGTACACACATGCAACCTCAGCAGTTAGGAAAGTGGAGCACTGTCGAAGGAACCAGTGAGCAAGGCCAATCCAAGGGGCGGGGAGAGTGGGGAAGCCCTGGCCAGAGCTTCTTTTCGTATACATATGAAAGAAACCTAAATGGAGTCACCAAATAACAGGGAAGACCAAACCCCTATCAGACATCACTTACCCTCAAGGGAAACCTCAGTGCCAGGAATGGGTTACATCTAATTGAGTCATTGACCAAAGGAGCCCATGGAAATCTTCAAAGGACTCAGGCTATTTCCAAGGTTATCAGCTGCTCTCCACAATGAAGGCAAGGCCCTACTGCTGAAGGCAACACTTACACATCTCATTGCACAGGGAGAAATTGAGCTGGTGCCTAACTAGAGCCATCACCACTACTGACTAGAGCTCATGGCACTGGACAGTACTCTTCATGATACCAGAGGAGAAGGGTAAACACTAACCCAGCTACAAACCCTTCAATCTACAATGGTGACCTGTCTGCATGGTGAGGCTACAGAGCCTCCGCTTCTTCAGTTTAACAAATACTTTTGAATACAAATATTCTAGAATGACAGACACTATTTAACTGTCATAATTCACATACAATTGGGAAAAGGGAAGTTTATCGCCCATATTTGATTCTCTAGAATATTAATACATCGCTCCATCAAAGCCCCTGATGCTAAAGTTTACTCCTGGAGCGCTAGATGACAGAAACCCATTGCCTATTGTCTGTGGACCCACTAGAGGTACATATTAGTCTTAGAAGCACAAGAATCACAATCAAGGGAGTCACTCCTCCCAGGCCCTGGTGTGAGCACTGTCCTCCCAGACCCCAGTGTGAAAACAACACAGAGCAAGGATACACTGTGGTCACCTGCTGCCTGTGCCCTGGACTACTACCTGTCTTGGGGGTTGGAGATAAAGTGGCACAGAATCAACAACACAGACTCCAGGAGCAGGTGAGAAACACCCGGAGCAAGCTCATCTGCTGCAAGCTCCTTAATAGCCTCCACCCATGCCCTATCGGTCCCAAGAAAGCATCTCTTCTAAACAGCAGTTTCCGATTGGCTGGCACTGTCTGCCTCAGCAATTCTTCGGCTCTCAGGCAGTCCTCAGTTAGGTCCTCCTGCAGGAGATGCTTTTGTGGCTACACAGCCCCCGGTGTTTACATAGAGGTGACCTCACCCATTCCTGCTGCAGTCACCACTCAAGCTCAGGCAAAGTATTCAAGTGCTTTCCCCCTTTTCCATCTTGAGAACTTGGCTGTTCCTCCCCCAGTTCCCTTTGATCAGATCACCTGCACCATGCAAATGTCACTTACTAAAATACTTATTTCCTAGGAACTTGCTATAACTTTTCAACTATGCTTACACTATTATGAATTGTTTCTAGTTTTCCTTGTGCTCTGGATAAAGCTGCATGGGTCAGTGATCTGCCCATCTCTATTATAAAGACTGCCATAGTTAGCACAAATTTTACATAGCTGGAGTTTTCCCAAGTTTGTCTGTCTCGCAATGTAACAGAGACCATGTGCCCCTTCAACACTGAGCTAATGGGAGAGCAGAATTAAGTGCTCCACTACCTCGTGACTATGCTTTCAGCCACACATTACCCAGGAGCTTTTAGTTAAAGGCAACAGAATCTACTCTGGACAACACAAAGCAGAAAGGGGGACAGGGTGAAGAGCTGAGCTCACACAACATCTGGATGAGCAGCAGTTGGGCTGTGAAGATAATTATTCTGCCAGATGGCTTTGGCAGACCCAATTCTGGGCAAAGCTCCCATGAGCACTTGGGCTCCTATTGCAGACCCCTAACCCCCATGCCTGCTACATCAAAGCTTTATGTATCTTCATTCCTGAGTCAAAGTCAGGCCCCTGGAATGCCCTCATGGACCTCAAGACTCTTCAGAATCAAAGTTATCTCTTTGATGTGGTCGAATGTATAGTGTTCTTTCCACTGTGGGGTTTGAATATACTTTCCTTACACCAGTCACCCCAAAAGTCCTTGTGAACCTTCCCCAAAGGCCTTCCCCAGCCCTAGCTCCATCCCTTAGGTGTCCTGTGACACAGACAGTGGGACCTTTATGGCCACCTGACAAAGTGGGAACAAGAGGCAATAAGGAATCAAACATAAAGACAGTTTTTCAGAGAGCAGAGGACCTGTCTGAGATAGCTGGGGGAAGGGTATATAGTTACCCATGCCAAGGGCAGCTGCAGACATGATGTGAAGGCAAGGCACTAATTAGACAAGCTTTGTGTTTGCTTTTAAATTGTACTAGAGTCAACACTCCTAGCAGGGACTGAAGCAAGCCCTGGAACAAAGAAGGAACTACAGGTGAAATTCACACTGGAGGCCAGTAAGAGAGTAAAGAGGCCCTGGTCAGGTGTTCCCAACAGGATGAAGAAAAAAGGGCAGATACAATAACATTTAACGAAGTCATGACAGATATGGTAGGTCAGAAATCTGATGGTTAACACTGGTTGTCACCTTGATGGAGACAAACTTTGGGTCATGACTGCTAGATTGGGTTTACTGAGATGACAGTAACCTCCTCACTGTGGGCAGCACCATGCCACAGGCTGGGATCTTGGGCTGAATAAGGAGGAGAAAGTGAACTGAGCACCCGCAGCCATCTCTCTTTGCTTCCTGACTGCAGATGCAGTGTGTCATGTGACAGCTGCCTGGGGCTCCCACAGCCAAGACTCACCCTGCCAGGGTAGAATGTACCTCCTCAGACTGTGAGCCAAGATAAGCCTTTGTTTCTCACATTGCTTTTGTCAGGGGCTTTGCAACAGCAACAAGAAAAGAAATTATAGAAAATAGAAAATTCTAAAATAATCCCAAGGTTCAGTTTTGTTGTCTGTTCTTGAGCTTCAGTTGTTGAGAGGAGTAAGAACAGGAAGGAAGATGGGAGGAAGTGTCTGTGTGGGACAAGCCAGGTGACTCTCAAGTGGTTGCTCACAATCCGAATGGCAGCTAGACAAGGAACAGAAGCTCAGAGGATCTCTGGGGGAAGCAGAATCCCCACTTGGTCATCCGACCCTGAGAGCATGCTTCTTATCTATATCCAACAGGATGGGCAGTAGCTTCTCTGGCTACTGAGCACTTAAAATGCTTTTGCAACTGAGCTGCTGAGCTTGTCCACTAAGAGAGGAACCGTCAACTCAGCATCCTTCTGTGAGCAGCCGTGGAAGAGATCTGCCCTCTGCCCCTCACACTGGGCAACTGAACTCTCATGACTGAGCCTCTAATTCTAAAACTAGCCACATGGAGGGAGCAAACATCACAGGCTCAGGGCTCAGTCCCACAGGGCAGCTCCCACCTCAGAGACTGCAGACAAGCCACTGACTGTTTTACTAGTGATTCTGAGTGACCAGCTAAACACTGACAATCCCCAAATATCTGTAGGAATCTTGGTTCACTTTCCAAGATGTCTCACAGAAGCAAGGGGGTGTGTCTCATTATATATGTTTACAGATTTACTATAAAGCTAGTGGGAAGTGCTCATTAGACAAATCATGGAAGGAGGGGCTGGGAACTGCTAGCCTTTTCTGGGTACTCCACATTCCAGGTACCCCCTCACAGTGCTAGGCCAAATGGTCTTCAACCTGAAAAGCCTTTTCCTTTGGTCTTTTATGAAAGTGTCACAGCGGCCATGAACAACAAAACCCTCTCAGTGTTCTTCCTGTCTGGCTTGGGGGTAACAAGAGGAGGCTAAATGGCCAAATTTTCTATACTCATGGCTGGTTCCCCTGGCAACAGGTCCCCATCCTGAGGTTGGCTGTGAGTTTATTAGACTTTGCCTCATTAGAATGAGAAGCTTCTATCACTTGGAAATTCTAAGGGATTCAGGAGCTGAATCCTACTCCTGTTGCTCAGGGAGTTACAAAGGTCCTGGCTGATCCATGTAAGGACTGAGCTCAAAGAAAAACCCCAGAACAAAGATCCTCTTGGTGTGAATATCTACACAAGGGCTTTAAGGGCTCTGTGCTAGGAACCAGCGGAAGAAACCAGATATCTACTCCATATTCTATCACAATATCATGGTATCATCACTGAATTGTAATAAACTTGAATTTAAATAACCACATGGAAGTAACAGCCAGAGTTTCGGCTGGCACAGATCTGGACAGGAGCTAATATTAGACACGCCAGCAACACTCACCAGAGGCTGCTGAGATCAGAAGGGACCTCAGAGTTTATCCAGCAGAATTCTCTCATTTCACAAATAAGAAAATTCAGGCCTGAGCAGAAGTGACTTGTGCAAAAATCACTGTAGCAGAGAGATGTCAGGCGGTCCCAAGCCCCAGGCTTCTGTGCACGACCTCGTGACCTTTCCATCTCACAGGAAGTTTCTGATGCAAAAATAGCTGCAATTTGGTTTAATTCTGGTGTGTGGAATCGATGCAGCTGATGGGCAAATCCCAGGGAAGATCATGTGCTCCCCCTGCTGAGCACAGCATCCCAGCACGTAAGTAACTATCTTAGTTATCTTTTTTATATATAAATAATAGAATACTCCAGTTAAACCACAAAAGGCACTCATTAAGGAAACCCTAGTAGCCTGTGCAATCTCCAAAAGCACCTCACAGACAGCCAGGAGGCAATGCAGTCTGGAACTGTTCACAAATTATCCCACCAGAGCTCAATGGGATGCCATTTTAGGACCGAAACTGGGCTCCAGGCCAATACTTCCACCACTCCTGAGCTGCACACTGGGTCCCACCTCCACCCACACATGACAGTTCAGAATCTAAATCTCAAGACTAGAGTTCTAAGACCTGTGGTGAGCAAAGGCAGAACATGTCTGACTTCTGCCTTACATCATGACCCTCAGAAGGCAGAAAGAGCCTCAGACGCAGGAGGGAATTCAAAAGGTGACTAAGACAACACTCTACAAATGATCACCCAATAGACAAGCCATCTGCACAGTATAGGAGCCAGGGATCTTACAGTCCTGTTTGCTAAGAGCTTCCCTCACTCAAAGACTTTTATATTTTAAAAAAGCACCTCTACATTGCAGGTTCTTCCATCGAAATACCCAGCATTATTTTTAATTTATTAACAGATACATTTATCTTCAGCAATGGCTACTTATAGAATTGCATATGGGGGTCTAAACTGTGGATGTCAACACTCAGAGTATACAAAGTTTCCATTTTTGTTATTTTTAATCCATATTTTCTAATTAACAAATCCAAATATAGTAGTCATAAAGATAAAAACAAAACAAAGTTTTAAGAAACCTCTAGCAATGCTTTCCTCAAAACAACAGCAGAGGTGGAAAGGGCAATGGGTCACAGAACCATCTAAGAACCAAAACTGCTGCCCTGGGGGCCATGATCAGATTCTTCCATCCAGCAAAGAAATGAAAAGTGTGTCAAGACATTCGGAGTATCTGAGCCTGGGACCAGAAATGTAGCCCCTAGCACTGACACTAACTGTGATGGACTCTGCTCCTGACAAGAAATGAGAGAAAACAACAGACATCAGGCCAAGATTTGAGGGGAAGCCAGAAAGAGATGTGTTTGTGGTAGCTCAGGAAGAAGCTAGCACCATTCATTCAGCCTAGGGTGGCTGGCATCCAAGGCAGGAGGGTAGATGACTAGTTGGGCCATCAACAACTGGACAAGAAGGAGAGGTGAGCCAGGGAAGGAGCTGGAACCCAGGTTTGCTGAGAGGTCCTGAGACAGTGGGTTACTCACTATGAGAAGAAAGTTCAGTTTGCGTCCAAGCCCTGGCACCAGGAAACTAGAGCAGCTGCCCCTGCCCTAGAGAGCAGTACTGTCGTTCACTGCCAGTAAACTGCTTTACATGAGGGTTCATGGGTCAAGTTACTCCTCCTACACAAGTAAAAAGGGCAATGATGTAGAAGTTCTGGGTTACTGATGTCAGACTTAAGGGCAGCTGCTATAGAGGCTTTCCCTAAGGGGCAGGCACAAGCTAGACATCCCAAGCCCAGCTCCTGGAAGGAACACAGAACATTTTACAAAATCTGTCAGATTGACTTTGTAAAAATTAATGTCAGATCATGTCCCTCAGTACTTCAACACCCTTCACCTCCATTGCTTCCTTGACATTTTGTTGTTAGTTGTATTAAGACAGAATCTCCTGAAATGGTAATATCTGGTTTCTTTGGAGACTCAGTTGTGTCATGTGATGTTTTCCTCAAAGCTGTCTTATGAGAGGATAGTTTGCTGAAGCAGACATGTGAGAAGATGTTTGACTGAAGCAGACATATGAGAGGATGTTTTGCTGAGAACAGACATGTGGTGTTTTTCTGGAAGCTGACTGGTTAAAGGGCATGTGATGTTTGCTGAAGTAGATGCTTGAGAGGACACATGATGTTTGGAAAGAGTATAAGTATAACCCAACAACCAGTGGACAACACTCTTGCATTGGTTCTCCTTGCAACTCTTTGCTGGTACTCATTGGTCTTCACTGACAATGCTCTTGCATTGGTTCTCCTTGCAACTCTTTGCTGATATTCATTGGTCTTTATTGATAACGCTATTATTGCATTGGTTCACCTTGCTTTCTTCACTGATCTTCGCTTGTCATAACTTTGTGGAGAGAAACACACCAAAGAACTTCTGGTGGTATTCCTGCTGTTTCTTTCCACTTCTGTGAACTCTTGCTAACCAGCAGAGCCTCACAATTTCTTCTGGATAAAGCCACTGCTACTAAAATTTATCCAAACAGTTTTGAGGAACTTGTAGATATTGGGAACTGTGGGTACTGGGGAATATACAGATAAGTGAGACCTCACTCACTGTCTAGGAGGATATGTGACTTGTATACACACACACACACACACACACACACACACACACACACACACAAATTTAAAAGTATGGATTCTACATATTCCTGAGCACAAAAGTCACCCAGGTGGCAGGCACCATGCAGGAAGAACTACAATGGACAAGTAAGCTCCCTGGAGACAGCCCACCATCTTGATCGGCTAAGATGAGTGCATTCTGGAAAGACATGGGCCCAGAGAGCTTTTCCCAGGATTACTTTTTGCTACTGATGTGCCTTCTCATGTTTGTCATTGTCATGTTCCTCATTAATTCGGCATGGTGTGAGTGGACACCAGGAGAGTCTATAGCCTGGTGTGATTACATCCTGGGTGATACCCCACTCTGTTGGGTAAGTTTCCTGTAGATCAACATGAAGGTGAACATCTTGAGATAATGCTGTTCAGATGAATTAATAATTTTATGGAATTCCTGATTTTATTTAAGTAATTTTAGGAAGTTATCTTGATTTAAATAATTTTGGGAAGTTAGAGTAGTCGATAGAAAGTTTAAAGTTAGAATCAAGAGTAGAAGGGGCTGCTTCCTCATAGACTGGCAAAACTAAGAGTAAGAGAGAGAAAGTACAGCAAGCACTCTTTATGCATTACAAGCAGGTAATAGTAGCAAGAAAAATAGGCTTAGGACAAGCTAATGATCAAAGAAAGCATTCATTCTGGGTTGGGCCTGAGTTCCTCGGTCTGGTGATCTAGGAATGTGGTAACAGGTTTTCTGTGTGCACCATGAAATAGAAAGGTTATAAATAAAGAATAAACAATTCTATTATAACAATAGAACAGCTGATTAGCCAGTCTATCTGATCAAGATGTCAAAACAAGACATAAGACAGATGACCTGTTCCTTAGTAAGCACAGACTGTCCTCAGCCATGCATAGGAAGAAACTTGATTCTGTAGACTTGGCCTGCTTAAACTTTGTTAATCTATGACAAGGGAATTATTGCTTTGGGATTACAATGAGCTTGTGGAGAGAAAGATGAGAATTGTTTAGTTAGATATAAGTCTCAAAAAAGAAATACATACTCAATAATCCTGTTGTAATTTCCTCTTGTGTAATGATTTTAACCTGTTTTTGAAGAATGTTTTTGTGGGGATTGTGTCTAGATAATGTGTAATTTGTGGCTATGAGGTAATAAAACTATGTCCTAAGGGTTATAAAAAGGGTTAAAAAAATAAAATGCTGGAGCCTGCTTTTGCTTCAATCACTCTGTGCATGCGTGCAAGCGTGCGTGTGTGTGTGTGTGTGTGTGTGTGTGTGTGTGTGTGTGCGCGCAAGTGTGTGTGTGTGTGTATGTGTGTGTGTGTGTCTGTGTGCACACGTGCGCACACACACCCCCATTGGCTGCTATCTAAACAGACCCCAATCAGCCCCTCTGAGTGCTGATTCCTCATCATCTGCTTTCAACACTGACCCCAATTGCCAATGCCATACCTCACTGCCTGCCTCAGTTTACCCTGTAGTGTCAAAGCTGGCCTTTGACACCTAGGCATTTATGCTGACCCCCATGGGGCTCCATCCAGACCAGCATGGCTTCAGGAGCAGAGCTCCAGACAAGAGGATCCTGGGGTCAGAAAGTTTCATAATCAGTGCGTGCAGGGGCCTGGAGAAAGGCTACAGGGAGGAAACAGCATCTAGGACAGACTGGAGGGGGACAGGATAGGGACACTTATACCCAATGACTCTCCTGCTGCTAAAGACAAAGCGAGCCTTTGCCAAGTTCCACTGCTTCTTAGCACAGTGTTGAGTGGTTTTGCATACATCATCCTGGGTATCCTCAGTGAGATGCAGGACTGACCTCCTCAAAATGCCACAATCAGGAGATGCTTGAGTCCCCTATATAAAGTGACATAGGGTTTGCTCCTGTCCGCTTTGCCTGACCCACAGGGCTTCAAAGACACAGATACCAGGTTCAGCTAGGAACACTGTTTTAATAAGACCATGCTTTATACCATCGTTTAAAAACAGTTGCTAACACTAAAAAAGGTATTACATTTGCAAAGTAAAAAGGAAATTAAATCTTCAGTAACTAAGCAAGTGTTTCCATTGGAACTGTCATCCCCATGTGTATTTAGAAATACATATTCAATGTCTTTCACTGTGTGTGGTTAGAAACATATGCAATGGCTTTCACCCTCCATGTGTGTTAGAAACATACATGCAAGGGCTTTCTCAGTGGACTCAGAACTCACATGTGCTTTGCTGTTTCTAAGCTGTTAGACTAAATACAGACCATAATTTTCCTCCCATCACCACCTGGACCTTACCCCAGGAATGAACCTCCACCTTTCCATTAAACATTCCTGTCAGTTTCCAGCTGGTAACCCAAAGGAGTCTCAAGGGACCTCTGAATATGGGCAAAGCACAGCTCACCGGTGGCTCTCTTCTTCTTGGGGAGCCCTTTACCTTGAATGAATCCTTCACTTGTCTACCTGACTTCTTAAATATGCAAGGGAGATCTTCCAGAGACTTTAGACATCACACAATCCCAGACAAACTTCCAATGATGGTGAGCAAATATCTTCATCAATACCATGAACACTACAATGACCTGCAGTAGTTCACATTGTAACTGATACTATCTATCTTAAAAGGGGTGGAAGGTGTAATCATGTATACCTGTAGTCCCATCTACTCAGGAGGCTGGGATAAGAGAATACTTGAGCCAAGGGTCTCAAGGTCAGCCTGGGCAAAGTAGCAAGACCCATGTTTGTGGAGCTACTTTGTGGTTCTCATGATACAGCAAGCCTCAGACATCATACTGAGACTCAAAGTTCAAGTCCCATTTTGTTTTTTGAACCCAATTCTTAAGCTGAAGAACTAGAGGCATGAACCAGTCATTCATAAGGTGTCAGCAAGGGAGATCCAAAGGCAGGGCTGTCAGATTGCTTAGCTAACATACTAATGACTGTCTCTGTCCTTTCAGCAATCTGAGATACGTCATGCACAGTTAAAAGGCTGGAGCAGAAAAGACAGAATGAGAAGTGAACAGCCATCTGGTCTACCTTCCCTCTATCAGAACAAATCATGTTTTGGAAAGGTGAGATGTGTTTTCATATAAGTGCTTTCACTTGTACAGGATCTAATCTGCGCTATATTAAACACCATGCTATAAGTGAATCTGTCCATGTACAAGATGAATCTTTCTAGTTTTCTTAATTGCAGTGATAAACATCCTAACGCAAAAGAGGAGAGGGTTTATTTGACTTACAACTCCTGGTCAGAGTCCTTCACCAAGGGGAAGTCAAAGCAGGAACTCAAGCAGTTAGTCATACCATACTCAGAGCCAAGAGCAGAGAGAGAATAAAGTTAGATGGTCACTCATCTAGCTGTCTCCTATCTCATATAATTCAGAAACCCTTGCCTAGGGAATGGTGCCACCCACAATGGGCTGGATCTTCCTACATCAATTAACAATTAATCCCCTTAGACATGGCCACAAACCTACTGGATCTAGAGTGTTCCTCAATGGAGGCTGTCTTCTCAGGTGATTCTAGGTTGTGGCAAGTTGACAAGAAATATCACTACAGGAATTCATTTTCTAAGAGCTATATCAACTCCACAAACCTTCTCAAAAGCTTTAGAGCCCCCCTGGAGGCTCACAGCCTTCTCCCATTCACCTCAGTACCACCCAAGGCAGCATTCATACTTTGTACCCTTGTGAATCCTAACAAGATGCCAAGGTATCCTCTTCCTGACCAAAATAACAGCTTGGATATGTCAAACATGGTGGTTCAAATAAATGTGGAAATTTTAGTAAAAACAATTTTGCTATTGAGGGAAAAAAAGAGCCATTTGAAATGGATTAAAACATTAAATATACACAATATTTAAAAGTAGAAGACAATTTTAATTGTTTTAAATTTATAAGCATGTGAACAATAAAAAAATCAGAAAAAAGTAAAATTGAAATTTTTTAAAAATATAAATCTTTTTTTATTTTCTTACCAAAGCTAAACTAAGCTAAATTTAAACATGACAGCCTATTGTCCATAATGAAACAAAGACATTCTATTCTACAATCTTTTCTCTTTTCTTGCCAAGTTGGTCATTTTCCCTTTTTCTTTTATAGTAACACCTGAAGAATTCCAGCTAGTGTCTTCTGAGGTTCTCTAGTGAGTGGCTGTTCTGACTCCTGAAAGTCTTTCCTCTGATTTATGTAAGATAAAGAAGGATGGAGCTCACCACTATCCTGCAGTCATCATAAAACACCCATAGGAAAATGTTCACACTTCTCATGTAACTGCCCCTTCCTGCCTGAGCCCTGTGCTGCACTAGCATCAACAAGGACGCTCATTCTTCAGCTTTGATATCACAAAATGAGCTCTGGGGAAGCCTACATCATTCCAGAGAAGACAACATTGCCACCATCCACATCAAAGTCATAGCTGATTAATCTCAGGCAGGCTGCACCAGCCTGACTACCATAGAGCACTTTAGGAGCTTGCTGGAACCAGTAAATAGTTCTTGGAACAAAAACAAACCAAAATGGTGCTAATCCCTTTTACACATCTTCCTTTACAAGTGGGAATATAATTTTCCCTTGAAGACTCAAATATAAACGCATTCTCGCTCTCTCTCTCTCTCCCATAAATGTACAGGGAAAATGGTACTCCTCTCCCAGTGCCCCAGGGCCACTGACCACTGCAAGATGACACTGAAAGTGATCTCAGCATCTAAAGGGTGATTTAGATCTTCTGCAGGCTAAACAGTAAAAGCCACTTTAGCCCACCCTCTATACCAGCTGCCCTTTCTTTCCTCCCCAGAGCAGACCTTAAGAAGCATTGCTGCTGTTCCCTCTGCACACAGCCTGGTTTTGGAATTCCCCAGTTCTTAACACTGAGTCCAACCTTAAGCACACTTGGTCTCTAGTGCTTGACCTTCTAAAGCCTGGAACAAGAAGGCTGGGAAGCCAGCATCAGTCCATCTGGTCCCAGAACTCAGGAGACAGAGGACCACTCTGCTCCAAGCAACCAGTTATATCTGTCTCCCCACCGCTTACACTCCTGAGCTGGGAGGAAGAGACTCTAGATTCTTTAAGTCATTAGTTTGGGGATGCCAGCATGTGGTGGAGGATGAAAACAGCTGCCCACAGAAACTGGGGTGCTGGCAAGTAGAGATGTCACTCAATCCCCAACCCTAAGCAATGTATATTATTTGCTCTGGCTGCCTTTGAGTAAAGGGGATGTAAACCCCTCAGGATTCACAAGACAGAGGGAAATGTCCCTTCCCAAGCTCCATTTGTTTCACACACTAACCAGAATAACTAGCTACAGCCATTCAACAAGGCCTTGAACCATCTCTGCTGTGTCTCTGGTTCATTATCCTTCCTGCTATGCTATTCTGACCCTTGCTGGATCAAGAATTCACACACTATCATCTGTGTTTATCATCTCAAAACCAAGACATGCCAAGGTGCAGCCTCTGAGAAGGCAAGGAAGGCTTGACCCCCATTGGGACATTGCCATTGCAGCCTGGCGCCGAGGTTCTACACAGGTGACATTTTCTTTCAGTATCTTCTTACCAGTGGGGAAGGGCCATGCCTTGGGGCAACCTGAACCACCACACGACATGCACAGAAGCCACAATGACTAGAGTTTAACAAACTTTCAGAACCAATAAACATGATATTTACAGAAAGGAAAACCAGACAGTAATGGTTGCTTCCCTCATAGCCCTTTATTTACAGCGATTCCTCAAGGTCCATTATTCCCTCTGAAGTTTGACAGGCATCTCAATTATTTTTTTTAACAGTACTAAAAAAATGATGATAATCACTATGAAAAATTTAGAAAACATATAGGAAAGTTGTTTTCAACTTTTTAAAGATTATTTTATATGTGTATTTTGCCTGCATGCCTGTATGTATGTAAACCATGTGCGTGCCTGGTGCCCAGAGAGGCCAGAAGAGGTGATCAAGAGGGCATCAGATCTCCTGGAATTAGAGTTACACATGGTTGTAAGCTACAGGTGGGAGCTGGGAACCAAACCCAGGACCTCTGCAAGAGCAACAAGTGCTCTGAACCACTGAGCCACTGCTTTAGCCCCACAAAGTTGATTTTCAAAATCATATCCATTTTATAAATGTCAATATTCTAGTCTTCTAATTTCCATCTAATTTGTTTAACTTCATAGCTATGTGAAATTAATATGTTCCATAATACAACTCTGGTAAAACTCAATAAACTAGGTTATACACTCCTGTCTAGAATTTCAATTATGCATTAGGTCATATCTCCATGACTGTAAAACAAGTGATAGATTCAGTTTTAAAAGATTAAACTCAATGGGAGAGAATGGATCAAATGGATGTCTGACATGAGCCAATAAAGCTCACTTTTTTCACTTGCTATTTATCTTTCCAGTGGCTTCATCGATGGAAGTAAGATCTGAGTAAATGTGGTAGATAATTTTGGTTGTCTACTCTTGAGAAGATTCATCAGATGCCTTGAGCATGTCTGTAGAGCATTTTCTTGATTGCTGATTGCTATGGGAATGCTTAGCCTACTATGGACAGTACCATCCCTTGACAGGTGGGCCTGGGCTGTATAAGAAATGACCAAGTAAGCTGTGTTCCTCTGTGCTCTCTGCTTCAGTTCCTGCCTCCAGGTCCCTTCCTTCACTTCCTTTGATGGTGGAACTGCAAACTTAAATAAAACCCTTTCCTCATCAAGTTGTTTATGGATGGTGTTTTACCACAGCAGCATAAAGCAATTAGGACAGCTTATATCTGTCTCTCCTGATATAAACAGATCCCAGTCATTATTCACTCAGGATTGGGTGGACACACACACATTTTGTTAGCAATGTTTTCCTGGCAAGTAATTCAATTACCATCACTTTCTATGGTTTTCTATGGTTTTCTGTTTGCATTCTTCCATAATAGTTTTGCTACTTGGTCAAAGCTAAAATCAAAAAGGTACTGGCTTACCTGATTAAGAAATTGTGCAGTCCAACATCAAAATACCTGTTTAAAAGAGACAAAACAAGTCTATGAATAAAACATTTACAGAAATGGTAGACTTCATAATTTACATTACAAGCACTCTAAAGACATAGCTACCCCTGTGTGATTGAGGTGTAGCCCTGAGGCAGCAGTAGTAGTAGAGGCTTAGGTCACACCTCCAACATCCTATTCAGAAGCTCTGGGGACCAAGCCCAGAAAGTTGTCTTAGATCGAGCGGTTCTAATGCAAAATGACAGTCTCTGGACACACGAGTGCCTGCAAATCTAAGCTCTTCTAGAGATAAAGGCCATATGGTGGGTGCCAGGTGGCCTCCATATCGAAGTAGGAAGACCCTTGATAACAGTTGCCCCCAATGTTTATCTACCCAAACCAAATGAAATGCATTTGAAAGCCCAGAGCTACACAATTGAAGGCAAGAAGGGTAAGTTAGCTGTCTTCTGAGCCCTGCCCTGTTGTTCCTGCCAGTTTCCACCTGGAAGCACTTGTCTTCCACAATTGGTCTGCTCTGAGCAGAGACTATAGAAGGGTACCTCCCCCTGCTACAGGCTCACACAGGCTCCCCTCTGTGAGCCCTGGACAAAGCCTTTCCCACATCACTCGGCTGCACTCACTTTCTTTAAGTCAGGCTTCTTGACTCTGAGCCACTGGACTAGCCAATGCTTTGTCCTTCCTTTAATCTAATGTGAAGATGTTGGATGTCTGTGCTGTCCAAGGTGAAGAATCTCTGCTCCCTACCCCATAGGATGTCTGAGGCCACAACCAATCAGACTGGCCTCCTGGACTGTCAGTCTGCCTGAGGAAGACAGAAGCGATTTCTATGCCTCCAGGCAATGGACACTGGACACCCCCAGCAAGGAATATGACTGCTTAGGGTCTAACTGTTTCTAGATCCTGCACAGTCTCTGCCCACCCATGCAACCAGAAATCCTGGCACCTCGGGCCACCTGATAAACAGCTAGTGATTACTGACACTATAACAGGATTACTTGTGGGTTATCTTCTACCCACAAGGTTCTTTCACATTTATGGACTGCGGGCTCAGGGTAAGTGAGAAGAAAGGAACTCTAGACAGTACAGTCATTCCCTGGAACAATTACAAAATTCAGGAAGACTGAGATTCAAGAAATCTCCACTTACTCATAAGATATGTGCACAGTCCACATGTGACCAAGAACAGTTATGATATGCCTGGCACAAAATTGTAATCATACCTAAGACATCATAAGGGTTTTGGTTTTGCTTTTGTAACTTGACCTGCGGTTCCTGAGAATGACCTTTGCAAATGACAACTTTGAACTGTCACAAAATCAAAGACTGGAAGTGTCTGGAGGGAAGGCCTGTCTGAAGGGGAGCTGACTCCTTTCATTTGGTTTGAAATCGACACTGGGTCCTTCCTACAATTCTACTGAAGGCAAATCTCACATAAGCAAATTTCCACACCACAGGGACTGGAAGGATGGCTCAGCAGTCATGAGCACTGACTGTTTTTTTACAGAGGACCAGGGTTCAAATTCCAGAACCCACAAGGTGGCTCCCAACAGTCTGTAGCTCCACCCCAGGGAAACTGACACCCTGTTCTGGCCTCCACAGACATCAAACACACATGTGATACAAAGACACACACTCAGGGAAAACCCTTGACATACACATAAAATGTTAAATGCTTTTTAAAGCTTAAATATCCACACCACAAATAATGAGAGCAAATTTAAAACACCTGCAGAGAAAATCCCCAGTTCTACTACCCGAGGCACGTATAGTTAGCATCTCTTGAGCCGCCTACAATGTAAAGATTCTAAAATCCGCCAAACAGCACCACCACCTGGAGATTGATCAACTCTTCAAACCTGTGAGTCTAGGGTGGGGCATTTCACACTTAAACCACAACACTTACTGAGTATCTAGAGTTACAGCAGTTCTACGTTCATTGTTCAACTGTGCTGAGACAGGTACTGGCAGCCCTGTTTATAGCTGAAGGAACTAGAGATCAGAGAGGCTAAGTGATCTACATGGAGCCAAGGCCAGGAGAAACCACAGCTGGGCAGCAGACTGAGCCTGAACACAAGATCTTCAAGCTCTTACCAAGCAGGCCCTGAAGATACCGGCTCTTGCTGCTTAATGTTAACAACTAAAATAACATGTGTTCACAGAATAGATCACCCTCCCTCATCCCCACCTAGCCCTGACTTCTGCGTCTCTCAAAGCAGCTGTCCTGTTCCAGACTGCCTTAGTTCCTCTGAGCACACCTGTCCCACAGGTGCCCCAGGCAGCCCCCAAAGGCACAGACTCTCACTGTTTCCCATTGTTCTAATCGAAAAGGGCTGTTCCTTTCGTACACCAGTCCCTCCCCAACTCCACCTGATTTTGGATTCTCTCAACACAGCTGCCCTGCTCCAGGCATCCTCAATTCCTCTTAAGCACACATGCTCTGCAGGTGCCAGCAGACCCTGGGGGCTTGCATCTGGCAGGCTCTGGAAAGCCACATGACCTGCTGGACTGCAGACCCCAGGTTGAGGATGGAGAGACACTATTCACAGGGCAATCAGAGGAATTAAGCAATATAATATGTGGCTTAGCTCAGGCACCTGGTGCACACAAGTCCTCAGTTTTCATGGCTCCATTTCCAGAGAACTCAGTAGGAGAAGCATGCTCTACACAAAGGCCAAAGACGCCTCACAATGCAGCTCAGAAAGAGGGCACACTGACTCCAGGACCCAAGCAGGGCAGCAAGCAAGCTGCTGGGGATGGGCGGGAGTGGCTGGACAGCAATGGACATCAAGATCAGGGAGGGCTCAGCAGTGAACAAGAGAAGGACAGGAACACAGGGAATATCTGCCCTGACCGGTTCTGGAGGACCATTCACACATCATCTCATCCTACTGAGGTGTCTCTCTGTATTGATAGATCAATCAATACTGGATTCATGCCTTCAATGTGTTGTGCACTGTGGCATAACAAGGTCCCCAATTCTCATATTCTGGCTATAGGAGGTAAATAAAGTGTGTCAATAAAAATCTACTGAGGACAAAATACAAAGTATCTGCACAGTGTGCCCCTATAGCTGTGGCCTTTCTGTGGAGGGAACAGTTTTCTGCATAGTCAGAAAGGGACAGACATGCAGGGACCCAAAGAGGCAAGTTCCAGTTAGAGTGTCTCCAAGGAGGGTAACCCCAAGCTGGGGTGGTCAGCATGGCCGGAGCTTGGTGGTGAGAGGAAATGGGACACAGAGAGGTTAAAGAGAGGAGTGGGCGATCGTAATGGGTCAGGGGTACCAGCGAGCTTGGGTTTTATCTGAACACCAATGAGAAGCAGTAGAAGGCTTTCAAAGAACGCGCTTGTATTTCTTGCTCTGGGAAGGAGAGTGGTATGCTTCAATACATCAGTTAAAGAGATCATACTGGTTATCAGGAAAAGATGAGAGGAACCAAAGCATCCAGCACATTCTAAACATTTTAGATTTTGGAACACTTAAGAGTTTTTACAGTCAATTTGCTTGATTGAGGGACACTCAATCAAAAAAAAAATCTATTCAACTATTCTAAAATTCCTCCCCCCCCAAGCCCTCAAATCTTTAAATTGTTATGTGTGTGTGTGTCTGTCTGTCTGTCCGTCAGCCCATGTCTGTCCATCTGTCCGTGTCTGTCTGTCCGTGTCTCCCTGTCTCTCTGTCTGTCCATCCATCCGTGTCTTCCTGTCTCTCTGTCCACCATCTGTCTGCATGTCTCTCTGTCCATCATCTGTCTCTGTGTCTGTCTGTCTGTCTTCTCCGGCTCCGGCTCTGTCTCAATTGCGGTCGCCGTCTCTGTGTCCGTCTCCGTCTGTGTGTGTCTGTCTGGGTGTGTGTGTCTGTCTGCCCGTGTCTGTCTGTCTGCCCTGTGTGTCTGTCTGTCTGCCCTGTGTGTCTGTCTGTCTGCCCGTGTGTGTCTGTCTGTCTGCCCGTGTGTGTCTGTCTGTCTGCCCGTGTGTGTCTGTCTGCCCATGTGTGTCTGTCTGCCTGCCCATGTGTGTCTGTGTGTGTGTGTCTGTCTGTCTGTCTGTTTACAGGGGAGTGTGTATGCCAAAGCATGTGCATAGAGAGCAGACAACTTTCAGCAGTCAGTCTCTCCTTCCATCGTATGGGGTCCAGGGACTGAACTCAAGGCACCAGGCTTGGCAGCAAGCACCTTTACCCACTAAGCCATCTTGGCAGCCCAAACCTCTCAAATCTGAAACCCTTCCAGTCCCGAGTATTTCAGAGAAGAGATGCTCACACACATATAATGTGATTAGTCTCAACATTCTCAACTGCACTTGTCATGAGGAAAACTCAGTTTTATTGCATTCCACAGAATCAGAGAAATCAGTATTTTAAACACCTTGCTCCACAAACTTTACTCTTCTTGTGTAAATCTATTCTTGAGACTCAAGAACTTAATTTCTCCCTTAACAAATGCTTGTTTAGCATTTACTACAACCAGAAACCTCTAGGGGCTGGGCAAATGGCACTGTTATGGGTGCTGACAGTTTAGTGGCAACCAATGCAGCAGACCGAGCATTCTGGGGGCTGCCTCCTTGAAGGCTGGGGCGGCGGTGGTCCCAGCAGCCTGCTAAGAACAGCGACTCCTCCAGTCCTCACTGTGCCAACAGCTGGAGAACAATGCTCTTGACTGGCTTCAAGACCAACAAACCAGAGGAGCCATGGCTGCCGGGCTGTAAATGAAGTTCCACCCTGGCTGGTCAGCGGCACCCACAGACAACAGAAATGACTCCGTTCTGAAGTCCCATTGCCCTAAGTTGAAAGCCAGTGGCCCACGCTTTGCCTTGGCCATGAGTTTGCTGCTGCCCCTTTTAACTGTGTGAACTGAGACTTTCTGCTTGGGATCCATTAGGACTTGAAAGGTAATTTTTTCTTTTTCAGTCACTTACTTTAGGAAAAAAGGATTATCAGGGAAGACAGATTGGCTTTGCACAGCAGGGGATATCAAATTATATTAACAATCATGTTGTAATTATTCTACAAGATTCCTTGAAGTAGGGCACACCTTTATGAATATAATAATCCCTATTCAAAAAATATAAAAGTTTAATGATACCGTTTATCCACAGGTAAAAATTTCCATAAGCTCATTCATCATCAAGGCTACATACCCAGGCCACAGGGTAACAGCAAGTGCAAGCTCTTGTGTGGTATTTTCTACCAAACACTTGGATCCAGCCTCACACTCATGTGTAAGAAATGGCCACAGATTTGAAGTGAGAGTCAGCCAGCACTCAGGCCAGCACTCAGACAGTACTCAGACTAGCACTCAAGACAGCACTCAGGCCAGCACCCCAGACCAGCACCCAGACAGCACTCAGACAGCACTCAGACCAGTACCCAGACCAGCATCCAGACAGCCACTCAGACAAGTACCACAGACAGCACTCAGGCCAGCACCCCAGACAGCACTCAGGCCAGCGCCCCAGACAGCACTCAGGCCAGTACCCCAGAAAGCACCCAGACCAGTATCCCAGACAGCACTCAGACCAGCACTCAGGCCACCTAATTCCTGACACCTTTATGCTACATGTGCTGCATTGTCCCAGATGCAATCTATCATGTAATCTTCAATGTCTATCTATTATGTGCACATAAATTTGTTATATAGGAAGAAACAGCTAATACAGGTGAACAGAAACAAGAAATGTTAATACATTGAATAATACTGTCTTTATGTCATCTTTATTTACAATGTTTATATATTGTAATCTGTTCCCAAACACCGATTTTTGTTTAATCGCCAGTACACCAGGTTCTCCTTGCTGTTCCCTCACTCTCAGCATGACTTGCTGATTCCCGCCTGGCTCTGAAAGCAGAGCTCCCAGTCCTCCACACACACACATCTTCGGAGGTCTCACCACTGCTGCCCATGGGCCCAGGCTTCACCATAGACACTTTCCTGCCTCTGGGGCCTTCGCCTTCCTGCACTTGCGCACCCCCCTTCTCTGATGTCCAGGAGCCGCTGCACACTTACACATCCCAAATGCAACTCCTCATTTCCTCTTGGGTTTGCTTCCCTATGGTCTCCCCCGTCCCAGGTGATAGCAGCTATATCCTTCAGTCACCCAGAAACCTGTACCCATCTCTGAGTCCCAAACCCTCACATCCAACTCACCAAAAACTATAAGGTCTACCTAAAAACTAAACTCAGACTTCTGGCTCCTCAGCACCTGGACTTTGAAGCTCTTTCTGTTTCTGGAAAGGCCACTTTGAATGGTCTTTAAAATCCTATGACCCTTCACGCCTCTACTGAAACCCTATAATGGCTCCCCACTTCACTCAGAGGAGCAACCAAAGTCGTTGTCCCTGGCTACAGAGCTAGCTCTATGCACACAGGCTCAAAGTCAGAGGAGGTTAGGCCTTCAGTAAGTTCAAGAGGGAACGGACAGTATTGTTTCTTCAGTTCCTTGCCTGACTTGACAGGTGTCTGAGGCTCACTCACCACATGTCCGGGATCACCCTGAATTCCAAGTGTCTGTCTTAGAGAATGACAGTGACGAGGAACATACTTAGATGATGTAACTGGAATGGAGAGGGGAATGGGAAGAAAACCATTTGAACCAGTGTCACAAGCCACAGACAAGCTAAATGTGGACAGAACATCAGAAACTGCTCCTTCGGATGAATTTTAATAGAATTATGGCCACAGCAGCAGGCTCCTCAGGAGTCCCATAAGTAGATCAGACTCCTGTGGTGTGCTCAGCACCCAGACTCAAGGCTAAAGTTGTTTTCTGTAGGCAACCAACCCTAAACATTCTAGCTCAGACCTTTCTCCCATATTCCAGATCTACATGGTTAATTTGACTTGGCTAAGCTATGGAACTGGTTATCTGCGTGGAGCACCAGCTTGGAGATTGTGGCAAAGGTATTTTAAAACCACGGCTAGCATTCAGAGCAATGGACTTTGGATTAAACAACATTGGGAGGCAAACCTCAATCAAGCAGTTGAGGACCTTAACAGCAAAGACAGAGGATTCAGAGAGGAAGGAATTCTCTCTCCAAGGCTGTATTGAGAGTCTTCCCGACCCCAGATCTTTTCAGGAGCACCACTCCCAGAATTTGGCTTGATAAATAGGAAATACTGCTTCCCCAACAGAGGTCTGTGTGGACTCAGTCTGAATCCTACTACAGTATTATAGCACTTAATGGTGCATAAAGAAGTCATTGTCCTCCTCCTTAGTCAAGGAGTGTGTACACATGCATGCACATGCATGCGCACCCGTGTACGCACATGATTCTCCTTGAAGAGTCTAAGACACAGCTACATAATGAGGTACTTAAAACATACCTTTGCTGCTTTCAGTTTATTACACAGAACCTTGCTATTTTTGTCTTCTATTATTAAAAAAAAAAACACTTTTATTCAATTTCATATTTTAAGTGTTTTTCTAAATTGAAAGTATAATTCTCTGTGCTGGAACACTTTTCTTAGTAGTGGAAATTCTTTGCAGTCTTTTCCCATACTGAGTTTACACTTGACAGAAATTAAGATGTGGCACTCAGGTTAAATGCCACTGACCTCAATTTAAAGTTCCAGTGCAATGCCACCAGCAGGCCAGAGGGGCCCTGATTCGCTGTCCTTGAGACCATTATTTGTGAGTAATAGTCTCATTATGGAGTTTTGCCTGAGGACACACAGGGATTTTAAGCATAGGAAGGTTCCTAAGGGGATTGATGTGGCCAGAAAGCCACTCCTGTGAACACAGTGATTCCTGGTTTGGCTTTGTGTTTCAGCTTTCTGGTCTGCTCAGCTCTCCCTTGGGAATTCTCCTAGGAGCTAAGGGTAGGAAAGGAAACTGCAAATGGAGGTGTCCATGGGAATCAGCAAACCTATCCCCTCTCATTCAGTGCTGTGCTCACTGTTTCCAGAAGATCAGCTGCTGGGGGCTGAAGCTTCCCCTGAGATGCTCAGAAATAGCCTTTCCTTCTTTAGAGCTTGTAAACATCTGAGTTCGTCCCAGATTTAACAAGTCTTTCTCTCTCCTGTCTTCTAAGCCAGTGGTTCTCAGCCTGTGGGTTGAGACTCCTTTGGGGTCAAATGTCACATATCATATATCCTACACATCAGATATTTACATTACAATTCATAACAGTAGCAAGATTACAGCTCTAAAGTAGCTACAATATAATTTTATGGTTGGAGTCACCACAACATGAGGAACTGTATTAAAAGGTCAGGTCACAGCATTCGAACCACTACTCTAGGCCATCTCGCTCCATTCGGGCCATATGTCACATGAAAAGCTTCACTGTGAGCATATGGAATAGAGTCCTGGTTAGCCCTGGTTAGCCATTGGAGAACAAGGTTCAGATGCCAAGTCTTGTCTGGTTCCAAGACCCACAGACCTTGTGGTCAGATCTCAGATCTGCCATGGGCTCCTTAGAGTTAATTTGTTCCTCAAATGGGCTTGCGGTAGACTGAGCTTCCCTCAGGACCTGGAGAAGATGCAACCATCCTGTCAGGAGAGAAGATTGCCCAAGGAGACACTAGCATCCCTCCTTTTCGACCATCAGACTATTGAGATGATAATCTCCACGGGACTGGAATGAACTGGAATGTCCCAGGAGTTGTAAAACACCTTGAAGGCTGATCTCACAGTGACTTGCAACCTTCACAAGGGCACTAGAGCCCATGGGAGTTGTGACCTGGGGTGAGCAGTCAATGCCCTCCTGTGACTCTCTGGGTTCACAGATGGTGACATGGGAAGCCTGACCTTCACCACAGCTTTACCAGCTCCAAACAGGCAGCACAAACACTGTTACCAGGACAACACTCAATGCCAACTGCTGCAGAGGAGGAAGGAAAGGACATTACAGAAGGAGCACCTGGTCAAGGAAAACTGACAAACTTCTTGGGGGTGGAGGGAGGCTAAAAGCAAACCGAATGGTGGGGTCATTATTAACACAAGTCAAGGAGGAGAAATCAAGATCCTATAACTGGATCTGGTGCTCTCTCGTGAGAGCATTTATCCATATTTATTCAACCATTGTGTATTATTCAAATTAGTCACACAGATTTGAAAAGAAACCCTATCTTTCTGTGAATAAAACAAACAACCTCTGGAAAGGAGTCTGTGTCTGCCAAAACTGATGGGCCCCTGGAATTTCACTTCTGTAGAGACACTGGAATTTCACTTCTGCAGATACGACACTGGAATTTTGTAGATTCAGAGGCTAATTACTTTTTCTTGGGCTAGTTTTAGCTTCTGGAACAGTCTCCTCTCTGTATCTGAACTAAAACCTCATGATAATAAGTAAAAAACCTCTTAGAAGCTATTAACTTAGAACTAACATATTGTGACAATAAATAAATACCTCTTAGAAGCTATTAACGTAGCAGAACACCAGCTTCTACCAATCCAAGAGCTAAGAATGTCATTAGATAGCATCTTGGGCCTACAAAATAGTTCCTTCCATCTCAGTGTAACCACCTGGCACACCCACTAATGTATTTTAAATTGCCTTGATTTATGAGTTTCTTTGTCCTATAAAACTATAAAAACTTCATGAAACTGCTTCTGCATTGGAACATGGAAGTGGGGGTAACCTAAATCTCTTGTTCCAGGGCCACGGTCATTCAAAATGGCTCCAGAATAAACTAATTCCCTTTAGGATGACAGCTGTGATGGAGTTCAAACGCCAGGGTCAGAGTGACTCCTCCCCTGCTCCTGAGGAGCTCAGCTTCTCTCTGGTATTTGCTCTGATATTTTTCTCTTCCACTCTCATCCCTTCACCAGAGCCAATCCCACCAGCTCCCCACACTTAGCTCTCCAGGGCCAACAGGAAACATCAACCAACAATAAAACCTTTGCAGAGCATCACATCTTAAAACCGTAACTCACATGGCATTTAAGTAAGTCAGACCAGAAACAGATAACGACGGCTGCTAGTCAATCAGGCTGAATCATCGACAGCCTGTTTGCTAAGTCTCTGAATGATTTACCTGAACTCATTTTGTTCATTTATTCATTTAATAAACAACCACTGACCTCTCCTAGGCATGAGGCATGCATTTGGCTCTTGGCACACATCAGTAAATAGAACAGACAAGCATCCCCACTCTCAGTTCATTGTAACAAAGAAAGACAAGAAACAATACAAACAGGGAGGAGAGGGCCTGAGGGGAGGCAGGTGCTACTAAACGGAGAATTGCTGGAAAGACTGTCTCCACAGGCTGCCTGACAAAAACTTCAGTGCCTATGGAGAGCTTGAGATGTTACTCACCCAAATATTCTAATTATAATTTATTTGGGGATATCTTTAGTCCCTCCCCAAAGCCATTCCTTGCCCACCTCTCTATCAGACCTACCTTCCTGATAAACATAAAAATATTTTATTCTCCACCAACGGAATGGCTAAGAATGCTATAAGATAACATCTGAGGGATCTATCTGGCTGTACACCACTCCTCTGATGCATTCACCAATTTATTTTACAGTGGCTTTCATTTACAGCTTCCTTCCCTCTGCTACTGCAAAACTTCATGCAACTGCCTCCGTGTGGAATGTGGGACCTGGGCTGTCTTCCTAGGCCTTGGTCACTAATATTTGGCCTCAGAATAAACTAACCCCTTGTTCCCTTTGGTGTGAAGCTGTGGTGTTCGCATCAACAACTGTGATAATACCAGGGGAGGGGTGTGAAGTGAGGACCCAGGGGCAACTGCCAGTACAGCCTCACAAAGCCTCACTCAGTGTGAGAGTGACATGGGGAATCTGTGCTCAGGTGGTGAGAAGAGAAATGCTAGCCAGGAGGAGTCAGGGGACCTTCATAGTGTCCCCTGTGTATTAGAACTCCTCCTGACCTGAAACTTCTCAAGAGCAAAGGAGGAAAACTACCAAACTTGAAGCTGATTCTTTAACTGGTCAATATGAAGTGACACAGAACAGATGAGCAGGAGGAAAGTTTTATATATATATATGTGTGTGTGTGTGTGTGTGTGTGTGTGTGTGTGTGTGTGTGTGTGTATGTATACATATACATATATATGTGCATGTGTGTGTGTGTGTATACATCTCACAGAATCTCACAAAAGTAAGAGACTCAATGCTGGTGCATGGGTTGGTAGGCAAATCATGGAAGGGAAGAAAATGTATATTGAACGCTGGAGACCAACTGGGAAGATGGGAGCTTCAGGTGACTGACCTCCCTAGCTCTCTTTCTGGTTCAGATGACTTTACTCATAAAAAATTCCTTTGTACATGAAAACTTCTTGTGAAAAAATGGAAATCTACATCTTATTTTAATCAAGGAGAAATAAGACGTACTTCATGGGGTAGCTGGGAATCAATTCCTTTTGGATCAAAATAATCAATATAGCAAAGTGGCAGCATTTGGAGTGGGTGAGCTCTGAGCACTTTCTCCAATGGCTCCCACGTGGTTCCTTCCCCACCTCTCCATCCCTCTCAGGGTGACACCACAAACACATACTGAAACATGCAAGTGTTTCCTGGTTGTTCAAGAAAATATAGACTGGCTATGGAGTGAACACCTCTGATCTTTATCCCTCAACCAAGTAACTCTGAAAATCATTCTCTGAAATCTAGGAAGGAAGCCAAATACTCCCCTGTGGGTCTACAGGAGATCATGGTATCCTCCTCCTTTGGGGGGAAAAACTCTTCTTAGTTATTTTTTGCTTCTTTTCCTTACAATGGTTCTGGCATGGTTTTTCCAAGCCACATCCTCCCATTCTGAAAGTCCTCAGTGAGTGAGCACTCAACCTGGTCCTACTGCTCTGACAGGGGTGACTTGCCACTCTGGCTACCCTTGTTGGTGGCCTGCTTCTGCAGATTTGCTATGTAAGGGACTGCTCTCAGCAGCACCTTGGGCCTCTTGGAGAACACCCTGAGCTGTAAACTCACCCAGCCTCAGTCAGCTGACATCTGTTGCCATGGAGGGTCTCATTTGCAGCACCTGATGGTCCACACTGCCAGCAGGTGTGCATTCCATAGTCCCTGTCCCTTCCATCTTTTCCTGCTCTATCCTTCTGCACCAAGATCTGGACTTGCAAGGAGTGAAATCTGAAAGCTCACATGACAGGTATGGAGACCAGGAGGTAAAAGCAATTTTAAATAATTATGTGACTCTGAGTTGAGAGAGACTGGGGAACTAATTACCCTGCTTTTCCACAGTCTTCAGAGGCAAGCTGTTTCTTCCCTGTTGAAGGGAACAGACAGCAGCTTTCAAAGCTGTGGAATAACCAGCAAGTCAAGGTTTCCTTCAGGTGAAAAATCTGGGCAAGATTCTGGAGCTGAGGGTGAAGGTGGGCACTAGCCTGCCTGTTGCCAAGGCCAACCAAGAAGAGAACCAAAAGACCTGATCTTAGCCTGCAGCTATGCCTTAGATGTGCGTTTCTAATCCTAGAATGTTCAGAGGCCTTGACTCTCTCTCTCTCTCTCTCTCTCTCTCTCTCTCTCTCTCTCTCTCTCTCTCCCCCATACACACACACACACACAGACACACACACACAGACACACACACACACGGTCCATGTGAACTCAGCCTGTCCACTCCAATCAATACATGCTTGGTCAGCCCTGACCTTGTCTAGCAGGCAAGGACCCAGAACTACAGATATCTGGGTGCTGAGTGGACATTCCTCCCTAATAACAACTCTAATTGTTAATTATGTGACTAGCACTTTCAGTTTCTCCAGAACAATCCTTCATGCTGAGTGGAGGAATGAGAAGCTTCCTGGGGCATTTTCATCATGAGTGAACAGTAGCCTAATGTACTCGTGGGAAGAATTCAAAACATCCCATTAACAGCGGGTTTGCAAACGCTTCTCCTTTACTGGGAGAACAGTATCTGCATGCACTATATTATAGCAAATGCATTAATTAAAATCCAGATTATACTTCAATTATTAGGGATAATTTAGAGGGCTGAAACTTATTAAGCAAGAAAAAAAAAAATGAAAACCGGCTCTTTGATGGAGTACGGGAACAGAATCCTAGCATTGCTGGGTGAATTCATTACCTGTCTCACTGCTGTGACGAAATGCACAATAAGAGCAACTTAAAGATGAAAGGATTATTTGAGTTCACACTTCAAGAGAACAGTCTGTTCCGGAAGGTGGCTGTCATATCATATCCACAGCCAGGACAGAGAGAACAGTGGGTACTGGTGCTTAGCTGGAGTTCGTCTCCCTTTTATTTGGTCCAGTACTCCAGCCCATGAGATAATGCCACCTACAATGAAAGTGTGTGTTTCCACCTCAATCAACTTAATCTAGATAATCTCTCCTGGGCACTCCACAAGCTTGTCTCCTAAAGAATCTAAATCCTGTTGACCGTTAATAGTAACCATCACAATAGGCCAAGACAAATACAAGAGATCACTAATTCAAATATTTAAAGTCCCTAGTTCAGTTTCACCTTTATAGACTTTTAAAGGTGAAGAAAATCTTAAGGATATTAATTCTACTCCCCTTTTCAGCATTACAAGGAAACTGAGACCTTATGAGATAACTTATCAAATGCCCTCTGAGAATACTGGACCACAGAGAGCTTGCAGCCTAAGGGCCTGTGTCCCAAGCGGCTCTAGAGCTCATGCTGCTGGTGAAGTCCACAGTCAACTCTGTTACTAAACAACTGCAAAGTCACAGACAGATTGGACCAAAACTCTGACCAAGGCAGAACAGAGAAGTAGCATATCAGCCTGAGCTTACACAGGAGAGGGAGGGTTTGCTGTGGAGTGGCCAGGTTTCAGAATTTCATGCTCTCTGTTCTAGAAGGAAGAGTTCTAATGTCAAATGCCAGGTGTGCAGGCATGTTCCTCGTCCTTACACAGGTCCTTACACTTATGAATAGGAAAAGGTCTTCCTCCTTCATCCTTTCTCCCTTTACATCCATAGTTACCTGTTCTATTTTGTTGTTGTTGTTGCTGTTGTTGTTGTTGTTCTAGTTGCTACTAAACATGAGTCAAAATACTCAAACTCACACTTGGGCTCCTGAGGTGCAGAGATTCTTAACCCTCATGGTAACATTGTATCTTATTTCTGCATCATGGTCACATTGTATCTTATTTCTGCTCTGCACACAGACATCCCAAGACCCAAACTGTGGAACAAGAAAGAAATTAGGGTAATTGGCAGCTCAAGATTTGTAAACAGGAGGAATCTTACTCACATAACTTTTAAGCACATTCACAGAAACAGAAGCCAGTATATGGGATCCCTGGCCAAGAGGGGATACTTTGAGCACTAAAACTTTAGAGGAGTAATGAATTATAAACCACTAGAAGACAGAAAGAGGGGTATCTGATAAATAATGAAACACATGGATTGTGGAGGACCTTGTTTACCACAGAACCCCAAGTGCCAAATGGCAAGAGCCAAAACTGGGTATCAAGATTTTGCAAATGAATAAAGACCATCTCAGACAAGTTATTACCACTGTAGACAAATCTAGGGGAAATTTTAACAAAGACCAGGATATCTATGTGGCCTCCAAGTGTCTCCTGTAGCTTGCTCTTTAGTTGTAAGGGGGAAAAAATGAAAGAAAGAAAATTATTATGAGAAAGTGAATAAATCAGACTATACCTCTTCTGGATAATGAAAATTAATACGACCAGTAAGAACAGATGTCTCCAGTCTGATACCCTAAAAAGGATACATTTCTCTTATGTGTGATAACTTCTGAATTGAAACAGTTCCATCCCAGGTGGAGGATCCTTAAGACTCAAAAGTATACAACTTACAAGTCTCAGAGAGTTCCTAAAATTTACCAGATGTACAGGTCCCTCCCTCCTCAGAGTTATATAAACAGTAAGGACTACTGGGAAGAGAGGAGACTCTATAACCTGTCATGCTGCCTGTGGATTATGTACTGAGCTCCAGGGATGCAGCTTTCATGAATCATCACCAATGCTGGAGTGAGTTTTTCAATAATACATCTATGTTAAGAGTCCATCCTACTATAAGCAGCCCCTCTCTTCACATCTCCCCAGGAAAAGTCATACAACTTATGATATTATCACTATTCAGATACACAACCTAAACACATGTCCTTTAAAGGAAAGATAAATTTTATTTTTTTAAGAGAGAGAGTATACATACATGCATGTACATGCTGGAGTTATAGGTATTTGTGAGCCACTTGTTATGGATATTGCAATACATGCTCTAGTCCTCTAACAAAGAGGTGAGCACTCTTAACTGCTAAGCCACCTCTCCTGGCCTAAGACTCCGCAACATTATCGAGGGCATTGAAGCCTTCCAGATAAAGAGACTCTAAAACTTCAATCCAATCATTCTAGTACACTTCCACTCCCCTCCCAGAGAAATGAGTTCTAGGAGGCTAACTTATAGCTCCTTGATGAATAATCTACAGGTGGAAAAGCTCATGTTCCTTAGAGCTCACACAGCTCCACCTCCACCTTCCCCACACCGTCTTGCAACAATCAATAAAACCAATCATCTCCTCAAAGATGAGCCCACTAATCAGCGACAGCTCTGCATTATCACTAGAATATGCTTCTCAACCAAGTGTGTGTGTGTGTGTGTGTGTGTGTGTGTGTGTGTGTGTATACATATGTGTGTATTTGTGTGTACATGTGTGCAAGTGTGCATACATATACACATGTATGTCTGTGAGCATGCATGTGTGTTTGTGTATGTGTGCATATGTGTGTATTTCTGTGTATATGTGTGCATGTGTGCATGCATATGCACACATGTGTTCGCACATATGTGTGCGTACGTGTGTGTGTGTGTGTGTGTGTGTGTGTGTGTGTGTGTGTGTGTGTGTGTATAGAGGGTTAACTCCTGCACCGTGAATCCCAGAATTATGAACATAGCATTTGCAGCACCATGGCAAAAGTATTTATTGTAAATGGCAGAAGTATTTCTATTTTCCACCTTCATTGTTAAGTCTTATTGCCCTTTCCAGTGGGATTTTCAACTATACATTAGAAGATATATAGTACATATGATTTAAAAAAAAAAAAAAAAAAACCACTTCCTTGACTGAGATGGTCACAGCTGATCTTCCCATGAGGTCTTACTTAGTTCATTTAGAAATTAAATACATTGAGGAGTGCAGACATGCCTGTGAGCACAGGTAAGACCACCACTTCTGCTCAGAGGGACCTGCCCAGAGCCCTCAGGACACAGGAACCTAAGCGCAGCCTGAGACAGGATTCTTCCGGTTTCCATCTGCACCTGGAGCTGATCCTGTGCCACAGTGCTCCATACCCAAATACCACCAGGAGAGAGCTAGACTCCCAGGAGTGCCTACACACCTGTGAGCACAGGAGAGACAAGCCACAGTCAGAGACAGCAAGATCAGCTAACACCAGAGATAACCAGGTGGCGAGAGGCAAGGGCAAGAACATAAGCAACAGAAACCAAGGCTACTTGGTATTATCAGAACCAAGTTCTCCCACCACTGGAGCCCTGGATACCCCAACACACCAGAAAAGCAAGACTCTGATTTAAAATCACATCTCATGATGATGATAGAGGACTTTAAGGACATAAGTAACTCCCTTAAAGAAATACAGGAGAACACAGGTAAACAGCTAGAAGCCCTTAAAGATGAAACACAAAATTAAAATTAAAATTGCAGGAAAACACAACCAAACAGGTGAAGGAATTGAACAAAACCATCCAGGATCTAAAAATGGAAATAGAAACAATAAAGAGATCACAAAGGGAGACAACCCTGGAGATAGAAAACCTAGGAAAGAAATCAGAAGTCATAGATGCAAGCATCACCAACAGAATACAAGAGATAGAAGAGAGACTCTCAGGTGCAGAAGATACCATAGAAAGCATTGACACAACAGTCAAAGAAAATGCAAGATGCAAAAAGCTCCTAAAGGAAAACATCCAGGAAATCCAGGACACAATAAGACCAAACCTAAGGTTAATAGATATAGAAGAGAGTGAAGATTCCCAACTTAAAGGGCCATTAAATATCTTCAACAAAATTATAGAGAAAAACTTCCCTAGCCTAAAAAAAGAGATGCCCATAAACATACAAGGAGCCTACAGAACTCCAAATAGACTGGACCAGAAAAGAAATCCCTCCTGATAATAGTCAAAACACCAAATACACAAAACAAAGAAAGAATATTAAAAGCAGTAAGGGAAAAAGGTCAAGTAACATATAAAGTCAGACCTATCAGAATTACACCAGATTTCTCACTAGAGACTATGAAAGCTAGAAGAACCTGGGCAGATCTCATACAGACCCTAAGAGAACACAAATGCCAGCCCAGGATACTATGCCCAGATAAACTCTCAATTACCATAGATGGAGAAACCAAAATATTCCATGACAAAACCAAATTTACACAATATCTTTCCACAAATCCAGCCCTACAAAGGATAATAGATGGAAAATGCCAAAACAAGAAGGGAAACTACACCCTAAAAAAAGCAAGAAAGAATCTTCTTTCAACAAACCCAAAAGAAGATAGCCACACAGTGTAAAAATAACAAAAATAACAGGAAGCAACAATCACTAAACGAACTCAGAGCGTCACTAAATGCCAGTCACTATCAGGGCTTGAGTCATTACACTTGCTTGCCTACTATCTACACAGCCCCAACACCTTCTCAACAGTAGAAATAAAGGCCTGTTGGCTTTGCACCAAAATAACTGTAGACAGATTCACAGTAACAAAAAACCTCTGAATCGGAAGGTGGCTATTGTTACAAAGTAGCTAATTTTATTGTTAGTAAGTCCACCAGAGCATCCAGGGCAGGCCAGGTGGATACAAAAGCCAATGACCCAAGCATCTGCAAACACAAAAGAGGTTGTATTTATGCATTGTGGTAGCTTTGGAAAATAACCTCTGGCTTTGAATCAGACAGAAGCCAGGATCTGCCTGATTGGGTAAGAAAGGGAAAAGGGGCTTTGCAAAAGCCACTACCATGAGCATATCACACCCTTTAAGCAGTGAGAAATTCATTTAATAAATGGATTGAAGCCTGAAATCTAATTAATCTAAAAGAGGTTTCAGCCCGAAATGCTAATAAGTTCACACTGTAAAGGCGGAGCTCTGCTGCACATGCCTTTAATAACATGCTGCCTTGAAGTGTTTTCTGTAGTCACTCAGGCAACTCCGGGACGTGACCTGAATCATTTCTAAACTTGACCTCAGATGTAAAACCGAGATCTGTCTGGGCACCTTTTTCTTTCCACGCAAGGTGAGTAAGAAGATGAGAAGTCTTAAGGACTGGACCACAATTGTAAGGAAAAGGAAAATTCTACAAGGGAACCCGATGGCCTTCTACCCAGGAAAACAATGTGTGCCACCTCGCTGCTGATACTCTAGGTTTAGAATCATGTAAATGTCCTTGCCTCATAATGCAGTCAGGGCTTTCTGGAAACGAATATTTCAACTAGCTCACCCTGAGCTGGAGCCCACCTTCAGACCTTTTAAACATATATTTGTTTAATTTGGGATGTGGGCACTGTCACGCTGTATGTAAAGCTCAGAGGAAAACTTGTGGGAGCCAGGACCGTCCTTCCATCGTGTGAGTATGGGGAATCAGACTCAGGCCATCGGTGTATTGTTACTGTCCTCCTCCCCAAGCCAAACAACCGACATCTGGGAGCTGTAGTTGAGCCCACCTTGCAAAAGGTCACCACAACTGGCTGACACCTCTACCCCCATTGCTTCCCCTGTCACTCAAAACCCCCACCTCTGCCCAGAGTATCCAACTGCACCCTACTAACTGGCAACTCTACATATGGCACAGGAATGGGGGTAGAGGGAGGAGGCTCCATCTCGGTGATTACAGGGAAACCCTGATCCTTGCTGAGTAGGGCTTTCCAGATACAGTCATTAGTGGGTGTATTAGTCAGGGTTCTCTAGAGTCACAGAACTTATAGGTAGTCTCTGTATAGTAAGGGAATTTGTTAATGACTTACAGTCTGTAGTCAAACTCCCCAACAATGGTCAGCAGTAGCTGTGAATGAAAACCACACTCCTTTAAGTAACCCCTCACCTATGCTCCTAGGGGCACCCAATAGAGTTTACTGATTCTTTAGAGTGAACTGTAGTAGACTTTGGTGGAATCATGCTTTGGTTTGCCATTGGGACCTTTGGAGAAGGGGCAGATATGGCGTATGTCTCTCCTTGGGAAGAAATTAGGCCCAGCGCCTTTATCCACTGAGCCATCTCATTGGCCCTTAGAACCCATCAGGCAGCCATCATTGACCCCTAGAGCTCACCCCCAGGTAGCCACCAGGAGCACTGCCCACCACAGCCCCAGGATTCAGCTTTCCTCCTGACTCTCCAAAGACAGCCAGGTTCCTGATGCTGAACCCCATCTGTGCCTGGGAGCCATGGTGGGGTGTCAGAGGACCAGACTAGCACTGTTCCATGTGGTGGGCGCGTTCTCAGGGCTGGGCTCTGGGCTATTGCTTCCACACAGCATTCCTGCCTCTCAGCTCAGTGCCCTCCCACACTCTCCATCTAACTGCAATGTGTAAACAAAGGGTACAGCATGGCATCCGAGGCCGCTCCTCTGCCTGTCACTTCAGTCACACTAGCCTCATTGCTATTCCATGGTCCCTAGACATGCCTCAGGCCCAGGGCCTTTGCACTGCCTGTACCCTCTCCTGCAGCCCCTCTCCAGTCATGTGACTCTCGTGTCTTCCTTCGAGTCTTCACTGCATGTGACCTTCTTGGTGACCTTGAAAATCTATGCTCATTATCCCAGGACCCCATATTAGTGAGTTTGTCTGCTCACTAAAATCCATGTATATCTCCAAATTAACATTCATACAGTTATTCTAGCTCAGAGGCCAAAAACTTGAGTCTCCTGGCCTGTTAGAGAGGGCTCACTATGCTGTTGGATGCCACATTTTGGTGCATTCTGGGGGATGACATCACTGTTCCCCCAAGCACAGCATGGATGTACTGTGTAGTGTTCCTAAGCACAAGAAGGTCATGATGTGTTTTATCTGAGAAAAACAATGTCCGTGTTCCCTTAGGCCTGAGTTCCAATGCTGTTGGGCACGAATTCAGCATTAGCCAGGTAAAATCATGCATACGTAAGGTGTCTTTAAACACACCACCTAAGAGAGACAGGCAAGATGAGCTCCCAAAATCTGAAACCTAAGCATTCACCTCATACCTTCTGGCATGTCAAATCGTATACCACGCCAAGAAATAAGCAATACCTCCAAGCAGAACAATCAGAGACACCATTCAATCTTTACATCCCAGGTTCACCACAGTTTAGTTCTTTTTTTTTTTTTTTTTTTTTTTTTTTTTTTTTTTTTTTTTTTTTTTTTTTTTTTTTTTTATATTAG
>CM052711.1:2359413-2434031 GCA_028551405.1 Uromys caudimaculatus | reverse complement strand
TGGGGCATGATCTAGAAAGGAGGAAGTTATGTTATTGGCGCATACACTCAAAAGGAGGAAGTTAGGTCATTGGAGCATACTCTAGAAGGGAGGAAGTTAGGTCATTGGGGCATGATCTAGAAAGGAGGAAGTTATGTTATTGGCGCATACACTCAAAAGGAGGAAGTTAGGTCATTGGAGCATACTCTAGAAGGGAGGAAGTTAGGTCATTGGAGCATACTCTAGAAGGGAGGAAGTTAGGTCATTAGGGCACACTTTAGATGGGGATATTGAGATCCCAGGCCCTCCCTTCTCCCTTCCTCTTTCTCCTACTCTCTTGCTCTCCTCATTTTGCTCTCATTCTTTCTAACATGTTCTCTCATCCTCTCATTTCCCAATCACCATGAACTAACCAACTTTCTTTGCCATACACGCCCTCAACATGGGCCTGAATATAATGGGACCATGCAACCATAGACTAAAGCAAAATAAGCCTTCCCACTTTTTAAGTAGACTGACACTGGTATTTTGTTGTAGTAATTAAAATCTGCCTGACACTGTTTCAAATCTAGTTACAGTCTTTAATGGCCTGATCCATTCTACTTCCTGTCGCTTAGAATGTTCATTCATAAGATGGCCCCCCCTTGGAACCCAATTTCCACACTACACAAAGTGTATTCATATAGAAAGACAACATGGAAATGTTCTGGTGGGTAGTAACAACTAAGTTCCCAGACAACAATAAGCCTCAGTTGAGTGAGAGCCATCCTGGATATTCTACACACTTGGTCCTGCAGATAGCTTACAGGCTCAGCTAACATCTGGCTGTACCATAGGAGAGATCCCAGAACTACCTAGCTGAGTCCATTAAGGCACAGAATGGTGACAGGGAGGAAGCCATTGTTTTGAGCTAGGAAGCTCTGAGATGGCGATTCAGCCACTGGAGCAGCAGACAAGAAAAGTAACAAGAAAACACCCCGTGAGGAGGAAAGGGGTGCTCCTAAATGTTGAGGTGGCAGACACTGCATTTTAACATGGTGTCAGGGTGGTCTGAGGAACACGGAGTTGCTTCAGTGGAAACTTGCGGGGAGTTGAAGGGCAGCTGCACAGCCAGCTGCCTCCTCCCAGGCTCCCACTGTACTGATTACAGTATGTTCTGTGACTTCCACATCAGCCTACAGTTACGCACACTCACAGCCATCCAACTAGATCCCAAACTGCTTCAGATCGGAAGGAATGCCTCACACCCTCTGCATTCCCAGCACCAACCTTCGACGGATTGCTTGTGTTTCATAAATGCCGCCTTGGAAAGTAGCTGGATTGATATGCCACTAACATATCCTGTTAGTACTCCTGTTCTGTACTCTAGAAACCGTATTGATGATGTATCATCAGTTCAAAGGCTTGGGTCCCTACTGAAGCTCAGGCAGCTGTCAGATCAGTTCTCTGTGGATTTGGAACTTTGAATTCTCAGTTAAAAGAATGGAAGTAGGAAGCAAAAATCCAGCAGAAGCCCCGCATTGCCCAGAGCTGCCTCTGTTACTTAGTGGCCTAGACACAGGTCACCACCCACAGTCAGTACAGCCAACTCAGGAAACAATATGGCTTCCCACCCACCATGAGAATCAGGGCTGATTTCAAGATGGCAGGAGGTGAATATTAAGTTCTACAGAGAATGCTGGCTGAGAAAAGGCCCAGCTCGGCTCCCTGGAGCTCAGATCTTCCACAACCACACACCTGCTTCTTCAATCTCTTTTTGTCATTACCCCATTATGGTTTTAATTGGCATAAAGAAGCTAGCACTTGGCTTCCAGCTCTACTGTGTCCCTCCCTCCCTCCTTTCCTGTCTCTCTCCTCCCCTCTCCCTCCTCTCTCTCCCTCTTCCTGTCTTCTCTTCCCCTCCCACCATTCTTTTCCATCTCTCTCTCCTTTCTTTCTCTCCTTCCTTCCCTGCCCTCTCTTCCTCTCCCACTTTATTCCTATATGGTCTCTCTCTCTCTCTCTCTCTCTCTCTCTCTCTCTCTCTCTCCTTTCTTCTCTCACTCCCTTCCCCTCTCCATTAGTCCCTCCCTCTCTGTTTAGGCATGCACAAGCCACAGTACAATTATGAAGGCCAAAGAATCTTGTTGTTGGTCCTTACATCCTACCTTGTTTAAGACAACGTTCCTTCATTATTTGCATTGGCATACACCAGGCTACCTAGTCTGTGAACTTCCAGAGATGTTCCCGTCTCGGCCTTCCATCTCCTCATAGGAGCTACAGGTGTGCAGTAAAATGTGGGCTTTACGTGGGCTCTGGGGATTTGAACTGGGGTCTCCACATTTGCACTGAAAATGCTTTACCCACTGAACCATCCCCCAGCCTACTAGTTCTCACATGAGTGGCTAGAGATCTGCACTGGGCGGTTGAACATCGGAGGAAGGAGGGACCAGGCCCACTCCACTTCCTGCCCTGAGTCTCTCAGCCTCATTCATCTCATTTTCCATTTAACCCTGTACTGGCTGGTTTTTGTCAATCTGACACAAACTAGAGTTACTGGGAAGAGGAAACCTCAGTTGAGGTGTTGGCTCCATCAGATCTGTCTGTGCATATATCTGTGAGGCATTTTCATGATTAGTAATTGACAGGGGGAGAGCCCATCCCACTGCGGGCAGAGCACCCCTGGGCAAGTGTTGGATTGTGTAAGAAAGCGGGATGAGCAAGCTGTGTCCTCCATGATCTCAGCTTTTGTTCCTGCCTCCACTTTCTTCTCTCAGTGATGGACTGAGATGTGGTGTGGACGCTAAACAAATCCTTCCCTCCCCAAGTTGCTTTTGTTTGTGGTGTTTGTCACAGCAGTGACCATGGAACTAGAGCACCCATTGCCTAGTTCTTTGCCCATATTCATCCCTGTGATAATGGTTCTCCATCCTCAATTTGTCTGTCAAAATTCTACCTTTCTTCAAGGCATCGCCTAAATGTCATAATCTCTTAAAGTTCTTCTAAATGTTCATGCCAAAATAGCCACATGTTATTTTGCAAGCAAACAGCATATTACAGCTTTCTATAAGATCTTCGGGGCAGAGACCACAGTGGGTGTTACAGGGTGAGTGTAAAATGTCAGCCACAGGCTTGGGAATTTGAACTCTTAGCTCCCAGCTGGGGGCCGTTTGAGGAGGTCATGGAGCCTGAGGAGAGAGTGAGTCTCTGGGGAGCAGGCTCTGTGGCTCACTGTCCAGTGTCAGTTCTGGCCCAAGCTCTCTACTGCTTCCCAAATGCCAACTCAATGTAACTAGCCCCTCAGAATCCCACAGCCACAGTGATGAGGCACTCTGGCCACCATGCCTTCCTGCCATGATAGACTGTATGCCCTGATCCATGATCCAGAATAAACCCCTCCTCCTGAAAGCTGTTTGTGTCAGACAATCTGTCACAACAGTAGGGGGCGTTACTAAAACGGCTGGCCTCCTCGTGTCTTCCCTGGCACCAAGAATTACCTGGAGAATGGTGGAGATGAGCAGGGGGTAATCTCCTCAAAGGATAAACTCTAATAATTAGCTACATTTGATATATAATATCCTGATGTTTGTGTTTACTTGGCAATGTGACATAGAACTGGCCCCATACAGCAAATCAAAAAGCAAAGATTTACAGAGACTCGGTGCCCTTTGTAAGTCTCTGGGCTAATCAACAGTAGAGACTTGAACACCACTGGCTTCATAAAAATAAACAAAACAAACAAACAAACAAAATAACAGTGACATCTTGCCCCGACTGCCATACGATGCCCCTTCCCAAAGTGATCTCTCTACATATGATTTATAAACGTTTATGTTTTTCTTTCAGTGACAGAATATTTTAAAATATAAATTTTATAAACCACATGAAACTTTGCGCTTTACCTTTTAACTAAACATTTAAACATTTCACATCCGATATCTGTCTTCTACGTTGTGCATGTGGACACGGTCCTCACCCATCCATGACACACCACTTTGCAGAGACCTTGGCATTGACTTTTCCTGACTATCCAATTACAGATGCTCAAAGCCCAACCCAGATGGCTGAACATCAGGGGCTTCCAAGCAGCAGCTGCTCACCTCAGAACACCTTGTCCACTCAGGCCACTCAGTGTTACTGGCATCAGGCCATCTCTGTGTCACACAGGACACAGGAGTGTGGGGTGGATGGGTGATCTTTTGAATTGCCAGCTCCTGAGCAGTTTAAAGGAATCTGCAACCACCTCATATAACAAGCCCTCCATGAGCCATAGAAGTGGTCAAATAGTGTTATATGTCTGTCAGTCAGTTCTACCAGCTAAACAAACTAGAGATATGAGGAACATGCCTCCACATGATATAGATAGATATAGATTAGATATAGAGATAGATTATAGAATAGAGATATATCATATATAATTAGCCAACAGCTGGCAAACCTCATGGAGGGGAAGAAGATGGAAGCGAATAAGATATAGTTCTTGACGTCCTAGTCAGAGCCATCAGACAAGAGGAAAAATAAATAAATCCAAATTGGACAAGTCGGTTTGTCACTGTCTGAAAATGACATTACCTTAGCTGCAGAGATCAAGAACCACAAAAACAAGCAAAAAATTGGTAAAACTAGTCATTGAATTCAGAAGGCTAGGGGGACAAAAAAATCCCAATATTCAGGGCCAGGAACACAGCACAGTGCTAGAGTATTTGTCCATCATATGTGGGGCCCTCGGTTCAGTCCCCATACTATAAGCCAGTTACACTCATCCATGATAGTTATCAGAATAAAAATCAAGAAATCAACAACATTTACAATAGCTACAAAAAATAAGTTTTACCAAAGTCATAAAAGACTTTGACCATGAAAACTATAGAACAGCATGAATTAAACTGAAGAGGGAAGGAAAGGGAGGAAAAATGAAGGGGAAGAGAGGGAGAGAGGGAGGGAGGGAAAGAAGGAGGGAAGGAGAAAGGGACAGACAGAAAAGTATCCCATGTTCATGGACTAGAAGAATCAATATTGTTACAATGCCCATACCACCCAAAGTAAGGCTCAGTGTAATTCCTATCAAAATATCAATGGAATTGTTCACATAGCTAGAAAAATATAGATAATTTTTTTGGAACTAAAAAACACTCCAAATAGCCATCATGGTAAAAGATGAACAATTTAGAAGGCATTATACTATCTGGCTTCAAAACATACTACAAAGCTATAGCCATAAAGAACATGGTGTTACATAAGATAGACACAGAGACTAGTGGACTAACCGATCTTTTACCAAGATACTAGGAACACACAGTGGAAAATGATGATCCTCTCAACAAACGATACCTGGAAAACTACATATTCTCCTGAAGAATGAAATTAGATATATATCGCTCATCAATCTCAGGAACTCAAATGCGTCAAGGCTTAACTGTTAGACATGAAAATTGTAGGAAAAAAAAAAACACAGGAGAAATTCTTCAGGATGTTGAGACCATTATGGATATTTTTATACAAGACCCCAAAATACAGGAAGCAAATGCTCAAACAGACATGCAGGATTACACCAGGATAAACATTACTGCTCATTAATGAAAACAATGATTGGACCAAAGAGACAACCTACAGAAAGAGAAAATGCTTGCAGACTGTCCATCTGACCAGATTACATGAAGAATTCCAAGAACTCAGTAACAAAAAGACAAACCAGTTAACAATAAACATTAAACTGAAGTGGATATTTCTCAAAGAAGAGATGCGGGTGGCCACTGGGCGTGTGGGGAGATACTGGCACTGGCGATCATCACAGGACTGCAAATCAAAACCAGAGAGCTATCACCCCACTCTAGAAAGAATGGCCGTGACCCCAAACAGAGATGAAGAGTTGCATGTGGTGGAGAAAAGTGAACGTGTGCACTGCTGGTGAGAGCGAAAACTTCCGCAGTATTACAGAACAACACAAGTTCCCACACGGCTGAAAGCAGAGCTAGCATGACCCGGAAATCCCACTCCTGCCTCCAAAGTCAAAGTGAGCATCCAGTGTTTACTGCAGTGCCATTGACGCCACTCAGAAATGGAGAAAAGCTAAGAGCCCAATGGTGGGAGCGTGGGTAAGAAAAACAAAGCAGGAAGTGTGTGCACCGTGGAACGCTGTTCATACCAGAAGAACGAGCCCCATCATTTGTGACACAAGTTGCATGGGAGGAAATGAGGGAACAGGGACACAGGAAGGCAAATGCATGCCCTCATCACGTGTAGGAAGACAAACCTAAAGAAATAATAAACATTTTCAACCTAAAGAAATAATAAACATGTAAAGATATGGCTATGTTTACCCTGATTTAAATATCATACCACATATACATGTATCAAAACAGTCTAGTAACTTATTGATACATGTAAATTAATGTTTTTATATATCAGTTTAATAATATAAGCATTAAAAACATAGCCCCTACACCTAGGATGGCCCTAGGTATTCTACAGAATCAGCTATAGACATTACTAATGACGTATTGATGACAAAGCGAACTGTGGCCAGCAGCTGACCCTCAGTGCCTGAAGAGAAGGTTGGTCTCAGGAACCCAGCAGCATCTGTCCTGTGAGCAGTTTACAGAGCTCCTAAGCCTGTTTCTAAGAAATGCTGATGCAGACAACAACAGCCCACCCTCATCCATAACTTCTGCTTCCCACATATTTAGAGGGAAAATCAAGAAATAAAGAACACGGGAGACGTTAAGTTGCATGCTACCCTAAGCTTCATGTGGACTCTCAGGCCACCCGCTCCATCCTGCCTGAGTTGCCAATTACTTCTTATCCCGTGTATCCAAGCTGTATACACTACCCACACGTTCCTCCCTTCCCCTGTCTGGATCACCGATTGACTCTCATGGTATCACAAACTTCATAAATGATATTAAATGCTAGCCGACCTTCATCACGATGTCCCATCATCTACCTCCTTATGCAAGCATTGTGCCACCTCACTTCATGACAAAGAAGTACACTACGATAAGATACTTTGAGAGAGAAAGACAACATTCACATAACATTAATCGCGCTAAATTGTTTGTGTGTGTATGTATGTATGAGTTTATGTACCTCTATGTGTGTGCATGCATGCGTGCACACGTGCATGTGGGCATACATCACATACATCAATATCAAGTTCTTCCTCAAGAATAAGGTGGAGACCTTATTTTCTGAGACAGAATCTATCGCTGAACCTGACCCTTGCTGATTTGGCCTGATGGATGGGTCAGTGAGCCCAAGAGGGTCTCCTTTCTCCACCCTCTAGTGCTGAGGTTACAGCTGCACACTACTAATTCTAGGAGATTAAACTGGGGTTTCCATGCTTACACAGCAAGCATTTTACCAGCTGAGCCAGCTCCCCAGTTCCCTTATCCCCAGATCCCAAGCTCCCCAGATCCCTAGCTCTCCAGATCCCCAGTTCTCCAGATCCCCAGAACCCCAGCTCTCCAGATCCCTAGCTTTCCAGATCCCTAGCTCTCCAGATCCGCAGTCCTCCAGATCCCCAGATCCCCAGCTCTCCAGATCCCCAGTTCTCCAGATTCCTCAGAACCCCAGATCCCCAGTTCCCCAGCTCTCCAGAACCCCAGCTCTCCAGATCCCCAGTTCCCCAGATCCCCAGAACCCCAGCTCCCCAGCTCCCCAGTTCCGCAGATCCCCAGATCCCAAGATCCCCAGAACCCCAGCTCCCAAGATCCCCAGATCCCCAGTTCCCCAGAACCCCAGATCTCCAGTTCCCCAGATCCCCAGCTCCCACACTGGTCTATACTGTTGTAATTGTTCACTGTCAGTTTCTCATGTGCATCCAGGGAAAGGCATGCTATACATAGTATTTAGTACCATCCAAGGTTTCCAGCATTCACTGACATCTTGACACATCCCTCCTGGATATTTACATATCTAGCATGACTAAAAGAATGAAAAGGGGAAGGAAAACATAAGACAGAACTGCTGGAGGCGCCATCAGGGCTTCCAGGGTGAAGAATATTAGCACAAGTGCTTTGGAAGGGAAGCAGGAACAGACTCCATAACTCCAGAGTAACGGTGGGGACAGAACCTGCTCCCTAAGTCCCTGAGGAGTGCAGGAAGAGAACAGGAAGCCAGGCTGTGTCCTAAGGTACTTGGCAGCCAAACAGAAGGGACAATGCAGGGGCTGGAGTTCTCCTGGTGAATGCTGGAGCTGTTTCAGAAGGGCCTGGACAATCCTGCCCCAGAACTCACACATCTGACTAACTACCGAACAGGCATATGAAGGCCCACAAAACAGGGAGGGAGAAAAGAAATGCGTAAGAATAAAAACCACTCAAGTCAAGTCATGGGCTGTGACTAAGGGAAAGGCCCAGGGGCTGCAACTCTGTTGGTCTTGTTTTATGTCTTAAGCTATAGGACAGATGAGCAAACACTTGCAGCATCCTCTTTATTACAAGTCTTGTGTGCGTGTGCGTGGGGGGGGTCCATCATCTCCACTGTCAGGACAAGTTTCTGAGCACACTGTCTCTTAGCAGCTGCTTGGGGACTGGAGAGGCGTCTCAGCCATTAGGACCACTCGCTGCTCTCACAGGGCCCTGGATTCAGTTCCCAGCACCACATGGAACCTCACAACCATCTTTAACCCCACTTGCAGCAGTTCTGGCATCTCCTTCTGGCCTCTAGGGGCACTGCGCTCACACACACATACACATAATTTAAAATAAATCTTTTAAAAATTAAGATTCTATTCAGTAGTGGTACCGAGCAGCCGTCAGACGAGAGGAATCTACTACCTGAGCCACCTGACTTAACAGACTGAGGTCCAGTCCCAGGGTGGACATAGAGTCCGAGCTTATATGTAATGGCCAGAAGGCAGGGCAACCAAGTACTGTTTAATGCCAAAGGCAGCCATTGTATGCAGGGAAAAGCAAACACAGAGAAACAGACTGGAGGTCCTCACCAAGCCAACTTCAAAGAACAACAGTGTGAGAATCAAGGGAGGTACAGGAACAGGGAGGCTCCTGGGAACAGCTGCCCCTTCCTGACTTGACTCAAGCTCCTAGCTCAGTGAAGCCAAGATACTCAGAGACCGTTCACCTTGAAGAGACAGAGGACAAACAGGACATTAGCCGCCAAGAACCCAAGCTCAGAAGCCTATGGGTCACCCCAAAAGGAAGATCTCAGCCAAGGTCAAGAAGGTCAGTTGAACCTCATGTCTCTGTCCCGAACAGGACTTCAGCAGCTGTGTCTAACCCTTTAGGGCCTGCTGTCACTCTCTTCATGCAGCAGGAGAAGGTGATGAAACTGAAGCCCTCTGTTCCCAGCAGCTAAGAAAACAAATTTCTCCCGGGTAATTGTGTCTTCTGCGAAGATACCTCTAACCCTCAGGGTCAAAAGGAACAAAATAACTCAGAGGAGTGTTGACTCCCCAGGTGCTTACTCTCTGGGTACTTTAAATGTTGGGAAATTGAGTTCTAAAATGATTCCTCTTATAAGGTTTAAATGACCAAATTTCTCTTTTCAAAGAATGGGTATCCTGCTGAGGAGAGAGATACCTCTATTGAACAGTAAATCCTATTTGCTCACCCCCTTTATAACTACCTTTATCATTACACATCCTGCAGAAGATCAAACTGTGTCCAGTGAAAGTAAAGAAGACTCAACAAAACCTTTCTTAAGCACAGTATATTCCAGAGCACTTTAATACAGGGAAACATGAACACAAACAAAACCGCTGAGTAGGGCAGTAAACACAACAGGCATGCTGAACTAGGAGTTTAGGGCAATAAACGCTAATTCCCATCTTCATGGTGGCTGGAGAGGCAGCTCAGTGGTTTAGTGCATTTGTTGCTCTTGCAGAGGACACAGGTTCAGTTTCCAGCACCCACATCTGACAGGTTCTGACGCTGTCTTCTGTTGCCGACAGGCTCTGCACACTCATGGCATGTATACAGACGAGTAGGCGCACACACATACACACACACACACACACACACACACACACACACACACACACACACACACATTTAGAAGGAGGAAGAGGGCATCACTCTCCCCCAAAGAAACCTACTGCTAAATAGACATTCAGTCAAAGTGCCCCCTAAACACCTGTGTCTCCATCACAGATTACTCAGCTTTCCACCAAGAAGCTTCTTACTGCAGAAGACAGCAGTTAGCACAGAGACGCATACCTGAATGCAGCCTGATAAGAAAGGTGGAATACTTGCCTGTAAATGAAACATCTATACCATTCCTCTGAGGTTTGGAGAACACCACAGAAGAGGGAGCAGAAAGAATCTAAGAGCTGGGGCAAGGGTGTTATAAAGGATGTCTTCTGCACACGGAATGGCTGCTGAACTCACCTGGACATGGCTGGGGTAGGGGTGTTATAAAGAATATCCTGCACACGGAATGGCTGCTGAACTCACAAACTCACTGGAGCTCTAGTTACTTGCATAAGACCTGCACAAGACTGAACCCATCAACATTCCAACATAGAAGGGGCTGCAAGACCCCACTCCTCCCTGAGGGACTGTCAACAGCTGTCTGCTGGGGGATGGGATCCTCTTCTTCAGCTGTGTAGCCACTGATATGTGCTCCAGTAAACAGTCCCTCCCGTTACTCATATAAGCAACCCCAGTTTGACTCCGTGGGTCACACACAACATGAAAGCAAGGCAGGAACTTGTTAGAAAAAAAGGAGTGTGGACAAGAGAGGATAAGGGGGGTGAAAATGACCAAAATTCACTATGCACATGTACAAGACTGTTGTCTTAGTCAGGGTTTCTATTCCTGCACAAACATCATGACCAAGAAGCAAGTTGGGGAGGAAAGGGTTTATTCAGCTTATACTTCCACATTGCTGTTCATCACCAAAGTTAGTCAGGACTGGAACTCACACAGGGTAGGAATTTGGAGGCAGGAGCTGATGCAGATACCATGGAGGGATGTTACTTACTGGCTTGCTTCCCCTGGCTTGCTCAGCTTGCTTTCTTGTAGAACCCAAAACTACCAGACCAGGGATGGCATCACCCACAATGGACCCCCTCACTAATTGAGAAAATGCCTCACAGCTGGATCTCATGGGGGCATTTCCTCAAGGGAGGCTCTTTTCTCTGTGAAAACTCCAGCTTGTGTCAAGTTGACACACAAAACCAGCCAGTACAACTGTCAATTTTTAAATTTTAATTGAAACAAAAGATCTCACAAAATAACAGGACATACACCCAGCCAAGCAAGCCTCTGGGAGAGAATGTGGGGTAAGAAGGGAGCTGGTTGTACACCCAACCAAGCTTTCTGAGACTCTGAAAAGTAAATTTTCAACTGGAACCGATGAGTCACTTTACCCAGGAGAGGTGACGTGCAAAACCTGTGGCAAAAGAACTGAACATGTACAAAATGAAAGGATTCTATTGTGTTTCCTTCAAGGAAGCAAGAATTCTTCTACAAAAGGAAATATCATCTCCCCAGCATCGCTGGTAACTTCAGACATCCCATTTCAATTCTGCTTAAAGGGAAGATTTGCCCATTTCATGTGTCTAAGAAAGTATCTGTAATCCAGGTCTCTAGGGCTCAATCAACCAAAACCATGACATCCTGAGGGCTGTTGGGGGGAGGGGAGATGGTAGCAGAGACTAGCTGGTGTCAGGTGGAACCCGACACCCCCTTTCCAATGAGGGCACAGCATCCGATCTGCAAGCATGCACTATGAAATTACCCTCTTGCTGCATGGAACAGCCATAGCTGAACAGCCAAGCTCCTCAGTGGTAAACCCCAGAGTACCTCCTTCATGTTCACACTGCATTAATTTTAAATAACCTTAGGACTCTAATCCAAGGAGAGAATTTATAAAAATTAATGTTTTCAGCCATATCTCAACAAGCCTTTAAATGTTTAACATTTCAAAAGGATGGAAGAGGGAAAGGGCCCTGTGCTGTCTGCCGAACATTTGTGTCCTCATTTTCCAAAACAGTTATCAAGTGTCAAACATCTCCCCTCTCCTCGAGATGTGATAAAATTAGCAAAAGCAAGTGGATGTCTTTGAAGGCATTCTACTTTAATGGGCACACAGATAGCACAACCCTGAGCTACCAAACAGTGGACTGCTCACCCTTAGGAGACAGGTGTGTCTATGCTCTGACCCCACCAGTGCACAGGTAAGGCCCAGAAAGACACTCTGGGTATTTTGCTTCCTCTGTCACTGAGAACTGAACTCCCCTTGTCCACCGTTAAACACGCTGCCAGACCTCCTTTCTCGCAATGTCCTCTCCTGTCTCGTATGTCTGGATCTATCATGCATTCACTATGAGACGCTGTTCAGTAGCAACCTCAAGAAATGGGATTTTGAAGCTCTTCTCAGGAAAAGCCATGAGCCGCCCACCTCCTTTGCTCCCCTTGATCTCAGGCTATGCTACACTGAACAGTTCCAGTCAGCCATTCAGTGCCTTCCTAAAAGAGTCTGGAGTTCAAAAGAAAACAGGCATTTCTTTAGGAGATTTTATTGAAGTATTGTGGACAAATGTCAGGGCCCCGACTAGAAATAAAGAGACCTGGGAACTCTCACTGCTGAAACCAGTGACAGCCGTGTCTGCAGTCTCTATGTAAAAACATGTTCTGCCTGAAATCTATAAACTTGAGAAAATTGAAATAAATTTACTAAAGAAATCTTAATTTTACCGGGGAATTTCATGGAAAGGATTCTAAAGTCCCAACATGAGGACATTCAGGGGACATCTTGAAAGCTGGGATGAGAATGGATTCTCTCTCTCTCTCTCTCTCTCTCTCTCTCTCTCACACACACACACACACACACACACACACACACCACGTGCATATGTTCACACACATGCATGCATACATATAAGCATGCATACATACTCATACATGCGTATACACAGACACACACATGCATGCACACATATACGCATGCATGCATATACTCATACATAAACATCCATAGACATACACTTAAACACACACACACACACCCACCACCACCACCACCACCACCACCACCACCACCACCACCACAATCACATCAATATACTTTGTCAACTTCTAAAGAGAGGTCAAATATTAGGCTAATAAAATTTTATCTTGATTTCTAGAATTTTTCATCTAAAGACTAGCAAGCTTCTACTGCCACCTCCTGGCCATTTCTTGTATGTGCATCCTGAACCACTAATTCAGATAATCTCTCCCTTCCTCCCTTCCTGTTCCTCTCTCTCTCTCTCTCTCTCTCTCTCTCTCTCTCTCTCTCTCTCTCTCTCTCTCTCTCCCTCTCTCTCTCTCCTCTCTCTTCCTCTTCCTCTCTCTATACCTCCTCCTTCCCCACTCTTTCCTTCTCTTCCCTTCTCTCTACCAAAAGGAGCGCTGAGATGTTATATCACCTCCCAGATGCAGCTGTGCTGTTTGAATCAGGCCGCTTGTCAAGGGATTGGCTCTCTGATGCTGCTCTCCAGTCAGGACCAAAGGACACAGGAGCCTAGCACTGCTCTGGTGGACCGTGCACTGACGTACAGGGCTGTGCAGTCCCATGGAGACTGCAGACATGGCTGTCTTTGGAGGCACCACCTGGTACTTCTTTAATTCTTATTTTATTTTTCTGTGTATGGTGTTTGGCTGTGTATACGTATGAATATCACATGTGTGTCTGGTGCCCATGGAAGCCAGAAGAGGACATTGGTCTCCTGGAACTGGAGTTACAGATGGTTGTGAGCCACCGTGTGAATGCTGGGAATCAAACCCATGTCTTGTTCATTTATAACTAAACACATTGAAATTATGAGATCAGTGGTTTTCCCAAGATAACAATTTGCAAACACAAGGTTATAACTAAAAAAATCACATGTTCCGACCCCAAACATGCTTGAGAACACATGGTGTGTGTGTGTGTGTGTGTGTGTGTGTGTGTGTGTGTGTGTGTGTGTGTGTGTACGTGCACATGTAGGGACACACAAGCTAACACACGCATACCTAGGGGTCAGAGGAAGACATCCCTGTACCCCGAGACAGGGTCTCTCGCTGAACCTGGAGCTCACAGATTCAGCTAGGGCGAGAGGCTAGCAAGCCCCAGCAATCCTCAGGACTCTGCAAACCCTTCTCCCCACAGTGCCAGGGTGAAGATACAGGAAACCACACTGGGCCTTTGATGAGTGCTGGAGATCCAAGTTCAGAGCCTTGTGCTTACACTATCAGCAGCTGCGCCATCCCCAGCCCCAGAATAGCTGCTTGTAACAGCAGAGGTGTGTGCCTGATGAACTGCACTGCTCACACTTAACAAGCGCGTGTAAAGCCAACCAGCTCACTACTGTTGGAGGTGCTGGGGAGGCTGTTGTGAAGACGCCCAGTGAGTTTCCTCCTTTTTGGAGCTTATCTGTGTGGAGGGAGGCAGGGAAGAGAGAAGCAGGGAAGCCTCAGGTCTGCCCTGTGCTGAGAACCTAGAGGGTGTGGAGAACACAGGGAGGCGGTTTCTGTTTGGGTCACAAGGAAAGTTCCCAGGGGGAAGTGACATTTAAACTCAATGGGAATGACAAGAGGTCAGAGACAGGAAAGGGTGTTCCACCCCTAGGAACAGCTAATGAAAGCACCCAGGTGAGACCACGCCAACTGTGTTTAAAGATGTGCCCAGCATGCAGGAGCACGGAGGCAAAGAGAGAGGCTGAAGGACAGACAGACAGACAGACAGTTTAGGAAGCAAAGGGAAGCCTAAGCCTCCTGACTGTCGGGAGCACGCAGCTTTCCAATGAGGTCACACCTTTCTACAATGGGCGTTCACCCAGAAAGCGGAAGTCCCAATCAGTGCACTCCTCACAGTCTGTTTTAACTCCAGATGTTTCCATAAACAAACATGCATTTGAAAGACTTCAGATATAACTTATCTCTAAGAAGGGAAAGACCCATCCCATCTGAGCACACAGAGTGTAAGTGACAGGCTCATAACCTGCAATCACAGCTAACGGGGTTTCTGCAAGGCTCTCACCCTGGGCGTTTGGCAGGATGGCTCAGTTCAGAAGGAAGTAGGGGAGACAACCAGAGCTCCCGACAAGTCCACCTGGCAAAGCCACACCAGACCCTGGCAGCTTGTTCTCCCTGCCAGTTGTAGATAAAAAGGCAGCCTAACTTCGGCGCCCTCCAGCTGCAAAATCTGTAAGCAGAGAAAAGGGAGATTTTGAGACAGGAGCATGGAGTGAGACTCAAAGCAGAGAGAGAAGGTGTGTGAAAAGTCTCCGCTTTCCAAGAGATAGATAACTTTTGCATTTAAAGTGTGTGTGTTTGGGGGGGTTACTAAAAAGAATGCTTAAAGCCTTGCAGCTGGGAGGGAAATGCAAATTAGTGAGGAGGCCACTCTGCAAATCAGCATGCAGAATTCTCAAAAACCGAAAATAAGTCTATCATATGGCCCAGCCTTGGCATATGCCTAGGGGACTGGACACCCTACTCCTTAGACACTCAGCAATGCTCAGAGCCACCCTATTCACAATAGCCAGGCAATGGAAACAAACATTCAACAGATGAATAGAGAATAAAAACGTGGTACTTATACACAATGGAATACTGTTCAGCTATAAGTAAAAATAATATCATGCAGAAAAGAACTCCATGGACTCTAACTCTGGTTCTCCGTACAGATGCGTGCACCAGTCATTCTAGACTTCCTGCAAAGGGGGTGGCCGCTGGTAGCATTGCCCACCTTGGGAGTATCTGGAAACTCCAACGCCACGGCCTCTCAGGTGTATGTGGCCAAGTGCCTGATGCTCTCAGGGACCTCATAAAGGATTAAAAGAAGGATTTCAGGCAGTAAAAGTGCTGATGGAGTTACTAGGCTCGATGTGCTGTGTGTGATTCTAAGAGGGCCCTAAGACATTCCACTAACCAAAACCTTGAATACATCAGCATGGGGAGAAGAGGCATCTCCTTCAAGTGCTGATGAAACCATTCTATGGCCTTCTGGGGGACACTGGATGCCACTGGGGGACAATACAATTCTTCATTGTAAAGCCCAAACTGCTTAGGTAATAATGACATAATCTGTCAAGTGTGGTGACTATGCCTTTAGTCCCAGTACTCGGGAGGCAGAAGCAGGTGGATGGCTGTGAGTTAGAGGCTAGACTGTTCTACATAAGCAAGTCCCAAATCAATCAAAGTTACACAGGGAGACCCTGTCTCAAAAGAAAAAAAAAAAGTCACAATAGTGACAATTCATTTCAAGGCAATGCTGTCACCATTGTTATGGTCAGCACATGAGCCACATGGTCACAGGACATTAAGACGCTGTAAACCACAGGGACATGAGTAAAACAACCTGACCCTAAATGAGTGATGAGTAAAGTCACTCCCCAGGGGCACTGTTTGCCTTTGTACAGGTATGAACAGAATGATTTCAGGAGATCTTAAGGGAGGGAAGATTTATTTTGGGCACATAGTTTAAAAGGTTTTGGTTCCTACGCACTCAGCCCCATGCATTTCAGCAGAAGCCATGAGTATAATTCACATTCATCAGGCTTTCAAAACTAAAAGCCGAAATCAAGTGTCAATGAGACACTAGCAGTGGAAACTCAACCCCTGTTCGGAGGAGCTAAAAAGTATGTTACCCTGCCGGAAAACTGACTTGGTATAAGTGTGTAAGTCTGACTGTGCATATGTGCACAAGCACCGGCGGTTCCCTGTCTAGGTGCGTGTATGAGAGCAGGGTCTCACACACCCTGGACGGACTCAGCCAGGTGGCTGGATCCTGGGCAACATTTTCACATCTAATAGTACAAAACAGAACATCAGAAAGTCAGAACACATTATTGGTGGAATAAAGTAGTCCTTTTTGAGAGTTCACTACCTCTACACACACACAGAGAGAGAGACTAGCCAAGCAGGAGTTTCCCAAAGGAACTAAGCAGGATAGCTAAGGGAAGTGGAGTGGAGATCAGGTCACAGTACATGTGGCCTCTGCTGTTAGGGTGAAGGAATAAAGGACAATAGCTTTCACAGACAGTTTTCTCCAGACAAATCCTGTACCTGGAGACTGTGTCCTTCTGGGGAAGTAAGACTCCCATCCTACCTTGCTGGCAGAATAGAGAAAGATGCAAGCAAGGAAAGGAGACAACAAGACATACATGAGTGTGAGCACATGTGCACACCCCGTGCATGCACACATACCATCTACTGTATCTACAGAACATGTGTACACCCCATCCACACACATACACCACCTACTCTATCTATAGGATATATTGTGAGGCCTATCCCAAAGGTGCAGCATTTCACTGAACCCCCAAAGTAGCTCTGCAGGGCAAGCCTCATTTTTTAGATGAAAGTGTTCAGACAGGTGTAAGTGCCACCAAAGGCTGCCCACCCGTGTCTGAGGGACATGGGATCCAGACCTATAGCTACCCAACTTCAAAGCTCACAGGCAAAGGAACGGTGTAACCTGTGGGTCTCAGAGCACCAGCTCACAGAACAGCATCCTGAGCTGGCCAGCAACTCTGCTGTCTCCCACTAAGTGTAATGCGGCCTCTTGTGAAAATGTAGGTCCAGCCATACTCTGCCAACTCCATCCTAAGGAAAAGGTCACTCATCCAGGACTCTCAGTGGCATTCCTCATCCACCACACCCAGCAGCCCAGACAGATGAAACCTTGGCAGTTCCCACAATTACCTAGGGTCCAGCAGGAAACACTCTCCAGGAGGGGGATGCTGCTGTAGAGAGCATGCATGTACATGAGGTGCACCATGAGTTCAGCCAGCCACCACCAGCAGAGCAGGCGGCCCAGGCCCTTGGCTAGAACGCAGAGGCTGTGTGGAAGAGAGCTGAGCTCTGGCTGCTGCATCTAAAAAAGGGACAACAGAGAAGCAGCGTCAGACGGTGCTTGGTCCCAAGCTGTGCAGAACATCTCTGCTGTGATGTTTCTGTTAAGGTTTGTACAAGTTATCATTGCTGCTTCTACTGATAAGGCACAGGGGCTTGTTTGCCTTAGGGACGCTCAGTTTTCCTGAAAGTTACAGAAACTGCCCCCAGAACAAGAACAGGTGGGCCAACATGGTACCCTAGAGCCAAGAACAGTGCCAATTTCTGCATCCTGCTACCAAGCCTTGACCTGAGACAGCCCAGGATTGGCCAGGACTTCAGACACACTGACCCCTGAAACTACCTCTCTTTGGGTCCTGATCAGCCTGCTGGTTTCCACCCACCACCCGACTCATGCCTGAGCTATTAGTCAGGATAAAGCAACAATAGAAATAGGGGGAGACACTGGGGATGGAATGAGTGACCTGGAAGAATTAAGCATGTTTGTCAGTCTGTCAGTCTACATTTTTCCAAGAAGAGGAGGAGGAGGAGAAGGAGGAGAAGGAGGAGGAGGAGGAGGAGGAGGAGGAGGAGGAGGAGGAGGAGGAGGCGGAGGAGGAGGAGGAGGAGGAGGAGGAGGAGGAGGAGGAGGAGGAGGATGTCTTAGTCAGGGTTTCTATTCCTGCACAAACATCATGACCAAGAAGCAAATTAGAGAGGAAAGGGTTTATTGAGCTTACACTTCCATGCTGCTGCTCATCACCAGAGGAAGTCAGGATTGGGATTCAAGCAGGGCAGGAAGCAGGAGCTGATGCAGAGGCCATGGAGGAATGTAACTTACTGGCTGGCTTGCTTGCTTCCCCTGGCTTGCTCAGCTGGCTTTCTTATAGAGCCCAAGACTACCAGGCCACAGATGCTACCACTCACAAGGGACCCTCCCCTCTTGATCACTAATTGAGAAAATGCCTTACCACTGGATCTCATGGAGGCATTTTCTCAACTGAAACTCCTTTCTCTGTGATAACTCCAGCCTATGTCAAGTTGACACAAAACCAGCCAGTACAGAGGAAGAAGAGGAGGATATATTCAGCTGAGACAAGTGTCTCAGCATAATAGGCCAGAGTCTATCATCAACCACACAGCTACATGATCTGAGAAGTTTCTCAATCTCTCTCGGTCTTGGCTTCCTCAAAATAAGGTGAAAGTTACAGTGGTAACAGCAAGATGTGAGTGTGAAGTCCAGCATTAGCCGTCATCCCAAGCAGCTACTGTCTCCTGGGTGTGGCAGCCATCCTAGCAGTTATTCCTGGGTGTGGTGGCTTCATCTTCTTTCCTCAGGGAGCCACGGGACACTGACCACAGGCAGCACTAGAGCAGACCCCATGCTGAATGTGAGACAGGTGTTTCCATTTTCCTGGCTATCCTTTATCTAAACCATTGGGGATCCCAGCACTTCAGATCTCGTGTTCTCTCAGACGTTGTACCTGCTGAGCATCTCTGATCTGAAACTGTTCAGAAGCCTTTGGAATTTTGCAGGATTCTAGACTTTCACATTAGGGGACTCAACCTGTGTCAGTAATGCTGTCAGAGAGCCACCACCACTACCTGGCTGTGGGGTCAACTCACTGTAGAGGTACCTTGCTACAAAAAAATCACCTCACTATGGGGAGTCACCTCGCTATGGAAAGTCACCTCGCTGTGGAGAGTCACCTCACTATGGAGTCACCTCACTGTGGGGTCACCTTACTATGTGGGATCCCCTCACTGTGAGGAGTCACCTCATTGTAGGGTCACCTCACTATGGAAAGTCACCTTGCTGTGGAGAGTCACCTCACTATGGGGAGTCACCTCACTGTAGGGGTCACTTCACTATATGGGAGTCACCTCACTTTGGGGGTCACCTCACTATGGGAGTCACCACACTGTGGAGGTCACCACACTATTGGGGTCACTTCATTATGGGGAGTCATATCACTGTAGGGGTCACTTCACTATATGGGAGTCACCTCACTTTGGGGGTCACCTCACTGTGGGGGTCACGTCATTATGTGGGAGTTACCTCACTGTGGGGAGATATCTCACTGTGAGGATCACTTTGCTATGAGTCACCTCACTGGTGGCTTCACCTCACTGTGGGAGTCACCTTGCTGTGGGGCCACCTAACTGTGGGGGTCAACTCACTGGATGGCTTAAGCTCACTGTATGAACCACTTGACTGTGTGACATCATAGTGGGGAATCACCTCAGTGAGGGGGTGTCTTAGCTTGCTTTCTCTTACTGTGCTAAAGACTATGATCAAAGCAATGTGAGGAAGACAGGGTTTATTGAGCATCCATCTTACACTTCATCATGAAGGGAAGTCAGAACATGAACCGAAGCAGAGACCATGGGTGGTGCCGTTCACTGCGTTGCTCCTGTGGCTTGTAAGTGCCCCACAGCCTTGCCTACAGACTTTTGCCTACGGTATTTTCTCAACTGAGGTTCCCTCTTCCCATATGATCCCACTTGTGTCAAATTGACAAACAAACAAAATAACCAACATGGGGCCACCTCACTATATGGATTACTTCACTGTGAGATCAACTCACTGTGAGGATCACCTCACTGTCAAAGTCACCTCACTGTGAGGTCACCTCACTGTCAGGGTCACCTCATTGTGGGGGGTGTCACCTCACTGTGGGGTCACCTCACTGTCAGGGTCACCTCATTGTGGGGGGTGTCACCTCACTGTGGGGTCACCTGTTAGGGTCACCTCATTGTGCGGGGGTGTCACCTCACTGTGGGGTCATCTCACTATGGAGGTCAGTTGGGGCAATAAGAATCCATACCAAGGCAACTGGTATCAAGTTATCTCTGTGTGATGGTTTGTATATGCTTGGTTAGGGAGCGGCACTATTTGGAGGTGTAGCCAGGTTGGAGTAGGTGTGTTACTGTGGGTGTGGGCTTTAATACCCAAGTCCTAGCTGTCTGGAAGCCATTATTCTGCTAGCAACCTTCAGATGAAGACGTAGAACTCTCAGCTCCTTCTGCACCATGTCTGTCTGGATGCTGCCATGCTTCCCACCTTGATGATAATGGACTAGATCTCTGAACCTGTAAGCCAGCTCCAATTAAATGTTGTCCTTATAAGAGTTGCCTTGGTCATGGTGTCTGTTCACAGCAGTCAAACCCTAATGAGACACCCTAGATGAAGTCAGGCCTTGCTTGGTGCTGCACACTGGTACACTGAAGCAAGCCTCAAGAGGTGTGTTAGCACATAGCAATTCTCACATACAGCTGACTCCGTCTAGCTTCTAACAGGTGCTGTGCACATTGCCTGCAGCCCAGGTCCCCAAGAGCCCAGCCTGAATCTGGGGTGCCACAGGACCTTGCTGGTGTACAGACCCAACGTGGTGAGCAAAGACAACATATGGGTGATGGCAAGAAATTCACCTTCTCAGCTTGCCACTCAGCAAAAGACCAGTTTGGAGGCTCTGCTATGTGTCCCCAAGCCACAGGTAGTTCAAAACGACACAAATACCTCTGAAGCAAAAGCATGAGGTCCACCTGCACGGTAGCTGATTGGCTTCGTGATGACAACATACCTACTTCCTAACTCTCCCTACTCTTGCTTGAGGAATATGTCTGTATCACCTCTGCCAGGAAGGACAGAGCATCTCCTACAGCTCTCCTACAGACGCACAGGAGAAGGGTCTTCACCCAACTCCCCTGTCAAGTAACTCTTAGCTAAAGAAGAAAATAGGAAGGCTTTTATTCGGGGCTGGGGAGATGGCTGAGTGAGTAAAAGTCTAGTTAAATAAACAGTACCCAAGCACGATCCCCAGAATCCACATAAAAAGTTTGGCGTGGTAATTCACTTGTAATCCCAGAACTGAGGAGGCAGAGACAGGAGCCTCAGAGACATGGCTAGTCAGCCTATTCTACACGGTAAGCTGCTGGCAAGAGACCACATTTCTTTTTTTTTAAAAAAAAGTGCTGGCTCCTACACACATGGGCACGCACATGCACACACATATACACACACTCACATGTGTGCATACATACATACACATATGACATGCTCACACACACATGTGCACACACACACACATGCACATGCACACGCATTTGCCTTTCTAGAAGGTTGGTAATCCTGACAGTCCACTTACAATTCAATGTAGTGGAGTCTCTTATTGCAAGTCATTTGTCCCTTGCCTCACAGCAGGAGGGACAGGCTGCTACACAGTGCTCACCCTCAGAGCTGCACAGAGAGATTTCCATTTGAGGCATTTCCAACTGAGGGGACTGTCAACCTTAAGATCGTCGGAAACTGCACGGTGGGATTTCAAGCTCAGACTCCACCGAGAAACACATATTAGCTTGTCTGCCAAGTGTACTTTAAAACGCATTACGACTTAAAATCTCATTTCATGCAAATTGCATAAAAGAGAATGTTGTCTCTCTCCCTCAGTGATGCTCTGAAGACTGAAGATGGCAGTTGTCAGAGATGAAAGGTTCTTGTCTTTTGCACGGGAGCCATACACATGCCTGAAAGCAGCAAAGGCCTTCCTTTCCTGGGTTAGGACTTCTGTCTGCGGAGCCCAGAGACACACATACTGAACCTGTGCTCCTTCAGAGTTGGAGTGGCTCTCAATATTGCTCAAGTCCCTAACCTCCTCCCCGTGAAGTGCTTCTTACTCAGGCCCAGCATCGATGGCCCCAACCCAGTCACCCACAGCAGAGCCAGTGATGTGCACTGATCTCTCCCAGGAAGTACACCAAACTGGCAGCTGGTACAGCTGCCATGACCCAGGTCTGGGCAGCTGGAGCCTCTAGTGAAGTGATTCTCAACCTTCCTAATGCTGTGACCATTTACCACAGTTCCTCATGTTGTGGTGACCCCCCAACCATAGAAGTATTTAGTTGCTACTTCATAACTGTATTTTTGCTGCTGTTATTAATTGTAATGTAAATATCTAGTATGTGGTGTATCTGCTTTGCCACCCCTATGAAAGGGTCACTTGACCCTCCAAAGGAGTCACAACCCACAGGTTGAGAACCTCTACTCTAGACCCTTATGCCCTCCAGACACACTCCATCCTCTTTAGCTCCTGTCACACCAAGTCAGCGTGGCAACATTGTATCTTTTTTTTTTTTTCTTTTTTCAAGGTAACATCCTAAATCTTATTATGTAGCCAAGGTTGGTCTTGAATTGTGCATGCATGTCATTGTGTGTGTGTGTATATATATCCATGAAAACCAAAGACCAATGTCCAATGTCTGTCTTCCTCTATCACTCTTTACCTGATTGACTGATTGATTGATTGATTGATTGATTGATTGATTGATTGACTGACTGATTGACTGACTGAGTCAAAGCCTCTCACTGCACCTGGTGCTGCTATTGGGGCCACACTGGCCCATCAAGCACCAAGATTCACCTGCCCCAACCCTACCCCCAAGCACCAGGGTTACATAGGTGCTCTGGCACACCCAGTTTTTATGTACACTGAGAGCATTCAAACCCAAGTCTCCATGTTTGCACAGCAAGCAAATTACCTACTGAACTATCTCCCTAGCTCTGGATCTTAAATTTCTGATCATCGTGTCTCCACCCCCCAAGTGACAGGATTCCAGGCCTGAGCCACTATGCCTGGTGTGATGCTGGGGATTGAACCAGGGCCTCATGAATGCTAGGTAAGCACTTTAACAACCAAGCTCCAGCACCAGTCCCGATACTACTGTCTTTACTCTGCCCTCCTCCCTGCCTTCCACACACCTGTCTTTGCTTCCCACTGTACTCCTGGGAAGTTCAGATGCTGAGCTGCTGTGGGGAAAGTAGCTGGAGCTAGGCACCTGACACTCCACACATCAGAAATGGCCTTCAAGAAGGCCGGGTAGTAGATAAAATGTCTTACTGGATCCATGAATGAAAATTTCACATGCCTTAGAGTATAAAGGATACCTCTTCCACACTTCCCTAGTTTGTGTATGTAAATTATGTGCTAAAAATTGGAGTAACCGATACATTCTGCAGAGGTGTTTCTCTCTCGTTTTAATACTTGAGAGTTTCAGATTCCCACGTTGATCCTGCAATGTTCCTGCTGGATTTCTTTCCATGTGGGACGCTGCTGCCCCCTGGTGGTGAAGCCTCCTCTTGGCATTCACTCCAGCACTCCACAGTTCTTCCATTATTGCTCTTCTATCTTCCTTTCTTCCTGGTCTTTTCCTCTTAGACTACCTTTGTAGCCTCCTCCAGCTCACAGAGGACTTGAGCACCCATCGGCATCCTAGGCAAATGCAGGAATCACGTTCCTTTTTATTCTATGTGCATATAATGCATGTGAGGTGAGTGTGTATATTCCCGTAAGTGCAGGAATCACATGCCACAAAGCACAGGTGGAAGTCAGAGGGTAATCTCAGGTGTTGGCACCAGCCATTTACCTGAGATGGGGTCTTTTGTGCACCTTTGTGTATGCCAGTCCAGCTGGCCCATGAGCTCCCAGGGACTCTGTTGAGCCCTGGCATTACAGGTGTGCATTACCATGCCTGGCTTTATGTGGACTCTGGAGATCTGAACTTAGGTCTCAGATTTGCAAAGCAAGGCTCTACCCACTGAACAATAGTTCCAGACCCTGCCTGGCTTGTTATTTAGTATTTATTTTGTCCTGTGGGTTTATTGGGATTTTATTTTTCTGGGATGACTTTAATAAACATGAGCAGACCATAGAGGAAGGTTTTGATTTGCCTTTCCAAAGTCCCTGATCTCAGCAACTAGAACAGGTAAGAAAGAAATTAGACCTGAGAAGACCCTGACCCTACAGGGTGAGCCCACCCATCCTCCCCAGATGGGTGCTCAATGGACCAGCAGGCCTTGGCTAAAGGTTTGGGTGAACCACGGCCTCAAAGTCTGCTTCAAAGGACCAGGCATAGGACCTGACTACACGCTCCTGTTGTTCCTGTTGGACCCGAATTGGAAAGGAGGAGGAGAGAATAGAAAAATGACGTGCATCCCAACAAAGTTCAGGTCCTACTGGGCAGGTCCCCATGCACATGACCCAGCTGGGGAAGTCCCCATGCACATGACCCAGCTGGGGAAAGAGTTTGTTTCCTTTGAATAGCTTTAGTCTGAGACTCTAAGGATTACTATCCATCCCGGGGGAAGGATGGGACCAAGGATTAGTTCAAAAGTTATTGGCTAGAAAATTGAGAAAAAGCCAAGTTCACAATGTCAAGGAAATTGCAAGAGGCAAGATGAGGAGGGTCTGAGCCCACCAATCCTGTGCCATCCCTTCCCCCACCCCACTCTTCTGACAGACTCAGGACAGTGGTTCTCAGCCTCCCCCAAGTGCAAAAGCTACCCTCAAGGTACCTGCCATGCCACAATGCCCAGCTCCAGTCCAAAGGCCTGGTCAGGCATGGGTCTGAGGCCTGGGGCAGGGCTTGGGAATTCACACCTTGACTCCCTGATGGTGCTACAGACAGGAACCATACTTTAAGGGCATGTGTCATCACTAAGCCACCTGTAATCTAGAACACAATCTCAAATGCAGACCTAAAATCACTTCATAAACAAAGAGTGATCCTGGGGAACCAACCAGGGTGTGAGAAACTGTACAGCAAGCCCACCGCAGCCGGGAGCACCAGTCTTAAGTGGGAAGGAGAGGCCTTTCCCAGGAGTTCTAGGCTGCTGCTATTGCTATAATGCAAACGCAGACTTTTAGATAGATGAGTGACTCTGTAATTTTTAAGATGAAATAAGCAGTTTCTAAGAACCTTCCTTTTTCTTCACCGGGCATATTTCATATTGTCCCAGAAACAGCAACACCTATGGCCTTGTGCTTACAGACATGTATATGCATGTTTGTATTCTGTGTGTGTATGCATGTGAAGGCTATATGTGAGTGTGTGCATGTGTGTGCTGTATATGTGCATGTATGTTGTGAGCTATATGTAAATGCAGGTAATGTGTTACTCTGTGTGTGTGTGTGTGTGTGTGTGTGTGTGTGTACTGTATGTGTGCACGCATGTTATGAGCTATATATAAGTGCAGGCAAAGTGTTATATATGTGTGTGTGTATGTGCAGTATACGTGGATGCATGTTGTGAGCTATATATAGGTGCAGGCAATGTGTTACATATATGTGTGTATATTTGCTGTATGTGTGCATGCACACATGTGCTCCATATACATGCCAGCATATATGTTGTATCTGTATACACGTGTGTTATATGTGAGTATAAGCATTCATTGTATGTGTACACATGTGCATCCTTGTGTTGTGTGTACATCTGTGTGTACCTGGATGTGTCATGTGTATTGTATATGTGTTACATGCACATGTTGTGTATACATGTATGTTTATGTGTATGCATAGTGTCTTCCAGATGTCTGTGCTTTGGGGGGGAGGCAACGATCCATGGGAACCACTGTTTTAAGTCCTAACACGTGAGCTAAATTCTTCAAGTATGTCTCAGTACACTAGTGAGAGGGAGAAGTGTAAGGACAAACATGGCTTGACCTGACATCCAGACAAGAGTGCTGGGTAGAGAAGGCGTCAGGCCCCTGCAGAGTGAGAGCACACTACTGCCCGTGAACACCCTGAAACTCGGTTTGCTTTCTCACTTGGCCTCTAGAACAATCTGAAGCCATGTCAGGGCCACTGCATAAGCAGTCTGTGAATAAGAAGGGAGGGAACAAGCCATCTGCTGAGCAGCAAGCAATGCCCTCTCTTCCTACTCGCTCAAGTGAAATATCAGAACCCAGCTTCCTGTCCCTGGGCCTTCCCTGCAGTGGAACTGCTCACAGTAGCCACTGAGGAGCCTGGTGACCACTGTCCCCTGGGAATCAGGGCCCCTCTGACCCACCCAGGAGAGACAGTCCACCAATGGTTACAAGTTCAAAATGTCGATCAACTCTGAAAGTGCCTAGGTGCCCCATGTCCTGTCAAATGCTCAGCTGTGGCTTCATCCTTTGTGTAAATTAAGTAATCCATCATTATTATGCAAATTTGCTTTAATCTTGAATAAATGGTAAAATTGTATATATATAAAACAATTGTTTTTAAAAGGAAGTGTCTTATGATTTGTTAATAGTAAAAGTTTGATTTGTGGGCCTATTTTATATACACAAACCCAGGGTTGGGCAAAAATTCCTCTGGCAAGGTGGGCCTACAGGAATATCTCTAGGTCCATTTCAGGATTTGTTGAAAATTCTGTCCCAATCACAGTCAAATTTTATTTAATGGTTTTGTAGGCAATTCTAGTCATCAAATCAAATGGCAGCTTTTCAAATCAAACATTCGAGCCTGTGAGGTGGCTCAGTGGGTAGAGGCACTCACACACAAACTTCACAAACTAAATTCAATGTCGGGATCCTATAAGGTGATAGGCGATACCGATTTTCTATAGATGTCCTCTGAGTTGCACACACATACTGTAGCATGTGCACACGTGCACACATGAGCATACACACACATGTATACTCACGTGCACTCACGCACACACACATAAATACAAAAAAAAAAAATTTAAAGTCAAACATTCTAACACAAGCCAATCCAAAGACACTAACTCAGGACTCACATGCTGGGAAATAATGCAGGAAGATATTAAAGTCTTTGTTTCCCATAATTAAGCTATTCTGTTTCTTCAAAACCTGCACCTCATAATTCAGGATAGCCTGAAATCTGAGTGAGGTATTCTGGGATCGAAGGACGTCATATTCTAAAATGGCCCTAAACCACACTTTAGCCATTTTCTACTCTATGTTCATGATAATGCAAGACAGGCAACCACTGCCAGAAACACCAGTCGTTACCCATTAGACTCTGAATTATTTTTGATTGCACATTCAAAAACTTTACTGTTCCCAAACTTTTGTGAATGCCACATTCAATATGCAACCACATTTGGGGTCACATCCCACAGTCTAAGAGGTAGGGGACCTTCACCAGCCCAGTCCCCAGAGGACTCTACCTGTCTGAAGAACTCTGGGAAGTTAAGGATGGGCCCGTTGTGGAAGACAGGATAATAGAAGACATAGGTCAGCAGCCACGGGAAGGAATAGGAGGCACGCTGGGCAGACGGAGGCTGCCGGCACAGCTCCAGGCTAAAGCCGGTGTAGTACAGGCATCGAACGGTGAGCGTGAACTGCAGCAGGTAATACTCGTTCTCTGTCTTGTACCACTTTCTCTGCAAGAGCGACAAGAGGGAACAGCCTGCGAGTTAGTGGCAAGATGGCACCAGCCCCTGACACAGGAGCTGGCTGGGGAACCTGGGCTAGATGGCTTCTTCTAGGAAAGAAGCTGCAACAATGAGATTTGGGAACAACAGACTGTCACGTAAATCCCAGTGGCAACCACAGCAGGCAGCACAGCTGCAGTGTGGCAGGTGGTAGAGCATGTGCCTTGCATGTTGGGGACCCTAGGTCCGACCCTCAGCACCAAACATGATAATACTCTACGTACAAGATTCGAAACCAGGACGTGGTCCACAAGGGACTTGGCAGGCTGTATATATAACTAACCACTCAACAGCCATACAGAATGCCACTTGCCCAACATCTACCGCCATCAAACACACAACTGACAAACAATCGTGTCTGTCAGGATGTCATGCCATGGCACACATCAAGGTTTGGTCTATGACCTTAAGACCAAAAAAAAAAAAAAAAAAAAAAAAACCAACAACAACAAAACCCCCACAAGACCACACTGGCTGTTCTCACCTTCTATACAAAGTGCTTCTGTGATTAGCTATATGAGTAGATAATTAATAAGCCTATTCTATCAACTAAGAATAAAAGTACTTGTCTGACTGTCTTGGGGCCACTGTGGACACTGTGTGTCATAAGGAAGGTAAATGGTCCCTAAGAAACAGCATGCTCGATATGTATATTTAAGCTTACAGAGAGGGGATGGCTCTGTCTCTAGACCTCGGGTCCCATGACATTTGCCATCCTCTGTTAACATCCAAACCAGGAGAAAAGGTGACCTTGGACAACCTCATAGGACTCAAGACAACAGACCCACGACTGCTGAACACAGCTGAGTTCTGCAATAACCCAGGAAGGCCACTAGGTGGAGCCCCATGGAGGGGCTACTGATGCTTTGTATGAATGGAGGAGGCAGCTACTGATCAGTAGTCAAGGCGCCTTCCCCTTCCCTGTGGAAGAGTTGGGTAGGAGGAAGACACTTACCTTAACTTCCTCCATACTTTGCAGCCTTAGGGTGGAGAGTAGAAGGAGAGAACACAGCCAGGACAGGAACATTGACCGAAACTGAGCCACGCAGAAGGCGATGGTGGTGTGGAGAAGAACCATGACCACGCCTGGAGCCCCCAGCACACACCAGCAGGCCCACATTCCATAGACCATGACAACCCAGGGTCTGTGCTGTAGAGGGGCGGCCCAAAGAGAAGGACAAGAGGTGAGTTCACAAGTGTGTCTCGGAACCCACCCCTAGGTCGAGGGTACGTTTTGTGACCAGAATCCAAATCTCCTTCTCACTGCCCTGCCAGGCCTGCAAACACATTCCCATCCTCAGCCAGGGCCTCCTCGCCTACTAGATCCCACAACAGTGAGATGCTCAGCTGACTTCCTGGGAAGACCATATTTCCACACCCTGCAGACAGCATCTAGAAACCAAAAGGAACTGTCGTGCACACTTCTGGGAGCATTAGGAAAGAAACGGGCTGTCCACACCAAAGCTTTCTGATGTCTTAGATTTGAAATCAAGTATCTAGTTTCATCTTTTTGGAAGGTCCAACCAATGCGTGTCTGCCGTGGATGCCATGAATTCAGCCCAAGACAAAAATCATAAACTAACTTGAGGACTATAGGGCTTTTATCAGTTTCTCTTCATAACTCAATTCCTCAAGTATGAACTTCTTAGATGACACTGTGGCCCAGATAAAGCCAAAATGTCAGACGCCCTTAGCATACCATGTATAGTCAAATTTACGTCAAGGAAAAACTGCATCTTCTCAACTTTTTGTGACGTCAAGATCTTGAACTGATTGAGGTGTTGGTCCCAATTTAAGAGATTCCGATTGCTATTCTGTTTAGCTAGAAAATAACTAAGTTATTCCACTGATGAACTAAACAGGTGAATTAGCACATCTTTGCTGTCATGATGTCTGTCTCTTCCTTATGTCCAGCTGCTAAATTCTTATTTATAAAACTGCAATAGGTCTGGGGAGATGACTCAACAGGTAAAGCACCCTCTGTGCAAGCATGAGGAGCTGAGTTCAAATCCCTAGCACCCACATAAAGCCACAAGTGGAAGCATGCTTCTGTAGCCTCAGCACTCCTATGGAAAGACGAGAGGCGGAGGCAGGAGGATCCCTAGAAACTGGAAGGCCAGCCAGCCCGAAGCAGTGAGCGTGAGACCTTCCCCAAACAGGGCAGAACCTGAGGTCCAGCACTGAACGTTGTCCTGTAACTTCTGCACATCCCTAGTGGTACAATGGAGCCTGCACTCATGCACATAGACACGCACACACACTATACACATACACAAACACATAACACAGATAGCTTTTAAATTGCAATAAAGGGCGAGCAAGTGGCTCAGTGAGTAAAAGTGTCACCGACTCTGCGAGTCTGGCGGTGTGAGTTACATCCCCTTGGGAAGGTGGAAGGAGAGAACCAACTCTATACAGCTGTGCTCTGACCACACATGCCCCCCCCACACACACACATCATAAACACACAATAAAACAGTGTCTCAGGAGGAGGGAGCTTGCCTCGCACATGCCGAGCCTTTCATGTGATCCTTGCTCTACCAAAAAGAAAGAAAAGAAAAAGCAATACGTTTTCTTTCCCTTTTTATTTTATGTGTATGGGTGCTTGCCTGCATGTATGTGTACACACATGTGAACCATGTGTGTGTAGTGCCCATAGGAGATGGTGGAGTAGTTACAGATGGTTGTGAGCTACCATGGGGTGCTGGGAACTGAACCCAGGTCCTCTTAACTGCTAAGCCATCTCTCCAGCTACCAGGATTTAATATTAAATGGCAGTGCTCCAGGATAGTTTACTGTCTAAGGCTTTGCAGTGACCATTAACTATCTGCATGGTCTTTAGCAAGTTACATAAGCTCTCTGTGGCTCCAGTTCTTTGTACATAAAACTGGAGCAATAAAGCATTTCACAGAAACATCATGAGTATAATGAAATTGTTTGTGAACCACACTTAGTACACACAGGCAAAGCAAGGGCTTCGTGGATACTCCTTGGGTCCGAGCTGTGACTAAAGCTCCATTGACAGAATGCTTACCCAGCATGCATGAGGCACTGTATTCTTTTTTCTTTTTTTCTTTTTCTCTTTTTTCGAGACAGGGTTTCTCTGTGTAGCCCTGGCTGTCCTGGAACTCACTCTGTAGACCAGGCTGGCCTCGAACTCAGAAATCCACCTGCCTCTGCCTCCCAAGTGCTGGGATTAAAGGCGTGTGCCACCACTGCCTGGCGAGGCACTGTATTCTAACCCCAGTACTTCACAAAATGTTTATTCTGGCACATGCCTATTATCTTGTACTCATAGGGAGAGGCAAAGGGGTAAGAAGTTCAAGGTTATCCTCAGCTATATAGTGAGTTGTAGCTAGCCTGGGCTATAGTAGATACTATCTCAAATAAAAATAAAAATAAAAATAAAAAAAGGGTTAGTTATTTCTAAGAAATACAATGCTATGAGTGTGTGTGTTTTGAATGATGAGTTTTCAGAAACTTTTCAAAACTGAGGAGTCGGATGAATGAGCTTAGACCTTCTGCTAAAAGGATGAGCTAGGCCTAGTGGCCTGGACCTGCCCTAGTCAGGATGCTGAGGCAGGAGGATCACAAGTTTAAGACCTGTCTGAGCAATTTAGTGAGACCTTGTCTAAAAACAAAAGACAGAAATAGGACTGAGAGCATAGCTTAGTGGCTTTGAGACTGTCTGACAGACATGGAGCCTGAGGTTCTGACAGCAGAGTCAGAGACAGAGATGGATGCAAGGCAGGCCTGGAGTGTGGTAACTTGCCCATCCCATCCTAGGTGGCAGTGCTTGTAAACTGCTGTGCATGCTCACCTCTTCCACAGAGCTGTATTCCAGCTCAAAAGAACATCTGCAATGTGAGACCAACTCAGCCACTTTCACATTCCAAGAAAACCAGAGAAATGTGAAGTTCATTTTTATGGTTTTTTCCACCCTGCTAACCCCAGAAAACAGCCACATAAATTTGCTTCAGACTTTCCCTAGCTCTCTCACCTCTGGGCAAGATCCAATTTTCAGAAACCAGGTCACCAAAGACTATTTTAACACATGGTTTTAACAAGTGGGGGCGAAAGGTTCTTTTCAACACAACCTACATCGTGTGCTATGGGGATTGAGCGCATATGTGTACACACGCATGCGTACATGGTCACACTTTCAGTAAGTGCTATTTGATCTGCTGGGAAAAGCCTGTTTGCTGAGCTTCGTTTGAAACTTGCCACAGACAGAAGCTGCTCCAAGTTGGAACAGAAAGAACCTTCACAAATACTTTGGACCACCAATACTCCAGGAAGTTCATGATGGATCTGACGGTGGTCACAAGAGTCACTTTGTGTGCAGGTAAATGCACCTCACACACCTTGTGCAGGCAGACAACACTGGGTGTTGTCCTGAGACAGAAGGGGAAATGCTCTCCCACTGACCTCGGACTCCCAGCCTGCACACTGCCTTCACGCTCCGGAGGACAAAAAGTGGGACGGTGGACTAACACACCATCTTACCTGCACAGAACTGGTGTGTGAGCCAGTGCCACTAAAACACTCATTTTCACATTTGAAATGTTAAAATGCCATTGGGATCCCTGCTACCCCAAACATCTCTAAAACCCAGCTACAACATGGGCAGCCCTGACCTGTCACCATGGCAGGGCAGGGCAGGTCTCACTGCCATTCCCACAGTCCCTTCTACACACAGGCTGAGCTCTGGAATTGGTGGTACAAAGAGGAATCCGGACACCAGAGGGGCAGGTCCATATGCAGAGGCCTAAGCAACCCTACCCCACCCTTCTCCACCCTGATGTGCTTATGTATGGCTCAAGCATTGGTCTACTCCTAGGTATATCAGTATGGAGCCTGTCACATGAACCAGGACTGAACTGTTTTTACTTTTCAAAAGTAATTAAAAAGAAATCACACGCATCATGTTTTATCCCAAAACCATGCTTCTACCTTGTCACTAAATGGCCAGGAAGTTCTTTCCTACGTTCTGTGGGATCTGAACACACAAGTGCTTGCGCGCGCGCACACACACACACACACACACACACATACACACGTCAGTCTCGGGTTTCTTTAAAAGGTGAATTTATTTTCATTTTATGTGTATGAGTGTTTGCCTGCATGTATGTCTGTGTATCATGAATATGCCTGATGCCTGAAGATGACAGAAAACAGTGTAGGATCTTCTGGAAATGGAGTTCCAGACAGTTGTGAGTGCTGAAAACTGAACATATGTCCTCTACAAGAGCAGTAAGTGTTCTTAACCACTGAGCCGTCTATCCAGCTCCCAGACTCAGGTTGCTAATGCCCATTGCCTTAGGTAGAATTCCTGTTGCTGTGATAAACCGCCATGATCAAAGCGACTTGGGGAGAAAACCGTTTATTTAGCTTATACTACCACATCACTGCTCATCATTGAAGGAAGTTAAGACAGGAACTCACACAGCAGAAGCCTGGAGGCAGGAGCTGATGCAGGAACCATGGAGGGGTGTTGCTTACTGGCTTGTTCCCCATGATTTGCTCAGCCTGCTTCCTTTGAGAACCCAGGACCACCAGCCCAGGGATAACATCACCCCACAACCAAGCTACACCACCCCCAGGATTAAACACACACACTCACACACAAACACATGCACCCACATTCACACACATATACAAATACATACACACAAATATGTCTGGGCTTCTGCAGTCCTGGGCTGATGCTTATCTACTTACCGACTCAGGAAAATGGAAAAAAAATCAAGCTCAACAGTGAGCGATGATGTTTCTAATTTAGAGCTTTACATTTTAATAACTACAACTTTATACATTTTTCCTTTTGTGCATATATGTGTGTGCATACATGTTTGTAAGCATACATGCATGTGTGTGCATGTGTGTTTGGAAACCAGAAGTCAGTCTTGAGTGTGTCATTCCTTAGGTACTATCTACCTTGGTTTATTTTTATATTTTTACTATTTTATGTTATTTATTATTATTGGTGTGTGTGATTGTGTGTGTGTGCATGTGTGTGCGTGCACATGTGTGCATGCGTGTGCATGCGTGCTCATACCAGGATACTTGTGTGGAGGTCAGAGGTAACTTGTCAGTTACCTCAAGGTAAGAGTCAGTTCTCTCCTTCTACCATGTAGATTCCAGGAATTGAATTAGGTCATCAGACTTGGAGGCAAGCACCTTTGTCCTCTGAGATATCTCACTGGCCAACAACTTGAGACAGGGCCTCTCACTAGCCTCAAGGTTGCCAAACAGGTAAGGCTGACCAGCAGTGAGTCCCAGGAATTCCCCGTCTCTGTCACCCACTACATCCAGCTTTTGTGGTGTTTGTTTGATTTATGTGGGTTCTGGGAATCAAACTCAGATCCTCACATACACAAGGTGACCACGCTACTTGCTGAGCGGTCTCCCAGGCATGTAACGTTCTTCTTCTAATTGGGACTCGTTCTGAGATAGTTGTACTTCATCTACTCACAAGAAATAACACTTTGTGCAGTGTTTCATTCAGTTCTCCCAAAAGGACCTTTTGCAAAATCACAGAATATTATCACAACCACATAACTACCATCCGCCAAACTTACTGATTGCCCGTTTCAGCTCTCTATGTTCTACAAAATTCTACCACATGGGAAGGTTCAGTGTGCACCCCCATAACATGTGAAGATTCAGTGAGTGCCCCCACAACATGTGAAGGTTCAGTGTGCACCCTGCAAACACCCAAAACAGTCTTGGGATTCACATCCACTCCCTTCGTGCTCCCTCCATCACCCCATCTCCTACCCATTAATCTCTTCTCCATTTCCAAAATTCTGTCATTTCAAAGAAATCATATAGATTCAACTAAAGCAGCTGTGGCTAACACCCATTCTCTCCTGAAGTTTCCCATGGTATGGATAACCTCAGTTTGCTTAATCACATACCAACTGAAGGACACCTCAGATGTTTGCAAGTTAGGTCTATTTTGGATAAAACTGATGTCCTCGTATCTTCACAGGCTTTTGGCGTTAAAAATAATGTCTCATTTCCCAAAAGGAGTGAATGCCCGAGCAAACACTAGCTGGTGGCATGCCAGTTGCATGTCTAGCACCACAAACAGTTTTCTAGTCTGCCACCGTTCAACACCAACAGGGGTACATGAGTGCACCCCACATTCCACATCCCCACAAGCATCTGTGGTGTATTCGTGTTTCAGCAGAACCTTTCTGGAAAGTACATAGTGCCGTCTCATTGTGATTTAATATGAATTTACAACACTCTAGCAATGGTGATTTTAAAAGCCTGAACTATGTGGTACTTGGTTAAATGGGCTGAGAGAACTCTGTGGAAGCACACACTGACCCCACTTAGCTCTCTGGATTCCAGCCCTTCCGTTTTTTATAGAAGATGAGAATTAAAACAGGGAAATTTTCAAAAGTTCAAAAAGCATGACTTTCTTAACAGCCGACCTAAAGCCAGACCAAGAACTCCATGGCCTCTCTGACGGGATGCAGTACACACCGCAGCAAATGGAGGCAATCAGACACTATGCCACATTCCATGGTGACTTGGGCTAACGCTGACCCACTTCTCAGAACGGAACATGGCCATTTTCCACCTGGTAGCCTTCCTGAGTAAGCTAAAAACCCTTTCTTGTTCATAATACATAAATGTAAAACAGAATCGGGCTTGGTATTTAGCTCAAACAAATACTAAATGGCAGAATAAATGGTTGGGTGGAAGAAAAAAAAGGATGGATGGATGGATGGATGGATGGGTGGATGGATGGATGGGTGGGTGGGTGGGTGGATGGTACATGGATGGATGGGGGATGGGGGTAAATGGATGGGTGGGTGGATGGATGGATGGATGGATGGATGGATGGATGGATGGATGGATGGATGGATGGATGAGTGGGTGAATGGATGGATGAACTGGTGAATGAATGGGTGGGTGAATGAGTAGATGGATAGATGGGTGTGTGGATGGGTGGGTGGGTGGGTGGGTGAATGGATGGTGGGTGGGTGGGTAGATGGGTGGGTGGGAGTTGATAAATAGGTAGGTAAGTGGGTAAGTAAGTGGATAGATATATGCACGAGTGAGTGGGAAGGGATGGGTAAATAAGTTGGAGTGGTTAGATAGAGTGTGGGGGTGAGTAAAATGGATAGAGAAGGGGTGTGTGGATGGATAGATGAACAGATGGGTGGACAGTGGTAGTTGGGTGGCTGGGTGGGTGGTGATGGGTGGAGATTGATGGGAGTGGACAGAAGAAAGGATGGATAGGGTGGGCAGGATGGGTGGGTGGATGGAGGAGTGGTGGATGGGTGGATCAATGTATAGATGCACTGTAGATGAGTGGACAGGTGAATGCATGAAGATGGATGCATATGGCAGCATACAGACGGGGGGGGGGGGGAGATAAGCTTTCCCAGGTGTTCAGATTTAACTTGACAGATGACAAAATCAGCATCAAAGTGCTGGGCTTCTGATCCTAATGTGAAAACCTACCACCTTCCAAGTCTCAGGTTCCACCTCACTCTTTAGGAAAGGATCTCTACCCTGTCAGTACAAAGACATTGCTTTATAGCTCGTGACCAGCCTCCTGCCTCCTCTCACACCCGCCAGCCCAACCCAGGAAATGGTTCCTCTAACAGAAAGTGCTGTCTGCCACCATCAGACCAGTGCACGGGCTACAATCAGCACCATCGACAAAGCCAGGGTTTCTCTCCCTTCTCTTGAAGTCTATATTCTTCAAACCTCCTACACGGGTCGGAACCCAGAGAAACACTCTGGGAAGGGCCCCTCTCACAGACCAGTGTCTTCTCCAGCTCACCCTGTGCTGCGGGTACCAAGTGGCGATGTGCCTCAGATGCCCTTGCTAGCTTAGGTCTGCATCGAAGAGTGAGGGCTCAAAGCTTTGGTCAGCGCTCCCACTAGCAGCAGATGAGACTACCTATGCCAAGAGACCATGCAATGAAGCACTGTTTGAGAAAGAAAGGGAGTCAATGTGTATTCTCCTGCGCATCCTGGTTTGTTACATTTTATTTCATCAATTGCAGCAGGTTCTAAAATAAATAAATATAAATATATGCTACATAAGAAAAATATATATACATATATGAAATCTCCCCAAAGAAGAAAAAGCAATTTGCTCCATCTGAGTCCAGACAGCTGTGTCCCAGCCAGATGTTCCTGGGAGTAAAGGTCAGTGGGCCTTTATCCAGGGAGCTTCACCTCATTAGACAGGCACTAATGGAGGAAGTGGAGTAGGTTCCAGGAGAGACATCAGTGCCTGAGGTTCCATTTATGTGTGGATCTGACACTCCTCGGGGAGAGGCTGCTTACCCCATGAAGAGCCAACCCCAGAGGTTCCTCAGCCTGTGCATTTCCTTCAGTGAGGACCTGAGCCGAGGAGCCAAGACTAACCATGCCATCCTCCAGCCAGATCACATCAAGAAAAGCACAGAGCCCCACACCAGGCCAGCCTTCTCAGAGCCCCTACAGGATCATTTTAGTTCTGAGGGCTGAGAACACGGTGTCTCAGGTGGTGGAAAGCCACAGAGGCATGAGGGAACAGGGGCAGATGTGACCTGTCCCCACAAAGTCCAATCATAACACACCCACAGCCAGAGCTCAGCCATTACTCAACCTCCCTCAGGCTCCTCACAGAGAGGGCCTGACCTAGAGGAAAAGCATTTAATCTCAGCCAAGAAGCTCAAGCAAAGCTCTATTAATTACTTTACATGACTAGAGGAAGGGAAGAGGGAGGGAGAGGAGGGAGTAAGGGAGGAGGGAGGAGGGGAGAAAAAGGAGGCTGGGAGGGCTGTGCTTCTGGAAGTAGCCTGGCCCTCCCTGGGAGGAGGTGACCCACAAAGGAAAAGTTCCATCCAGGGTGGAGAGAGGAAGCATTGTTCAGGGGTCCGAGCTTTGACCAGAAGCCATCTGCCCCCTGCCCCCAACTGGACTGCTCAAGACTTCTCATTGCCCTAAAGGAAAGCAAAGTAGACAGAGCTGCAGCCCAAATCTTCCATCCTGAAAAAGCACCAAAAGCAATTGCCAATGAAGGCCAAGAGGAACACTTCATCCAGGTGGTGAGAGGGCTGGAGCTAATGAGGCCAAGGTTGTGGTCCAGACTCACAGAAAGGCCAAGCCAACTCTGACAAAGAAGCACTGTGTACCAGCCACAGGCAGACCTGCCAGCCAGCTGCCTCAAAGCCCAGCCTGTGGTCACACCAAGGTGAGACACACAGGGAGATGGCTCAGCTCTCACTCTGCCTCCTTCCAAGAAAAACCCAAGGCCCTCCTCCCCAGCATGGGGTAAAATGTGTTCTGCTGAGGTTGATCTGAGTCTGCCTGCCCAGCCAGGCCTCACAGCACCACATAGGAAACTGAACAAGGGAGCCACACTTCCCAAGCCAGAACGGCAAAGCCACCTCCCAGCAGGCCTGACTCTACAGTGGCCAGCATGCCTGGCCCACTCCTTGCCTTGTGTACTTGCTGTGAATGGGAGAGCCACCACCATGCCAGGCGTGGCTCAGTGATGAGCACTCCTTCACTTCTGACTTCCCAGTCAGCTGGGGCATCCCCCAGCCCCAGGAAAACAATCTAGCTCCCGTTCTTATTCCCAGACCAGCCTGAGACTGCAGTTCAGAAGCACACAGTCACAGGGCCAGACCTGCCTCTGTCCCCAAGGACCGTGGAACCCCAGTCTCCAGTGCAAGGGATTGAACCCAGGGCTGCCTGCCTTAGGCACAGACACAGCTCTGCCTCCCAGCCTGCATCATTCCTTTCTTAATATGACATAGGAAACTTCCAGGAGCAGGGCAGGTGTAACTTGGAGACTACTGCTTTGCAGCCTCTCCCCACAGTCCCAGAAGCCACTGCCATCCCAATGCAGATCTGAGGGCATAGAAGTGACTTAATGGTGGCACTTATTCTGAACCATTCCAAGTGCAAGCTCCACACTGTGGGCTCAACTGGCCTTGGCTAGACCGATATTAATATTAATATTAATATTAATATTAATATTAATATTAATATTAATAAGATGCACAAATTTTCCTTGTTTTATTCTCTAACACAATATCACAGCTATTCAATGTCTATATTATTCTAGAAATTATAAGCAAGACACTGGGAGGATTGTGCAGGTTGTATGCAAATGTATTTTGAACCAGAGACTTGGGGGCCAGTGAGATCTCTCAGTGCATAATGGTGCCTGACAACCTGGGTTTGACCTCCTGGTTCCACGTATGGGAAAAGAACTGACTGCAGAAGATCATCCTCTAACCTCACACTTGTGCCATGGCACATGCACACACACACACACACACACACACACACACACACATACACACACAGAGAGACAGAGACGCAAAGAGACAGAGAGACAGAGACGGACAGAGAGAGATAGAGATCGACATACAGAAAGAAACAGAGACACACAGAGAGAGACAGAGATAGACAGAGAGACATAAACAGAAATAGACAGACACAGAGAGAGACAGACAGATAGACAGAGACAGACAGAGGGAGACAGAGAGATAGACACACACAGAAAGAAACAGAGACACAGAGAGAGAGAGACAGAGAGACAGAGGCAGACACGGAGAGAGAGATCGACACACAGAAAGAAACAGAGACACAGAGAGAGACTCAGAGAGAGAAAGACAGACAGAGATAGAAAGACACAAAGAGAGATAGAGAGAGATAGAAATCGACAGACACAGAGAGAGATAGAGACAGAGGGAGACAGAGAGATAGACACACACAGAAAGAAACAGACACAGAGAGAGAGACAGAGACAGAGACAGACACGGAGAGATAGAGATAGACAGACAGAAAGAAACAGAGACACACACAGAGAGAGACAGAGAAAGACAGACAGAGATAGAAAGACACAGAGAGAGATAGACAGACCGAGACAGACAGAGGGAGACAGAGAGATAGACACACACAGAAAGAAGCAGAGACACACAGAGAGAGAGACAGACAGAAAGAAAGAAAGAAAGAAAGAAACAAAGACAGAGACAGAGAGAGAGAGACAGAGAGAGAGAATAATTTTTTAAATTTGTATCAAGGACTCAGGCATCTGTGAATTTTGGCATATTTAAGGGTTCCTAAAAGCAAATGGCCAGTGGACACCAAAGTCCATTTCAACACTGCCTCTGAAGAGAAGCCCAGAAATAAAAGCTTCAAGTAAACTGAATCCCACAGTGGGGACCAAGTGTCCGACACATGAACCCTTGGGTTCATAGTTGAGCTGCATGCAGAGCTCAGCAGTTGTCTCATTTTGCACCGTACATTGAACACACACTTAGTGCCCCGCCCCCTGGGTCTCCTATGCACAAAATCATGGCTGACACGGTTCTCTGCAACTTGAGTTCCTAGCTCACCATCATGAGCCACAAACTCACCAGTGCTGATCACAGCTGCTACAATGTGTTCTCTACAGTTTGTCTATGTCACCAGGATGGACACCGGCTGCCTCTGGCTCTTCAGCCTAGAGAGCGGGTCACATTCACACTGTAATCCATGGGTGTGTGCCACTGGTTTGCCAGGGATATACCCCAGAGGACACAGCCAGTACCCATGCCTCCTTTCCAGGAGACCTTGAGTGGGCAATGCCCAGTTTCCTCGGGGAATCCTTGTTTATTTTTGCCAAACTGTAAAGTATAAATTGATGGCTTACATCTGTATTTAACATATATTTGCTTGATTATTGATGAAGTTAGACTTTCCCCCTCGAGTTTAGGGATAGTAAGTCATTTACCTGTAGGTAGTACAACTTCATGCTAGAACTAGAACGTTAAACTTTGGGACCAGAGAGGTGGCTTACAGGTTCAGGGTGCTGCTGGCTGCTCTTGCAGAGAACCCATGTTCAGTTCCCAACACCCACACTGCGGCTCACAACCACCTGTAACTACAGATACAGGGCTTTGATGACCATTTCTGGATTCACTCATAGCTAGCACACACATGGTACACATACATGCAGGCAAAACACATAGACATAAAAATATTTTAATTTAACTCAGTTTTGGAGTTTTTTAATTAACTTATATAATTTACATGTATGAATGTCTTGCCTATTATACCTGTTTGCATGTTATACCTGTGCGTGCCATCTGTACCTGATGCCCAAGGAGACCAGAAGGTCCCCCGAGACGAGTTACAGACAGTTGGGAGCTGCTATGTGGGTACTGGGAACTGAACCCAATTCTCTGAAAGAGCAGCCAATGCTCCTAACTGATGAGCCATCTCTTCAAACCTCGAAAAAAATTAATAATAAACTGCTAGAAATATTGAAAAACACAGGAATTTGAGAAATGTATAATAACGTATTAATAATAAATAAACGCTAATAGTGAGAGCTGAGGCAGATGCACCCCTCACCACCTCAGGGGCAAGAGGAAATTCCAGTGCATACTTGTCATCTTGTCTATTCAGAAGGTCTATGGAACTTTTTAACATATCCAAGTCTGATAGACTCTAACATCTCAGCTTTGCCATGTCAGAAGCAAGCAACCATTGAGGTGTAGAAACTAATCAGTATCATTAAGAAGAAGGAGAGCATTCGGCTGAGTCTCCCATCTTCTAGAGCAGTGGTTCTCAACCTTCCTGTTGCTGCGGCTCCTCAAGCTGTGGTGACCCCCAACCATAAAGTTATTTCATTGCTACTTCGTAACTGTAATTTTGCAACTGTTACGAATCGTAACATAAGTATATGATATGCAGATGATCCTAGGCAACCCCTGTGAAAGGGTTGATGGGCCCCCCAAACGAGGGTCATAACTCACAGGTGGAGAACCACTGTCCTAGAATGGACATCATCAAAAAGCACCAACTTTGTAGAAAGAGAAGATGTTCACCTCTAACCAACCAGTGACCAGTCTGCTCCTCAGGCTTAGTGCTGGTCTCTCATTCTCTGGACTTTCAGGGCTATAGACCCTCCGTTCCGTCAGTCATCCTCTTGAGTCTTTCAAGAGAATGGCGTTTGTCTCCTGGATTGGTGCAGGCCAGTCTGGTTGTGTCTGGGTCTCCCTTGCAGATTTCCAAACACAGGCTCATTCTTTACATTAGGAAGTAGTAACAGGAAGGCTGTATCAGAGGGTCCTGGGCAAAAGCTAGGTAGTCCCTCAGTGACAGGGGAGTCCTCCTGGAATCTTCGTGGGCTTCTTGCTAGCTAGCTAGCTCTGTGAAGCTGCCACAATCCAGCCTCCTGTGAAATCTCTTTTCAAATATCTACTTTGAAGATTCCCTGTCCCAGAATGAATCAGGAACAAACCATCAATGGGATCCAGCATCGAACTGCTACAGCTACCACATTGCTCAATAATAAATGTAGGGGGGTGTGTGTGTGTGTGTGTGTGTGTGTGTGTGTGTGTGTGTGTGTAGTGTATGTATGTAGTGTGTGTGTGTGGTATAGGGGTGTGTGTATATGTGTAGTGTGTGTGAGTGTGTGTATAGTGTGTATATGTGTGTGCAGTGTGTGTGGTGTAGGAGTACGTGTGTATGTGTATTATGTGTGCGTGTGTGTAGTGTGTGGTGTGTGTGTGTGTATTGTGTACAGTGTGTGATGTAGGGGTGTGTGTGTAGTGTATCTGTAGAATGTGTGTGTGGGTGGTGTGAGTGTGTGTGTGCATTGTGTGTGTGGTATAGGTGTGTGTGTAGTGTGTGTGTGTGAGTGTGTGGGTAGTGTATGTATGTACTGTGTGTGTGTGTGTGTGTGGTATAGGTGTGTGTGTAGTATGCATGTGGGGGGGTAGTGTATGTATGTAGTGTGTGTGTGTGTGTGGTATAGGTGTATGTGTGTATGTGTGTGTGAGTGTGTGGGTAGTGTATGTATGTAGTGTGTGTGTGTGGTATTCCTGTGCATACACAAGCACATGTGTGCATAGGTCAGAGGTCAATCATTCCTCAGGATCCATCCCCCTTGTTTTCTTAAGACAGGGTCTCTCATTGGCCTGGCGATGGCTAAGTGGGCCTGACTGACTGCCAATAATTTCCTGGGGTCTGCCTGTCTCCAATCCCTTGGTGCTGCTGTTTCAAGAATCATCACATCTGGCCATTCTTTATGTGGGTTCTGGGGATCAAACCCAGGTCATTGTGTTTACACAGCAAGCATGACACCCACAGTACCTCCCTAGATCAATTACTACTTTTTAAAAAGATTTATTGTTATTCTGCATGTATGCATTTTGGTTTATGTGTTTAATCTAAGCAACACATGCAAGGCCAGATAAAGGCTACTGACCCCCTGGAACTAGAGTTATAGACCATCGTTGTCTTATCTTAGAGTTTCTATTGCTGTGATGAAAACCATGACAAAGGCAACTCATGGTGTGTGTGTATGTGTGTGTGTGTGTGTGTGTGTGTGTGTGTGTGTGTGTGTGTGTGTGTGTGCGCGCGCGCATTCGCGCGTGCATGCACGAGCTTGCATTGTATAATCAGCTTACATTTCCAGGTGCTGCTTCATCACCGAGGAAAGTCAATTCAGGAGCTCATGAAGAACAAGAATGTGGAGGCAGAAGCTGATGCAGAGGCCATAGAGGAGTGCTGCTTACTGGCTTGTTCAACCTGCTTTCTTATAGAACCCAGGATCACCAGCCCAGGGATGGCACCACCCACAATGGGCTGTGCCTCCCTCATTAATCACTAATACAGAAAATGCCCTACATCTTATGGAGGCATTTTCTCAATTGAAGTTCCCTCCTCTCTGATGATTCTAGCTTGTGTCAGGTGGACATTAAAAAAAAAAAAAAATCAAACTAGTCACTACAATTGTGAACCACCGTGTGAGTACTGGGAATAGATCCCAGGTCCTCTGGGAAAGCAGCCAGTGCTCTTGGCTGCTGAGCAATCTCTCCAGGACTTGTATTTACCAACAATATAACTTCCACTCCCCCCTGAACTGAATGAAGCCACACAGTCTCCCAAGCAAACAAGTCTTTGCTAAAGCATTCCATCCAGGATGTGCTTAGTGAGCGCCAGCTGAGGTTACTTCACTCTGAAACCTTTGTATTCAATGGTTGTATTCACCCGACATGTCACTTTGGCTAATACTGTTCCCAGGTTTCCCCACTGATAGCCCCGTCTCCAGATTCACAGTGCTGGCCTCTCCTCCAAACCCAAAGGAGAAGGAGGCTTAAAAGCCAATGACACATGACTCCTACCTTCTTTGTGAACAATGTAGCCAACTGAGACACAGCCACATGGCCAAGGAAGAGCCACACCAGCCTCCGCTTCCCCCATTCCAGCCAGAAGCTCCACTCAAAATCAGTCGGGTCCTAGGAAGGGAGAACAAAAAGCTGTGTTACCAGAGGAACTGCAGCGTGTGTCCGACGACACCGGGAAGAATACTGGGAGTCCAGATTCTGCAGACAGCACTTACCCACTTAGAACTCCAACCTCCTCACCCACCTTGAACTGTCCCGTCCAGCCTGTCTCCCTGCCGTTCTCCAAATGTACTTTTCCTTTAACTCAGTCTTCATGGACACAGACTCTCTAGGATGGAACCACGAGTTCTTAGCCCACTTTGTAAATAGTGAAAAGGAGGCGGAAGGGTTTAAATTAATGTACCCAAGTCACACGGTCAGCATGGTGACTGGGAAGTTCACAAGGTCAGTGTGGTGCCTGGGAAGGTCACAAGGTCAGTGGGGTAACTGGACAAGAAATGAACTACTTTTGTAATCAACTTGCAATAAAAGAATAATCCTGGTATGTGTCTGCCCCTTCTACTGGAGCAGCTCCAAGTACCAGGGTCCATGTCTGTGAGGCATCCACAAGGACAGGTGAGTGGACATGAGGAAATTCAGCCTGAGGAGCCTCAATGATGGTCATAACAGCAAAGCTGAGCCCCAAAAGGACATACAAGTGACACATGCAAGTGACTGGCTGCCCACACTGTGCAGCATAAGCAGGGAGCAACTCCACACCATGATGGTCAGAGCTTCTTATCAGCTCATGTAGGTAGGGGAGGGGTGTTCCCATGTCTGCTAAGGACGGACATCCTCTATCATGTCCCATGCCTACCGTACTGGCTGGTTTTGTGTCAACTTGACACAAGCTGGAGTTATCACAGAGAAAGGAGCCTCCCTTGAGAAAATGCCTCCATGAGATCCAGCTGTAAGGCATTTTCTCAATTAGTGATCAAGGGGGGAGGGCCCCTTGTGGGTGCTATCATCTGTGGGCTGGTAGTCTTGGGTTCTATAAGAAAGCCAGCTGAGCAAGCCAAGAGAAGCAAGCAAGCCAATAAGGAACATCCCTCCATGGTCTCTGCATCAGCTCCTGCTTCCTGACCTGCTTGAGTTCCAGTCCTGACTTCCTTTAGTGATGAACAGTCATGGAAAAATAAGCTGAATAAACCCTTTCCTTCCCAACTTGCTTCTTGGTCATGAAGTTTGTGCAGGAATAGAAACCCTGACTAAGACAAATTGGTACCAGGAGTGGGATATTCCTGAGACAACCTGACCATGTTTGGGGGAGGACTGTGGAAGGACTTTGGAACTTTGAGCTAGAAGAGCCATTCATTGTTAAAAGCTCTGTGGGATGTTGTGTGGGAGCTTGGAAGATAATGTTGAGAACAGTGCAGAAGATGGAGGCCTGGCTTGTGAAATTTCAGAGTGAAGAATAAGTGAAGAATAAGGACTCATATCAGGGCTCTTGCTATTTTGATTGTGAAGATTCTGTGGTTTTGGTTAGCTGGGGCTGAAGAATCAGCTGTGATTAACAAGATACCAGAACTACTAAATCGAAAACTTTGCATCACTGGGACTATTGATGGTGGTTAGCTGGAGCTAAGAAATTATCGGTGATTAAGAAGGGACCAGCATCATTGAGGTGACAACTGGGAAGTGTTTTCTGAGAGCACAAAGAGGCTGTGTTCCAGAGATAGCCAAGGTTGTACCTTGTGCTGTGGCTAGACTTGGTAATGTGTAAGAGTCACCCAGGTAGTACTGGTTTTGAAGGCATGAAGAAATCATGAAGAGCAGCTGAGGCCTGGGCACTGTGAGAGGCCTCAGAAGGCCATTGGTGAAGGTGCAGCCCCAGTTGCAATTGATGGCCCAGGACTGAAGGGATCATGCAAAGGAGGTGAGGCTTGGCACCATGAAGAGAGCCTATGAGAGGCTATTGGCAAAGCCTAGTTACAGCAGAAAACAGCAGTGCTTTGGAGATGCCAGTACCATGAGATGAACACCAAGAACAGCAGCAGCAGTGGAGTACAGGCATCTGGAGCCTAGAAGACAAGGTGTGTGCTACAAAGGGCAGAGCTGGAGAAGTGACCCAAGCCCTTGGAGGAATCCAGAAGATGGTGAATGGATCCCAGACATTGGACGGTTGGAGTTTGATTATGCTTTTGATTGTGACTGTGCCCTGTTATTTTTCCCTCTTGAAAGAAGAAAGTATTTTAGTGGAGCCCACAGTTAAGAGATTTTTAATTGTAAAATGACTTTGAATTTTAAGAGATTGGATATTTTAAAGGGATTGAACTTTTAATATGCAAGACTGTGGGACTTTTAAAGTTATTTAGATCTTGGGGATGAATAAGAAAGTAAAGGTTGAGGCTTAATAGTGATGTATTTGTGTGTCAAGTTGACAAGGGGTCAATTGTACTGGCTGGTTTTGTGTCAACTTGACACAAGCTGGAGTTATCACAGAGAAAGGAGCTTCAGTTGAGAAAATGCCTCCCCAGCTGTAAGGCATTTTCTCAATTTGTGATCAAGGGGGGAGGGCCCCTTGTGAGTGGTACCATCCCTGGGCTTGTAGTCTTGGGTTCTATAAGAAAGCAAGCTGAGCAAGCCAGGAGAAGCAAGCAAGCCAGTAAGTGATATCTCTCCATGGCCTCTGCATCAGCTCCTGCTTCCTGACCTGCTTGAGTTCCAGTCCTGACTTCCTTTGGTGATGAACAGCAATTGGAAGTGTAAGCTAAATAAACCCTTTCCTCCCCAACTTGTTTCTTGGTCATGATGTTTTGTGCAGGAATAGAAACCCTGACTAAGACACCTGCTAAGGGTGGGCATCCTTACAAGAGGATTCAGACCCTGGACTCAGCTTGAGTGGAAGTGGAGCAAAAGGTTTTTTTTTTTTTAAGTTACAACTTGTGGTGGTTTGAATAGGAATGGCTTCCATAGACTCACATGTTTGAATGCTTGGCCTATAGAGAGTGGCGCTATTAGGAGGTGTGGCCTTGGAGGAAGGATCACTGTGAGGGCATGCTTTGAGGTCACTGAAGCTAAAGTCCGTTCACTTCCTGATGCCTGCCAATCAGCGTGTAGAACTCTCAGCTCCTCCAGTATCCACCTCGGCCTGCAGGCTGCCATGCTTCCCGCCATGATGATAATGGACTGACCCTCTGAACCTGTAAGCCAGCCCCAACTAACTGTTACCCTTTATGAGAATTGCAGGGGTCATGGCGTCTCTCCACAGCAATAAAACTCTAACTAAAACATTCCTTAAGCAGCCTTTGTCTGGTATTTAGTCAGGGCAACAAGAAGAGTGATCAACATGCATGCTAATAACTGTGAGTCTCCTGTACTTCCTGTCCTTTGTGAACTAGGATGCTGTCCCCCTAAACAACACCTGTTCAGTGACAACACTGGTGAGCAGTGGATGGGGCGGGGGATCCCACAAAGCTCCACCCGCACATGAAGAGCTCTAGGTAAGTAACAGCTACTAAGGAAGAAAGAATCAGTCTTCTCCAAGTATAGGTGGTCCAATCCCAAAAGGTCAGCCATAAACACATATAAATTCAGGCAATACTAAATGACCTCAGCAGGCTGTACTTACACACACAAACACACACTCACACTCTCACAAACATTCACACACACACACTCACACTCTCACACAAACATTCACACACACATTAAAGAAGAGGTCATTGAAATTGAGAGGAATTGGGGAAGGCATGAAAGGAGCTAGAGGGAGGGAGGGAGGGAGGGAGGGAGGGAGGGAGGGAGGGAGGGTGTAAACAATGCAGATACATTACTCATATGTGACATTCTCAAAAACTAAAATAAACCATTTAAGTATGAAAAACATCATAATCCCCAACCTCTCTGATTAATTACAACTTTTCCAAATCTCAGGGGAAAACCTACCCAACATGGTACAGGACAAGGAGGAGTCATTGATGAGGTTAGACCTCTTTCCCTATGTTTGGGGGTTCTATGCCATTTACCTATGAGAGCTCCTAGTGCTGGGATTTTTTTCCTTTGTTTTTTTTGTAAATAAATATTTTCTAAACTGGGTGTAGTAGTGAATGCCCACAGGAATAGCTCTCGAGAAGTGAAAGTTGAGATCCAAGAGTTCAAAGGTCATCCTCGCAACACAGTGAGTTCTGGGCTAGCCTAGGCTACAGGAGCCCATCTCAAAAAGACAACAATTGGGGCACAGACAGACAGACACACACACACATACACACATACACACACACACGGACACTTCTCAGATTGGGGAATCACTGACTACATTTTCTCTAAAGCATTTGGAGAGAAGAAGAGTTGTAAGTCATAATGAGGCCAGTATAAAAGTTTGGAACCATGACCCAAATTACATAATTCAAGACAGCTGTGGTGTTGATGCTCATGATCCCAGCATCTAGGGATTAGATGATCAAACCCTAGATCAAGAAGATCTAGGCAAAAGGCAAGAGGATCAGAAGTTCAAGGATATCTTCAGCTACACTGGTTAACTTGAGGCCAGCCTGGGCTACATGAAATCCTGTCTTTAAAAAAAAAAAAAAACAGACTCATGGCTCTCCTACAAAATTTCATAATGCCATCTCTCCAAAATTATCATAGAGACAGTGTGTGTCCCTATACCATGGAGTCCTTTGGGAGCCACAGACTCAAAATCTGGCGCTTATATTCAGAGAATTTGGTTTCTGCTCAAAAAGTCATCCCACTTTCACAAAAGTGAGTTTAAAAGTCCAGCATGGCAGCACATGTTTGTATTATAACATTTGTGAGGCTGAGGCAAGAGGACTATCATGAGCTTGAGGCCAGCCTGGTCTAGAAAATAAATTCCTGTGTTTGAGACCAGCCTGGTTTATGTATTTAAGACAGTCTCAGGAGGAAAAAAAATCAAAGTAGTTCCTCCATCTTCGATACCTAAGATGCAGCAGTTACATGTTCACATGGCGCATGAACCATTAGGAAACCTGTGTGAGGTCTGTAGATCTGACTGCAGTCGGCTTCCTCAGTTTAAAGAGTTCACTATAGTGATGAAATTCCCCAATAAGCTTTGTTATTGTTGCAATTTCCTGTAGGTGTAGTTATTTCGAAATAAATGTGTTTTATAGAAAAGAAACAGAAATCATAAAGTCCCCATAAACTAAAGAATACAAGCAAGTTCCTGTAACTGAACCAATAAGCCGGGACCTCCACTCCGCCCCGCCCTCTAGCGGTGGCCGTGTGACTTGCCTCAAAGCCCCATGAGTCAGATTTCTCATTTGCATACCCATCATTCTTTTCATGTAATATAATTTTGAAGTTTAAAATACATATGTATATATATTTCACCCATCATTTGAGCTAAAACGACTTATTACATTGCCTTATAGACAGGATGCTGGGTAGATCCTGGGGCTGAAAAGTCACCGTCGACGAACTAGGAACTGCCGTTACTGGTAAACAGAGCTTACATCTACTTCCTATATGCTCGTTTCTCTTCAGAACGTATAAATCTTTCGCCTTTTACTAAAGATTTCCGTGGAGAGGAACAAATCTGAGTCATTACCAATTTTTTGAGGTCTTGCATTTTGCAAGACTGATAACTGTGGTTCTAAAGACTGTTAGATGGAAATGTTATTAGTTTACACTTTTGTGGTGTAAGTTGTGCTTTTTCTCCAGCTGTAAGTTGAGTTTTAAAGATTTAACAAGTCAAAAAAAAAAAAGAAAAGGAAAAAAAAAAAAAAGGTGGATACTAAGGGCATGTCTGTAGTCTAGCCAGAGGGATTAATGTTGTGTGCTACGGGCTGAGCTGCACCCTAACTAGAAGCAGGTTCAAATATCCTATAACAGAGTTCAATGTGATGGTTAATTTTATGTGTCAACTTGGCTGTACCACAGAGTCTAGATGATTGGTCACAAATTCCTGTGAAGTGTTTTTGTATAGAATTAACATTTAAACTGGTAAACACTGAACAGAGTAAGTTGCCTTCCATTACGGAAGGTAGTGTTGAGCTTTGTCCAATCAGTTAAAGAATTAAATACAATGAAAAATGGATTTTCCCTGAAAAAAAAAAAAAAGATTTAACAAGTCTTAGATTTTAGAACAGAGACATAGGGCAGAAATTCCTCAATGGCTTGTTGTTCTGGAAGGTGGCTTCAACCAGTTCCCCTCAAAGGTGGATGTCCTATCACGTGACCTTCCACTTCCTCTTTCCAGCAGTGACACCATTAATTGTGGAATCCCTTTAAGAACTCTCCCAGGTAGCAGTTTTCAACCCTGTTCCTTCATGTTGTCCATCCCCTCTAAGCTCTGTCTGTTGTAGCCCCTCCCCGCCCCCCATGGACCTATGTGTGTAAATACACTTTAATGAGCCCCTTAAGATTGTTCCTAACCTAAAGATTGAAGTTGACCATATGAGGGACCCTGCTCAAAAAGGTGCACCTTTGAGCACTCCAAATTGAGAGTCATGTCCTGGAGACAGCTGCAGTTCAAACAACACAGAAACTAGAAAATTAAAAAGATTGGCATTCAAAGAGAAGTAATTAATACAATTATTAAGACCAAAGCCTATGGCTCTTCTGAGCTTCAGGGAGGAAAAAAAAGCCCTAAGGCCTTACACCTTTGGTCTGTACTGCTTCACTTTAAGAAAACTGTCCCCTGACCAGCTAAGAACGGTGGCCCTGGTGACCCTTCAGTGGGAGCCTGGTAAAGTTTCTGCAGGGCCTTGCAGGCAACCCAAGTTTAGTGGTTTCCCTAACAGATTCTGTCTATAGCACACAGTGCTGAAGTTTAGCAACCAGAATATGGGTTTGATACAGGCTTTACAAGGGCAGGCTACACAACCTTCCTGTCTCTCCCCACCTCCCCAAATACCTGGGTTCCAGCCATACCCAGCCCTAGTATCCTCTTAAGATCAACATTTGCTTGGCATTTGCTATAGGTTTCAGCAGGAGAGAGATCCAGCAAGAGTCCAGGTGCTAAGGACCCTAACTCTAGGACTCCAAGCCACCTACAGTATGCAATGTAAGAGGCCATAGAAGGATGGAGAGATGGGTGAGTGCACATAAGCCTTAAGGCAGATAAAGACTGGAGGTGGCTCCTCAGGGTGATAATGAACACTGAGAACTTTTCCACCAAGGCCGGGTGGCCTACATACATGTACCCCTGATGCGGGTCATTACCAGAGTTGTCAGGAAGAAACCATACCCTAGGGCCCTGACAGGCCCTGTTGGAAGGATGGCAGCCAAGAGGCTGTGCAAAGCCCCTTTGTCTAGAAGTAGCAACAGGCCATGGGGCTGAGCTTGGTTCTGACAATGAAATCTGTGGTCCCTCCAAAATCTGTGGGCACCTGACCCCGTGTTCATTTGCTTCCACTTCTCTTCAGCTAAGCCTCTTGCTCAAAGGTATGTCTGCTTATTTTTGCCTTTGGCAAACAATTCTGTATTATCTGAAATGCCTGACATGAGACCCTACACGGGAAGATATATCACCCTGAGCTGTTGGAAGAGACGTGGTAACATTGTATCCAGTTACTCACAGGTAACATTGTATCTACAGTGACTCACAGACTTCTCAAATCACCAAATCCCAGGACAAAAACTCTCCAGTTCTCTCATCTTAAAGCAGCACAAGCTTCTGTTCCTATATTCTTACTAATGATTCTAAAAACAGCTGTCAAGAAATATCTAGAACAAGTGCTGTAAATGTGAGTCCAATCTATATCCAATTGTGTAAGTGGTAATATGTGTGTATCTGGGTACACATGTGGGGGGCATGTGTGTGTGTGTGTGTGTGTGTGTGTGTCTGTGTGTCTGTGTCTGTATGTCTGTGTCTATGTATGTGTGTCTATATCTGTGTGTCTGTGTCTATCTGTGTGTATCTGTCTGACTGTGTCTGTGTGTATATGATTGTGTGTGTATGTCTGTGTGTGTCTATGTGTCTGTGTCTGTGTGTGTCTATGTCTGTCTGTGTCTCTGTGTGTGTCTCTGTGAATGTGTGTGTGTGTGTGTGTGTGTGTGTGTGTACATGTGTGTACACCATAGAGCACATATAGAAGTCAGAGGACAGCTTACAGGAGTCAGTTCTTCCTTCCTGTGGGTTCTTTGGCCTGAACTAAGGTCAGCAAGCAAGCACCTTTACCTACTGAGCCATCTTACTAGCCCTGTACTCGGTTTTTTTCATAGGTTCTAAGGAACTGACTCAGGTCCCCATGCTTGACTGACAAACACTTTACTGGCTGACCTATCGACCCAGCCCATATCTGAATTTCCATGGAACTGTTCAGTGTACAGAGCAACAAATGCCAGAAAGGACGCCCCACACAGGGCTAGACACACCTCCTAGTCCCTGACAAACACTGGCCTGGCATCTAACTGTACCTCTGTACAGCCTAGTAAGTCAGGATGGTAACTGAAGTAAAGTTTCTGCAAGTCTAGAATCTGAAGCTACCCAGGCACAGTCAGGACAGGGCCAACAGTGTCCCTTTTGAAATGAGTATCTTCAAACGCTTGTCGGGGAGTATGGAATTCAGAAGCTGACGTGCTGGTTTATGCCCCAAACCAGCCCCTGACAGCAGCTGGTCTCAGGATGGGAAGACTTCACACTCAGAGTAAAGGTGAAGCAGTGCCTGGTGACATTCTTACATACTGACAATAGAAAAATGAATAGACCACCCAGAAGCAGCTTTGAATCCCATTATCAGTTGCCCTGAGCCCCCCACAATCTGAGTCAACACTGACATGGGGTCCTGGGTCACTGATGGGAAAGAAGACAAGGGAAGGAGGTTGTGGTGGCTTGAATAAGAATGGCCCCCACAAGCTCATATATTTGGAAGCTTAGTCACCAGAGAAGGGCAAGAAGGATTTAGGAGGTGTGGCCTTGTTGGAGGAAATATGTAACTGGGGCTGGGGCTTTGATGTCTCAAAAGCCCATACCAAGCCCAGAGAGTGTGTGTGTGTGTGTGTGTGTGTGTGTGTGTGTGAGAGAGAGAGAGAGAGAGAGAGAGAGAGAGAGAGAGAGAGAGAGAGAGAGACCAGGATGTAGAATGTTCAGCTACCACTGTAGCACCACGTCTGCCTGCAGGCTGCCATGCTCCCCACCATGATAATAGACTAAACCTCTGAACCTGTAAGCCAGCTCCAACTAAATGTTGTCTTTTGTAAGAATTGCCTTGGTCATGGTGTCTCTTCACAGCAATAGAACAGTGACTAAGGTAGAGGTTGGAGAAAAAGGGTAACCTAGCATCTCTCCAGTGGAAAAGGAGGGGCTGGTACCCAAGCACAGCATTTCCAGAAGAGAACAAAACACAAGTCTGGTGCCTTGTCCAACACAACACACTTCACCTTCTCAACAGAAAAAGCACACCACCCCAGACGGGCCTCCACACACTCTTCCATCCCACAGAGTGAGGTGAATCACTGGCACCTTTTTTTTTTTTTTTTTTTTTTTTTTTTTTTTTTTTTTTTTTTTTTTTTTTTTTTTTTGGTTTTTCGAGACAGGGTTTCTCTGTGTAGCCCTGGCTGTCCTAGAACTCACTCTGTAGACCAGGCTGGCCTCGAACTCAGAAACCCACCTGCCTCTGCCTCCCAAGTGCTGGGATTAAAGGCGTGTGCCACCACCGCCCAGCCACTGGCACCTTTTAAACATTAGAAGGCCACCCCATACCTTCTTCAGTCCTCCAAATAGAGTATCAATCTCCAGCTCAAATTCTTGGTCCAGTTCCTCTTCATGCTCTGACAAGAAAAAAAGAAGAAGAAAAATCCTCTATTAATCATGTCCTAACTAAATTGGATCTAAATAGCAGAAGCATCAAAAGAAGATTAAAAAAAAAAAAAAAATGTCCTGCAGACCCTGTAGCAGGCACACCTGCCACATCCCTGAAATTCCTTCCCTATGTTGTGACCTAAGTTCCAGAGAATACAAGGTAGGGCTGATATAAATGTCCCTCTCAGTTTGGGTAAAGGCCACAAAGGGAAAGAGAGAGAAGATTATGAGAGAAAAGCGTTCAACACAGGGAGTCCAGGAAGGTTGGTGCAAGGCCCAGTTGTCTAGAAACAGGCTGTCCAAAGAATGGAGTGCGGACTCCCTGAAGGCAAGGAGTCCTTAGAGAGTCCTGAGTTGTCACGCCTCACGAACAGTCCTCCAATGGCCGGTTCTCAGCATCTGTTCCTTACTGAGCAACTCATTGCAGCTGAGAGCTTTTAGCTAATTTTAGACTGTCTTGGGCAATGGCTCCTGTCTGTAATCCCAACACTTAAGAGGCTATACAGGTGTGGAACATTTTACTGAGATCATGACTCAAAACTGAATCGTTTGACAGGAGCTGACAGGTGTTATGAAAAGAATCATGTCTGAATAGTAAGCACCCTTATAGGTAACCAATACCAGAAAACTACTGTGCACGTGGATAACAAAAACATACGTAACAAAGTCGAGACCTTATCTCCAAACAGCAACAGCAAAAAAGGAGAAGGTGGTTCTCTTAAGGCTGAGTGTCCTCCATGGTAGCAATGAGGACTGAGATGTCACTCTGAGCCTCACACTCACAGCAGCCCCCACCTCAGCCTCCCAAGTGTTGGGATTACAGACATGAGCCACCATCCAGACAGCCTAAAATTAGCTAAAACCTCACAGTTGCAATATCACATTGCTCAATAAAGAACAGATGCTGAGGACCTGCTGCAAGACATCTGTCTATGAACAGCATCACTCCTCAGGACTCTGAGAGGACACCTTGTCTGCAGGGAGCCCACACCTCACTCTTTTTGACAGCTTGTTTCTGTGACTCAAATGCAGCTAAGCAAGTGTTTAGTACAAAAGGACAGAAGTCCCTCTGCCTAGGACTCCTCTCATGATGCTGAAAATGGAACCTGGGAGTCCTCCACCAAACACCAGTGGGGACCAAGCCTGGAATCACCCCCCTCCCACATCACTGAGGACAGAGCCTGGGATCCCCCCTCCCGTGTGCCACTGGAGAGCAATCCTGAAAATCCTCATCACTGAAGACAGAGCCTTGGAGCCCCCCATGCCACTGGGGACCTGCAGCCAAGATAATTCTCTGCTAAGACCCAGTTCCATTTTCCAAACCACAGCCTGAGAACATTAGAAATAGAGCAATTTCCACCCAAGAGCCCTGATTGTCAGCTGTTTATTCTCTCCCTTCACAAAAGGCTACATCAAATTCCCATCTACCTACTGAAGGCAAGATTTGCATTTTAATCGCTGCCAATGAGCTGTTGTGTAAGTCATTTACTCAGAATCACAAAATTTCCACTTTCACCCTACAAATACTAGTAATAGTTCTGGTGTAGGGTCCTTAGAGGTCATTAGACACCCCCACAAACACATACACACACATATATACATACACACACATACATACACACACATACACACATGCATAAACACACATACATCTACACATACATGCACACACACATATACACACATACATATACACACATACATGCACACACATAATACACACACATACACACATACATACCACATACACATATACATACATACACACATACATGCACACACATACACATACATACATACACATACATGCACACACATACACACATACATGCACACACACAAACACATACATACGCGCGCACACACACACACCCTGCTGTTTCTATGCATTTGAAAAACCCCAATCAGCTCCCACTGAGCCTTATTTCCCTAAGAAGCCAGAGGTCTTGCAGCAGACTGTGGCAATAAATGAAAGCATGAAGGAAACAGAAAAGATGGGCTTCTAGCAAAAGAACTTAGTGGCAAGCAACACTCAAATACTCATAAGCAGACTATGCTATAGCAGAGACATACATGATAAGAAATAGATTTTCCATGACACTTGAGGCCCAAGGCTTCAAGTTCTTCCCTCCTCCAGTTCTCTCAGAGATCGAGAATGTGAGTCACAAGTAACTCAATAAAAACACATGAGATCTGTAAGTAGGATGCAAAATAGCAAAGGTCAGGAAGACCTCCCAAGAAGGCCATGCCTCCTGAACTCTGAACTTCTTAGGCCAATTACTGATAGAGCCATGTTCTGGGCAGAGGGAGGGACATGGGGAGATGGCATCATTGGTAAAGTTGTCACTGTGCAAGCATGAAGTCCTGAGTTCAGATCCCCAGGACACACATGAAAAGCACAGTACAGCAGTGCACATCTGTAAACCCAGACCCAGAGAACAGCCAGCTTAGACTAATCAGAGATCCCATCTCAAAACAATAAAATGGATAAGGAATGAGGAAGACATCCACATTGTTGGCTGTCTTTTCAATCACCACGTTGTTGTACTTGGCAAAATGTTCGGTGAGGACAATAACCAACACAGAAGGTGATAACAAAGCAAGCCTGAAAGGGGCTGGGCTAAGAGATCTGGTAACCCTGGAGGAAGGCAGTGACTCAGTAGTTTTGTGAATGACAAGGACTTGGTCAAGTGCCATCTAACACTCTGGGAGCCTTGATTGTGAGAACACTGGGAAACAGATTCAATCCTTGGTAACCTGCAGGGCAAGGCACTCAAGTCCTATCACCAAAGTTCCCTAGGTGGCCCCTCCCACCCTCAGCAAGCTCCCAGGGCAAGGCTGCCTGTTCAAGGACAGGACCCCTTGCCCCACCCCCAAACCCATGGTAGAATGAGCTCTCTAGAGTCACCAAGCCACTTGCAAACAAATCCTCCAATCATAACAGGAAGTAATTCTCTCCTCACCAAACCCTTGTGGTGCATTGCATGAATCATGTAAAGGAAAGGGTCCACTTACAACGGCTGCTGTGTCATGCTCTCATAGACTGAGATTATTAATGGCTGTGCCTACAGGGCAAAGGGGAAAGTGAAAGTGTGGGGCAAGTGTGTTCGCTACAGCTGTATCCTGCTCTGGAGACAACTGCTACATAATAACAAAGAAATTAGAGGTGGCAAGTTAGACAGAAACTGCACCGAGAAAGCTGTTTTTAGATCCCCGGGTGTTAGCGTTTGATTACAAAGACGCAGTTCACTGACAGCTAAAGAAAGGGAAGCAGGTGACTTGAAACCTCAAGTCTACAGAAGGCAGAATTCCATTTATGCAAATGTCAGTGACGGGAGACTTCTGCAGAATGGCATGCTTGCAGACTACTGGGTCAGCAGGATCCAACCTGGCTACGTTCATTAGAAAGTGATTACTACAGAAAACAGAAAAGCTGCCAAGTTTAGCTAAGTCCAGACTTTGTTCTTTGAAAAAGAAAATAAATCTGGTAAATGGATAGATCTGAACATTTTCTTAAGAAAGGGACATGAGGCGGAGTGTGGTCAACACATCTGAAAAGCTCAGAGACCTGGGAAAATATTATCAGGATTAGGGTTACTGCCTTAAAAAGACAAAGGTAAATGTGCCAATAGCCCAGAAACATTTTGGAACTTTTCGATGAATCTGCTTTGAAGGGAACTTGGACCTTGACAAGCTTACAAGAGAGAGAAACTAATTAATAGAGATTTCAGGTACCAGTCACATGGTTTACAAGGACGGGAGGCGCCCACTGTATATGAAAGAGTCTCAGTGCCATGTTGGAATCTCCAAGGATAAAACTGTGGTCTAACCAGGCACACTCAGAAACTGATTGTTTTTTCAACTTAGAGAAAAGAGGTCGATAAAATACCATGGCCAGGGTGGGTACACAGCATAAGTCACTATGGGTTGCTCCTGAAAACTTTATTCCCTTTAAATAAATATTATTAGCAGGTCAAAAAGAGAAAACCATCTCTGGTCAGATGAGGTACTGCAAGTGTGTGTGTGTGTGTGTGTGTGAGAGAGAGAGAGAGAGAGAGAGAGAGAGAGAGAGAGAGAGAGAGGGAATTTATTTGTATGTAGAGGTCAGAGGACAACCTTGGCTGATGTCCCTCAGCAACACTGTCCACCTTATACTTTGAAACAAGGTCTCTCACTGGACTGAAACTTGTCAAACAGGTTAGACTAGTGAGCCAGCAAGGGGGGGAATCTGCCTGTCAACATCTCCACCAACCCACCCCCTTTTCCCCCATTTCACTCCCCCCACCCCCCACCCCTAACCCCTAACCCCCACCTAAGATTATAAACCCACACCACCACCTTCAGCTTTTTAAAAATGATAATTTTTTTTGCCACTGAACTCAGATATTTCACTGAGTCATTTCCTAAGACTGTCAATTTTTCTTTAAAATGTTTTTATTTATTTGTGGTTTATGCGTATGAGTATTTTGCCTGCATGTATACAGGTGCACCATACATGTGAAGTGCCTACAGAGGCTGGAATAGAAGGTCCGATCCCATGGAACTGGAGTTGCAGATGTAAGCTGCATTGTGATGCTGGGAACTGAATCTGAGTCTTCTGCACGAGCAGAGAGTGATCTTAGCCACAGAGTCACCTCTCCAGCCTGAGACAGACACAGAGTCATTTCTCCATCCCGAGACCACAATTTTTACAGAGGAACTAGAAAGATTCTTTAATGTGACTTTTAAAATGATTAAATATGACTGTATAACCTCTTAGCAATGGATGACAGACTCGAGGGGTGCATCATAGGACTCTGGGCTAGTGCTAGGAAATGCTCACTGGCAGCCAATGCCTACCTATCATGAGCCTTTAATTCCAGCATTCAGGAGGCAGAAGCAGCTGGATCTCTGTGAGTTTGAGGCCAGCCTGGTTTTCATAGCCAGTTTCAGGCCATTGGGACTATCTAATAAGATCTCATCTCAGAAAATAATTATAGTAAAAGAACCAGACATGGAGGTGTACACCTGTAATTCCAGAATTTGGGGGGCTGAGACAGGAGGATGGTCTGCAGTTCAAGGCCAACCTGGACTATACAGAAGAACCCTGTCTCAAAAACACAAAAATCAGACGGAGTTGTACCTCACCTTGGGATACTGTTTGGACAATTCAGATCAAGCCCTGGGCTCAATCACCAGAAAAAGAAAGAGAAACTAGGCATGGTGGTACATATCTGTCATCTAGCACTCAGGAGGTAAAAACAGGAAGATCGGGATCTCCAAATCATATACAGCAAGGGACCATTGGGGCTGCACAAGACCCTGCTTCAAACAAACAAAAAATAATATTTTTTTAGATTTTTAAAATATGTGTGTGTGTGTGTGTGTGAGAGAGAGAGAGAGAGAGAGAGAGAGAGAGAGAGAGAGAGAGAGAGAGAGAGAGACTATATGAGTTTATGTGCAGCCAGCAGAGGTCTTTGGATCCCTGGAACTGGAGTTACAGACAGTTGCAGGGTACCAGATATGATTGCTGGGAACCAAAGCAGAGTCCTCTGATAGAGCAGTAAAAACTTAACCACTGCGGCCTTGCACCAGCCAATAATTTTTTTTTTTTTTTTTTGAAACCTGCAATACATCAGTATAGTTTCAGTTTACAATTCCTACTCTGGAAACCCTCCTGAGAAAATCAGTCAGACACAATGCAATGATACACACATATGACTTAGGAAACGACTGAGCTAACCGCTCAATCCATGAAGCTGCTACAAAAAGGAACGATGCAAGCCCGAGAAACAACAAAGACAGAAATGGTCCGCTCAGAAATCCATCAGCTGGGAACCATGAAAGGAACAAGGGAGTGATCTAACAAAGCTGAAAGCTGAGAAGATTCACGGGTGCTCCAGCACAGCTGATCAAAGAAAGGAAAAGACACTGGCGAGGGGCGTATGGGAAAATGGAACAAGAGAGGTGACAGAAGGAAAATAGACAGTTGGGCGAGGGGCGGGGCAGGGAATGAGGGAGAAGAGCAGTGGAAGTAAGACTGTTTAGTTCTCAGAGGTGGAAAAGACAAAGGAGATATAAACATAAAACTACACTGTGTGAGATGCTACATTGAAGCACTCCACAAAACGGGCTGCTACACTGAAGCACTCCACAAAACGGGCAGCTTCCCAGAACGCCACAAACCCTCAAAGCGGACACAAGCACCAGAAAACCTCAGCATGAACAGCAGGGAATACAGTCAGAAGACAGAGGTGCTTTCACTGTGTCTGCCTGTCACTGACAGTTGTCACTAGTGACAACTAGTGACTCTCATCTTCAGAACGTCTTCCATTACACTGACATAGCCACAAACACAGATGGCCTCTTTTAGGGAAAGGCATTAACTCAAGGCTCATTAAGCAAGCCTTCAGACACACGGTAGGCCAGGCATGGAGTAGCATAGAGATGAGGCAGGAGGATTACCATGAATTTGAAGCCAGTTTGTGCAATACAGTGAGACTTCGTCCAAAAGCAAAGCAAAATGCAAGATGCATGATAAAGATAATCCGGGTAAGTGCTCCCACCTCTCTTGAGTCACACAGTGCAAAGCTGAACAGCTGGGCAGTTCCTTACAAAAATAAAACGCTTGCCCCAGGATCCAGCAATGACATTGCTTCGTATGCAAGTAAGGTCAAAACCTGTCGTATAAAAGCCTGTACACAGTTGTTTATAGAGGCTTTGCATGCAGCTGCCAACACTTGGAAGTAACTACAATGTCCTTCAGTGGTGAATGGATGCCTCAAATGCAGTGTGTGCAGACAACAGGGCACAACGTTCAGTGCTCAGAATTATAACCTAGCATGCACAAACACCCAGCTTCGATCCCCAGCACTGTACTAACTGGGAGTGGGAGCCCATACCTGATTCCACACTCAGGAGGTGGAAGCATGAAGATCAGAAGTTCAAGGTCATCCTCAGCTACATACAAAAATTCAAAAACAGTCTAATCCCACATGAGAACTGTCTCCAAGAGAAGGGAAGAAAAGGAGGAAGAGAAAGAAATGAGCTGATGAGCCATGAAAACACATTGAAGTCCCCTCCGTGCTTCTCCATAGAGGAAAGAAGTCATGCTAAGGTATAGACCACAAAACTCCAGTTATGCGACATTCTAGGAAAAGCAAACCACGATGACAGTAAAAAGACCAGGGGGTTGTGGGTAAGAAGAAAGGTAAGCTGGCAGGACAGAACATTTTGAGGGGACAGACTGCTGTGTCCTACTCTAATGACGGACATATGTCACTACACACGTCTCAAATCTACAAAGCATGTACTACCCCAGTGCTCTGATGTAAGCTGAGAACTTTGGCCAACAATGCTGTGCTAAACAGACTCCACTGGACAGACCCAACCCCGCGGTACTGGACATTGACAGAAAGCAGCACATTCTGAACTCGGACATTAGGAAGCTTCTACGTGCTGCTCAGTTTTACCCCTACCTAAAACTACAACAAAACTAAAACCTTCCCACAGGGGAAAGTTTTCATACAAGCATGAGCTATAAAAAATGGCAGTTATTATTTTTAAATCACAAAACTCCAAGATAGCTTATCATGCAGCAAAAGACAAGGAAGACAGCCAGCCATCTATGGAAGAGACTGACTCAGTGGTAAAATGCAGCCATGTAGGGAAGACACTAGCTCGCTAGCAAAGATCTATCCTTGCTTTCTTCTGCTCCAATAGAAGGCCTCAGTGTGCTGGGTAAATGGATCCCCACCAAGACAACCTCCCCAAGCTTCTCTCTCAGCCTCTCTGGCTCCAGGGTAAACTGACTGTGAACAAATATGATGAATGCAACTTTTGGGTTGTGTGTTAGAAAGGAGAAAGTTACTCCCTTTCTCTTCCATCTCTCCTGCTGGACAAAAATCTCACAGAAGGCAGGACCATTTCTGAGGACCTCTGAGGCTTTGGCCAAAGAATGGGGCATCTCATGCTGACTAGATTCCATGTGACTCAGGGACCTGGTTATCACTGGCACAGTAATTCTGCTGCCAACCCTGTGTTCTGAGTAATACTCTATCCTCTATCTCACTACCTTGACTGAAGAGTCCATGAGACGAGAGAAAAGGACCCAGAGTGAAGCCAGACTCGGAGCTCCTTCTGCACTGTCTCTGAAAGCTGAAGGTTCCAGAAAAGAGGGAAATTACTTGGTCGGTCTCCACCAAAGAGGGGTTCTCAACTCCCTTGAACGGCCAACATGGAGAATGGACAGCAAGATCAACCCTGGTGAGCATACGCTGCCCAGAACCTGCTTGCTACTGCATTTTATTATGGTCCTAGGATTGGACCCAGGGCCTGACAAATGTAGCCAGGGTATGACAAACATACCACTGAGCTACAATCCTATCGCCTGCCTTTGCCATTCTATGTAACCATATCAACTTTCCTCACAGTTCCCTCTGCTGTCAAGAAAAAAGCCTAGAGGCTGGAGAGATGGCTCTGTGGTTAAGAGCACTAGCTGTTCATTCAGAGGACCTGGGTTCGATTCTCACACCTACATGGCAGCTCACAGCCATCTATAACTTCAGTTCCAAGGGATCCAACACATTCTTCTGGCCCCTGCGGGTATCAAGTATGTCATGCAGGTGAAACACTCATGCACATAAAATAAAATTTAAAAAGTATTTAAAAAAAAAAAAAACAGAGCCCAAATCTCTTGGTGGACTGTTACCAGCTGCCACACCCCCACACCTGTTCTTCAGTCCAAGGTCAGGTCCCCCTATGACCCATCACGCTTTGCATCTCAGTTCTGCTGAGTGATTTGCTCTGGCCATGCTATGTTCTCTCACATCCCCGGGGCAGAGGACAACCTTGTCTAGAGTCTACAATCCTATCTCTGGACACGGGGTCTCAGCATTCTTTGCTACTTGGGTAGCTCCTAATCCCCATAATAATAATAATAATAATAATAATAATAATAATAATAATAATAGTGTATTGCATGCATATGCGCATCTTGGTGTGCATACGGAGGTCAGGAAACAACTTTCAGGAGCTGGTTCTCTCCTCCCATCTTTCTGTTAGTTCTGGGAACCAAACTCAGGTGGTCAGTCATTCCAGGCAAATGAGATACCTACTGAGCCATTTCCCAAGCCCAGCTCCTGTTCCGCTCTAAGTCCGGCTCAGCAGCCCCATGTGGTGGTTCTTCCTGTACTACCATTGCTCAGGAGGCCAGGGCAGGAAGGAAGACTGTGAGTTCAAAGCCAACCTGAGCTGTCAAGGTATTTCACACCCAATGTGCGAAACTTAGCAAGATCCTGTCTCAAAATAAAAAGCAAAAGAGGAGGGTTTGGGGAAGAAGCTTAGAGATAGAATACTTCTAACATGTGTTACAAGACCCCAGGTTCAGTTCCAAATACAGGAAAAATTTAAATATTAAACTATGCATGTGTGGCATGGTGCTACTCTATGTAATCCCAGTTACTCAGAAGGCTAAAGCAGGGAATCCTGGACAGTGAGGTTAGCTTGGACAGCACAGCAAGATGAAAGAAACAAAGAGAAAGAAACAGGAGGGCCATGAGCAACTCACACTGTCAACCTGGTGTGTCTGACGTAAGCCTGCAAAGAAAGGTGTTTAAAGAAAACGTTGAATCTACTTTGAATCCTCAGTGCAATTTCTTTTCATTGCCTTCAAGAGAAGTGAGTCAGATGTTCCTACTGTTGTCAGGGTCTGGGGACACTGCTCAGTGGCAGGTCCTGAGCTCAAAGATTCCCTGCCCAGCACCAAGAAGAAAACCAGCTGCGGTTGGAGAAAGCAAGCCACCAGCTCATGTGAAACAGCAGGAGAGACAATTCTGGGTTCTCACTGTGGAGTCACACTATGTGGGAAGCAAAGCCCAGCATGAGTCACATGGCCGCAGGACTGTCCTCTTGAATTGTCCATCTCAGACACTCCCACCTACTTCTTCCTTGATGAGTCATCAGAAAATTGTGGCGCCTTACCCCTGGAGACTTTGTAAACTTCATAGAAAGAGCGGAAGTGGAAGCCCAAGGATACAAGCAGGCAGAGAGCCAGTTCCCACCCGGGTAGCATAGCTGGAGTCTCTGCTTCCCAGTGTAGCATGCAGAGTTTCTAGGAGAGAAACAGACAAAATGTCACTGAAGTAACACTGCACACTGGCCTCTTGATGTCAACTGAGTTAGCTGGCATTCCCAAGGAGCCTTCACTTTTCAGGGTAACACTGACATAACCCCAACCAAAAACCCTCTTCCCAGGGACCTTACCCCTTCCTACATGCATATGTGCACCCATGTGCATGAACGCACACACACACACACACACACACACACACACACACACACACACACACACACACACACAAGCATGCATGCTCCCCACCTGCCTAGGTCTTCTAGATGTATCACAAAATACATCCAAGAACTCCCTTTTCTTGTGGGCACACTTATCTCCCCCATAAATATAAGGAGCACTTTGTCTAAGGCCACAGCACTAAGCACTTTGTCTGGGATGTAAGCAATAAGGGGTGGCCATGTTTTCCACGAATACCAATGTCTTTGACAGCCAGAGTAACTACAAAGCACAGATAACCCCCTTCCTCTTCTTCCTCTCACTCCTCCTCTCTCTCTTTCATCTTTTCCCTTTCTTGCTTCTCCTACACATCCCAGCCTCCATTCTCACAAAGGAGCTGTATTTTAACCCGGACACATAACCACTGAATTCCACATGACACCATGCGTATCCACCTCATGAGCAAGGGAGAGTGAGCCCATGGGTAGTCTCCTGGTTTCCATCCTTTCATGCTGATCAAAGTTAGTGAGACCAACAGGGACAACAATGTCGAAGGATTCCAGTCCCTGACTCCACAGATGACCCCAGCCCAAAGCTGTCGTGACCATAAACTGCCACAAGCAAAGTCCGAGAAGCACAGAAAGAAATGTCCAGCATCCTTAGTCATCAGGGAAATGCCAATCAAAACAACTCTGAGATTCCACCTCACATCTGTCAGAATGGCTAAGATCAAAACCTCAAGTGACAGATCAACACTGGTGAGGGTGTGGAGCAAGGGGAACACCCCTCCATTGCTGGTGGGAGTGCAAACTTGTACAACCACTTTGGAAATCAATTTGGCAGTTTCTCAGAAAATTGGGAATAGTTCTACCTCAAGACCCAGCTATACCATTCCTGGGCATGTACCCAAAAGATGCCCCACTATGCCTCAAGAACACTTGCTCAACATTGTTCATAGCAGCCTTATTCATAATTGCCAGAAACTGGAAACAACTGAAGAATGGAAAAAGGAAATGTGGTTGATTTACATACTACTCAGCTATTAAAATCAAAGACATCACAAAATTTGCAGGCAAATGGATGGAACTAGAAAATATCACCCAGTGTGAGGTAACCCAGACCCAGAAAGACAAACATGGTATATACTCACTTATAAATAGATATTAGGCATAAAGTATAGGATACCCACACTACAATTCACAGACCCAAAGAAGCTAAGTGACAAGGAGGGCTCAAGGAAGGATGCTTGAATCTCACTGAGAAGGGGAAATAGAATAGACATCAGGGTGAATGGAAGGAGAGAACTGGGGGGGGGGGCAGTGGGGGGATGGGAACAGGAGGGATCAAGGGGGGATGACAGAGGGAGAGAGTATTGGGAGACACAATTGGAATCAGTAGGGGACATCTCTGGAACAAGCTAGAAACCTAGGACAATGGAAACTCCTATGAGGATGCCCTAGCTAAGACTCCTAGCAATGGGGGATATAGAGCCTGAAACAGCCACCTCCTGTAACCAAGCAAGACCTCCCCTGGAAGAACTGGGACAGCAACCCAGCCCTACACAAAACCTTCAATCCACAATTTGTCCTGGCTACAAGATGCACAGGGATAAAGATGGAGCAGAAATAGAGAGAACGGTCAAGCAATGATTGGCCCAGCTCGAGACCCATGCCAGAGACAGAGGCCACCTCTGACACTATTCATGATATTCTGCTATACTTGCAGACAGGAGCCTAGCATAACTGTCATCAGAGAGATTTCACCAGCAACTGATGGAAACAGATGCAGAGACCGACAGCCAAACGTAAGGTAGAGCTTGGGGAATTCTTCAGAAGAAACCAGAGGGGTCAAGGACACCATAGAAAACCTACAGAACCAACTAACTTGGGCCCAGAGAGGCTCACAGAGCCTGAACCACCAACCAGAAAGCATGCATGGGATGGACCAAGACCTTCTGTACATATGTAATAGTTGTGTAGCTCTTCATGTGGGATTCCTAACAGTGGGAGCAGGGGCTGTCTCTACTGCCTGCCTTTGAGACCCTTTCCCCTACTGATCAAGACCTTGCCCAGGACGGGGGTCTGGTTTCTCGTGAGTGACAGCTTCTGCTCTCTGGAGGATCCTGACTTCCTACCCTTCTCCCCACTTTATTCCTGCCACGTCTCTCCTAGAATAGGTTTCTGGAATTCTGTAGGAACAGAGGGGCCATCTTTTCAGGAGTAGAAGGGAAGCTTCTCTTGGGATTTTAGCACATCTCCTGTCACAGAAGACGGAGGCTGCACTAAACGTCTGCCTCGTCTCACGAAGAATTGTAATTGTAAAGTGTTCCTAAAAAGTGCTTCTATAATTTGAACATAAATAACCTTGTGTGTTACGTGAAATTTCTAGAAGCCCTACTTGTTCAAAGTTTACTCTATCTTGAGTAATGCCTCTGTGTGAAGGATTTACCTCTGAAGGATTCTTTTTTTATAACATTTCTTGCTGCAATCTCAGCTGTCTGATACATGAGGTGTACATATGCACGAATACATATCATTAATAATTATCAGAAAAGCAGTAGGATTGCTTCCCCCAGCACATCTAAAATTTGGATCTGGTCCCTACAGCTTCCACCCAACAGCACAGGGGCAAATGCCAGCTAGGACTCAGCACCCGGCCATGTGCTTATTGAACCACATGGGAAGGTAGCCAGCTCCCAGATACCCCTGGGGCTGGTGGGTGGATTAGATGTAAACTACTTAGCCCAGGGCCAGCCCTAAGCACCCTATAGACATTGGCAGCTACTAGTTGGTGATTTAATGCATCATTAGCCTACCTAGCCGAGGCCCTGAGTGGGACAAATCCAACTAAAAGCAGCTAACCTGACTACAGCCACCCCCACCCGCTCCTCTTCTCCTCCAGCAGTTGGCAACCCTCACGTCTTCTTTGGGGTCACTCTTCTTCCTTTTCCCATGCTCTTGGGGCTTTCTTCTGCCCAGGGTTTTTTCCCTGGCTCTTCTCTTCCCATCCCATAGAAATTATGTTTAAATGCCTCCTCAAAGCCACAAAACCTATATGGAGACAGTCACAAGCCCTTAGCACGCCTTCCTTCCACCTCTCTCCAGCTCTTGCTCATTTATCATGGGTCTTATGATGTAGAAGGACCACAGCCACTCATGCATGACCACTGTTCCATGCACGTGTGTGCATAAATACACACTTCTTTCGTTGTTTATTTGCTCTGTGTGTCCCCAGAAGCCAGAGTAAAGGATTTAATGACACCAAACTGTCAAAGAAAATGAAAGCTGTACATCTGTGAATCTAACTAGATATTCTTAATGCCCAAGCCCTTTATAGTTCCTAAAACACTCCCTCAAAACTCCCAAGTTTCTATTTTTTCATGCTCTAAACAGCATGTTCATCAGGAACCAAAAAGGTTCTTGATCAAGCTCACACATAACATCTCTTGTTTGCTGGGCACAGATTCAGCCCTGAGGGTATGTGTGAGCCCTGCAGCAGCTCAGTTCACACGGTAGGCAGGTGTCAGCCCTGCAGCAGCCCAGTCCACATGGTGGGCAGGTGTCAGCCCTGCGGCAGCTCAGTTCACACGGTAGGCAGGTGTCAGCCCTACAGCAGCTCAGTCCACATGGTGGGCAGGTGTGAGCCCTGCAGCAGCTCTGTCTACATGGTGGGCAGGTGTCAGCCCTATAGTAGCCCAGGCTACCCAGTGGGCAGGTGTGAGACCTGTAGCAGCCCAGTCCACACAGTGGGCAGGTGTGATCCCTGCAGTAGCTCATGGCAGGTGTGAGCCCTGCAGCAGCCCAGTCCACATGGTGGGCAGGTGTGAGTCCTGCAGCAGCCCAGCCCACATGGTGGACAGGTGTGAGCCCTGCAGCAGCCCAGTCCACATGGTGGGCAGGTGTTAGCCCTGCGGCAGCCCAGTCCACACAGTGGGCAGGTGTCAGCACTGCAGCAGCTCAGTTCACACAGTGGGCAGGTGTGAGACCTGCAGCAGCTCAGTCTACATGGTGGGCAGGTGTCAGCCCTACAGTAGCCCAGGCTACCCAGTGGGCAGGTGTGAGACCTGCAGCAGCCCAGTCCACACAGTGGGCAAGTGTGATCCCCACAGTAGCTCATGGCAGGTATGAACCCTGCAGCAGCCCAGTCCACATGGTGGACAGGTGTGAGACCTGAGGCAGCTCAGTCTACACAGTAAGCAGGTGTAGAAAGGCCAGAATCTAGTAACACAGCATCCTCTCTCAAGGAGCCAGTGTGTGGAGCACCTGCTGACCAAGTACATGAGGGCAGTGGTGTCATCAGTGAAGGGCTAACCAGAGGGCAGGGATGGCCAGGGGTGAAGATGCATCAAGACTGAGACCAGCAACAAAGCAGCAGAGGCTCCTGCACAAGTGGCTTAAAGATTGCCATTGATTTCCTAAAAAAACAAACAAACAAACAAAAAACCTGAGGCTTATGAGCTAGAACATGTCTGTGCTGATTAATATTGATTACCAATTTGGCAGGTTCTACAAACACCCAGGGGACAAGTCTCCAGGCACACCTGGGAGAGAATAGCTATATTAGTTTAGCCTCTGGCCATGCCAGTGTGGGTTGTCTAGATTGGATTTTCCTCTGGCTATGCCTTTCAGGGATTATTTTATTTAGGTTAATTGAGCTGAGGACACCTACTATAAAGGGGCGTGGCACCATTCCCTGAGCTGGGCCCTGATCTACAGAGAAAATGACCGGAGACCTGCATTCATCTCTCTCTACTTCCTGACTGCAGATGCAATATGACCAGCTGCCTCAAGCTCCAGCTACCATGGTTTCCTGTACAATAGACCATGCCCTCAAACCATGAGCCAAAAGAAACGCTCTTCTTTAAATTGCCTGTCAGAGTAGTTTATCACATCAATAGGAAAAGAATCCCCACTCAATGCATGCCTGCAACTGCAGATGGTACAGAACCTTCTGCACACAGGCACCCCTGGCTTTAGAGGGCATTGCACCCCACTAAACCCAACCTGAAATATCCACTCAACACCACTCAAAGAATTCTAAGTCAAGCTATCTTCAGTCAAGGTCATTTGTTCTATCATGTCCTGTCTAGATAGCCACAGACTGAAGGTCTTTCCCATAGTAGCTATATGTCTACATGCCCGATGGCTGTGACTTCTGCTGAGTACATACATGCACAGTGGGACTTCTGCTAAGCACATATATGCACAGTGGCTGTGACTTCTGCTGAGTACATACATGCACAGTGGAACTTCTGCTGAGCACATGCATGCATACTGGCTGCGACTTCTGGTGAGCACATTCATACACAGTGGCTGGGACTTCTGCTGAGCACATGTGCATGCACAGTGGCTAGGACTTCTGCTGAGCATATGCATGCACAGTGGCTGGGACTTCTGCTGAGCACATGCATGCATAGTGGCTAGGACTTCTGCTGAGCACATGCATGCACAGTGGCTAGGACTTCTGCTGAGCACATGCATGCACAGTGGAACTTCTGCTGAGCATATGCATGCACAGTGGCTAGGACTTCTGCTGAGCACATGCATGCACAGTGGAACTTCTGCTGAGCACATGCATGCACAGTGGAACTTCTGCTGAGCACATGCATGCATACTGGCTGCGACTTCTGCTGAGCACATTCATACACAGTGGCTGGGACTTCTGCTGAGCACATGTGCCCCGACCAGCGGGACCAGTTATTGGAGGGATACCCGAGGAGACCCCAGGTGGCGGCTCCCAACACACATGCATGCACAGTGGCTGGGACTTCTGCTGAGCACATGCATGCACAGTGGCTAGGACTTCTGCTGAGCACATGCATGCACAGTGGCTAGGACTTCTGCTGAGCACATGCATGCACAGTGGCTGGGACTTCTGCTGAGCACATGCATGCACAGTGGAACTTCTGCTGAGCACATGCATGCATACTGGCTGCGACTTCTACTGAGCACATGCATACACAGTGGCTGGGACTTCTGCTGAGCACATGCATGCACAGTGGCTGGGACTTCTGCTGAGCACATGCATGCACAGTGGAATTTCTGCTGAGCACATGCATGCATACTGGCTGCGACTTCTGCTGAGCACATGCATGTACAGTGGCTAGGACTTCTACTGAGCACATGCGTGCATACTGGCTGGGACTTCTGCAGTGTGAGACATAAGAGCACAGATTTAGCTTTTCCCCTCTTTATAATTTCATGAATAGAAAATGTCTTTAACCATAGATCTTGGCAGCTCCCATCTGAGTCTTTTTCTTTCCTTATTAGGAGCTTTCAGCTTGTCTCTTAAAGAAAACACTATGAGGCTGATCTGTCGCATGTCTAGGTTTCCAGTCTTGTGCTTTGAGGCCATTGTTAATGTTACTTAACACAAGCACCCTGGGCTGCAGCAGTTAACCTAGGGACTGAGCCTACTGTAGGACAGGGTTGGGGGATGCAGATGTGTGGACACACTGGACACTGGGAGAGGCTATATCCTCTCTGCAGTGGAGCCGGTGGGTCTTTTCACACCACGCAGAATGATACATAGTTTAACAATTTGTGTTAAATTTGTGTAACAATTTGTGTTAAATTTCATAAAGGAACAATTTAATTTTTTAAAATTAAAGCCCATTTAATATTCCTGGATCACAGCTGCACACAGATAAGAGAGGTCTACATGATAAGAGAGTTCCACTGAATATTTAATTATCTGAAGGATGAGGGAGAATTAAGTTCTACCAGCAAACTAGTCCGGGCCTCAGCCATGGGGCTGGGAAATAAACATAAACAAATGGGCAAGTCCAAAGCTCAGGACCAGGGTCCCAACTGGTAATATTGACAGATGGGAGAAACGGACAGGAAATTGATTTCATATTAGATATTAGAAAGAAGAGATCCAGAGTTGATAATGTTTTTAAAGTATCTTGGATTCATAACACCAAAGAGACCCATAGGAAAAGAATCATAGCCCTGAAATGTTGAGAACCGTCAATGGCGGCTCTGTGCCAGAATGGCTTCCACTCCCATCCTTGTCATTTACCACCTGCTTTCAAAGACGCCATCTCAAAGACCCTCACTGCTCTGGCTCCCTTTACAGGAGTCAGAATTCCACTCAGGGAGAAGAAGGGATCCACACAGGGACAGAGAGTACCCACCAATGACCAGAAACGAGGACCCAAGTTTCTAGCTCCCACCCTCTCAGGGGCAGTAGCAAGGTACCTCCCAACTGTTCAATGTCTTCTCGTTCTTCTTTGATGTGTGTGTCTGTGTGTGTGTGTGTGTGTGTGTGTGTGTGTGTGTGTGTGTATGCGTGTGTGTGTGTGTGTGTGTGTGTGTGTGTGTGTATGCGTGTGTTGTATTTTCATCATATGAGAAGCTTTGTGTATACCCTCATGTCGAGGTCTTCCAAGCCCTAACAACCGGTCTTAGTCTTCTGGCCACATCCTATAAACGGAAGCCCCTTCTCCAAATCTAACGCCACCAGGACATGCAAGGGGGGATGGACCGACTGGAGGTGACTCCAGGACTCAGCAGAAAGTCGTTTAACACAAACTGGGGACATCTAAACCTGCAACAGAATGGGCCAGTTCCCTCGCTCAGTCCTCCACTGCACCCCCTCCACCATGTGCTGGCTTTGAACAGGAGGCTTAATCTTTCTCAGAACCTGCATGAGGCAGTATGGCTTCGGCTGGGGTCACCCTGGGGTCACCTGCATGACTACTAGAGTCACTGCATAGCTCAGCAGGTGGTGGAGGGCAATTCTGGCTTTCTGTGTTAGCAGATGCTGGGCTCCGCAGTCCTGCCACATATAGGCGATGTTCCCCCAGCAAGGTGACCCAGGCTTTCCCACAACGCGGGGGCTTCAAGTTGCAGGCAGGTAAAGGCACCTGAGAAGAACTCAGGGAATCCAACCCTGGTCCTCTGGCAGAGCTGTATTTGCTTTTAACCCCTGAGCCATCTCTCCGGCCCCTGAAGCAAATTCTTTTTAATCCAATTGTTATAATGTATTTTTTTAAAATCAAGCGGAAGGAAAATTAATCCGAAAGCAAATTTTTATGCTCGGTCCTCAGTTTAGCATTCTCTGGCTCGCACATCATACCACCAGCAATCCTCTCACCAAACACGACCCTAAGTCTTTTTATATGAGTGTTAAAGACCAGCAAGAAGGAATCAACTTTTTCAAGTCCCTAATTCAACAAAAAATAATGATCTGATATTGCATTTTTCCCCCTTGACAATTCTCAACCTATCTTACGGCTTTTTAATCACCAATAATGCACTCTCCGTATTTCAGACTCCCAGATTAGGGAAATCTGAATAAGTCAAGTGTCTCTTACAGCAGAACACTTTACATCATTTTTTATTGAAGTACGCTTTTTAAAATGCAGGCTTTTAAGACATGGGCTTGCTGTTGCGGTCAGACTGTACTCTGCCCTAAGTTACTCCATATTGTTTAAAACTATTTTTTGCAGGGTATTGCCTCATCCTGAGACTCCATTTTATAAGTGGCTTTGACTCAATTAGAGAAGGATGACTCTGCCCCTGTATTGTGCCCATAAATGCCACTATTTGGCCAGCACTTGGCACAAACTGATAATTTATTCATAAAGACAGGGAGGGTGCCACCCTGTACCTTTAGCAAAGTACACCGGGGCCACATTATCGTATTAAAATCATATCAGGAAAACCAGACCAAGAATTTCCCAAGCACACCAGACAGAGACAAGGGTGTATCCCCTCACCTGGGCCCAGTTAGAAGAGGCCATCTAATATGGCCATGCGGACAGCTCCATCAGCCTGTTACCTTACCAGCCATAGTCACCACACACCACAGAGGCTGCAGCTCGGCTCTGTCCTAACCACTCACTTATGTAGCCACTGAAATTGCTGTTGTCCATCTGTCCTCCTCCCGTCTGTCTGGAGCTGGCTCTGCTCTTCACCTTCAAGGCCTCCACCCTCACTTCTGTAGCCCGACTCTGCAGCTGCACCTCCAGGAGATGACTTCAGTATCTAGTGCTCATTGCAACCCCATTAGCCTTCTGCTCACCCACAGTGAGGCCTCTTTGAAGGGCTGTGGACTCTGCAGCAGCCGCCTTAACCCTTTGTAAATATTTTGTAGCCTACATACAAGCATACAAAGATAATAGACCATTGTACGGGAGTCAGAGTCTGACTGCTGGCTCTCACTTTGAGACTCTCCCCACTCTCAAAGAACTAAGAGGCTTTCCACTGCCATGTGGACTCTGATTCTCTTCCTGCTAGCCTGTCTCTTTGGCGGGAGCCTGAACCCTCCTTGCTGCTTCTCTCTCTGTTCATGGCATTAATATCTCTTCTAATAAACTCCTTAGCTCCTAGTAATCTGTGTTTTCTTGAACTACCTACCCTATGCAAAACCTAATAGACAGACTGATTGACTGACTGATTTACTGAGTGATCTAAAGGTTACATCAGTAATTAATATCGGGATGAAAGAATCTGTGTTTGACTAAACCACCTATCAAGGGAAACCATAACTACGTAGCAAATTGCAGCCAGTAAAAATGGCCTTGGTTATGTATTTACCATTATTTAATAAATCCTGTCACGATGGAAAGGCACAAATGTGTCCATCAATATTTCCAACAGCACACTAATGACACTCACCAAAGTAACTACCACCGTGATGAAACCAACACATCCCAGAACCCCCTTCTCACCTATCCTTGTCACTAACTGCACTAAAACTGACCCCAGTCCAAGCTCCACCTCCACAGCTCACCTTTGCCCAGGTTTGAGCTTCACTTACACAGCACAACCAGTGTGGGGCAGTGGGCTGTGCCACCAGATGGAAGAACTGGCAAGGTTGTAGCAAGTTCAGAACAGCCGGTTCCCAGCTGCTGGTGATCCCCAGCAGCTTCTGGGTACACGGAGGGATGGGAGTCCCCCCGCTCCCCATTCTCAGCTCCTCGTGGTCCCCAGCAGCTTCTGGGTGCCCAGGAGTTTGAGAACCACAGCCTCCATCCCAGCCCCCGCCATTTCTCACCCGGAGAAACAGGGGCTGGGACCCCTATCTTAGACTGCATTTTTACTCCCCATGGGCCCTATTGGCCACATTCCGACACCCCAGCGGTGAAGAAAAAAAACACAAACCCACATATCAGCATCAGCTTATCAACTTATACTTTGGAAAAATAATCTCGCCAGACAGTGGTGGTACATGCCTTTAATCCCAGCATTTGGGAGGCAGAGGCAGGCGGATTTCTGAGTTCGAGGCCAGCCTGGTCTATAGAGTGAGTTCCAGGACAGCCAGTGTTATACAAAGAAACCTTGTCTCACAAAACCAAAAAAGAAAAAAGAAAGAAAGAAAAAAAAGCAAAGCAAAGAAAAATAATCTCCTGAGTTTTGAACTTTTCTTTGTTTTTTTGTTTTAGTTTTTGTTTTTGTTTTGGTTTTTTTTTTTTTTTGATACTTTATTTACATTTCCAATGTTTCCCCTTTTCTGGGTCTCCTCTTTGGAAACCCCCCATCCCC
>CM052711.1:2324484-2359313 GCA_028551405.1 Uromys caudimaculatus | reverse complement strand
ACATAAAACCAGTTACACTGAATCTAATAGAAGAGAAAGTGGGGAAAACTCTCGATCACCTGGGTACAGGGGAAAAGTTCCTGAACAGAACACCAGTGGCTTATGCTCTAAGATCAAGAATAGACAAATGGGACCTCATGAACTTTTCTTTGTTTTAATGGTGATGTAACCCTGCCTAGGCTGGAACACTGAAACTTACTACGTAGACCAGACCAGACTAGCCTGGGTTGCACAGAGATCCTCCTGACTCTGCATTCCAGAATGCTGGGATTAAAGGCATGCGCCACGACAATCAGCCCAAGAGTGAATTCTAACGACTCTGTGGCTCTGAAAAGCAATGATGTATCTTCCATTACTGTAAATCTTTAATTTCCCTCCCTTAAAAGCACATTTTTTGTTTTTAGACCATATCTCCTGTTACCCTGGCAGCTTCCCATGATATAACATAGTATGACTTTGAATATCTGCAGTGCAAGAAATAGAGACACGAGCCACCATGCCCTGTTTATACAGTGCTGAGGATGGAACCCAGGGCTCAGTGTGTGTTCGGCAGGCACACTATCGACTGAGTCACAGCCACAACCCCTGCCGAAAGTCTGTACTGGGCATAGACACATGGCTTATCGAATATTTTCTCCTTTATTCAATAGTTGGGTTTTAACTAGTTTATTCCTTCCTGATAGGAACAAAGCTGCCAGGAGTAAACCAGTTCCTGGTAGTTTTGTATCCTTTGTATCTTTCTTTACCGACTTTAGATCCCACACAGTTTCTAGTGGTTTTCTTGTCAAGTTTCACAGCAATGCTACAGTGTCCCCATAAACCACCAAGTATCGGCCCCTCTCCTTTCTTATTTCTTTTTTTAATGTTTGGCAGATTTCACGGTAAAGCCAGCTGGTCTGGAAAACTTTGCAGTAAAAAGCACTGTAAGCTACACTCAGTTTCTCAGGACTACTCAACTCTTCTAGTCGTGTCTTGACTGCTTATTTGAAAATCTAGGAAATGTCTTCTCAATTTTCAAATACATCAACATAATATGGCTGGCTCTCTAGAGCACATCCTCAGGTCATCTCAGGGTGTGGGCTAAACTGAAGTAACTCCTTTTCCTTCCCTGACACTAGCATTAAAGTTAGATAAGAAATGTCCCCCATAGGTTCATTGTTTGAACATCTGGTGCCTGACTGGTGACCCTTTTGAGAAGGTTGTGGAACCTTAGGAGGTGTAGCCTGGGGGGTCACCCGGTGCGGTGCAGATATTGAGGTTTATAGCCAGGCCACTCTTCCTGTTCATTTTCTGCCTCCTGACAATGTGATCAGCAGCCTCCAGCTCCCCTCCTCACTAATGGAATAAACCCCTCAACTGCATGAGGAATAAACGCTTCTTCCTGGAATTCAACTGCGCACTCTCTCTCTCATTCTCTCTCCCTCTCTCCCTCTCTCTCTCTCTCTCTCTCCTCCCCCTCTCTTTCTTTCTTTCTTTCTTTCTTTCTTTCTTTCTTTCTTTCTTTTTTTTGTTTTTTCGAGACAGAGTTTCTCTGTGTAGCCCTGGCTGCCCTGGAACTCACTCTGTAGACCAGGCTGGCCTCGAACTCAGAAATCCACCTGCCTCTGCCTCCCGAGTGCTGGGATTAAAGGCATGCGCCACCATTGCCTAGCTCTCTCTTTCTCCTACTCCTCCTTATGTTGCCTCTCTTTCTTCTCTTCTCATGAGAGTTGGGCATATCCTATTCTGTGAAATCTTTCTCTGATGTGTCACTTTGCCACTCAATTAGACATCACTTTCAAACATGGCTGCTTCCTTTTACAAGCTAACTTTACCTTCATTGTTTGGTCTTAAAGGTGTGTACTAAGAGTGTGTGTGTGTGTGTGTGTGTGTGTGTGTGTGTGTGTGTGTGTGTGTGTGTATTCCAGGCAGAGGGATTAAAGGTGTGTGCTAAGGACTGAGCCACACCACAACTAGAAACAGGTTTTTCCAGTACAACAACACAACCTCAGGGTTCATAGTGTGATCAAATATCCTGCAATAGAACATTATACAAATCTGAGCTTTTGTGGAATTTTGATAACTTTGTTTCAGTATCACTTATAAGCCTTGTATTTTTATGTCTTTTACTTATTTTTAAACTTGGTTTTGTTTTTTGGGACAGGGTCTCATGTAGCAATGGCTGCCTTGACCTCTTGACCCCCTGCTTCCAAGCATTACCATCCCGAGCTCTTGCCACACTTTTTTTTAAAAAGCCTCCAAAAGGGCCTGTGGCAAGTTCTGCAAGAACCAAGTATTTTATTTCCCTGAGGCCCAGAAGTCTAGCACACCTGCCCTTGGGCCACACTGACCAGTGCCTGATGTCACCAGGAGATCCTGCCAACTGCCAACCAGGGCCTTGACCTCACCCTCAGTCGGTGGATCTCCAAGAGGAAGCAAAGTAAAAAACAGGTAAAGCCTTTGTCCTCAAAGAAGGGTCCCAACACCAGCCCCAGCACAGACTAGTCAGTGGTGCTAGTGGCCTTGAGCACTCTTTAGAGAACACAGCTTGTCCTTCCGGGCTGCTGTCAAACCAACACATCCACTTAAATTCTTAACTGCACCTCTTGGGTCAGAACTGTCCTTAGCCAGCACATAATCCATCCTACAGGGGGAAAAACCACAGGGAAAGCAGAACATGACAGAGTAGAAACTAGAAACGGGAAAGAGAATGGAATTCCAGGCCCCGAGTGAAAACCCACAGCCCTTCCCTGAGCTGTGTCCCCATAGCACTGGAGCAGATGCTTAGCTCTAAATAATAGAACAACATACTGCAAGTGGTAGACACACAGCATAACACAGAGTCAGTCCCCACAAGTAGAAGGTCCTGATCTAAAAGCCGCCAACACAACAGCTGTGCACACCTAGAATCTGGGAGCCTGCATAAAAACTCATGTCTCCAAGTCTTGCCACTGAACAGATGAGGGAAACTGAGTCCAGAGAGTAGAAAGCGAAAGAGATCTTTAAACTGAGAGCTGGGGAGATGACTTGGTGGTTAAACATTTGCTGCCCAGGCTCGAGGGCCCAAATTCAGATCCACGGGTGGGTCCCACATAAAATGCTCTGAGGGCCTGTAATCCAGCTCTTCTCCAGGGAAACAGCCTAGGTTTAACTGAGAGACACTGCCTCACTGAAGTGGGAAGTTAGGTCTCCTACACGCATAGAAGAAAACAGAAATCTCAGAGCTGAGCAGGGAGGGGGGCGGGAGGCAGCCATGTAGGCGCCTTTCCTGCAGGGAGCAGCAAGGTTCTCGGTTCCCGGGGCTCCAAGCCTTTGTGTTGCCACCCTCGGGCACGCGGACACGGGAAGCGGAAACGCTACTGCGTTTCTCCCCACGTCAGCGGCGAGCCTCCCACGACTTGCTGCGGCACCCCAGCCAGCCCCCTGCCTCCGCGCAGGGGAAGTCGTGGCAGCCTTTGCAACCCCAGGCCCCAGCGCCGCCGCAGGCTCCACACGAGCCCTCCCGCCTGCTCTACACGCGCACCCGCCGACAGCCCCGGTGCGCCCTCCGACCCCGCGGGTCCTCACCACCCACGCCCCCTCCTGCTCTCCGCGCGCGCCCCCGCTGCACGGCTTGCCCTGTCTGTCTCGCGCGGGCGAAATCACCTGAATCGCAGCGTGCAGAGCTGGGAACACGGGAGAAAAGGCGTCCCTGCACCCCACCGCGCGGAGCCGCGGCCCGGGAAGGACTCGCGCAGCGCGGGTCAGAGGCCGTGGGGGTGAGCGCCTGGCCCCGAGATATTGCGCCCGGATTCCCCGACACAGGATTGGCCGGCGCTCTGTACATTTACCGGAGCCGAATCATCGCGCAGGGCCCCACCAGAACCTCAGGCTTCGGGATTCTTCCGGTCCCTAAAGGAATGAGGCTGGGGTGGGGGTGTGTACGGCCTGCCCTGATACAGGAAAATGACTTAGGCCAGTGAAGGGCTTTTAGCAGACATTGTTAGAGCTGGGAAATCTCTGCAAAACCGGCTTTGCACTCTATGAGATCTAAAACCAACTTCACTTCCACCTTTCCCAGCATCAACTAAAACAGCCGGACCAGGAGTGCCAGGTTGCCCAAAATAAAAACACAGAGCGCCAAGTTAATACTTCTTGGTATCATATGGCCTTTGTTATTTGGAGATGTAATTATACTTTCTAACAGTTCCTGGGGGCTGGAGAGTGGGTAAGGGGTTTGCTATGCATGTATGAGGATCTGAGTTTAATCCCCACACCCAAGTAAAGAGCCTGGCATGGCTGGTGTGCCCATAACACCATCATTGAAGGTAGGGACTCAATCGAAGCCCCAGACCCTGGCCAGCTAGCTCAGCCTAAACAAGGAAGCCTCCAATTCAGCTAGAGACTCCGCGCCACAGAAACGGGGTCAGGAAAGAGGAAGATGTTGAAGCTTTGCTCTGACCCCTTCAGGAGAGCACTCAACATGCATACAACGTACATGTCCTGTTTATCTGTAATAACAGTGTGTCTTGGTGCCTGACAAGTCTGGCCACTGTAATAAATCCCAGGGTTTGGCTCAGAAGGTGCTAAAGTATAAGCTCTGCTCAGGGGCAGTCAAGACCCAGGCAGGGGAATGGGTGGCTAATCTGTGTCGTTTCTAAATGGCCGATTTCTGTGAGTTTGCTGTTATTTAAACCTAACTCTTTTCTACATGTGCACAGTGATCATCTGAAGACACAAAATAAAGGCAAGTTTGGCTAATGTAAATCAGAAACATCTGGGTAAAAGAAAGTACTCCAGGCTTATGACCCAGCTATATGGCCAAGACAGGAGGATCCCAAGTTCAAAACCCAGGCTACAAAGTGATTTCAAAGCCAGCCTGAGCAGTTTTGTCAAACTGTCTCAAAATTTAAAAGGAAGCATTGCCAGAGGAGACACAGCTCAGTGATGGAGCCTCGCCTCACATGCAGAACACCCACAATAACAAAACACAAAACAAGACTAAGCAACGAGCTGAAGACCGTGCTGGCGGGAATATTCCAAGTGTTACCTCTTACTACACGTAGATTTAGAACAGTTGATGGAAACATCAGAATCCAATTGCACATAGACAGGAGACTTGAGTGTGGGAGTGCGTTTTGATAAAATTATCTTATATTCTAAGAGACTGGAAGCTTTGCTGGGCTTCTCAGCTGAAGTTAATAATATACACTGAGGTCACTCAAGGCTACTGTCTAATCAGCCTGTTTGTTTAACCTGCTTTTAAGAGAACAATGTAGCAGTGGACTTTGTCTTAGGTTTCCCATATAACCAACGTTTGCAATGTAAACTAATGCACAGCTATAAGCTTCAATTATGTGCTCCTCCATGACATGCCCCAGCGTCATGTATGTGTACTCTAATAATCATTTGCTGAAAACATAAGAAAGAGAGATTTAAAGCAGTCTTATTAAATGAACAGTCACTGTAAATGTTGAACACAACGCTCTGATATTGCTTGTTTGCCGTTCGTTATCAGGGCCAGTTGGTGTTGGTCACATCTGTTAAAGGTTTCTGGGGACTTCCTCCTTACCTCCCCATGGGATACCCTCCTCTGCTGCTCATGTGACAGCCTTCAGGCAGAGCACAGATTCAGACTCAACAACAGGGAAGACACAGAAGCATGAGGTGGAGAATTCAAATCTAGGCTTGCTCTTGGTTAAATGAAACCAAAGAGAAGTGCATTGATTTTGCTCCTTATTGCGACATGATCAGTGACTCTCAGTTTTTATGAATGTCTTCAGATGGCCTGCATTTTGGTGCCCACGTGGAAGCTCTTTAATGCGTGTCTTTGCATCAATAGTCCACAAAAAAAACAAAAAAGAGGAAGAAAGTCAAATCAGGAGACATAGGTTCAGCAAGGCCCAAAGAAATGCACCAGAAAGCCACCTGGCAACCAGGCTTGTGACCCAGCTATATGGCCAAGGCAGGAGGATACCAGGTTCAAAACTGGGGCTACAAAGTGAGTTCAAGGCCAGCCTGGGCAGTTTAGTCAAACTGTCTCAAAATTTAAAAGTAATCTGACCATTCATGGATGATTTTAAGTTCCCAGTTACGCTCTGTGTGTTTCTGGGTGTTACTTCCTCCGCGGCTTAGTACTGGAAATACCCCGTGCGCTGTTTCTGTGTGTTTCTATGCGCTTGCTTATTTCCGTTGAATTTCACTTGATTTTGATCTTGAGGTCCCTTTGGTCTTTCATTAGTTCTCACCATTTAAATTTAAATCTTCTAATAAAAATTTGGTAAAAACTAGCTGGGCGGCAGTGGCACTTACTTTTAATCTCAGCACTTGGGAGGCTGAAGCAGGCAGATCTCTGAGTTTGAGGCCAGCTGGTCTACAGATGGAGTTCCAGGACAGCCAGGGCTACACAGGGAAAATCCTGTCTCAAAATACAAAACAATGGGGCTGGGGAAATGGCTTAGAGGTTAAGAGCACTGACTGGAGTTCAATTCCCAGCACCCACATGGCAGCTCACTACTGTCTGTAACTCCACAATCTAACACTGTCACACAAGCATACATGTAGGCAAAACAACAATGTACATAAGAATAAAAATAAATAAAGATTTTTAAAATTGGCAAAAAATTTCAAGGTAAAAAATGTTAATAAAAAGGACGGAGGATTTAACTGTAGACCTCTTTCCTAATCTGTATGAAAGTTCAATGAGAAAGTGCTTACTAGTGTGTGCAAGGTGGGGATGGGGGTGTTCAAGTCCTAGTATCAGAAAAGAAAAGTGCAATAAATAAATAAATAAGTGTTAAATTGCAACAAACAAATAAGATGTTAAAGATTAGCAGGAGTATGGTCCGACAATACCCACAAGGAACTTCAGATGTGTTAGCTCTTCAAGAGGTGGAGTACCCTAGAGAAACTACAGTAGCTTTTAACTCAGGCTTTCAGTCCACAGTCCTGCAGGGATGCGGTTTTGTGTAGTGAGGCAGAATGGCAGGGTAGGAAGCATGTGGTAGAACAAACCTCATGGTAGACAAGAGGCACTGGGGCAGGAGTAGGGGAGGGAGCCAGGAAAGGGAACAAAACATGATAGGAACCCAAGGACATGTGCCTGCAACTGACTTCTGCTGGGTAGACCCCATGGACTAAAATTTTAGGCAGCTAGAAATCAAGCCTTAAATACATGAGCCTATGGGGCCAATTCCTGTACAAAGCAGGAGGGAGGGAGCAACATCACATCAGCAAATACTCTAGAATGTCAAAATCCTTAAGACATTTTAACCTGTTGGCTGTTGGTTCTATTTTAGGATAAATACATTGGGAATAGTCTGTCATATAGAAAATACTTTTCAGCTTTATTGAGGAGTATCTAAGGGGTACCCTTGAAGCCTTGATATACGGACACATTATCCAATGATTACCACAGTCAAGCTAGTTAACATCTATCATCTTGTAGGTAACCAATGTGTGTGCTTGTGTGTGTGTGCGTGTGTGTGTGTGTATGTGTGTAGAATCCTCTGTGTATGTGTGTAGAATCTTCTGTGTGTGCTCATGTGTGTGTATGTGTGTGTGTAGAATCTTCTGTGTGTGTATGTGTGTAGAATCCTCTGTGTGTGCTCATGTGTGTGTATAGAATCCTCTCTGTGTGCATGTGTGTGTGTGTAGATTCCTCTGTGTGTGCTCAAGTGTGTGTGTGTGTGTGTGTGTGTGTGTGTGTGTGTGTGTAGAATCTTGTGTGTCTGTGTATGTAGAATCCTCTGTGTGTGCATGTGCAGAATCCTGTGTGTGTGTGTGTGTATGTGTGTGTAGAATCCTCTGTGTGTGTAGAGTCCTGTAAATGTGTCTCTATATGTGTAGAATCCTCTTTGTGTGTGTGTGTGTATGTGTGTGTAGGATCTTCAAGCTCCATCCTCACAAATTTCAAGTCTACATTGTTTTTAGTTGGCTAGTTCATTTTTTTTTTCACTTTTTTGAGACCTAGGCTGACTTCAAACTCACTATGTCCTTGAGTGCCTGATCCTCCTGAGTACTGAGGTCATAGGCATGCACCAATACAATAACTATGTTCTGAACTACAGTCACCTCATGAGACAGTTTCTCTTATAGTTGCCACATTGCTCTATCCTGTCCTTTGCTGTTGCCCCAAGACCTGCACAGCTTTAGACCTTGATCTGACTGGGGTAACCAGGGAATGAAAAATGACAGACACACATACTGAAAAGCTGGGATTGAGTGGACCAGGCATTCTGATGGAGACCCAGAACTCAGTGTGTTTATTATCTATCACTGAGTGAGGTGGTAGGTTTACTGTATACAGTGGGATGAGGAGGTGGATTCAGGAATCTGGGTAGGAGGTGTGTGAGTAGGGGAGCAGTCTCAAGCTGTAAATATTGAGGAGGAGGAAGCTGTGGCTGACAATTTCTGCACTCGCTGGTTTTAGCTAAAGGCTCACCATTCCTCAACACTCAGTTGAACCAGATGACGGCTCTGACATTTGTCTGAGCCTGTCCATGGGTACTTGGCATGGCCATGCTCATATCAATGCACACTTCCACTCAGAACTTCATCCCTCCCCACAGCTGCCTCCTGTGTCTCCCTTTTATGTACTCCAGTACTTCCCGCTCTGTGAATGTCTCTTGTTTGCATATTTATTATTTATGTCAGCATTATTCAGGCTACTGGCAAGACAATGCATTGGTAGATTATAAGATGCAGTTAATGGGCCATAGCTAGGCTCGATTTTTAACAAGATAAAAGAGAAGAAAACATGCTACTGGACTTTTATTAAGAATGATGACTACTGTTGGAAATGGTGTGTCTGGTTACAATGAACTGGGTAAGAGAGATAATGGATGATAAGGATGAATCTGATTGACTAGGAAAAGTTGTTCTGTACTCTGAAGGCAGATGTCCCATCTGGTAAAGGAAGTACATACAGCCACCACCACTGTAAAACAGTTGACAGCTGATATTTCACATTAACACCCCTCAAAGCTCATTAAAAAGACACTTGTCCAAAAAGATGGTCTCCACTTAATCAACATGAATCTCCCTTTAGTAGGATTTCTCCTTATTGTTAGAAGGGGCAAAATGAACTGACAAGATGGCTCAGTCAATAAAGAGGCTTGCCTGAACCCCTGTGTTTGATCCCGGGAACCACAGGTGGGAAGGAGAAAACTGACTTCGGCGAGTTGTCCTCTGACCTGCACACATGCCCCCTTCACACACGATAAGCGAATAAATATTTAGAACTTAGAGAAATGTTCAAATTCAACCATCTTCTATCTGACACAGTAAACAAGAAAAGTGCTGAGACACCACTGAGTGATCTTAGGGTCTCACACACACACATGGCAAGGCTTGTCACTGAGCTAAGTTTCAGCCTTTGCTTGACATCTTGTTTTGTGTTTTGAGCTTGGTTCTCACTCTACAGCTCAGGCTAGCCTAGAACTCATAATAACTCTCTTGCTGCAGCCTCTGAAGCTCTGGGACTACAAGTATGTGCCACCACAGGTGGTTTGGGGTTTATCTTTAAGATGGAAAGAGAATCTTTCCATTTATCATAATTGGCTTTGTTATGCATGAGCAAAATCATATCAAACCAAACAAACAATTTATATTGGACTATTTCTACAAACGGATATTTGCAAAAGCAAAAGTGGTGTCCATAGAGGCTGGACAGAATGAATGCTGAGGCCTAAGACTGCATGTTCTTTTTCAAATCCAGCAGCTGCAAGGTTGCCTCTCACCAGGTCCCACCCACTTCTCTGTTTGCACAGGCCTGAGTGTCTGGCCCGTAGCAATATGCTTAGCTCACTGCATGTACTGATTTATGCTGTGTGGTCAGGTTCAGGAGAATGCTCTTCTTGCAACTCAATGCCCTGGGCTGTCCAAACATGGCAACTTCAGCAAGGTTCCCAAGTCTGCTCTACCACCCTCAGCAAGACCCGACTCATTTACTCTCTCTCTGGGATTATGGTTCCATCTGGGCCAAAGACTGTGTCTACCAGCCAGGCCTCCAGGTAGAACTTGAGGGTGTAGGCAGGTCTGAGAAGCCACTGTGAGGAGGCTAGTGTCTGTCCGTCTGTCCTGGCAGGAAATGGCATACTTCATGCTTGTCTGATCCACATGCCAACAGACATCTTGAAATAAAAATAAAGGACCAAAGTGCACTGGCTTGACCTCTGAGTTGTTCTGCAAACTATTGCTGAAACCTCGTCACATACAGTTCAGACAAAGAAAAGATGGTTTGCTCAGTTGTTACAAAATCTTTACTCTTCTAACATGAGAAGAAATAGCACAGATGGCTTTTAAAGTTAAATCAGCTGATAAAGGAGAATTTACAATGTGTGCAGGATAGCACTGTCTCTGGTCAAATCTGCCCTATAACAGAGCCCTGCGTCATGGTTTTATGTGGGTGAGAACCAATGTAGATCTAGAGGCACCATCCAGAAAGAGCCAAGGTACTGTAGCTGTTTAACCTTCTAGTGTTTACAAAATGACAAGGGGTGCGTGTGTGTGTGTGTGTGTGTGTGTGTGTGTGTGTGTGTGTGTGTGTAAGGGAATATGTGAGATGTGTATGTGTGTGAGTTTGTAGGAGGAATGCATCTGAGTGTGTGTCAGTTTGTGAGTGTTATGTGAGATATGTGGTGTGTGTGTGTATGTTTTATGTGAAGGTAGGTGGTGAGTGTGGAGGGTGTGTGTGTGTGAGTGTGTATAAGTGTGCATATTTGGGTAAGTGTTGTGGGGTGAGGGTATCTGAGTAAAAAGGTGTGAGCATGTGTGTAATAGTTTATATGTGAGAGTGCCTGTGGGTGTTGGGTGTGAGAACATTTGAGGTTGTGTGTACAAGGGCCTGTATGTGTGTAGGGTCTGTGTGAGTGTATGTGAATGCATACGTGAGCGTGTAAGTGTGTATATGAATGAGTATGTGTGTTTGGTTGGTTCGGGAAGTTTCATGTGTTGGTAGCATTTGGTTTTGTTGTTCGGTTGATTGGTTGATTTTCTCCATTACTGACACAAAACATGTTATCAGAAGTTGGGTCACTGCTGTGACTAAATACTTGGTCATGTGATTCAGAAACTTCTGGGGCTAGTTTGCTGGAAGAATTTGGAATTTAGAGAAACAGGCTAGGAAAAGCTTAGAGGGATACATGCAACTCCTAGGTGATTTCAGCGAGAGCTCAGAGCAGCGGAGGTAAAGGTGAGGCTGGAAGCCGAGTGCCCTCGTGTAGGACGAAGAACAAGGACTCTACTGGTAACTGGGATGGACACTGTTAGTGTCCCAGAATCCCTGTGTAAAGTTTGCCCGTGTCTAAAATGTTTTGGGACACTGAATTTAAAGGTGATTGGCTAGTGAATCTGAGAGAGGAACTTTAAAGGTGCCCAGCATTTGGGCAGTGGCATAGATATTGCTGGCTACTTCTAGACATGTGTACTATGGGAATTGTTAGCAAAAGCCAGAGCCAAGCTTGATGTCCAATATCTGCAATCCCAGCACTCAGGAGGTGGTGGGGGGGGGTGACTGCTGTGAGACTGGAGCCAGATTGGGCTACTAAGTAAATTTTAGGCTGCTTGAATGTCAGTATGAGACCCGGGAGAAAGAAAGAAAGACAGAAAGAAAGAAGGAGGGAGGGAGGGAAAAGAGAAAGGGGGGAAAGAGACATCCAGACATTCAGATGCCACTACAGCTAAAGTTCAAGGGCCTCCATTGTAAAGTTTGTGCTGACAACAGACACTGGAATGTTCCACGAGGTGTCAGTTCGCCAAGCCTAGAGCCTATTAAAATTAAGGAATCATGGAGTTCCCACCAAGGTTTCAGTGGGATGCCCGGGAAGCCAGTGCACTGCAATTGGAGATGATCGAATCTCACCAGAAGAGGCAGTAGCCAGCAAGCACAGCTAGCCTGAGAAAGGCCCTGTGGGCTGCAACTGGCTACCTTAGAGCCTTTGCCCCCAGCACCATGTGCTCTGGATGCCAGACAAACTACAGGGTCTCACATTTGCCCTGCAGACTTTCTTCCCACCCACCATGTCTCCCTTTGGGGTAAAAATGTTTGTCTGTGCTTGCCCGATTACTGTGTATTCGAGGTGTGTGACTTGTTTGGTTTTATAGGGTGTCTTAGTTGCTGTTCTATTGCTGTGGAGATATGCCATGACCAAGGCAACACTTATGAAAGAAAGCATTTAATTGGGGCTGGCTTACAGTTTCAGAGGCTTAGTCTATTATTATCATGGCAGGGAGCATCCAACATGCAGCTAGGTGCAGACATAGTAGCTGAGAGCTACATCCTGATCCTCAGGCAGTGAGCAGAGAGAACCTGGATCTGGTGTGGACTCCTGAAACCTCAGAGCCCATCCCTAGTGACATACCTCCTCCAACAAGACCACATCTCCTAATCCCTCTAATCCTTTCAAAGAATGTCACTCCCTGGTGACTAAGCTTTCAAATTCATGAGCCTATGAGGGTCATTCTTACACGAACCACCACAGAGGAGTTCACAGATGTCATTTTACCTTAAGTCTCTCAGAAGAGAAGTTGGGTTTAGACTTCTGAGCAATTCTGGAACAATTGAGACCAGGGAAGGCTTCACAATGGACTGACTGCATTTTACAAGATGATGCAGATGTGAGCCTTTGGGGCTCAGGTGCAGAATGTTACGGAATGTCCTTTGTCCTACTTTGTTCTCCGTAGCTGTGACAAACATGAGCATAAGCTGCTTACCTCCCCTCATGGTGGCTGCATAGCAAAGACAGAGACAAAGGAAGAGACTGGGGACCCAAGGCCATACTCTGTGATAAAGCTCCATTCTCCTAGTGTCACAAACTACTGACCTAGTCTGCGATACACAGCCTTTAGGGGACACTTAAGATCCAACCCAAAATACGTAGTATTACTGATCATAGTTGCATACAAATAGTTCACCCTGTGTATGAATCAGGATTTTAAACTTTAAAGCTGGCTGTCATCTTCTGCAGTAAAGCCATGCCTCTCTCTCTCTCTCTCTCTCTCTCTCTCTCTCTCTCTCTCTCTCTCTCTCTGTGTGTGTGTGTGTGTGTGTGTGTGTGTGTGTGTGTGTGTTTGATAGCACCTATTGGGAACATTTTCTTGACTATATCCAAGTATTTTTAATTTTTTCCTTCTGGATTTATTTGCTGTTTTGGGTATAGACGTTTTGCCTGCAAGTATGTCTGTGCACCATGTGAATGTCTGGTACCCAGGGAGGTAAGAAGGCAGCACTGGATCCCCTGGAATTGGAGTTACAGTCATTTCTGAGCCACCAGATGGATGCTGGGAATTGAACTCAGGTCCTCTAGAAGAACAAGTGCTCTTAACCACTGAGCATCTTCCCAGCTCCTGAATTCCAGTCTTGAGACAACTTTAAACTTGTTTTGGGGTGGGGTTGGGGAGGAAGGGATACTTTGGTGCACAGGTACCACAGTTGAAGTGTGGAGGTCAGATGGCTGCCTTCAGGATACAGTTAGCACCTTCTTCCTCATTCAGAAGGGTCTCTCTTGCTTCTGTTGCACTGAGCACTTCAGACTCACTAGCCTAAGAGTTTCCAGGTGATTCTCCTGGCTCCACCTAGATATTGCTGCAGGAATGTGAGGCTCACAGACCTGTGCCACACTGTCTGGTTCTTCTACCTGGAAATCAGAATCAGGGCAGTAGGTTTTCAGGGCTCATGCTTTTGTCTGCTGAGCCATCTCCCCAGGCCCATTGGCTTCCAGTTCCTTAGATGTCAGAGCAATTGTTGTCCCACAGAGCTCTTGACTCTGATTCAGGAAAGGGGAAAGAATTTAATACACTGCTGGCAAAGAAAACAATATCTTTCCTCCCAGAAAGTATGTGTCTTAGTTAGGGTTTCTGTTGCTGTGATTAAACACCATGACCAAAAAGCAAGTCTGGGAAGAAAGGGTTTATTCAGCTTCCATATCATTGTTCATCCTTGAAGGAAGTCAGGACAGGAGGAACTCAAACAGAGCAGGAACCTGGAGGCAGGAGCTGACGCAGAGGCCATGGAGGGGTGCTGCTTACTGGCTTGTCCCTTATGGCTTGCTCAGCCTGCTTTCTTATAGAACTCAGAACCACCAGCCCAGGGATGGCACCACCCACAATGGGCTGGGCTCTCCCCCATCAATCACCCATTAAGAAAATGCCCTACAAGCTTGCAACATAGCCACATTTTATGATGACGTTTTTTCTCAATGGAGAGCCCCTCCTTCAAATGACTTTAGTTTGTGTCAAGTTGACATCAAACTATCCAGTATGATATGCCTTTAAAAATGTAGAAAAACAAAGGTTACTGTTTGTTCACTTCTGAAACCAGCCCTGAGACAGAAATTTTTATGTTTTGTTCATTATCACAGCCCCAGTAGCACTGGGAATAATGCTGTCTGTGACTTCACTGCAGTATTTGCTGAACTGCTGAAGGAACTTGAAAAGAAGCACGGATCTCATATGAGATATCTCTCTCTCTCTCTCTCTCTCTCTCTCTCTCTCATACCCTTATAACCCCCCCCCCCCACCCAGAGATCTATCTCTTTTATCCTGTGGGTTTTCCATTTTCTGTGAGCCTCTATCAGTTGCTAGGAACTGGGAGGATCTCCTAGGACCTCCTGGGTAAGGGAAGAGACTGTGGGTGACCTTGACCTCTAAGCCAGGGAGCCATGGTTGGGGGTCGCTGAGGCAGAGTTGCAGCTGCAGGACACCATCACTTTTTCAAACTTGGTGGCCATCAACTGTGCCCTTAAAAGGCTACTGAGCTCTCTCCATGCTGGAAAGATCTCATCTTCACTCTCTTCGTTCACTCACAATTCACCATCAGAACCACCAGGAGAACGCACGGCGTGTGCAACCACGGACAGTTTCCTTTCTCTGTTCTTCAAACTCACTGCTTGGTCCTTCTGGAACCATGCACACTTTGCCCAACCAGGGCATAGTAAGGCTGAGGAGAAAAGAAAATCTGGTGAATGTCTGAATGGATTTATTTTAAACACATCGCAGAGACGACAGCTTGGAAGGCAAGGCTTCCTTTCATTCCCAAAGCAGTGCATTTTGAGAAAGAACAAAACAAGTGTATATCTTTCTCCAGTTTTTTGGTACAGTGCCCACAACCACTCTCCCGTACCCAGTAAATGTACCATTAGGAAGACAGTGGTTTGCAGACTGGGTGTTACGCTTGGTCCATTGAGTTGGCTTATTGGGACAAAACCATATTTTGAAAAGCAAAATGTAATGTAATAGAAAAGCTAGCTGAGTAATGGCACATGTGGAAAATACTGCCTTCTGAGGCTGCTGGTTTGCACTGCAGGCTGTCCTCAGAGCTGAGGAAATGGTTTTCTACTGTGGTCAGGCCATTTGAGCATTAACTAGCACTCGGTAGCAGAAGACACAGGGGTCTCTCCTCTCAGATGGTCCAGGAGAATGGTTGCTGGAGCAGGAGCAGCCACAGCCTGCGTGAATGGCACAGCTGACTTCACAGGAAAGAGTCAAGGAATTTCTACAGTCACATAAAGGAGCGATGTACAAGGCTCTGAGGAAACCAAGAGACACAAAGCTGCTGGAATCAGGACAGGAAAAGAATCAGGATACAAAGACTGGGAAACTGAGGGCCTGTGGAGGCAGAAGTCAAACTGAGAATCGAGAATTCCAGCACAGTTCACACTTGCTGAGAGTATCACTAACCCCCACAAGCATTCCTTCCATATCCACGTTAACCTTGTGTTAGGTGTCGGTGAACCATGCTTAAGGCCTAAGCTGCATGATTCAGTACATGCCTGACTCTTTTCACAGATACAGTCTCGTATAACAAGACTAAACTTATTTACAGTAAAATAAATAAATAGAAAGCAAGCAAGCTTGGGGACTGGAGAGATAGCTCAGTGATTGAGAGGACTGACTGCTCTTTCAGGGAACCAGGGTTCAATTCCCAGCACCTACATGGCAACTCACAACTGTCTGTAATTCCAGGATCTGACACTCTCATACAGACATACATGCAGGCAAAACACATTTTTATATATATATAATTTGTTACCCTGTCACCTGTGATGCGAGGTTTTACCTTCTCAGCTGGAATCTTACCCCGTGCCTAGGAACCACCCGTGGCTTTGTTTATATTTTTTATCAGTCCTTCCAGTGTAACTTCAGAAGCCATCAAACCAGCATGTGTGGCCACTGTGAAGACACTCCCCTCAACTTTTCTCTTTGAGAGAGCTGCACCCACATCCTGGGCCCTGGCGTCAGTGGAGCTGGTTGGCTGGGAGAGGAAAAGAACTGAGTGTGGGAAAGACAAATCAGAAGACAGAGGGGAAGAAACAAAGGTTTTTATGGAGGCGGGCTGACATCTCCTGCCAGGATGGGAAGAGCGCTCTGGGTTAAGAGACCCCTGGGGCCTTCCATCTTCCCTGTCATCCTCCCTAGATGTTTATCCCTGGGTTCCCTGTCATCCCCTTCCCTGCCTACCAACACCTCCCCGGTCCCCACCACATGCTCCACGGTGTACTTGCCCTTTTCCCAGACTCCTCTCTTTCTCACCTGTGTAATTACAAATGTCCCAGCTCTGCTCCACATCAGCTCATCCTGAAGGTCTTTTCTGTAGCAAAGTCAAGAACCAACTTTACCTGAGTTAAAGTCCCTGAAAGGTCATGGGGGCTCCTTGTGCCTCTGTGGGTGACAGCACGGAGCTACACCTCTCTGTCCCTGCACTGCTGAAAGGAAGGACATGGGCAAGGATAGACAGACCGGACACGGGCAAGCACAGGTGGATTGGATACAGGCAAGGACAGATGGATGGGACACGGGCAAGGACAGACGGACCTGGAAACATTGGCATCAAGACCTAAGGCTGAACCAGGTGTGGTGACTCACACCCTTAATCCCAGCACTCTGAAGGCAGAGGCAGGTGAATCTCTGTGTGTTCAAAGCCAGCCAGTGCTACATCATAAGACCTTGTCTTTAAAAAGAAAAATTAAAGCTGGAGTCAGAAAGGTGGCTCAGTGAGTAAAGGTGTCACCAGCATGCCTGATGACATGAGTCTGAGTCCCAGAACCCATGAGTTAGAAGAACAGAACCAAATCCTCACTTGTCCTCTCTTTCTTACACACACAAACACACACACACACACACACACACACACACACACAGAGGCACACACACAGAGACACACACAGACACACACACAGAGGCACACAAACACACACACAGACGCACATGCACACACACGCACATACACGTACACAGAGGCATACACACACACAAACGTGCACACAGATGTGCACACACACAAACACATACACAGACAGACGAACAGACAGACAGACAAGATGAAGAACAGAAAGAGGCTCGGGATGATGAACTGAGTGGGAAGAGGCACCCACATGAAGAAGCTGATACGGACAGGATGCCATGATGGGCTGGCTACTGCCTTCCACCCCATACTGGCATGATGTACAAGCTCTGCTCATAGACACATATTCTTTGCAGTCAGAGACCGAAAGACTATCAAGAAATAAAAAGGAACTTTGGGAGCCACTGCTGAGAGAGCATGTGTTCCAACAGAATCTCTGGACCTGACTCTGAGTGGAGAGGACCTCGTGTTCTATAACTGAGCTGTAGCGGAGTTCAGTTTATGATCTGAGGTCAGGTCTAAGAAAATAAAATTACATCTCTGAATGCCAAAGGTTGTGACCATCTGAACCTCAAGCCTGGTGTGTTACTAAGGAGATCTCTGGACCTGGCACTTGGAGACACATAATTTCCACAGAACAGTTAGAGCAATCCAGGCAGGAAAGAGGCAGGACAGTGTGGTCAGGAGATGCTGCTGTGTGGAGACTCTGGTGGGCATAGCGGCAGGCATGAATACTGACAGCAGGAAAAGCCCAGCGTCGGGAGGGAGGATCTGAAGGCTGGCGAGAAAGGAGTACACAGAGCTAGCTATGCCTGGTCCTGTAGGAGCCAGGGCATGTGGTGGAATGTGATGTCACGCTGTGATGTCATGCTGTGATGCCACGCTGTGATGTCACACGGTGATGTCACACGGTGATGTCATGCGATGATGTCACGCTGTGGTGTCACACTGTGATGTCACACTGTGATGTCATGCTGTGGTGTCACGCTGTGATGTCACGCTGTGGTGTCACGCTGTGATGTCACGCTGTGGTGTCACACGGAGGCACCTCTCATGGTTGTGCTCACAGAAAGGAGGGTGGAATGGAAGGAAGAGATTCCCAGAAATGTGTGTTTGACCAAATGCTGGTATTTTATGTCCTGTCTCCCAGCATTCCCTGTCTTGAGACACAGCACCGGAGACTTGTGAAAACTGTGGAAGCCTCAGGCCTAGTACTGCCCCCCACTCCTCTTTATTTAAATCTCCTTGTTCGGAGGGCTCTGTGCTAATGGATTTTTCTCAGCCACCCCTGTCTTGGATAAGTCTTTTCCTTGTCCACAATTGATAAAGGTAGGGGATAGAAATTTGCTAGGCAGAAAAGTGGCAGGAACTCCAAAACAGAACTGTCACCCTCTTGTCCTTGGTGAGAAGTGGGAAGTGTCCTCAGTTCTTCTCGGCTCACCTGCCCTAACTTCTACAGGAAGCCACACAGGGGGTAAGACGGTCCCTTCTGGTGACAGTTTGGAACTGGATCTCTAGGTGTTCATGGCTATGCTACTCTCCAGCTCCGGCCTATCTCTTAAATAAAATTATAGACTCTTGAGGGGAAGTGTTACAGAGTCTGGGAGGCCATTAAGGGTGGATAGTCCAGCTCTGCTCAGGCCCATTAAGGAAAATCCGTCAGAAGAACAGAAGCTACCTCAGACCTGTCACTACGATAACATTATCTATTATTGTCTCCTCCTTAAGGATTAATTAAGGGGCTGGAGAGATGGCCCAGCAGCTAAGAGCACTGACTGCTCTTTTCAGAGGTTCAATTCCCAGCAACCACATGGTGGCTCACAACCATCTGTAATGGGATCCAATGCCCTCTTCTGGTGTGTCTGAAGACAGCTAGTGTGTTCATATAAATAAAATAAATAAATAAATTATATATACTTAATTCATGGATGGAGATGGCGGTCTGAGGGACTAGCCACTAGGCTTGACAACCTGAGTTCAATCCTCTGAACATACAAGATAGAAGGAAAGATCAGCTGCACAGGCTGTCCTCTGACCTCCACCCTCCTCTTGCATGCTGTGGCACATGTACATACACAGGTGTACACACAGCACACACACACACACACACACACACACACACAAAGTACATAAATATAGGTATTTTTTTAAGAGTTCATTCAACCAGGCCTGTCACCCACTTGGACAAGAGACCACCTCTTAGGAAGGCTAATTCACTTAAAGGCACACTACCGATGGAAGGAATATTATCCCCTCAATGAGATAATACACTGTTTCTTTCCAGAACTCCACTCTTGGTACAGTCACTTGCAGAGTTTCCACGGAGCAGAGCCTAGCTTATGCTGTCCCTGATGGGCTGGGATTCCTCACTCTTTGGAACTACCCTCCCTGCTCCCCCCATGCAGCTTGCTCTGTTCTTCTCCGTTTTCCTCCTCTGGGAAGCTGCCTGCCCTATAGTCTTTCTGTCAGAACACTGGTAAAAATTACCCTCAAGCTTCCTGCTAAATCTGTTTTTAAATTCTTTTATTAACAAGAGTAAGAACCTGAAAAGGAATCCCAGCTTCCCCAGTAACACAGTCACACCAGTCATGTTCACAGTGGTATCAGCAGGTGTAAGGGTCCTTCTAGAGGGGTTCCGGGGTGCTTGGGTCTTAGAACTGGGGGTTGGTGGGTAGAGCAGAAACAGGTGGATAGGAATAGAAGCAGGGAGACTATTAGAAGACAGTTTGCGTCTAAGAAAAGGGAACAGGGTGGAAGACAAAAACATTTTAGTAGTTCAGCTCCTGATGCTGCGCATGGGGTGTAGGCTTTCCAGCATGACACTGAGTAACACGGGCTTTCACACCCATGGACTGTGATACGAGGAGCTCCACACGCAAATGCTTTCTTGAATGTCTCATTAGCATCTTACGACTACACCCAGGGGTAGGGTGTTTAGAATGTGTGCCTAGTCCCCCTTCAGATGCGGTGGGGGTTTCTGTGAGTCTGTAGGGTGCTAGGTCCAAGCCACTGCAGCCGGTTCTACTCAGCCACTCCTGGGGGTGGAGGGACAGGCTTGGTCTTGCTCTTTGCCAGTGGGTTTTTCTCATGGAAATGTTGCAGCCTTTGCGCACGAGGTGCTGTGGATCTCGCCTCCCTCCCCACTCTTCCACCGCCTCACTCTCCCGCCGCCCCACTCTCTGCCCCACTCCTTTCCCGCCGCCCCAACCTCCTGCTGCCCCACTCTCCAATCGCCCCACTTTGCTGCCCTGCTAAAGCGTCTTTCTAGACTGGAACTTGGATGGAGAGATCAGAACTAAGGCAAAGCATGTTTGATAAATAAATCTCGTAAATCCTGGGAAACAAGGTTCTGCCCACCCTGGCACTCACTCCTGCCCTCACACCCCAGTTGGGGCAGCTCTGGAAAAGAAACTGTGACATCACTTCCTTCCGGTGAGTCTGGGTTGTCCAGCCTTACTCTGAGAAGCCCTTGGCACAGACTTCTATGAAGATCTCAGATAGAGCTGGCCACACCCTAAGCTCACCCTCACTTCCCCTGCCTTGAGGAAGTAGTGCATTTGCCTTTCCCTCCAACAGCTCTTGGAAGCAGAAGGGCCTTGCTGAGATGAAGAGGCACCACTAGGTGGCTGCCTGAGACCTTACTGAGCTGGTGGTTCTGATCGGGCTTTCTTAGGCAGAGTGTGAGTGTGTGTGTGTGTGTGTGTGTGTGTGTGTGTGTGTGTGTGTGTGTGTGTGTATTAGTGTGTGAGCGTATATATGTGTATTTGTGTGTATATTAGTGTGTGAGTGTATATATGTATGTTTGTGTGTATGAGTGTGTGTGTGACACTCTAGGAGTCTCTAAGAGTGTATGTGTGTGTATACACAGGCTTGGCAGGGAGCTGTCCCGTAGGGAGAATGAGGAAGGTGAAGTCAGGGGTCTGTATGAATATGATCAAGATAGATTATATACAAAAATTAAAATGTCATAATTCAGTCCATTATTTTATACAATTATTATACACTGAAAAAAGGAAGTAAAGAAATGAAGCCAAAAAAAGTAAATTCACCAAGCAGGTTAATCTAGCGTCAGAGGGTCCTTCTAAGCCCCGGGGGTGGAAGGAACACAGAACACTGAGAAGCAGGATCCCTTGGTGGTATTCATTGTTTTAGCTCATTAGATAGTTGTTAGCAAAGACACTGAAGTGCCAGTCTGCTCTCATCCTGGCTACTAGAGATGAATCAGGGGCGAGGATGCTGCTGGAAACCTGAACTCTGTCCACTAAGAAGCTGACTCAACTTCATTTTCATTGATAATCAGAAGTGTAATGAGTGCCTCATCACACCACACCCGAGTGAGGGGCTGAGGACACAGCTGTGAGCCACAGTGACAAGACCCCTCTGCTCTCACAGAACTGGTATTTTAGATAAATTGATATTCACAGAGAAAAAAATGTGTACAACTTTTCCATTGGGAACCCGATCTGTGTTTCCATGGCAACGCTCTTCCTTTGCCCAGCCCTCACATGTAGAAATGCGGGGTAATAAGACTGGCTTTATCCACCACAATTAGATGTCGCACAGGTTTCCTGGAATGGGGCTGTGGTGGTTTTCAAGACTTTCCATCTCCACCCCACTTTCCTCTTGGTCATGGGGAACCTGGACATACCATCTGGGGTGTAGGCTGTTCCTGAGGCACAGAGCCCAGTGAACACACTGAAGGCTTAAATACACCACTGGGAAATGCGAAGGAAAAGTGTCCCAAACCCAGAACACTAAGAAGACTGTGGAAACGCTCAGAGATGAAAGGTGTGGCTTTCCAAAGCCAACTTTCTCTCCTTCTCCAGCCAAGTCAAACATGTTACAACGTAGCCGACTTTCAGACTTCCCAGAGGAGGAAGTATACATTCTAAACTCAAGTGTGGAAATCACACTTGTGTCTGGAATATGTCTAGTGTGAGCTACAGGAAGTTAGGTGCAGTTGTCCCCCTCGGACCTACTTGTGAACACATTGGAGAATCAGCTAGGAGACAGGTTGTGTGGAACTGCAGGACACCGTAGCTGACGAAGGGCTCAGGAGCTCTGCAAAAAAGCCTGCCCAACCCCCAGGTGACCAGACAGATACAACCCTGGACTATACTAGTGTCTGTTTCCTCTGCTCCTGCAATGTTAGAGAAGTGTTTCTTGCCTTCTTTGTTTGGGTTTTCTAGATTTCCCCTGACCTGTGCTGAATCCATGGTGCTAAGTACCACATACAGAAAAAAAAAAAAAAAAAAAATGGAGCCTGTCTGCAGAAAGAGATCTGTGTAGGTGTGATTGTTAAGGATTTCAGGATTGAATCATTCTTGATCACGGTGGGGTCTAAATTCAATATGAAAAGAATAGAAGGGTGGGGGGGTGAAAAGGGAGAGAAAGGAGACAGAGAAACACATTCTCTGTGGAGACAGATTGGATGATTCATCTACAAGCCATGAATTGAAGTGTGGGATGGACTTCCCCTCTGACTTTGTGCTTCTTGCCTCCAGAACTCTGAGAAAGTACATTTCTGTTAAGCTAATGGGTGTGTAGCACTGTGTTATGTCACTAGAAGAAACGCAGAGACATTCATTCCTCAGTTCTGGTTCTCTGGCTTTGGTCCTTCCTCACCTGTGTGACAGGGTCACACTAGGTGTGGGAGAGCAGAGCTGTTGAAAGGCATTTTCTCAAGGATAGTCTTCTCAGAAGAAGACTCAGCCACTGGCTGAAGCTACCTCTGAGGCATCCTCAGGAAGAGTCACTCAGATGCACCACAGCTGTCCCCAGGAGGGCCCAAAAAGAGACTGCGTGGCAACAGAACACAGGGTTCCTCCATCCTTGGCCAGAGTGTGACAGCTTTTAATGGAGCCCTGTTCTTTCTGTAAAAGGAGAGGCTGTGTCTGTGTGAGTGCCCTTTATAAGTGACTTTACATGGTACTGGGTGTCAGCGCCCTTTGTAAGAGACTTTACATGATACTGGGTGTCAGCACCCTTTGTAAGTGACTTTACATGGTACTGAGTGTCAGCACCCTTTGTAAGTGACTTTACATGGTACTGGGTGTCAGCACCCTTTGTAAGTGACTTTACATGGTAGTGAGTGTCAGCACCTAAGTAACTTTACATGGTACTGGGTGTCAGCACCCTTTGTAAGTGACTTTACATGGTAGTGAGTGTCAGCACCTAAGTGATTTTACATGGTACTGGGTGTCAGCACTCTTTATAAGTGACTTTACATGATACTGAGTGAATTTAAAAGGGAAATGGAATTTTAAGTAATAGTTTGGGCAAACTTTGTACACTGTAGCACTTTTAAGGACATTTTGCTTTCTGTGTGGTTGTTGGCAAGTGTCCACAACAGGAAACAGAGCCATACTTTCAGGAGGCTTTCTCTGTGTTTGTCAGTGATGTAGAAATAAACACAAAACTTTAATTTGTTCCCCAAGTGAAGGAATAATAAAATTTTTAAAAACACTCGAGACAAGTCAGAGTGTCTGGGAGAGCCAAGAAACAGATTGTGTGTGTGTGTGTGTGTGTGTGTGTGTGTGTGTGTGTGTGTGTGTGTGTTTCTTCACAGTTTTTCAAAAATTCTAATCAAGACTGTAGATGGCCTTTGGGTAACACATTCATCCCAACAGTCAAAGAGAGCAACACATTAGCTGAAAGTATTTCCTATCCTGATGGCTTCTCTCCATGGAAGCTGACGGCACCCACAGGGCTAAGATCCAAGCTGTGGCCAAAGAAGCCGGGGTGGGCCAAGGAGATGCTCAGCCAGTAAAACACTTGCTGAACAACCATGAGGATCTGAGTTTGGATCCTCAGCCCCGAGGTAAAAGCTGAGCCCAGCTGCGTGTGCCTGTGATCCAGAACTGGAGAGGCAGAGACAGGAGGATCCTGAGGGCTTGCTGCCCAGCTATTCTAGCTGAACCCTGTGTCCCAGCCTCAAAAAATAATGTGGAGAGAGGCTGAGGAAGACACTACCCATTGGCAGCTCTGGCTCTGGTGCCACAGCAGGGGGAAAATCACAACAGCTGGTATCAAGCATAGATGGAGCAATGCCACCTGATGCTTAGAATCCACATGGCAGGAGAAGGCAAGAACTGACTCCCTAAAGTTGTCTTCTGGCCTCTCCATGTGTGTATTTGTACACATACACACACATAGAGAACAAATGTAATTTTTAGTGAAAATAACTCCCTCTGAACCTAAGAGCATCTCTGAGTCCAGACCTGCACATGTTGGGGTCCCACACTATGGCTTAAAGAAATTAGGTGTGTCCTCAGGGTTGGAATCCCACGCCATCTACAATGCTGCCATTTTCAAATTGTGCTGTGTCATTTAGGGGTTCTTAGGATACCCCCAGAGAACTGACTCAACCATACAGCCACTGCCTCATCTCTCTGAGATCTCAGCATGAAGGAAAAGGCCCTCGTAGCTTAATAGAAAGGCTTCCAACACCTCCACTCTAGGGCTCCTATGACTAAGCCCAGACACTTGTTCACGGATTTTCAGTGAATTGCATATTTATTTGTATTTTAATCTAACCAAAGGAGAATTTGAAGCTGTAACTTTTTATTAAAGATAATATCAAAATAAGTGACTTATTTCTAAAATCTCCTGAAAACAACAAAGCTATCAGAATAGCAAAGTGTTTGTTAGGAGGGCTGTTTTATTTCTTTTGCATGTGCCAGAAATGAGCAAACACAAATCTTGACATAGGACGTTTATATTGATTCTATCTGTGGGAAATAAACAAAGTCGTGGAAGACCATACATTTCAAAGTTATTGTTGATGGTGTGGATCTGCTTACCAGCTGCTGACTAATTTTCCAAAGAAAGGAAACAATGGCCAGCTCATAAATTATGTCTCTGCAAGCATTTTGATGAGTCAAAATTATTAGTGATTCAAAGAAAAGGAGTTTTGAAAGATTAAATTTTGTTCGTAAGTAACAACCATCTGAAGGCTATTGACAGTTGAACGTCACTAACCTGACACTACACAAGTGCACAGCTACAAGTAATTTCACCCAGGCAGAACGACTTAATGAAAGAAACACATGCAGAAGTGTGGCTATAGTCTGTCTCTATGGTGAATGGGTGGACCATTTGTGTAACTGCATCTAACCAGACCAGCCTGCTTTGGGGCAGAGCATTCTTTTGCAGGTCTCAAAGCTAGCCAGATCAACACCTTTGAAAAAGACCTTGTTGTAAATCTCCCAAATCCTCTCTGACTTGAGCTACTGGAAGGCAGGGGGCAGAGGGAAGTGATCTTCTAGAATGTTCTTGGGAACTTTTTACTTTGAAGATTTTGAAGACAGATAAAGTTTTCTGAAAGCCTCCTCACTTGATAAGATTTCTTTGTTTTGTTTAGCACAGGCCAAGGCCATTAGGAATTATTCCAAAAGGGGGCTAGCATTACCAGAATTCCAGATGAGAGCCAGTTGCTCTAGAGGCCTGGGGGAAGGGCTACTATGAATCAGAGCGTCTGGGGCAGACACAGCCCTTCCCCAGGCGACTACAGACAAGTCCAAGGGACATGCCGTCTGTTTCCAAGCCTGCAAAGCTATCCAGGAGGGTCTGAGCAGAAGAGGCCAAGAGGGAATTGGGTTTCATGAGCTCTTGGCAGCCGCAGTACTGGCTGTTAGGGGTAGACTGAACCACTAACAGGAACCAGCCAGCTCCTTGTGAGGCGTGAGACTGGGATTTAGGCCCAAGTGCTGGGAATCTGAACTGTAGCAGCCAGCCGAGTGGCTGGAACCCAGGCGAGGCCCACCTCCGTGCCAAAGATAGGACAGAAGGGCCTAAGCAGACAGCCCGCCTACCCATGTGCCTGGCAACCAGCTGAGAGGCTGTGCTCACGTAATTCTCAGACAAAGGGAAGCAGTAAGGGGCTCTGGGCCTTCATAGCCCATTCTGGGCTAGAAAGAAAACAGGATGGAATAGGGCCTTGCACAGTTACCTATCCATAGGCAATGATGGGTTTAGAAAATCCTGATTTTAAAGCTGAGCATGGGCTCGTACCTGCAATCCCAGCACTCAGGGACACTTGTCCGAGGAGATTGTGAGTTTGGAGCTAGCCTGGGCTAAATAGTGAGACCCTACTTCAAAACAAAGAGAAACAAAACCAAACCAAAACCAGATTTTAGGATGGCCATCTGGGGTAGGGCCATTCACAGAAAAGGTGTGCTTGTAACTTCTTGGCATACCACCACCAAAGCCCCCAATTCATGAATCTCTGAGGCCATGCAAGCAAGCTTAATTCTATACTATTAATTCAGCTCAGCTAAACAACAGATGCTCTGAAGAACCCTCAGATTCTCTGGAAACCTGGGAGGAAGTGGTATTAACCTCATCCACCTCCTCACACACACCGTGGCTTTCTTTCTGTGTTTTTCTTTGGACCAGGCCCAAAAGATGCTGAGGAAAGTTTTCTCACGAAAACAAGTTCAGGTCCAGGGTCATTGTGCCAGCTGCAAATACCCAAAATGACAACAATGGCCTCACCCTCGAATTCCAACAGCCTGACTGCGGGTGTCCAGAAGCTGATCCAGGTCCTGACAGAAAAGAAAAGACCTCTGACATCTGGAACCAGTTTCTGCCACATCACATAACCCCCTGAAAGATTAGCCAAACTGGCTTTCTGCTTACCAGCTCGCAGCTGTTTGGAATCGCCCGCGGCCGCTCTGCTGAGAGACAGTCTTGCTGGGTGCGCTGTACAGTAAACATGAGATCCTCGCCAGCACTGGCATCCGGCAGTGGTGAGATTTGCAACGTGGTGAATTGCTATTTTATTCAATAAACGGAACTTACAATAGAGAAGAGATTTGGAAGTTACTTCAAACTTGTTTATGCCGTTACAGTGGGCTGGGAAAAGCTTTTGTGCTTCGGTTTTTGAAGGAATCCCTATCTGGAAGGAGAGGGCAGAATTTCTGATGGTAGCCTGTCTTAAAGTGCTCAGAGTATGTCTTGACATACACAGCGTCCTGGACACTCTCTAAGACTGCTTTACTCAGGCCTGGTGGCAAATCCCTGCCACTTGAGAAAGGATCATGAGTTTAAGGCCAGCCTGAGCTGTAAACTGAGACCTTGTCTTAATTTTATAAAAGAACTCTTTGGGCAGGAGGGATCAATCAGTGGTTAAGATCACGGGCTGCTCTTACAGAGGACCTGAGGTTCAGTTTCCAGCTCCTACATGGCAGGTCACAACCAACTAACTCTCGTTCTGGGGGATCTGCTGCCCCCTTCTGGCCTCTGTGGGTGTTGCATGCACATGGTACAGAGGTATGCACATAGGCAAAACATACATATAAAATAGAACTAATTAAAAATCTTGTAAAAAGCACCATAGTTTGAGTTAACAAATACTATGTATGTCCTGTCTCTTAATCTCATGTTGTACATCAAATGTCATGCTCCTGTTTTTAATGAATACATAGGTGGACATGTTAATACATATCTGTTGGCAATGTGTGACGGGTGTATATGCATGCATGAGTATATATGTATGCATGTATGTATGTGTATTACATATATATGCATATGCGTGTGTATAGATGCGTATATGAACATGCATGTGTGTGGTATATATGCATACATCTATATATGCATGCATGTGTGTACATATGCATATAGGTACATGTGTATATGCATGTGTGTACATGTTCATGCACACACACATATTATATATATATATATATATATATATATATATATATATATGCATAACACTGTGTATGTACATGCACGTGTGTACATATGCATATATGGACATGTATATAGGTCTGTGTAAATTTCCTTATATTAGGGCTATGCCTTCCTCATCAGCCAGGAGCTCTCCAAGGGCAGCTGGCTGGGCCTTCTTTGGATCAGAGGTTCCTGGGGCAATAGTCTGCCTCCTCCATCAGTGGAGAGCACCCCCTAAATGGGGTGTTCCTGATCCCTGTGGAGGACTTCAGGGCAACAGTGAGCCCATGCAGAACATGGGAAGAAGGAAACTCAAAATCTGCCCATGCTAACAGAGGCTATACTTTGCCTTTTTTCTCTCTCTCTGAGCAGATGGGTGTGGTCATTAGGAGCCAGAGACTGCTACCCTCAGTAAATAAACTGTGCTATTTGGTGGAAAGGGAAATTGTAAGAGAAAGTGTCTCATTTCTGCAGCTTGAAAGCAGGTAATCTCTGTAGTCCGGGCATCTATTTACACTGCTTCGCAGCTATAAAGGGTAACATTACCTTAATAACCTGCTGTCTGAGGCGCGAGGACACTTAAAGCATCAGAGAAAAAGGCATTTACCCTGATGAGCCATTTTCCCCAAGAACGACACCATTCACCCAAGAGCACAAGACCCACACCATTCACCTAAGAGAGGGGTTTCTTTCTTTTATTCCTTTTCCCTCGTTTCTAAAAATACTTCCTGGTTCTGACATGTGATCTGAGGCACAGACACCCCACCCCACCCCCACACTGGTAGAGAGGGGAGATCAGTGTAGCTCTAGACTTTGAAAGCAGCAGATTCTACAAGTTAAAAACCCAGCTAAGTATGAGGCAGAAAATGGCTTAGTAATTTGATCTCTGTGGCTCCAGAAGTGCCTCTGGGGGCAGCTCTGCCTGGAGGATGAGGAGGCCTGGGGAAGATGCTTCTTGCCTTCTTTTCAGAGACCTCTGGAAACTTCTTACATATTCGCTCAACTCTTTGAGGCAACTGAAGCATTTATTCTAAAATGGCCTCTTTTTGACACCTGTTCAAAGGCTGCAGGATGACAAGCCACACCCCCTCCACACCCACAGCTGCAAGGCTTTATTCCATCCTGCGAGGAAAACTCTAGTCTCAACTTGTATTTTAAAAAGATCTGAGGATAAACTCAGAGAAGAATGTTTTCATAGATGTAGCCTGAGGCATACAATGGTTATTTTGTTTTGTTTTGTTTTTTTATTAACAACTAGTACCCACAATGCCAGCAGCCGCCTGTGAAAGCTGAGCCAGGCACTGAGGTGGGGACCAGTCTGGGACTCTGTCAGCAAGAAGGCTATTGACTCAGAAGTGGCCAGTACAAATCAAAGAGTTTGGACCTTTGAAGAAAGGGTAGAGAGTCCTTTTAGTTTTTCTGTGTTTTTTAAGCCCCCCTTTTTTCTTTCTTTGCTTTACTTTTTAACCTGTTTTTAAAGGTGACCTAAAGGAGTAGACAAGGGGTGGATATGTAGCCCTTACTCAGTTATTAGAGTGCCTGCCTGACATGCACAAACCTCTGTCTTCAATCTTCAAGCATAATCCGGTGTGGTGGGATATGCCTATAATCCCAGCACTCAGGGTGTGCAGGCAGGAGGATAGGATTTCAGGGTGAACACCAGCTACATAGTAAGTCTGAGGTTAGTCTGAACTATAAGAGACCTTGTGTGGGGCAAGGTCAGAGAAGGCATGCTTAATCTACAGGGCTAAATCTAAACACCATAACTTTGCCAGCATAGGAAGGGCCACAGCTCAGTCCGGAGCAGCCTTACCTGTTCATTAGCAGCCTCCACAGAACCACAGGCCACCTCCAGAAGCTCCACAGCTAGTGTAAGTGGACCGTGGTGGAAGCATAGCTCAGTGGTATGGCACTTGCCCTGGTTAAATTTTGCTGCCAAAGAAAAATAGCATGAAACTAAAAATGCTTGAAATATATTCATGTTGTAGCTGGATTTCTATATATTTAGACATTTCAACCTTCATTTGCTTGGCCTATTGCTTTGGGCTTTGGGTAAGGCAACAATACAGGCAGAGACATGTTCATCTTTTAGTGGCTGGGAAGAACAAGAGAAATGGGCAAAAATGAACAGGATCCCACAGCCCTAGACAGGAAAGGGCAGGACCCCAAAAGCCCTAGACAGGAATGGACAGGACCCCGCCCACAAACCCTGCCCACTGTCCCCACCCACAAGCCCTACCACAGCCCTGCCCTTGCCCTCATTTCAGACTTTGCTCCCTCACCCTGGAAGCAACTGTCCAGTGTCTTCTAAAATCTTGTCCTGACTTGTTTCTGGTTTGTTTTATTTTGTTTTTACATTTTAAACAATATTTTTATGTGTACGGATGTTTTGCCTGCTTGGTGCCTGCAGAGGTCAGAAGAGGGCAGCAGATCTTGGGGAACTGGAGTTACAGATGATTGTGAGGTGCCATGTTGGTGCTGGGAATTGAACCAGGGTCCCCTAGAAGAGCAGCCAGTGGTCTTAACTGCTGGGCCATCTTTCCAGCCCTTCTGTTTTGGTTTTTTTAGACAGTCTGCTCTGTAAGTCCAGGCTGTCTTAGAACTCACTGAACACACCAGGCTGGCCTTGAGAGCATGGAAATGATGCTGTCTCAGCCTCCCAAGTACTGGGGTCAGAAGCTTATGTACCATCAGACCCCACTTCTAAAATCATTTAGGACAAGGTTTACTTTTGTGGTGCTGGAAACTAAACCCAAGGACTCACAGGCTAGGCAAGTGCTCAGTCACTAAGTCACCCAGACAGCAACCTTCAGAAAGCATGTCTGATATGGGGATGGCAGACAGAAGGCCCTCAGACGATTATTTTAACCCCATAAGCTCTCCTTCCCTCTTCATTACTATCTTTATCTAAGCACCTGGCATCGGTAAGAATGTGCCCAGAGAAAGCTTTGATTTCAGACACTAGGTATTTCCAGAGACAGGAAACACAGACCCTGTAGTCAAGAAAGACCAGGCGCTTGGCAAACGCTTCCTCTGCCCTGGCAGCCTGGTTCCCAGGCTCCATGCCTGCCTCCCTGGCATGGCCTCTGCTAAGGAAGGGTGCTGAGAGGAGCTCTTCCTGAAGGGAGAAGCAGCTTTCTGGGTTTTAATGAGATCATTTATTGTCTCCTTGCTCTGACGAAGACAGTAAATGTGACGGGTGAAGTTTACAGAATAATTAGTCCCAGAGGTGAACCCATCCCCTCAGTCCCTGTTTTCCCCTCAGCCTGTTGAGAAGCTGACTGCTTCCAGATGCTCCTGATTTCAACCATGAGCAAAGCCGGTTCTTTTGAGCTGCAGATCTGTCAGAAAAAGCTGGCTTCTGAGAAGAGGCTTACTTAGCAGGTTCCTAAAGGGCCAGCTGAGAAGGAAGCAGGACTGAGGCAAAGCCCTGTCCCCACCCCCACCCCCGCCCCACATCCCCTCCCACTTCAGGTCAGCCCTAATTAGCTGTTAAGGAATCTGGCTGTCTGGAAGGGGACAGAATGCTCTCCATGATTCTGACAGGTTTCCAAGAGAGTCAGCCCAGTTAGGGACTTCCTGCTTCCCAAGAGTTCCCCCACTACCACATCTGGAGCCTCTGATGGAAACTGCACATCAGTCTTTGATAAGCACCTGCCACTCCCACTTCAGAGACAAGCTCTTTTGTCCCTATCACTTGCCTGGTAGCTAGGAAAGAATCCTAAGAGTCAGAGCCCCAGGGGACTGCTCAACCCAGCCAGTGACCCAGAGGAAGAAAGCTGAGTGTGTACCAGGGCCCTCCTTTGTCTCTCATGCCCACTCTCTGGACCTGCTCTGAGGAGGGAACACATGGCCACATATTCCAGATGTGGGTTACAGGGGCCTAAGGAATGCAAAGATCTCTCTAGGTAGGGAGGGCAAATGTCTGTGAAGAAGGACTGACTATAGGTGGAGGCAGACTTCACCCTACTTGCTTGGGTGGGAGCAGAGGGAGTGGACATGGAGGACTGCAGGGGCGCACCTAATGAACAGCACAGCTCCTGGCCACACAGGAAGGAGGAGGGATGGGAGGATGGGAGCTTACACAGGCTGTTCCTTCACTTCCTCACACTCTCATGCTTTGCCCTCTACAGTCTCCAGTTGAGGCCTGCTGACTCCTCCACAGCAGCGAAGACCCATAGCAGTTTTGGGTTTTTTTTTGTTGTTGTTGTTTTTTGTTGTTGTTGTTGTTTTGTTTTTAGGTTTGATATATATACTGTAGTTCTCTTGAGACACACCAGAAGAGGTCATCTGATACCATTACAGATGGTTGTGAACCACCATGTAGTTGCTGGGAATTGAACTCAGGACCTCTGGAAGAGCAGTCAGTGCTCTTAATTAACCACTGAGCCATCTCTCCAGCCTCCCCATAGCAGTTTTGGAGGCCCATGGAGAGTTTTAATTCTCTTTTAGAAACAGATATAGGAAGAAATTTTGAATCCAAAATGCTTGAATAATAATGTCCACACAGTCATCTTTACACAGTTATAACGTGTTTACAGTTTTGTTATATTTCTTGGGGGAATGTTTTATTTCCTCTGAGTATGTGTATCTGTATGTGTGAACATGCTTATGCTTCAGGCTGTCCTGAAATTCACAGTGTAGTCCAGGCTGGTCTCAAACTGACAGCAATTCTCTTAATTTAGCTTTCTGAATGCTGGAATTACAGAGGTAATCTGCTACGCCTGGTATATGAAATGCTGGGAACTGAACCCAGACCTCTGTGCACGCTAGGCAACCACTCATCAACGGAGCTTCATTGTGCAGCCTCAGAGTTTGCTTGTTTGTTTGTTTGTTTGTTTGAGATATGGTCTAACTCTGTATCCTGGGCTGTCCTGATACTTGGCTGGCCTCACACTGTCAGCAATCCTCCTGTCTCAGCCTCCCAGGGGCTGGGACTGCAGGTGTAAACTGACCTGCCTTGCTATGGACCTGTTGTTCACAGTCACAAAGCTAAAAAATGCCTGGGATCCACAGAAGTCATTGCAGGGCTGGGTGAGGAAGGCATGCTTGGTACCTTATTCACACCATGTGAATCTGGAACCTGCTTTTGGCCTTGTCATGTAAAAGGTACAGAGACAGGCCCAGGCAGGCAAAGTCACTTACTGAAGGCCCAGCTATCTGGCTATGGAATCTGCATCCCAGACAAGCTGTCTGAATCCGCTGCTCTCTGCAGATACTTGAAGCACTCAGGCGTGGCAGGAATGGGGCCAGGAAGGCTCCGAAGCTCCACAGCCCAGCATCTGCAAGTGCTTCATTGTGCAACTCTGTATTCTCAGAGCTCGTCGTCTGCCTCCACCAGATGCGGGTTTGTGGCTTTCCTCCTTGGCTCTCTTTCCCAGGTTTTCATTCCTTGTATTCTGAAATGGAGCTGAAATTTTTCCAGCAGGATGCAGGGTGGACACCCTGAAGTCAGTAGGGAGTCCAGAAGGAAGTAAAGGCTGGGAAGGGAGCCAGGAGAGGGGGCCCCGCTGAAGCACACAACGCTCAATCCTTTATTACATGCATGTGGCCTGACCACAGTGGATGGGCTCCAGGAAACTCTGAAGCCCTGACTGAGCCTCCCCGAGACTATCCAGGCCAGGCCTGGATGCCTTCACCCTTGCCAGGTTTATTTTTCCCATCTCAGAGCTGCAGAAAGTCATGAACTGGGCCTTCTAGTTCCTTCATAAACCCTTCTAGTCCCAACTACATAGCAGACTTGATCTTGTGACCTTGACCACAATCCCAAACCTTTCTAGTTTGCAGTTCCCTGGTGGTGGTGAAGAAATGGGAGTGGCAGACAGCTAGTACACCCTGGGAAAGATGCAAACATAAACCTTGTGCTTCAGGTTATTGGTGGGAGCCATACAGCATGCTTGGGAAAGCAGTTGCCATTTTGCAAGCTGCTGAGGCCAACCTGGGAGCTGTCCCTTATGTACTGGTCACTTGGAACTATTGGCCTTTATGGAGCAGACTTTCTATTTCCTACAAGGATCTCTGGGAAAGGGCCAGCAGGACATTTGAGGAGTCTTTCAGGACAGGCCAGCAGAGCTGTACAGTTAGATGGGGCACCCTTCTTGGGACACAAGAGTCTGACCCAGCCCTGTAGCTCAGTCTCAAGTAGACCCAGATGGAGGCCAGAGCATGCCATGGCCCTGCCCGCAAAGGACCAGGCTGGCTGTCCCCAGAAGTCAGAGCTGAAACCTGATCATGGAATGCCTGAGACAGGTCTCAGGCCCTTTGACTGAGCCACCAATGTCAGGGATCGCAGCTGCAGGACCCATGATGGACTCCAAAGAAAGGTGGGACAAATACCCCATGAGCTGAAGTATGGGGTAGCCGGCAGAGGAACCTACTGCAGAGTGGGTGAAGTAGAGGCATAGTTACCATCATTCTTGACAGCTCTCGGGGCCCCACCCCCAAGCTGGGGGGTGGCCATGCTAAACTCTGCTCAAGAGGAAGCTAATTACTGCAGCTGAGAGAGGCAGGATAAAAACGAGGAGCAGGACCCGCACGCACACACCAGGCCTGGAGTCTTGCTATTTGCTACTAATTTAATATAATTATATTACCTAATACAGAAACCACGTTCAGAGCTGAGGCTGGCTCTTGCTCCATCCAGGAGCTTCTGATGGGTTAAAGGCAACATCTTGGTTTAATTCCCTCTTTTTTTTTTTTTTTGCCATTCCCCCAACTACAAATGTCAGAAATGAATTATCGAAACCAGATGTGAGGTTTTGGGTGCCCATTTTCAGGCTAACAGATACCTTGTGTTAATAATGTACAGTTGTGACAGGAAATACGGTTTAGAGTCCTGGAAAAACATGAAAGCTAATTCCATTACCCCTTTCATGGTACCTACTTCTTCTCAAACGCCAGACTGGTTTGGATTATAGTGAAATTCTAGAGGAAAACCGATTTGGTCTGCAGTGGTGACTGGGCTCTGTCTTCCCCGTCCCCTGGACTGGCACCCATCCTCCCAGGCACCTGCAGACCTACAGTCTCTGTCTCAACAATGCAAAGGGAAGCACTTGGCCGGGGGGGGGGGGGGGGG
>CM052711.1:2293171-2324384 GCA_028551405.1 Uromys caudimaculatus | reverse complement strand
ATTGAGAGACTAAGTACAGTGCTTTCCAGAACTATGGGCGTAATAAGCACAAAGCCACATGAACGAACGCACAGTTCTTTATCTGTATTTCATCACCTGATGCACTGAAGCAACTGACTTGACAATGCTGTGTCTCCACGAACAGGTAAGGCACGAAAATAGCTGTGACACACCCATTGACAGCTATGCTATGCGGCAGGAAACATCTCACACAGGAGACTGGTGCTTCCTGCCATGCCCCTCCTAGCAACAGAATCCCAGCACTCATATCCAGTGCACCAGTCCCAAGGTGCACTTCTTCCCTGACCCCACTCTATAGCTATGAAGGGGCCACCAGGTACAGACAAGGACTTCTAACTATCCAGAGCCTGTGTGCACAGGCTTCTCCATGTCAAAGAAGGAAGAAAGGACAGCCAAAAGCTTAGCCAACTAAGACAAAAACTGTCTTAGTTGAAGAGGGTTGACAGAGGTCGGTGTGTTGCTATTTTGCCTCCACTTCAGCTATTCTATAATCAGTTTCTCAGTGGTAAAGAGCACTGGCTGCTCTTGCAAAGGATCTAGGTTTGGTTCTCAGCACCTAAATAGTAGCTCACAACTGCCTGTCACTCCAGACCCAGGGAATCTGATGCCCCCTTCTGGCCTCTACAAACAACACACACACACACACACCCCACATATACACACATATATCCATACATGCAGGCAAAATATACATAAAATAAGAACAAGGAGGCTGGAGAGATGGCTCAGTGGTTAAGAGCACTGACTGCTCTTCCAGAGGTCCTGAGTTCAATTCCCAGCAACCACATGGTGGCTCACTACCATCTGTAATGGGATCTGATGCCCTCTTCTGGTGTGTCTGAAGAGAGCAAAAGTGTACTCATATACATAAAATAAATAAATAAATCGTTTAAAAAAATAGTTTAAAAAAACAAAACTAAATTTTTTTAATAACATAACATAGGAGTGAATGCTTATTGAGATCTTGCTCCTTGCCAGACCTCTCATCTCTCCTGCCTGAGTCATACTCCTGACTACATCTAATAAGGTGCAATAGTTGGACTCTTAGCTTGTGGAGGGAAAGACTGGCCCTCAGAGATGCTGGGTGATCTGTTCAAGGTCATGGCTAGCGGCAGAATCAACACTCAAACGATTTTCAGATTTCAATGATTTTCTGATTTCAAAAACTGTGTTGTGCTTTGGTTTTTGTTTGTTGACAACTGTACTGTGCATTACAGGCAAATCCAAGCCATGGCAATCTTCTGACCATCCTTTCATTTTGTTTTTGTTTCGAAGGCAAGGTAGAAAGTTAATGGCTAACTAGATTAACAAGAAGTGCCTTGGTGCAGTTTTGTGTCGATGCTGACACTAAGCTCGAACCCTGGAACCTACTAGAAGAAGCTGGACGTGGCATGTATGATTGTAGTCCTAGTACTAAAAGACAGACAAGCCAATCCCCGGGGCTTGCCGGCCAGCACCCCAGCTACCTGTTGAGTCTCAGGCCAATAAGAAATCCTGTCTCAAAAAACTCAGTAGGTGGTTCCAGAGAAAAGATATCCAGGCTGACCTCTGGGCCTCCATATGAGAACACTTACACATGTGCATACATACACACACATACACACACACACACACACACACACACACACACACACACACTTGCACCTTCCATGAAATGAAGGCTCTTAGTCTCTCTGGCTTCACTTTCTCTACATTTAAGGCTGACATGGCAACGCTCGCACTGCTTTCGAAGAGCACAGAAATACCGACAGTCGGACTTGTCACGATAGTCAGACAGCTGTGCATGATTGATTGCATACTTATTCCTCTTCCTTTCTGACTCTCCTCTCTCTGAACTATGAAACTGTAAGACTGGATTAAAGATCATTTGAGTCTTCCTGCTCTGGACACTACCGTTCCTGAGTAGTCTATGGCACAGGAGCAAGCTGCAGGGATGCCTTTCCGGAAAGACGGCTGACCATGTGATCACACGTGTGCATGTGGAATAGCACAGCACCAAAGAGCGTGTAAAACCAGAGCTACACCACACAGCTTGGAGTGATTTCTGTGAGGTGCTGAATGAGAAAAAGCAAGATATGAACAAGGGGCAGAAAGATCCTGTATTTTCAAAATAACAAGCTACAGTTCTGTCTCAGAATACGTCCCAGAATGTCTACAGAGAATTACAGGGCAATGAGATAACACAGAAAACAGTCTGTACTCATAGATTAAGGTGGATAGTATATTGAACTAGTGTTGATTGTAATAAAAAAAAATTGGGAAAGACTGTCATGGAAAATAATAAGACCACACATTTTCTCAACACACGAAGTTGTGTAGAGATCTCCACGAGTGGGTACGATGGCTAACCTTCATCGTCAACTTAATTGGATTAACAAACAACCCAAGGTACCAGGGAGGCACACTCCGGGTGCATCTGTGATGGCATTTTCAGGAAGAACCAACTGAGCAGGGAAAAGCTCCATCCTGACCGTGGCACCAACCATAGACTGAACCAGAACCAAAAAGGAACATGCCAGCAGAGCATCATTACCCATCTCTCTCTGCTTCCTGAATTCCAAGGGCATGAGTGAGCTGTGAGCGCTCCTGCCACTATACCTTCCCCACCACGATGGACTATATCTACAAACTCTAAGTTGAAAATGACCTTCTGCCCTTAGTGGCTTCTTATTAAATATTTGGTTATAGCAACAGGAAAGCCACTAATACAGACAACTATTACTGTGGCACAGGACCACTGCAGTGACTACCTGACCACGAGGCTCACAGACCTCTAGAACCGGTTTGCAGGAGGAATATGGGAGCATTTGGAGCATTGGATTTGAGAAGACCCAGAGTGCTGTTAGCAGAGGTTACTTGACTATTCTGCTGGGAGTTTGGAAGGCCAGAATACTGAGAGAAATGTAGACAGCAAAGATTGTGCTCATGAGGGTTCTGAAGGGAAGAAGGACTCTAGGGAGAGCTGAGATAGCAGCTATTGAAATCCAGCAAAGGAGTTGGCTGTGCTTTAGTTAGGGTTTTTATTGCTATAATGAACCAAAACCAAAAGCAAGTTGGGGAGAAAAGGGTTTATTCCGCTTACACTTCCATGTTGCTGTTTATCACCAAAGGAAATCAGGACAGGAAGTCACACAGGGCAGGAACTTGGAGGCAGGAGCTGAGGCAGAAGCCATGGAGGGATGCTGCTTACTGGCTTGCTCCCCACGGCTTGCTCAGCCTGCTTTCTTATAGAACCCAAGACCATCATCGTGAGTAACACCACCCACACTGGGTTGGGCCCTCCCTCATCAATTAAGAAAAACTCTACATGGTTGCCTTCAGCTGGATCTTATGGAGGCATTTTCTCAGTTGTGGCTCCCTCCTCTCCAGATGACGCTAGAGTGTGTCACATTGAGATAAAACTGGGCAGCAGAGGCTGTGTTTTGTCCCTTTCCTGAAAACCTGGGTAAGACCAAGTTCAAAAGTAGTGGACTAAGTTCTTTAATGAAGGAAGTTTCAAGTGGGTGTGGCATCCAGGCTGTGGCATAGTTAGTGCTCATTGAATTTACCCAGATTTACAGTGTAAGACTGGGAAACGAAGCAGAGAAATGTGAAGGGGAAAAAAAAATGTTCAGCTTGGCCAGGAAAGGAATTCGAATTGATCACAACTGAGAACAATGTGGGTTCAGCCAAAGTGACTGCACTAAGGAGAGGCTCTCACTTTGCACTGGGATAAACCAAAAGGTACCTCGATGGGGAAAATTCCAATTTCATCCACTAAAAGCTCATTGTGTAGGACTGTGGAGCCACTTGAAAGCCTCTCACGGTTGGGGTTGGGGTTGGGGGTGGGGGTGGGGGGTGGGAACCGGTGCTAAACAGAGAGCCTCCAGGGCATTCCTGTTAAGCAGGGCCACCAAGGGAATAGTTTCCCGGGTTTAGCCAGCCAGGTGCTCAGAAACCACTGCATCTGTGGTTCAAGAGGCTACATTCTCAGCTGGCAGCTGATCCCAGCATTATCCACGCAGTGCTTGCCTTGAAGGCACACAATGGCAGGAGCAAGGGTGTCCTGGAGGCTCGCATCAAGGTGCCAGAGAGCCTCAGAGGACCAATAATGTGGCAGGAGCTTCTCCCTGGGCTGTGCATGGATCTGTGACAGTGACACCTACGTTGTAGTGGAGACCCCAGAATATTGAAAATGTCAATGCTTGGGGCATCCACTGAGAAAAGCCATAGGCACTGGGTACATGGCCTGAGAGAGACCGTATATGCTGCAAGCTATAGAACTGGAGGGCAGAGCTGTCAAACTCATTGGAACCCAAATGGTTTCAGGACATACCATGAAAGCATTTTCAGACAGAGCTAATTGGGTGGGGAAGACCCTTCTTGTATTGATGGTATTATCCCTTGGACTGGTGTCCTATACTGACTTTAAAAGTAAACAAACCTGAGTGGTAGCATTTGTCTCTTTCTGCTCCCAGCCTATGAGGATGTGAGCAAGCAGCCATATGCTCCTGCTGCCGCAGCTTCGAGCAGCTCCCTCGCTGTGCTTTTCCTGCTATAACGGACTATATTCTCAAACTGTGCATCCAGACAAACCCGCCCTCGCCCAAGTTGCTTCTGGCTGGGAATCTAGTCACAACAATAAGAACAGTAAATAGTTCAGTGGCTCTTATTTACTTATTCAAAGAATCATTCGTTAGTTATTTAAAGTGAGATGTGACCTCTCATACCTGTTATCCCAGCATTTGAGAGGCTGAGACAGGAGGATAGCTCTGAGTGGGTCCCAAACATGGTAGATCGAGTAGTGAGTTCCAGGTTAGCCTGGACTATAGTCTGACCTGTGTCTGGATGCAAGTGGTTGCTTTCATAGCATTATCCCATGGGGTTAAGATAGAGGTGATTGCTGCTAAGCCTGACACCCTGAGTTCAATCCCCAGCAGATAGGCAGGTCGCAGGCAGTTCCCAAGGTAGAAGGTTCTCTATGGTATCTTAGTTGTATGCCCTCTTCATCTTCAGGAGGATGAGTATGTGGCAGGCAGGAGAGGGTGACAGCTGTTCTGCTCATCCACCCCTTGGCCTCTCACCTAGCACAAACCACTGAGCCCTCAGGCCTCTGCTCCCTCACCCTACAGCCCTAGCCCCTTTCCAGGTTTGTTTCTTGCTCTCTGTGGTAGATTTTCCACACAGGCAGCCCCAGTGATCCTTTTCAAAGGCGAGCAAGATCTGTGTTGGAACAAAGGCCTCCCTGAGCTTGCCTGTTCTTCACCTTGCCTGGCCAGTCCTGTGGTCAGCGGCCAGCCAGCTCTGGGACCCCAACCCCTGCCTCTGGCCTCCTTCTTCATCCGTGCCTGAGCCAGGCTCACACCTTCCACACAGCAGCTGCCTGGGCTGACTCAAGGCCTACAGCTCCCACAGTGACCATGATTCTTCCTGATTCTTTCCCTCACATTCCACAGCTAATCCACTGGCAAGTCTCAGCATGTGTCCCTGCTAAGTTCCTGAGCCAGGGACTCTACACTGTGCCTTGTCTGGATGTCCACACCCTGCCTGACATCCCGCACTGTGACACTAGAAGAATTTTCTTTTTAAAACGAATGCTGGCTGGGAGTCGAGGTCTAGGCCTGTAGTTCCAACGTTCAGAGACAAGAGGACCACTGCAAATTCAAGGCCAGTCTGCACAACTTAGTGATAAGTCCCTGCCTCAGAATAAAAAGGACTGGGAGATGGCTCAGCAGATAGAGGTGATTGCTGCTAAGCCTGTCACCCCGAGTTCAATTCCCAGGCCCCACATGGGGAAAGAGAGAACTGACTTTAACCTCTACATACATGTGGTGGCATACATGTGCCCACAAACATACATACACACAAATAAATAAAGGTGGTAAAATTTTAAAATAAAGAGTAAAAAAAGGAGCTGGAGCTATGACTAAATGGTAGACCACTTGCCTCACACGTATTAAGTCCTGGGTTCGGTTCCTAATACCACATAAAAAATGAATTCAACCTATGAAATATATACTGAGATTATCTACATGCTAGAGTCTGTTTTCACATCTATTCTATAAATAAACATGGGAGAAAAGAGCCCTGTCCCCCACTCCTGGGTACCAAATAGTGAAAAGATGGAAGTTCTTTGAACATCTAAGACAAGCATGTGTTTAATTGGCCAATATTGTGAAATGCATTTGTATATAAATTGACCCTCTGTTGTCATCTCTAAAAGTGTCATTCTGGCAGGGCATGGTGGCATCTGCAGGTCCAGTGATTAAGAAGCTGGGACAGAAAGATCACAGGTCAACCTAGTCTGTGCAAACAGGAGGAGCTTGTCTTAAAACAAAACGAAGCCAGGTGTACTGGTTCAAGACTATATTTCCCGCCCTTGGGAGTTGGGAGCAGGAGGATGAGGAGTTCAAGGCCACCCTGGCCTACATGAGACCCTGCTGTGGTTTGAATAAAAACATTCCTGTAAACTCATGTATTTGACACTTGGTCCCCAGCTTGTGCCGCTGTTTGCAGAGAAAATGGAACCTCTTTGATGGAGGCAGAACCTTGACGGAGGATGTGTGGCACTGGTGGACTTTCAGGGTTTATAGCTTGGCTTCAGTTCCAGTTTGATCTGCGCTGTTTGCAGGAGGCTGAAGCTGTGACCTCTCAGCTTCCTGCTCTAGCTGTCACTCTTCCCCCATGATTGCGGACTCTAGCCCTTTGGAACCATGAACCAACCTAAATGTTCTCCCATATGTTACTGCTAGCCCTCGGGCGTTATCACAGCAGCAGAAAGCAACAGATACAGACCCCAAAACGAGACAACTTCTGCACCATCCCCTCCCCCAAGAAAACAAAAGACACGCACAAAGGCTCTCCTCAGTGCTCACCATTAAGGACATTCCCCCAGAGCTGGAATGTACTTTGCCCAGCTGCTGGAAGGTGCCTTGACATCACATGGCAAACCAGCTTGGATGATAACATTTCTAGACATTTCAGAAGGACAAAATATCATTCTTTGCTAATTCGTGTGAACCCAGCTTCTGCACCTGGGAAATATGTCCAGGAAGTTGGCTTTCCGGAGAAACAGGCAGAGATGCGCCTCTTGAGTCCCTGTGGTTCCCAAAAACATTTGAGGGGAACGGCTACATACAACTGAGTAATTTAACTGTCACCAATCAGTCTAATCTCCCAAGCTTGAATTACAATGTCTCTCTGAGTTATCTTTAATTTTATACTGGCTGTTTGCTCCTTGCACCTGCGTTGTGATTCTTCCTTTGCTCACAGAACCTCGAGTGTGCTCCCTGGAACAAAGGAAAGGTTTGTGAAGTGAATGAACCCTGGGTATGGGGGATGGGCTGTGGTGGGGTGGGCAACCATTAAATATAAATATAAGTCCTCTGACCCACAGAGACAAGTACTGCCATAAAAACAAAAACCTTCTAGGGCTGGCTGGATAGGTGCAGATACTAGCTGCCAAGGTTGATAATCTGAGTTCAAGCCCTAGAATCCATGTGGTGGAGTGTGAGAATTTGTTCTCTGACCTCCACATGAATTCTCTCTCTCTCTCTCTCTCTCTCTCTCTCTCTCTCTCTCTCTCTCTCACACACACACACACACACACACACACACACACAAATAAACGTAGAAAAGAAAACATTTCAAAAAGGAAAGAAAAAAAACTTGTTTAGCTTTCATTGTTGCTTTGGCATCAGCAGTACTGACTCTTCCGACAGCCAAAGGACCCATGGCTCTCAGCTCTTTTTTTGTTTTGTTTTGTTTTAAAGATTTATTTATTTAATGTATGTGAGTACACTATTGCTCTCTTTTTGCTCTCTCCAGCCCTGCTCACTCCTGCCCCACTTGCTCCGGCCCCACTCGCTCCTGCCCAAAGATTTATTTATTATTATATGTAAGTACACTGTAGCTATCTTCAGACACACCAGAAGAGGGCGTCAGATCTCATGGTTGTGAGCCACCATATGGTTGCTGGGATTTGAACTCAGGACCTTAGGAAGAGCAGTCAGTGCTCTTAACCACTGAGCCATCTCTCCATTCCCTCAGCTTTTTTTTTCCCCCAATGTTCCCTAATTTAAAAAGCAAAATCAGCTGCAGAATACAGCAACCATTATATTCATTTTAAACAGAGATGTTACTAAATATCAGGAGTCGGATGGTTAGAAGCTGCTGGTGAGAGGCTGGAGACCCAGGCTAAGCTAAGCTCACTTGAATGCCTCCCAGAACACAAGGTTTGAGGGGAGAGGAACACTTGGCATGAACTGAGTTGAGACGCCCATCAAGGGGCTGGGGATGTAGTTCACTTGGTAGAGCCTTTTCTTTCATGTATAAGCTTTAATCTCCAGTACCACATAAACCCTGCAATCCTAGTACTCAGGAGGTTGAGGCAGAATCAGCAGTTCAAAGTCACCCTCAGCTACAAAGCAAGTTATAGGCCAGGCTGAGCTAGAACCTTGGTTTTTTGTTTTTTTTTTTAATTGTTTTAAAAGATTTATTTATTTATTATATGTAAATACACTATAGCTGTCTTCAGACACCCCAGAAGAGGGCATCTGATCTCATTATGGGTGGTTGTGAGCCATCATGTGGTTACTGGGAGCTGTAGCTGTCTTTCAGACATCCCAGAAGAGGGCATCAGATCTCATTACGGATAGTTGTGAGACAACATGTGGTTGCTGGGATTTGAACTCATGACCTATAAAAGAGCAGTCGGTGCTCTTAACCGCTGAGCCAGCTCTCTAGCCCTAGAACCTTGTTTAAAAAAAAAAATACACACACACACACACACACACACACACACACACACACACACACACACACACGGGCAGGGCTGGAAAGGTGGCTCAGTGGTTAAAAGTGCTGGCTGCTCTTCCAGAGGTCCTGAGTTTAATTTCCAGCCACTCTATAGTGGCTCACAACCATCTGTAATGAGATCCCATGTCCTCTTCTGGTGTGTCTGTAGACAGCTACAGTGTTCTCACATACATAATAAATAAATAATAAATAAATCTTTTTTAAAAAATACAGAGGAGTGACTGGAGAGATGACTCAGCAGTTAAAAGCACTGGCTGCTCCTCCAGAGGACTAGAGTTCAATTCCCAGCACCTTCACAGTGGCTCGCAACCATCTGTTAACTATAGCTCCAGGGGAATCCAATGCCCTCTTCTGGCCAATGAGAACACTACATAAACATGGTACACAGACATGCACAGTCAAAACACCCACACACATAAAATAATAAAAAGAAAAATTTAAATCCATGTGACCAGGTCTCTATCTGTGGCCAAGACTCTAATTACATTCAAGAGTCAGGAATCTGCCACAACCACAGCCCTTTCTCTGTATATCTATAAGGATGCTACCAAGCCCTAGAAAGCTGTGTAGAAAGTACTATGCCTGTGTAATCTCACCAGCTTCTGGGAACAGAGATGGCTCCAGGTGAGACAGATCCTGAGGCTGGCTAGGCCAAGTCAGCTGCTCTGTTCTCTAGTGGGTGCTCTAGAGCAGTAGCTGGAGAAGAGGGGTCTATCCTCAGAACACCTCACTGGACATAAATCATGTAAGAAGCCACAGAAGGCTAAGGGATGAAGTGATGCTGAGCACCCTCTGGCCATAGCCATAGGCTTCTGACCATTTTAGAGACTGACGAGTTCTCCCTGCACCCCTCGCATGACATGAGCTCTCCTGTGAACAGCAGCCGCCCACTCTGAGAGGGGAGGGAATTACAATTGGATGTAATCACTCCACCTTGCAGGGTGGGGGAAGAAGGCAAAAGCAGAGAGATATTCTAGGTAGGAAAAGGGCAGCATCCATGAGAGGAAGAAGTCTCTATCTCAGTGGCATCTGTGGATTCTGACATACTTGTGGTCACACTGAGTATCCTCAGGCTGAGGTGAGACCCCAATCCTCCTCACAGGGATCTTTCAGCCTCTCTCTTTTGGTAAGTCGCTCTCTGCTATGACGTGTTTTAATTAAACATAAAACTTGACAAAAGAAAAACAGGTAAAGATGGAGAAGGCTCTAGGGTAGGGACTGAAGGACCACAAGGGAGGACACTGTGACACTGGTGTATTTGGAGAGCATATGTTCGAGGACAGTGTGAATGACAAGAGACCCCACAGAAGCTGGGTAGATTTAGGGGACTCCCCCATCTTCTCATCTTGGCCCCACCTCTCATTTGGGGTCCCAGCCAGATCCATGGCTGGTAACCAACCAAGGTTGACTCAGAATGGCCAGCCTGGGTTAAGGCTTTGAACCAACAATTAACAGCTACTTGCCAAAAATAAAAGCCAGTCAAGGACAGGGGTCAAAGGTTGAATAGAGCCTGGGGAGAGACTGTGACTGGATCAAAGTGAGATTTAGCCTGGAGGTGTTACAGAGATTGTAAAAAGAGAGAAGACAGAAATTCCAAGTGTGGGGAGTCCTCCAGACATCCTAAGAAACTTGACAGCCCTGGCCAGAAGCCTCCCAGCTCCATCATCCCCAGGTCTGCAGTGACTCTGGCCAGGAGGCAGCAGCACTCAGATGGCTCTCCTGGTCATACATAACCTTCAGTCTCCTTAGTGACCTTGAAGGCTTTTCCGACCTCATTCCCCTCAGGCAGGGTTTCCTCAGTTAGGGCCCATATCAGAACACATGGACTGGACTTCCTCTCATCTCTCTATACCCCAAATTCTGCACTCAGATACGGAGTGAATAAAACACACATTTCAAAGGCCATCGAAGGATTAAAATGAGATGTATTCAATTACACACACACACACACACATTAATATAAATTATCTCACAGCAGTGTTAGTGCTAAGTAAATATTGTCAACTTCTGTTGTTCTGATGTGACGAATCCTTTTCGGAAGTCAGGGATAGCAGACTATCTAGAGGCAGGCCACGATGGAGACCTGAGAGTGGGAAGAAGATCAGATGAAGAAATGACACAAGTAACTGGCAAATGCCAGGAGTGAAATGGAGCCTAGATGAGATCAGAAGTCACCTGGCATATAAAGAAACATGCCTGGGGCCAAAATGATTCCAAAGGCATAAACAATGGTGCCTCTGCTGCCATTGGTCCAGGGTGTATGGTGGATCTATGATGGAGATCTGGGTTTCTCCTTCCTTATAACTGTCTCATCTAAGACGATCGCTCCAGCTTTAGCCAAAGCTTCAGCTATCCAGCCTGTCATAACTGTCACAAGCTTTTCCCAAAGACACAACTAAGGAGCCACGGGACCACTTCTGCTCATGTCTCATGGGACACACTTAGATACTTGTTCACTGAGCTATAACAAAGAGAAGGATGTGGTTCTTAGCTGAGCAGTCAAAAGTCCGGGGTGGATACTGGGTCAATGGACTGTATTTATACAGGGTTAGTGTGTGTTTGTAGATCCGATGAACTTTCATTTCTCATGATCTCCAAATAAACCTGGCAATCCCATTCTATCTGTGATCAGTGTACAAGGATTTGGGTGCTAGAAGCTTCCTACAGAGATTCACTACTGCTGAAACAACATAGCTTTACCACCGTTGGTGGGGAAGTGACTCCAATTGTCCAGTTCTGCTCCAGGAAAATATCTTGGAGTCTGATTAAGTCACACAGACATTAAACAAACTTCCTTCTCTTGATCAGTTCTGTTACCGTTGAGGTTTGCTAAGCAGCTAACCTCTTCTGAGAGCCGGATTTAAAAAAAAACCAAACATGCCAAGTGTTTTTGAACTTTGACAAAAATGCTCTGTAAAGTTATTGTTGGATTCAGAGCTAGGCCCTGAGAGACGCTGAGCTGACGAAGGGACAGGAGCAGAGCCAGATGCTAACGCTGCTTTCCATAGCTGAGGGAGGCCCATGTCACTCCAGGCTCCCTCCTGCCCCCTCTGTCCTCCTGTAGCTTAACCACCAAGGCCTGAGCTTGTATACAGTGAACCGGGAAACATTTCTTTTCATGGCAAGTCCTCTCTAGAAGGACCTGGGATGCACATAGGCCATAGGCCAGAGTTCCACTCTGGGAAGCAAGGATGCATTCACTCCTTCCCTCTCCTCTTTGGGATAAGTGTCTAAACCAAAGGCAGCAAGTGTGTCCTAAAGAGTCAAGTCATCTGGGCTTCTGGTCTTGCAATTGCCTAGTCATGAAAACTGAGAAAGGAGATAGAAGCTAGCATCAAGGGTCTGGCTCTCAGGCTGCATCTTTTTGCCTCAAGATGAGGTTGGCAACTAATTTTTAATTTTCTGGTATTGTGTCATTTCCCATATCTGATGTGTTTGTAGACTTTGGACTTTGACAACACATTGTACTTTGTACCCTGGTTAGTAATTACAGTTTACTCTATAAAACTATGCCTTTGAGTGGGAAGCTCATTCACATTCGTTGGTTTTGTAGTTGTGTTGTTTTTCTCTTTTATCGCGGTGAAGCTTCCAGCAGATTTTGCCGATGATCTATCTGCTGGGGATTCCCGAACAATGGATGGACAATGTCATTGGGGCAAATTAGTCATTGCCCGATGATAGTGACATGAACATAGACTAATTGCTGACGGGCTTTTGAATAAATTAAAAGCTAGAGTGGTCTTACTGTACAACAAAGACGGTTCATACTTTTTTCAACTACAGAAAGGGTCAGGGCACCACCTCATTTACATTCTATTGGACAGCAGTACCGTAAGCTCTTTGTCCTGGGACGTTTCATTCATTCCTGGGCAAAGTGTACACGGGAACTGAGCCTTGCATGGAAGAGTGGTCTCACGGCAGGTTGGAGCCAACAAGAGAATCCATTGGATGTTCATCATCAATTACCTGATTCCCAAGACCCAATCAGAATTACAATGGGCGTGGTCTAATATCGAAGACTGTAGAGAGATGCTGCTGACTCGGCAGAAGCACAAAGAGCTCTTTGAGCGATACCAGCAGGAGGCCCTTGCTGTCAAGAAAGAGAAAGAGCCCATGCTGGGCGGGTGAAAAGCCAGAGGTCAAATCGCAGGTGGCAGAAGGGCATCCACTTGGGGGACCAGAAATAAGTAGGGCACCGGAACTTGGTTAGGATCTGCCCACTTAAAGAACTCGGGCATTTCTTGTTTGGAAATCTTGCCAAACTTGAGCTCCAGTCTTCTGCTGAGATAGAACCAGAACATCTGGTCTTCTAGAGGCTGTTGATGACCAGAGTCACGTCGGTGTCGCTGGTGGTGATGACCGGAGTGTTGCGATCTGTTGGGACGACTTTGTACTTTTGATCTACAACGCAGACCTTCGAACCGCCAAGATTCTATGATCTTGACTGACATTTTGCCTTCTTCCCACCAGGTGAGCATCTGGTTGACGCAGTCGTTGAAAAGAAAGCTCTCGGTGGTCCAGTTCACACATCCATAGAAAGGTACAGGGTGTGCAATAGCCTCGGCAATATTTGTTTTTCAAGTGATAGCCGGGCTATAGAGCTTTCGGGACTGGCGCCTGGCCCAGCCTAGCAGGATACTCACAGAGCAGCCATTCATCGGGAATGTCTGGTAAACGCTATGCTATTCGAGGAGACATCTGCCAGCGGCTCTTTGCCAATCAGGTAATCTTCTGCTGCCCTCTTGGTCAGTCATAATCTTGGCGGCATTCAGGTAGAACTCTTGGCCTTCTTGGACCCATTCCTTCTCTGACATAATTTCCCTCTCCACCAGCCAATTTATCAGGGCCATGTGCCCTTCTGCCACCTGTGATTTGATCTTTGGCTTTTCACCTGCTGGGTAAGGGCTCTTTCTCTTTCTTGGCAGCGATAGCCTCCTGCTGGTGTGAGCTCTGCGGCTTTGCAGAGACTCTCCATAGTCTTCAGTATTAGTCCACGCCCACTGTAATTCTAATTGGGTCTTGGGAATCAGGTAATTGATGAGGAACGTCCAATGGATTCTCTCAGACATGAAACCTCTTCTCCAAGCAAGGCTCAATTCCCTCCTACAGGCTATAGAACTTGACAGTGTGCAAGGCCCCAACTCTACCTCCAGCATCTCAGACTGGAGGGGTCCAGCTTGGCCATACTTGCAAACTAAAGCAGGAATCCCACTTCTTGTGGGGGAGGGGGGAGTGAACTGAGACAACATAGAGAAGGCTGTAGCAGGGTGCAGGAGGCCAAGGAATGGCCTGAGATCAGAACTGGGATGGACAGATGTCTGGAGTCTGCCCATGCCTGTGCCAGTTCACCTACCCTCTCCCAGCTTTCCTGCTACAAGGGGATCTGGATAGTTGAGGCCCAGACTGTAGGAATCACAACTCCTAAGATATGTACCCTCTGACCCTTCTAGAATACAGCCTGATAAAGCTTCTATTCTGTTCTCCTTCGCTTCCTCTTCCTCTCTTTCTTGTTAAGGAAAGAGACTGAGGGCAAAAGAGAGTGGAGTGGAAAGAGGAACTCCAAATTCATTTGCTCAACCCTTTTACAGTTATGAGGAGACCACACCCAGAGTTGTTTTGAGGAAAATGGACTCCAGAGTGCCAAATGGTCGTAACAGTAATAACTCATTGGTGGCTGTTATCATCATCATTGTCTTTTTTTTTTTTTTTTTTTGAGATAATAAAACCTTGGTCTAGTCTTTGCTGGCCTGGAACTCACAACACAGTCCATAGCAATCCTCCTGCCTCAGCTTCCCAAATGTTGAGATTGCAGATGTGAACTACCACCCCCAACCATATTTGCTGTGCTGTTTAAGTTTCTCTTAAATGGGGTATGATGGCATAGACCTGTAACCCTAGTATTGGAGAGGTGGAGACAGGAGGATCAAAAATTCAAAACATCTTTTCCTACATAGCAAGTGTGAAGCCAGCCTAAGATACACTCCATTCTGTCTCAAATAAGCAAACCAAACCAGGTTGAGCCTCCCTAATCTGAAAATGTAAAACGTTCCAAATGGCATGAGCTTTGGTTTTTCCAATGCCACACATCATGCTGGTACTCTACCCTGGACCTTAAGTGACAGGTGGCAGTCAGAATGAAGAGTTGGGGGACATAGTAGACAGGAAATCCAAAGTGGGCTCCTTGAGATGGTGGCTTCTTGTTCCTTAAGCACATTGCAAGGAGACAGGCATGGAGGTGAGTGAGCAGGACCAAGAGATGAAGGGGAGAGGACCCAGGAACCCTATGAAATACCCCAGCCACCATCTGCTCAGCAGACAGCCACAGGCCTCTCCCATCCTGAAGGAATAAAGCTGTTACTTTCTCTTTCCTGTGGGGCTTGGTCTTGCTTCTTTCTCAGACATTCAGTTCTTTGTCCTTGCATAAAACACAACCACTACAAACCCCTAGACAGCTCCCAGCACCCTTCCAAGAATGCACTGCACTGGAAGTTCCATAAAATGGCCTTTAGGCTGTGTGCATGAGTGTCCCAAGAATTCCTTCCCTGGGAAGTCAGGTGAAATGTCTACCCTTGCTTACAACTAAGCGAAGTATGATCCTCCAAAGCTTACCTGGAGAACTGATGGGTTTGGGAGGGGTTCACTTACAGAGCATGCATGAGGTGTTCCTGACAGAAGTGACTCCAAAGCAGACACTCTGGAAAAGGCTTCATCCTGCACGAATGCTGGCTTCCTCAAACAAGCACAGACAGCTTCAATTAGCATCCCAGCCTGCATCCCCCTGTGCAATCAGGCCAGGATTGTATATGGCTGGGAGGAGCAGCTATAAGGCCAGGTGAAAGTTCATGACCCTCTCTATCCCTCCTTCTCTGAGGGAATGTCAGTGATCAACAAGCCCAAACTTGATAGAAGCCTGAAAGTAGGTACAGCTGATCTGATGAACACAGCAGCTGTTTTGCTCTTAGGACTGAGTACCGCAACAAAAAGGTCTATTTGAAGCAGAAATCCATTCTTTTAAACTTAGGTCCTATCCCCAAGATACCTTACTGCATGTTTGAAAATATTTCCAGGTCTGAGATCCTAAGCATTTCTGATCCCCAGCATTCATATTCGGAGAAGCTGCTCTCTCCATTGTTACATTGTTATTCCTCATGCTTGCTCCCTAAAGACAGCTGCAAAAGCCCGGTCTTTAGTTTAGTATCCACAATCTACACCCTTCCGTACAAAGAGTATGAGAGAGGGGGTAGGGAGCCAAAGCTGGAAAGGGAGGAACAGGGTCCAAAGATGCCTGCTGAGCACCAAGCTCTCTGCATGCCCCACCAGATACCCTCCCCCTTCCCACTACTAATAGAATCAGAAAGTAACACAATCCTTGGATTCTGAATTCCTGGAGGATTCTGGCTAGGGGCTCTGGCAGCTGGCAGGAGGCCTGAGGTGGAGAGAGGTCTGATAAAGATCAAATGTTCAGGCCTCTGTCTACCCCAGGCTGCCTCCTTAAACCCAGCCTTAGCTCTGGCCTGCAGAGGTTTCCTGTGGAAAGGAGGGGGTTTCAAGGCCAAAGAGCCTGAGGAATAGCAACTAATCAGAACCATATGTAGAGAAAGCCTCTGCCCCTGCTCCCAGACCCCACCTGGAGGACACAGGAATTGCCCATCCTGAGAGCCTTTCCTACCAGCCACCAACCTAAGGGATTGGCTTCAGGACCCCACCATCTATCACTTCAGGAGTCCCCAGATCAAAGTAAAGTGGATACTGCAGACCAAGCCATCAGGACAGAAGAGAAGGATAGAAAACACAGGGAAAGCCCTGTTAGGTCCCCTGGCCTCTCACTTGCTAGGGCAGAAACTAAAAACAAAAGCACAGCCAGCCAGAGCTGGAAGAGTTGCTGCTTCTAATGGGAGAGTGTCTTAGTCAGGGTTTCTATTCCTGCACAAACATCACGACCAAGAAGCAAGTTGGGGAGGAAAGGGTTTATTCAGCTTATACTCCCAATTGCTGTTCATCACCAAAGGAAGTCAGGACTGGAACTCAAGCAGGTCAAGGAGCAGGAGCTGATGCAGAGGCCATGAAGAGATGTAACTTACTGGCTTGCTTGCTTCTCCTGGCTTGCTCAGCTGGCTTTCTTATAGAACCCAAGACTACCAGCCCACAGATGGTACCACTCACAAGGGACCCTCCCCCCTTGATCACTGATTGATGCCTTACCACTGGATCTCATAGAGGCATTTTTCTCAACTGAAACTCCTTTCTCTGTGATAACTCCAGCTTGTGTCAAGTTGACACACAAAACTAGCCAGTACAGAGAGGGTGGTGTAGACAAGTGTGAGATGCCCTTTGACCTTCTTGGCAGAGCATGAGTAGCTCTAGGCCACTAGAACACCTCAAGCCTTCTTCCCACTGAGATCAGCAGTCAGGGCTGCGTGGGATTCACGAGTCCATGAGCTGCTGAGGACAGTGGTCCTTCTCCTGCAGTCTCTGTGAGCCCTGGATTATTCCACTCTGAACGATGCTTGCTCCTCTTGAGCCTTTGTCAAATGAGTCTTTTTTTTTTTTTTTTCCCCAGACAGGGTTTCTCTGTGTAGCCCTGGCTGTCCTAGAACTCACTCTGTAGACCAGGCTGGCCTTGAACTCAGAAATCCACCTGCCTCTGCCTCCCAAGTGCTGGAATTAAAGGCGTGTGGCACCACTGCCTGGCGTCAAATGAGTCTTAGTCCACACATAACCTTGCTTTGTGTGTGCTTCTGATTCATTTAGCACATGTGCTTTGGCATCTACTTCATAGCCCTCTGGCTCTGTCACTCACTGAACACCTACCTGTAAGGCTCATCACTGTCTTCCCACACAAAGGAGCAGCAGGTGCTATTTCAGTGTGCCACCTTGGGACCATTTTAAACAGTGAAGTGGACCCAACTCTCAAAAATGTTAAAATATGGCGCTAAGTAGACTGAAAAGATCATTTGAGGGCAGCGTGAGACCTGAGAGGAGCAGGGCCTGCCTGATGGGACCTCAATTAGGAGGGTGACCTGGATTTCTGCTTCATGTGCCTATGGATCACACACACACACACACACACACACACACACACCAGGTGTACAAAGCTCAGCAAATATTAACTTGGATTACAAACAAATATTAATTTGTAATCAATCTCACAGATACATAAAGTCCTAAATTACAAGGTTGACTACATGAGCCATGGTCTTCTAAGCAACCTATATCGGATGTGTGTGTGTGTGTGTGTGTGTGTGTGTGTGTGTGTGTGTGTGTGTGTGTGTGTATGCTTGTGATCGCTATTATCCCCACCTTAAAGATTGGAAAACTGAAGCCCAGGGGTTTTTTATGATTTGTTCAAGATGACAGAGGTAATGACAGACTCTGTGTGCACGGGAAGATGTACATATATGTGCCAGAGATTGATACCAGACCTTCCGACCATTCTCTCTTTTCCCCTCTTTCTCTTCTTAATATTTTTTAAATTTAAAACAAACTTTAAGCACTTGGCTTGGAGAAAACACTACCAAAGGAGGCCACCTTGCATCACCTAGCCCTTATTCTGTCTGTTCATGATCCTAAGTGGACCTGTCCAGCTGTCACCATACAGCAGTATGCTCTGCCTAACTGCTTTGGGGATGCTTCTGGGGAGAGGACTTTTGGTTCTCTTTCCCCATCCCATAATAAGCTCCAAACTTCCCTAGCATAGAACGGATGTCTCCCTGTTGTTTATTTTGCAGGTGCCCAGCAAGCAATTAAAAAAAAAAACAAAACTTTATTGTGCATCCAGCTGCTACTACCAGCTCACAGGCCTGATCCAGGGCAGTCATGGAAGACCCATGAGGCTCAGAACCAATGTATTCAGCAGCAAGATATATATTAGACCTCTGATGTTTACCCTTTGGAGACAGGAGCCATTGTCTCTGCTCCTCTTTTAGGGGAAGTTCACCTTGTGGTGACAGACTGGCCAGGACACATAGATTACAGGCTAGACAGAGTCATGCACAGTGAGGAGCTAAGCTTGGGGTGGCCTATGGCTGGTCAGGTGATCTGTGAGGGCTGGAGTAGGAGCTCCTTCATGGAGATAGCCTAAGGTAGGATAGCAAAAGGCAAGAGGGGAGGAGTCTAAGCAACCAGAAGGGAAGCACAGGAGAAGCCTATGAGAAGTGCAGCGTGGCTGGAGCAAGAACTGAAGTCTTAAGAGGGAGCTGGGCAGCATTTCAACAAAGGCTGAGGGTGAAGGAGATGACAGAATTATGGGCTATGATATGGAAGCCCAAGATACATCAGGCAGAACATCATTACACTAGGCTTTGTTTTCTCATCACTGTGACAAAATGCTTGACAAAGACAACTTAAGAAAGAGTTTCTTGGGCTGGGGAGATGGCTCAATGGTTAAGAGCACTGACTGCTCTTCCAGAGGTCCTGTGTTCAATTCCTAGGAACCACATGGTGGCTCACATCCATCTGTAGTGGAATCTGATGCCCTCTTCTGGTGTGTCTCATATACTTTACAATGACTTATATACATAAAATTTAAAAAAATAAAATAAAAAAATAAAAAACAGAAAGAAAGAGTTTCTCTCCACCCAGTCTGGAGATATAGTCTACCAGGGCCAGGAGGCCATGGCAGCAGATACCTGAGGCAGCTGGCCACACTAGGTCCACAATCAGGAAGCAGAGAGAGGAGAATGCTGGTGCTAGGCTCACTTTCTGCTTTGTCTGAGATCCCAGCCATGGAATGGGGCCGCCCACATTTAGAGTAGGTTTTCCCATCTCAAATCTCTCACAAGTGCCCAGAGCTTCCTTTCCTAGCTAATTATGGATGTCAACATGACAGTAGAGATTAACTGCCCTGGTCTGACAGCAGGACATGCCATAGAGAAGAGATGTCCTGATAGACAGAGTCCCCTCTACCCTCAACCCAGAGCCATCCTCACCTGCCCATGCATGGTCCCGGCCAGTTCACGCCTCACTCCACTTCTAAACACAGCATTCTCCGCTACACTAATACCACATTCTTTCAGGTGTGATGGCTGGTTTTTTGGCTATCAACCTGATTGTATCTGATTGCTGTAGAGTTAAGCAGGGCTCATCTGTGAGGGATTATCTTGGTCAGGTGATTTGAAATAGGAAGAGCCACCCTAAAATATGGTTGTCACTTTCCAGTGGCAACCTAGCCCAGATAAAAGGAGGTTCAAGGGAAAGTGTTCTACTTTTTGCCTTATTGCCTTTGTGTCTTGTTGGTGAGTTCATCTGCCCTGTTTGAAAGTTCATTTACTCTACTGATGCTTCCCCCACTGCTGCTGTGTGTTACTTTACTGATATCAGAATCCAGCTTGTTTAGGTGACTGATACTCTGCGTATTTGTAATATAATATAACAAAGTCAGGAAATGAGGCATTCATGTGGTATTCCTAGAGTCCAGGGCAGTCTGGTACGGCAAGTAAACCTCCAGTGGCCTCTGAGGCCCCACAGTCTCCAGTGTTCCTTTTGTTCCTTGCCAGCTCCATCCTGCAATGCAGGCTCTCCCTGACTTGAGATGGGATTGCATCCTGCTCCTTTCATCCTAGGTTAGGAGTATTGTACATGGAAAAGATGCTTACCTCTTATCTACTCTTCTACTGAGCATCAGAACTATACCAGCTACCTTCAACGTGCTTAGAAGCTTGGAACATTTTCACTAGTCCACTGCTGGGCAATCTGACACACAGTGGATTTTATAAGTATTGACTAAGTCATGTGATATTTGAATGTACTGAAGATGAAAAAAGATTGCATTATATACTTTTACATTGTCGTATAAGTCATTCTGTCCATTTGAAACATTCTCTTAAGGCTCTGAAAGTGAACACAACTCACAAGTCTCAAGAAGTCCCTGAAACAAAAATTTCAAGACCAGCTCCAAAATCACACAAGTAGTAGCAGGTCAAGAAAGAGACTTTCCTGAATGCAGAGCTGCAGAGGGAGCAGTTTTGGTGAATCATCACCCATACTGGGGTTGGTTTTATGATGATGTGGTTTCTTTCAAATCATCCATGCTCATAAAAGTAACCCTGTAAGAATTCCATTCTCCTATAAGAACCCCAATATACTCATTGGCTCACTGAACTAGACTAGGGTAAAATTGTTTCTTTTGTCTGTCACCAGTGCTTCCTGTGGGATTAACAGACATTTGTTCATGTCTCCCCACCAAGTCATACAACACAGACTGTTGCAAAGCCAAAGACTCAGAAGCCATCTCAAGGTGAGAACCATTAGCAGCCTCTCCAGCTTTCTTGTGAAAACATATAATCTGCACTGGTAGCCAGTTATACTGTTCAAGGATGGCCACAGCTAGATGTGTGTCTCCTCCCACATACTCTTTTTATAGTGTTATCGATATTTGTCCATCAAGAAGTGGAGTCTAACTTCCATAATCCAGGCTTCAGGTCATGGCTTCTTTGTTCAAGGAAGTATGGCAGAGTTGACAGTCCTTGACTTCCAAGGTCATACACAGGACACAGTTTCTATGTGGCCTTCACTTGGGACTCTCACTCTTAGAATCCATCAATCTTGTTGTGAGTAAACCTAGGCCACATGGAGAGACCACATGGAGATGTTGCAGCCAGCAACTCCAGCCAAGCTCTTGGCCAACATCAACAGCAGAAAGCTCCAGCCCCCATCCACTGAGCCTTCCCACTGAGACCACGGGGACACCGTAGGGCACAGTGAAGTCATCCCTGTCTGAACCCTGGTCAAAGTCCCAGTTTGTCCAAACCATACACAACAAAGGAAGGCTGTGCTCAGTCACCAAGCCTTGAGGTAACTTATCTTTCAGCAAGAGACAGCCACTATGCTGTCCCATCTGGATGCTGACACTACTCCCACTTACATTTCCAGCCCAGCCCTCTGCTTTGATCTCCGGATCTGTCTATCTGGCTGCCTACTTGTCATTTCCACTTGGTTTCAGAGAAGCCGCCCTCACTGGCACCAAGTCTAAGCTGATTTCTCCACATCTCTGACCCTTTTCCAGTGTTTCCTTTCTCAGTGAGTGGCCCCATTTCTAAAGCCTTTACTCAATCCAGAAATCAGGGAACCATCCTTCCTTCTGACTTCCCTCCAGCAGAAAATGTCTCTTTAGTCTCACCAAGATACCCTAGCCACAGCCACCTTCTTGCTCGCAGTATTCCCTGCTCCTCTAGAAGGGTTTGATTTACTCTCCTTTGCTCTTCACATCAAAATGGGCCTTCTTTATGGCACTTCAATGATTTTTCCTTGCTTTTAAAATCAGGACCAAAATCTTTAACACATATAACATGTTAAGGGCTAACACTTTGGCCAAGCTCCCAAATCCTGCTATGCTCCTCCCTGGGTGGTTAGTCTCATCTATGAAAATGTTCTCTGTCCCCTGCCTTTTATCTGATTAAATTTTGTCTGTTTTCCAGATCCTAGGTCAACCACGGAATCCCCTTCTGTCTCACCCACCTCTGTGGAAGGCCTGCTATCATAACTCCTATGGAAAGGCCCCTTTTTAAAACAAATCTTTCTATAATTATGAGATAGTTTGATCAATTTCTCTTTTACAAGACCCAAATCTCTAGGTTTGCAGGAGCCATGTCTGTGGTTGACTCTGGCACCATGAAGAGGTGCTCTGTAACTGGCTATGCTGACGAGGGGCTGACTCCACATGAGCAGCCAAACATCAAGGTCCAGTCTGGAGGGTTGGATCACAAGTGTGTTTACAAGTCCAGCAAGCAGGGGCCATTCTGACAGGAACAGCATCTTTTCCTTCTGCAGAAGTACACCATTTTCTTTCTTTCTTTTTCTTTTTCTTTTTCTTTTCTTTGTTTTGTTTTGTTTTGCTTTTTTTTTCCTTTGGTTTTTCAAGACAGTATTTCTCTGTGTAGCCTTGGCTGTCCTGGAACTCCCTCTGTAGACCAAGCTGGCCTCAAACTCAAAAATCCACCTGCCTCTGCCTCCCAAGTGCTGGGATTAAAGGCGTGTGCCACCACTGCCCGGCTAGTACACCATTTTCTAACCAATTATAAAATCCTTCAGGTTTCAGCTTCTCTACCCAATGGTTGGTCTGGATGTGAGCATGAGAGATCTTGATTAAATCAGCAGTCAGTCCCTTGCTCAGGGTGGATTTAGGGGTAGACATGGGCTGCATGGATTGAAGTGATCCTTAGAGGCATAGTAGTGTCTTGTGACTCTGAGGGAATTAGGGTTATCCCCTGCTGAGTCCTGGGGTTTTAAACCTTAGCTCAACCAGAAACCAGGCTGCCTTTCATGGTCCCACAATCCACACATCCACCCATTCACCCATCCACCCATCTATCCACCATCTATCAACCCATCCATCCATCCACCCATCCATCCATCTACCATCTATCCATCCATCCACCAACTTACCCATCCATCTGTCCAGTTTTCAATACATCCTTTCATGATTACTATGATGCGCAAGATATATTGGACACTGAGAGGCAAGAACTTGTTCTTACCACAATCCTGGTAAGATAATTCGATGAGCTAAATGAGAAATACTGTAAATGTTGAAATCTAGTCTCTCAAGGAAAGCCTGTCTTTAGAGCTGGACATAGTATCACACGTTTGCAATCTCAGCATTTGGGAAGTGACATAGGAGGATCTGGGTTCAATGCAGCCTGAGCTAGCTACATGAGACCCTTTCTCAAAAAAATAAAATGAAATAAAATAGAGAAAAGAAAGAAAAATATGACATGTTTTCAGACCCAGAGAAACCCTTTTGTTAGCTAGCTATTCAAAATGACTTTCATGAACAATCTCTATCTACTTGGACTGAGTTCAGCAGGCCCATATCTGTCCATGTGCTTAGGGCCAGTTCCAGCCATGGGACACACTGGGAGAAGCAAAAGGTCTCAGTGTAACTATGCTGTCAGACTTTTCTTCCGTTCTGGACCTTTCTCCAACTGGTATGAATTAGTGAGGTCTAACTGCTTCTATTTAAAGAAAAAAAGCAACAGAATCTCTAGGGTGTGCCTTCAAGGACCTTGCCAACAGACACACATACACACAACCAGCTCCATCGGTCACAGAGTCTGCCCTCGGGACACGGACACACAGTGACATATACTGTCAAGCAGGGAAGGAAGCGACAGAAATTGGGCATCCATTCAAACATCGTGATTCTCAGAGATGGAAGGGCTCATTGGGAGGGGTGGGGCCAGGGCTTTGGGTAAGAAAGTGCTCCAAGGACAACAGCAGAGGTCTCCTCAGAAGAGTCTGGGTTTCCTCTGGTTCTATTTGGCTGGGGGACTGCGCTCATGGGGTGTGGCGGCAAGCTCCTCTTCCCCTGCACAGTAACCCCATTGTTAGTAGACTGCGGACAATTTATGGAAAGAGGTGGAATGCTTATGTAACTGACTCCACTTTAGACAAGGGGTTTGAAAGGAGGAAAAAATGAGGAGTGGAAGGCGGCCAGTCCAAACAGGGTTTTTCTTCCTTTCTGGACACAGATGTTGGAAAAATCAGCAGAGAGGAGGAGGGAAGAAGAGAAAAAAGACAGGGGTGAAACAGTGCCAGAGTCCAAACTGGCCAAAGACAGCCTAGATCCCGGCTCTGGCCAGGGGCAGAGACTCCATATTTGGAAGCTGCTGTTTTAATTAAATAGGTCAGCACCACCAGAGCAGCTCTGGTGTGGGGTCTGGAACTCATTAGTTTAACATGGGTAGGGTGCGGCTGGACGTGGGGGAGTGGACCCCCTGGTGAGTAGAGGACTGGGGGGCCTGGGAGGAGGGACTGTCTTGACTGCTTTCCCCAAAGCCAGGCCCCAGGCATCTGGAGCTGCCAGAGAGGGCAGGCCACAGATGGAGGGCTTTGCTTCATTAAGCCTGAGTCTCACTCTGCAGCCTGGAGGCCTGGAAACATCAGGGCTGCTTGCTTTGAGGGGGGGAGGAGCGGGGACGAATTTCACCGATGCCTGCAACCCATCTTGGGGCTAATTAGAACAAGCCTCATACCTCTGCTTTCCCTTGAAGCTCTGGAGCCATGGCTGGATACAAGGCCACACAAAGCAAAAGAAATCTGGGTCCTTCAGATCACAGGAGCGCTGTCCCTGTGAGTCTCACATGATAAGGGAAATCGGTCTACCCTTGGGAACCCTTGCTTGATGGGGTGATCCAACCTTGCCCTTAGAGACCTCTAGTAGATAGCTCATGGCTCTGCAGGGAGAGGTAGGGCTGTCAAAACAGTCATCAAATTCATATAAAGCTAGCCTGAAAACCGGCACTGTTGAGTTTCTGCCGTGACAACAGAGGAAGCAGTCTGAGACAGCAGGACAGCTCCGTGGCTTGGCTGGGCATCACATCTGTCCCTGATTCTGTGCCTTATATATTCTTAGCTCAGGAGCTCATGTTCCTGGTGGCCTCCATTCTACTGGTTTTGGGTCATGAAGCCTGGCCTAGGTACCCCAACCCCCCCCCCACACACACACACACACAAACACATGTAACAACAAGCCACCTGACAGGATTTGAGCCTAGCTGCTGGGACTACAGGGTCAACCTGCACTGACATCTCTGTCAGCATATTCTAGAGGCCAGGGAGAGTCTGCTGTCCCATGAGGATATGATTATATAATTTATCATCTAAACAGTGCCACAGGTCAGGAAAGGGGTTATATTAATATGTTAAACACAAGGATAAATGGGGCCTATTCCATATAAACCAGGACATTTAGCCATTCTTCCCAAGATCTTGAGATGCCTAGATGTACATGAAGCTGAGGCCTGGGAGAGGCCTAAGAACTGTCAAGTGTTCTCCCAGCCCCTGAAAGTCCATGAAGAGTTTCACCTTGGCTGGGCTGGGTCTGGTCTATGCCTGTGGTGGTTTCAATAAGAATGGTCCCCACAGACTCACATTTGAATGCTTAGGGAGTAGCATAAGGAAATGTGACCTTGTTGGAGGAAGTGTGTCATTGGGGGTGGGGTTTGAAGTTTCAGAAGCTCAAGCTAGGTCCAGTGTCTCTCTCTTCCTGCTGCCTGCCAATCTGAGTGTAGGACTCTCAGCTACCTCTCTCACATATGTAATATATGTTATTCTTAATAGACATGGGTGTATGTGTAAGCATTTGTAGCGCCACCCATACACACACACACACACACACACACACACACACACACACACACACACACATACTTTGTAACACAGAGTTCACAATGAATGCTTAAAATGTATTTAGGGGGCTGAAGAGATGGCTCAGCAGTTAGGAGCACTCGTTCTTGCAGAGGACCCAGGTCCATTCCCAGCATCCACATGGTGGCTCACAATCATGTGTTCCAGGAGATCTTCTGACCTTTGTTGATACTGTGCACAGGCATACCAGCAGGTAAACATCCATACACATCAAAATCATATATCTTCAGGACTGGTGAAATGGTTTAGTAGGTAAAGGCACATGTAGTCAAGGCTGAAGACCTGAGTTTGAGCCTCAGGATTGACTGACTCCAACAAGTATTCTTGTACATCTACAGGTGAGCCATAGATGTGTGTGTGTGTGTGTGTGTGTGTGTGTGTTTAATTCTAAAAGGTTTAAAATGTAATTTAAAGGGTTTAAAAATGTGTTTAACTGAAAACAAAATCCTTAGGATTGTGTCCCCAAGCACCTGAACGGGTACTGCCATAGACAAATATCTGTGGTGGCCCAAATCTTTTCAACACACCCTATATATGGCCACAGTTCTTCAGGATGTAAGTGCCACCTTCATAGTGAGCAGTGAAGCCTCCTCCACTCGCAGTTTCCCGGTTGCCAGGGTCTATTAAGTGGTGCAAGTCTCAGATAGTGACCTGGGAACGGGGTGGGCAGGAAGAGGCAGTGTGGGTGGGGCTGGCAGAGGCTGACATCAGAGGTGTTCTGGGTGCTCTCCACAGCTCAGTCTTAAGTAGTTTCCACTCCTCCCAAGTCTTAATGTATCACTTCATGCCTAAACCAGATTGGGGGGGGGGTGTTGTAAAACGGGTCCCTGGTTAATTCAAATGAAGAGGTGCAGAGTTTGAGAAGACTCACTATGAACATACTTGGGGCAAAATGAGAACAGGAAACAGATCACCAGGCTCCCCAGAGTGTGGCCCTGGCCCTGGCCACCCAGAGTAGGCCCTGGCCTCTGGCTCCGCAGGGTGCGGCCCTAGCCTGAGCATTTACTTACTTGTCCACCTGCTGTGCTGGACTCTGCAGCTCCCGTCCCTGGCTCTCCACTATCCCCAGAAGCAGAGAAGTCGGACAAGGAGAGTTATGTGTATATATGCTTTAGCGCAACAATGCCCACAAAGGGCGGCATCCTGGCTGTGGTTATGAGAGGACTAATGGTGGAGCTGGGAAACCGTGTTCATTCGGTCCTTCCTCCCCCTCTCTCTACCTACCCCCACCCCCATGAATAGCTCTGAGCTTCCTAAGATCCCTGGAACTGTAAGCTATTCTGGGGCTGATGCATACAGGGTTGAAGGGCAGCCTTCCTCAGGTGTCACCTCTGCTGTGAAGCAACTGCACTTGGGGCTTAAGTGTCCCTATTGAGCCAAACTTGTCACTTTTAAAATGATCCCTTGTGCAATATCTTTTTGTTGTTGTTTGTTTGTTTTTTGATTTTTAGAGACAGGGTTTCTCTATGTAACTCTGATCCCCCTGCCTCTGCCTCCTGAGTGCTGATATTAAAGCAAACTAGATGTTTTTATTCATATTTATTTACTTATTTTTGGTGCTGTGGGTTGAACCCAGGGCCTTGTACCTGTGAGGCAGTCTTCTGAGCTACAACCACTAATGCAGATCAGTAATTCTTTTTTCTTTAATGTGCAAGAGAGTGTGAGTGTGTTATTTGTACGTGCATGTACACACACGAACACTCGCACACACACACACACACACACACACACACACACACACACACACACACACGTCTGTGCCTTTACATGTGTGCAGGCTGGAGGAGGATGTCAGGCATCTTGCTCTATTACTCTTAGCGTATTTTGAGACAGGATCTCTCACTAAACTTGGAGCTAAGCTGGCAACTAGCAACCTCCAGGGATTCCCTGAGCACAAAGGTCCTTGTTAACAACATGGTAACCCTTTTCAATCTGTAAAGGCAGATCTCACCCACCTTATGCTATGGAGGCAGACCTACCTACTTTTTATTATCTGTAGAAGCAGACCTCACCTAAATCCCCCAGAATGTCTATCCTGGATTCTCCTTCCTTAGACCTTTATCTTTCTCTTCCAATCAATAGAACCCATCCCTAGGGAGATGTCACGTGGTTTATGGTGGCTGACTCTATGCTGTCTCAGTCAGAGACCACACTAGATTCTAGGACTTTTAGCTGTAGAACCCACCACCCCCGTGGTCACGTGTACTCTGTAAAGGAGTTTCTATGTAGTCACACTTAAGCTTTATTATGCACCTGGAATGGGGACGGTTGTTGCCAGGAAACCTCTATCCAAATTACATTGTATTAAATGTGCCTACAATGCACTGCTTGGCATCAGACACTTTAGACGTATTAGTTAGGTTGACGAAGTCAATTTGAATCAAATTTTCACTCTTAAACCTCTTTGAGGATCCCTTAGCTGCCTGCCGGGACACCTGCAGAGACCGCCCCCCCCCCCCTTACTCCTGTCCCCGTGCCTCCCCCAGTCCTGGGTCATAGCCATGGCTGGCTTTTTATGTGGGCCCTGGGATTCAAACTCAAGTCCATATGCATATCCAACCAACCTCTTGCCCACTGAGCATCTCTCCAGGTAATTCTGAACATTTGAGTGTCACATACTTGCTCTCAGCCCCATCAAAAAGGCAGTTTCTTCTCTAAAATGTCAAGGTTGAAAGTTTTGTTTTAAATTCAGTTTCCTGTGACTTTCAAACGATTACAGCCTGTGTTGGGTCCTCCTGTGATGACCTGGCAATCTCTGCCACTTGTTCTTTGTAAGAGTTTCCCCCTTGGTAGGCTTCTATTTGTCTAACCTGTGAAATAAGGACACTAGTCCTTTTCCTTCCAGCCCTAAGGGGCTGTCAGGAGATTTGCAGCCTAATGCAGATGAGAGGGTTGTGTAAACCTTGAAGAGCTTCCTGTGGGTGCGGGGTGGGGGTGGGGGTCCCTAGCCAGCCCCTTCTCTTGTTTCCTTTGGTTTACTTTATTGTTTGTTTATTGATACAGGTCTCACTATGTAGACCTCAACTCACAGAGCTCTGCCTATCTCTGCCTACCAAGTGTTGGCATTAAAGACATGCACCACCAGCACCACTGCCAATGCTAATGTATTTTATTTTTAATTGTGTGTGTGTGTGTCTGTAGATGTGTGTGCTTGTGGGAGCCAGAGGCCCTGGAGTCCCTGGAGCTGGAGGTGGAAGTAGTCATGGGTTCTGAGAAGGAAACTTGGGTGTTCTGCAAGAGCAGCCCACATTTTCTCTTTTCCTAAACCTAGGACAATGGTGATAGCAGTGTCCCAAGTGCAAACCTGGGACCAGGGGATGGGACCCTGGCAGGGCTGTACCTTACCAATGGATGGTCTTCTCCACAGACACCCTTCCCTCAGAGCTGAGGTTCTGCTCAACTGCTAAAGGCGACAGCCTGGGACACGCCTCCAACCCTGCCCATAGCTGGGCAGTTCTACCTCATACATCTGCCCTATTCAACAGGTAGGTGAGAGCACCAGGGAAGAAGGGCATTTATTTGTTAGCAGTGTCATGTGTCCCAAGTCTGTGATCTTCCTTCCTGCTCTTTTCTCAGACCTTGCGTCTAAGGGTGACTATGTGAATCTAGGAGTCCTTTCTCATAGGATGCTCTCCGCTGTGGGGTATGCAGAGACAGCATGTCTACTTGGAGACAGAGACAGACTGTGTCGTGGAGTAAAGCAGCAGAGTTGGTCAGTGGCAGTTGGGGTTTGTCACAGCATGGCCCAGTGACTGAAGGAAGCCACAGAATCCACAGTGGCAAGGTATGCCAGGCGGCTCCTCTTCCTGCCCTTGTTTTCCCTGACAAGACTAGACTTGCTGCCCACATTCTCCTGCTCTGTTAAAGAGGATTAAAAGCTCCTGTCTGCTCCTAACAATAGCTTTCACTACCTAGGGCACACCACTGCGTGCAGCTGACACCCCTGCCTTCAGTAGTCGCAAGCCTGGCTCTGCTTAGTCTAGCATAGCCCTATCATGTGGGGAAGGTACAAGTGGGCCTGGGTTAGAGCTAGCCCAGTCCAACCTGTTGACCTCCAGACGATAAAAGGGCAGTCCCTGGTAACAACAGCAGTTTCCAATGCCTTTCTGTTCTTCCATGATCTTGAACTAGGGGGCTGGGCTGAGGGGCTCTGGGAAGTAAATCCATGAGGGTCCCAGAGGACAGATGGGAGGACTGCAGCTGGAGCTTCATGAATCCCTGAGTCAGGGGTCACAGTGCTACACAGTGACCTTGTCCAGTGTAGGAGCCACAGCTTCAATGTCATTCCTCTAACTTATATGTGTTGTGGATCACACAGCACACCGGCTGGGAAGATGGCTCAGCAGTTAAGTGCACTTGCTGCTCCTCCAAAGGACCTGGGTTCAATCCTAGCACCCTCATGGCAGCTCACAACCATCTGTATCCCTGTTCCAGGGGGTCCAATGCTCTCTTATGACCTCTGAGGGCACTACACGTATGTAGTACACAGATACATGTGCAAACAAAACACCTAAAATATTTTTTAAAAATGTTTGAAAAAGAATTTTTAAAAAATATACAGCAGATTTCAAATTCTGGGGACCAAAAAGAATATAACATGAGTCAGGTGTGGTGGTGCACATCTTTAATCCCAGCACTGGGGAAGCAGAGGCAGGCAGATCTCTGAGTTCAAGGCCAGCCTGATCTACAGAGTGAGTTCCAGGACAGCTAGGGCTACACAGAGAAATGCTGTCTCAAAAAAACAAAACTAAGACAAAAACAAAAGAATGCAACACAACCTTTTTTGTATCTTTTGTATAGATTTTGTCGAAGTGAACCTATCTGGTGTATGTTTGGGTGAAATAAAGTATTTAATTAAAATTAACATCATCTGCTTCTTTGGACTTCTTTTAAAATGGGATTACTAGAAAAATTTAAAACTGTGTCTGTGGTTCTTTCCACTGAATGGTGCTGGCTGAACCACTCAGGGGTATGCCACAGAGTAGGCTGCTTCCCTCTGTGAAAAGGGTAAGGGCAAGGGGTCTCTGAACAGCTCATGGGAAAATGAGTCACGCCTAGAGCTCAGCCAAGGCTGCCAACTCATCCTAAGGCTGTTTCCTGTACCGGGCTCCAACTCTCAGACCGGGTGCTCATTGAAGATGGTGGCTCCTAGGGGTGGGAGGTAGGTGCCTCTCCCTGCTGGACTCACAGAAGCAGGGGTGGGTGCCTGTGTCTTCCTGCTGGGAGAGCGTGTCTAGGCCTCTGAGCTTGC
>CM052711.1:2198171-2288171 GCA_028551405.1 Uromys caudimaculatus | reverse complement strand
CGCGCCTCCGAGGCCTGCGGGGCAAGCTCTGATGCTTTCCAGTCGCCGGGACTGCCTGCCCTCTAGGTGCCAGGGCTGGATGGAAAGTAAAAGGCTTCTGGGCGGCTCCAGAGCCATGAGGATGAAAGAGGACAACCGCTTCCAGACCACACAGCTAATCCCGCCATAAACCTCGAGTAAATACCAGGAGAGAAGGAGCAGGCCCGCTACAGATGTGGAGTGCAGCCTCCGGGGATCCCCAAATTAAAAACCGGGCAGGAGAGGCACTTGGACCACCACCAAATGACACTAATTGGGTTATGGGACCATAATCTTAGCTGGTAAGAAAAAAAATCCAGTTACAGTCACAGCTGCAACGACTGTCTTCATAAAGCTGCAGAGGGAACGTGGGCTATTATATTACGCATAAACATGAGGAAGAGGCTCAGGGTCCCCCGCCTGCATGGTTCGGAGAGGCGAAGAAACTCTGGTGCCAGGGGCAGCAGCGCTACATGCCTGGCTGGCTCGGGGTGTGCGGGGCTAATGGGCTGGGGGGAGAACAGGGTAACATATTGAGCTGGGGAGCAAATCTGCCTGCAGGAATGTAGTTCCAGGATAGAAGAACAGTCATGGGCAGTACAAGCGCATGGAAGCACGCGCGCGACAACCCCCCCCCCTCCACGGTGGGAGGAACAGGTTAGAAGATACTAGAAGGATTAAGTTAGGCTTAGATATATAATACAGGAGTTGTGAATGAATTCTTCCAACTTCCATGTCAGGGGTCTTTCTACTGTGTATCTACTTATTCCGTCACTAAACACTCAGATGCAAAACTGACCAGGGGTTGCTTTAGGATTCTTTCTTCAGTGACAACTTCCAGACAGCGACCCATGCCACCCCCATTGTGTGTAGCCATCTTGACTAAAGCCAGTGAAGGCCAGGCTGGCAGCAGGCTCTCACTGGTTTGAATTATAGCCATGGAAAATTAGATCTTTGTTTTCTTCAGCTCTTGGTTTTGCAAACTGTGAGAAGCAAGAGCTTGGAGATGGCCAGCCTGGTGTCCCTGGGCAAGCTGAGAGTTTCCTTTATGTGGCATCCTCGATCACTGGCTTCAGTCACCCTCAGGAGGCACACGAAGTTCAGCCTATCACATTCCTTTGTAGAAGGAAGAGTCAGCAGACTCTCAACTGAGACTCCAGCCATGCTTGGCGCCCAGCTGCACATAGCCTTCAGGTGTGCCAAAGTGGCCAAGAGGTAGAAGGTTGACAGGGTGAAACATATAGTCAGAGGTCTGCCTGGACCACCTATGTACCAGTAAACTAACTCCAACAAACCCACTGGTTCAGCCATCTGGACAGTTCCTGGGAGGAATTGTTTCCTTGGCTTGATGATGGACAGGTATATCTGTAGGACTCTCCGGGAAAACCTGCCACTGACAGTCTGGCACTCTGGCTCTCAATGACTCTCAGTGGACACAAATTGCAGGTATTCCTCATGTCATTCCTGGGGCTGGGGCTGCAGGGGGAAATCTCCCCTGATGCTGAGAAGTCCCAGGGCTATCATGATGTAGCACTGGAGACTCTGGCATTAAATTCCGATGGCTGCTTCCCACCCTCCAGTTACAGGGCCTCTGTTTTTTTTGGCTCTCAAGCTCTACCAATCATCAAGCACTGAGAGAGGTATGCCTCACCTTGGGAAGACTATACAACTGAGAAACAGAGAGATGAAATGTGATTTTTATGAATGGCATACCACTATCCTGAAGCCATCAGCCGGGCTGAGTTTAAAGATGACACACAAAAAAGGAGATGAGACCCTGAAGTAGGGAACACCACCCACTTGATCTGCTACTGACTTCCCTCTTAGAAGTGGAAGACATGGTGCTGGGGTTTATCTCAGTGGGCAGGGTGCTTGCCTGGCATGTGTAAAGCCCTGGGTTTGGTTCCCAGCATGGCATAGACCATAACCAAGTGTGGTGGTGCATGCCTGTAATCCCAGGAGAGGTGGGGACCGGAGGATTAGAAGTTCAAGGCCATTCTCATTCTCAGGTACACACTAGGTTCCAGTCTGGGCCACAGAGACTGTCTCAAAAAGGAAAACAAACCCAAACAACAATAAAACAGTGCAGAAAATATCCTAGTTCCTTCATAATAGGGCCGGGTCTCAGAGTTTTGATTGTTCAGAATGCTGCTTTCATCTCTCCTGCAAGTTACAGGCACACAGGAGGACTGGGCTTAAATCATCTAAAAATTTTAACTTAGCACCATGTTTTGGTGAGATTTTTCTTTCCCTAAATAAAGACTATGTTTAAAGGAACTAACTATTCACTGTGGTAACACAACCAACCTGAACTTTGGAAATTATATGACGACTGATGAGTTAGGAGATTGTATCTTTTCCCCTGCAAGGGACACCTCTTATCCCCTGCACACAGCCAGTGCTCTAAATGGTTCTGTCTTCAAAACAAACTGCATTTATTAAGGATAATGCATTCACCCTCGTAGCCAGTTTCTTCTCGCTTTGTGATAACTGTGTTAACCCAGAGATGATTTAATTCCAGCCCAAGGAAAAGAACTCTGACACAGCTTTGCCCTTGCAGCCGTTTTTAGGAATTTCATGATTCATAAACTTCTGAAACATTAGATGTCACATCTCAGGAATAACAACAATGACTTCCGCAGCTATCTAAAAGTTCTGAGACTGCAGCCTTCAAGCTCACTGTAGAGAACCCAGACATCACAACACAAGAGAGTCCTCTGGTCCTTTCAGAGCCTGCCTGCAGGGAATTTGGGGACAATGAAGCCTTAGGAGACTCATTCATCACACACATCCCTAATGTACACAACTGAGAGACCCAATATTGATGTTAGTACTGCCTCTGGTGTAAAGTTTACTTAGGTACTTTAACAGTGTCACCAACTGTGTATGTAACAACACACTATGCAGTGTAACAGCCTGGACAACAGGATGAGAGGTGTGCCACCACTGGAACATGAGGCTGGCTTGTTGGCAGCAATGGCAGGGCTTGGCCGTGCATCTAGGGTGTCAGGCCCTTTCCTACTTCGGGTTTTATTGCTATGAAGAGACACCATGCCCACAGCAATAATTATAAAGAAAAGCATTTAATTGGGGCTGGCTTACAGTTTAGGTTTAGTCCATTATCATCATGGCTGGAACCCTGACAGTGTGCAGGCTGAGAGTTCTGCATCCTGATCTCCGGGCAGCAGGAGTGAAGTGTGAGCCACTGAGCCTGGGCTTAAGTATCTAATACCTCAAAGCCCGCCCCTACAGTGACATACTTCCTCCAACAAGACCACACCTCATAATGGTGTCTCCCTATGGCCAAGCATTCAACCGCATTAGTCTAAACGGACCATTCCTATTCAAACCACCACTTTTCACTCCCTGGCCCCATAGGCTTGTAGCCATAACATAATGCAAAAATGCATTCAATTCACCTTCAAAAGTCCCCATAGTCTATCACAGTCTCAACCTTGTTTAAAAATCAAAAGTCTCTTCTGAGATTCATGTAATCTCTTAACTGTAATCCCTTGTAAAATCAAAATAGAAAAGCAGATCACATACTTCCAACATACAATGACATAGAATATACATTATTATTCCAAAAGGGAGGAAAGAGAGCACAGTGAGAAAATACTGGACCAAAGCAAGACTGAAAACCAGCTGGGCAAACTCCAAACTCTGCATCGCCATGTCTGACGTCAAAGTGCTCTTTAGGTCTCCAATTGCTTTCAGCTTTGTTGATCGCATCACATTTTTTTCTCTTGAGCTGGTTTGACCCATTAGCAGCAGGTATCCCGTGGCTCTAGCATCTCCAACATCTTGAGCTCCCCAGTGCAATCCAGGCTTCACCTTCACAGCTTCAGGCAATGTTCTCTCTAGGCCTCCGTGGCTTTTCTTAGCCACAAAGGGAGATTCTATAACCCCTTTCTTCCATCCTTGACTCTAAAACCAGAACCATGTGGCTGAAGCTGCCAAGTCCTGCTGTTTGTTGGGGGCTGGAACATGGGCCGTTGCTCAATTACATCTTCACTAGCTTTCTGGTTTTGATGGTTTCCTTCACTGCCTAAGCTTGACTGTCCTGGAACTTGTTCTGTAGACCAGGCTGGTCTTGAACTTAGAAATCGGCCAGCCTCTGCCTTCTGAGTGCTGGGATTAAAGGCATGCACCACCACACCTAGACCTAAACTTGTCTTTAATTCTTTTTCACAAGTTAGAAGCTTAGCTGGGTCTTGCCCTGAGGTCGCCACTCTTTATTCCATCAGGTTTTTCTTTAATCTGTTTACCTCCTTGAACACAGTCACACCATTCCACTTCCCAACACCCCCTTTTCTCCTCAAATTACACATTTTCTGTTTGTCCTTGCTCATCTTGTTCCTATTCATTATAGATCTGCATAAGAGTGACCACAGGGGGTGGGGGGTGGGCTGGAGAGATTGTGCCAGTGGCTAAGAGCACTGAATGCTCTTCCAGACAACCCAAGTTCAATTCTCAGTATCCACATGGCAGCTCACAACTGTCTGTAACTTCATTATCTGACACCTTCACACAGATAAACATACAGGCAAAATGCCATTGCACATAAAATAAAAATAAATTATTTAAAAGGAAAAAGAGTGTCACTAATAACCACATGACAGAGTCACTACCAGGCTGTTTTGAGATTGCCTTTGCCAATGCAATTAATCCAAAACTCTAGCCTCAGGCAGACTTTTGGGCGAGGGCAAAAACCAGCACATTCTTTGACAAAATATCACAAGAACAATCTCTAGGCCATGTGTTAATATTCTCCTCTGAAACCTCTTGAACTGGACTTCCACAGTTCAAATCCCCCTCAGTACCACTGTCTTTCCTGTTCCTACTAGTATGGCCCATTAAGCCCCACTTAAAGCATCCCACTGCTTTTCTGATCCAAAGACTCAATGTCCACATTCCTCTAAACAAAAGCATGGTCAGGCCTATCACAGCAACACCCCAGTCCCTGGTACCAACTTCTGTCATAATTAGGGATCAATTGCTGTGAAGAGGCACCATGACTATGCCAATTCTTATAAAGGACAACATTTAATTGGGGCTGGCTTACAGTTCAGAGGTTTAGTCCATTATCATCATGGCAGGAAGCATGGCAGCCTGCAGGCAGATACGGTGCTGGAGGAGGAGCTGAGAGTTCTACATTGTGATCTGCAGGCAGCAGGAGTGGAGTGTGAGCCATGAGTCTGGGCTTAAACAACTGATACATTAAAGCCCGCCCCTACAGTGACATACTTCCTCCAACAAGACCACACCTCATAGTGGTGTCACTCCCTATGGCCAAGCATTCAAACACGAGTCTTTGGGAGCCTTCACTTCAAGACTCTGCTTTATTCCAAGCCTCCAAGCCAGTCGCTGCCTGAACAGAGTGGAATGGTGTCTTGGGGCAATGCCTCCATCTCAGCACTGAGAGGTTTGTGATATCTACAGACTTGGAGAGCAGCACAAGATGCTTTCCCGGGCCGGGGAGTGGTAGCGTGCGCCTTTAATCCCAGCACTTGGGAGGCAGAGGCAGGCGGATTTCTGAGTTCGAGGCCAGCCTGGTCTACAGAGTGAGTTCCAGGACAGCCAGGGCTATACAGAGAAACCCTGTCTCGAAAAACCAAAAAAAAAAAAAAAAAAAAAAAAAAAAAAAAAAAAAAAAAAAAAAAAAAAAAAAAAAAAGATGCTTTCCCAGCTCTGGAAAAGGAAGTCAAGCAAAGAAAACTCAGTCTTCTGAGATCTGACAAAGGGGAAAGTGTTTTCTGTCTTCACCTTTCCTTCTGGGTACACAGGGAGCCTGTTTCTCCACTTCTTGCAGAGATACCTGAATACTGCTTCAGGTGCCCTTCAGAATAATCCACTCACCACCTCCTACCGCATGGCAAGAAAAACAGAGTCGAACAGTCACCTCGGAGGGCACCCGCAGAAGTGTCCAGAAGCATTTGCATTGGCTTCAAGTGACAGACATCACACGTCTGAGGCTAAGACCCAGCTGTTCCCCTGGAATGGCTGGATGGAGCCCAGTCTAGCCTGGGCAGCACAAGCCAAAGGGTGCTCCTTTGGTCCTTCCCTACAAAGCTGACCCCTTCCCCTGCTCTTCACAGCTGTCACATAAAACAGTTCTAGACTATGTGAATTCTTCCCGCCCCAAGGTAAAGCATCCAGTCAGATTTCTGTTGCTTTAAATCATGCAAATAGTTTTTTTTTAAAAAAAAATAAGTCTGAGAACTGGGAAATTACAGGAGAGTAGGTTCATTCATCTTCATGTGTTTTTATCAGTTCTTTTGTGGTCAAACGCAGGTGTCTCAAGCTATGAATGAGCAGTTTGCATTTTCAAAAATTAACAAATTGGATCAACAAGAGGAGAAACAAACAACAAACAAGCAAACAACAAGCCTAGTCAGCCCAGAAGAGAGCTGTTTATAAAAGCTGCAGCCGTTCTCAGAGAGGTTTGCGGCCAGCCAGCAGCAGACTAGGCTGTGTGAGTTCCCTCTGTTTAGTCATCGTTCTTCAGCCCGTCACAGATACTGAGGGGAAATGCAGAGACAGGAAATTACAGGCTATTTTAAACAGCATGTTTTATTAAACTCACTTGCTGATGCACTTCATGGCAGGATGCGAGACTCAAGTGCTCATAACTTAATCTTTGCAAGTACTTTTCCTAAGTGAGTTCTCCCACTAATACTCAACACCCCAGGTCACGGAGCATCACTTCAAACAGAGAGGTTTTTGTAATGTGAAGAAAATACACCTTGCTCACAGGATGCAACTGTAACTCCCAGAAAGCAACAGCTGGCTTTGTAAGATTGTGAGATCACAGATGCATTTGTTGTAAACCACAGAATCAGATCACAGCAATGGGGCTGGGGAAAGGAGAAAAGGCTCATCATACAAGCATTAGGGTCTACCCGGCTCCCATGTCAAGAGCCAGGTATGGTGTGTACCTGGAATACCAGTGCTGGGAGGCTGGGAGACAGTGTAGACAAGAGGATCCCAGGGCTTGCTGGCCAGGCCGTCAGTGCTGGGAGACAGTGTAGACAAGAGGATCTCAGGGCTTGCTGGCCAGCGCATCTGGCTGAAATGGGAAGCTCCAGGTTCAGAGATAGATGCCACTCAAAAATCAGAGGATCAATGTGTCTATTGCATAGGCATAAAGGCCTGAGCTCTGTCTTTAGCACCCATGTAACTGGTCAGTCAGGCCAGTGAGCTTTAAATTCAGTGAATACTCTGCCTCAAAAATGGGGAGTGATTGGGGAAAGATAACTTTAGGTGGGTCTGTAGATTGCCTGTGTATCTGAGCAGCTGCATACACATGTACACACACACACACACACACACACAGAGAGAGAGAGAGAGAGAGAGAGAGAGAGAGAGAGAGAGAGAGAGAACACATGCACAGCAACCTTAAAATGGATAACTGAAAGTCATACATCATAGCTTCTTTTTTTATCTAGTACTCATTTCATTGTTCTCTTTACTGGATTGTTTCATCATGCCATCATGATACCAACCCTTGGCTTTGCAGAGACCTAGCAAGATTAACAGAGATATGGCAACCTTAACTATAAGTTCATTCAAGGGTCTGTCATAAACATGGGCTTGAGCAATGCATTTTCTTGTCTGCTTTCAGTTGCATGAGGGACAGAGACCTAACTTCAGTGGAAGAAACCTGTCACCTTGTCTGCTGATTAGCCCTGATGTTGCCCAGGTCTCCTTCAAGATTTCTGCTCTGATTACCAGGATGGGAGCAACTGGTGCAGTTGTACATGCCACAGTTTTCTGACTGACCATGCTTCACTGGAGTCTGCTTCCTGCGTGGCTCCTGATACCCAGCCCTTGTGTGACAAACTTGCATGTTGGACCTTCTAAATCTCTATTGCCTTGGAAGATCACATCAAAGACTACTAATTACTGAAGGGTACCTAATGGAGATTTCTGGTTTTAGCTTCTCTGCCATCCTCCCATGTTCCTGGTCCCTGAATCCTATCCCTAATCAAGGTGTGGTGCTGGTAATAGGATTTTAAGAGTGAGCAAGGTGGCACATGCTTTTAAACATGGCACTTGAGAAGCAGAGGTAGGTGGAGATAGACAGATAGATAGATAGATAGATAGATAGATAGATAGATAGATAGATAAATAGATAGACAGGCAGACAGTGCCTGACAGAAGGTGTCAGGTCACCTTCTACAACTACCCATGGTTGGAAGGCAAGGGACAGAAATGACTGGATTACAAACATGCAGTAGAAGATGCAGGGGGCTGATGTTAAGGAGCAGGATTTCTTTGTTTTTAGACCAGGTTTCAAGTATCCCAGGCTGGCTTCACACGGCCATACTTGCTATGCAGTTGGACTTCTGTTCCTCTCTCCCCACCTCCCCATCTGGGATTACAGGTGTGTGAACAGTGCTGTCCATGCAGTGTTGGGATCTGAACCCAGAGCCATGTGCACATTAGGCAAATAAGCACTCTTCTGATCGAACAGCCCAGGAACACTTAGGTTATTTGGCTGTTGTTGTTGTTTTTCAATGAATTTCTTTGTGCTCTCATGCCTGTGTTCAAGAGTGTGCAGGTGCATTGGGTGAATGGGTGTGTGCATACACATACCTGTGCATGTGGAGGCCAGAGGTCAGCTTCAAGCATTGTGCTTCAGAAACTGTCTTTTTGTTTTGTTGAGATGGTCTTTCAGTGGCCTGGAGCTCACTGATTAAGCTAGGGAGACTGTTCAAAAAACTCCAGAAACCCTCCGGTCATCCCATCCAGCTTCTTCCTGTAGGAGAGTGGCTAAGCCCCACAAAGAACCCAGAGGAGGAGTTCACTATGGCAGTGCCTTGGCCACTGGAGAGATAGATCTAGCTAGTACCGCGTGGGTAGAGCCACATAGGAAGTGCTCACGCTGACACTGATAACAGAACATTTCTGTAATCTGGATGCCTGTGTAAGTCTTCTTGTGTGTTTTAGAAAAAGTTTCTTTCGGTATTCTGGAAATGTCCTAGAAACAAAACCCTGAAGATGAACAGGAAGTGCTTCTCAGACTGCAAAGGAATGATTCTACCAGGTTCTGCTGAGCAGATGCATGAGCCTGCTCAGGTGAGCACTGTCAAAAACTCCAACTCACAGGGCTATGTCCGCATCCGAGATAGATACTGGGGAGGCAGAGGCAGGAGGCTGAGGAACTTGGGTCAGCCTGGGCTACCTAGTAAGACCTTGTTTTAAAACCTTCCAAATAACATAGAATGAACACAACAAGATCATGCCTTCTGGAAATGCTAGGGTCAAAGAAGCAAAAGGGCAAAAACATTCTTTCACGTGTAAATCCTCATACAGCACTGCACTGAGAATTCAGCTGTGTCTGACAACTTCATTTTCCATCAGCTAGACCTCCCTCTTTATCAAATAAAACATTAGCTTCTAAGAAACATGGATGCAGGACAAAAGGGGACACTACTATCAATCCCCTGGCGGTTAAAACCGCCTACAGGTGGGTCATCTTCATAATCTGACATCTCACAAAACAATCACCTATGGCTGAGGACTGGGCTCACTCCCAACTTAAACCTGTGTGGTTACCATCTACTGTTTCTAGACATCTTGAAAGTTTTTGGTTTGTTTTGTTTTAATACAGAAAAACATGAAAAAGAGAAATAGCCACTGAAATGAAATTTGTAAAAAACGTAATGAATTTTGATCGTTTTAATAAATATATATCAAGAAAACCTCACTATATTACAACACAGTCATGTACAAGCATCTATCAGCTAAATTTTCAACACCAAAATGTTCATCAAATATTGAAAATAAAGGACGAAACATTACTAGACTATTCAGCCATAACACAGGAACATCTTTTAAAAATTGGTCCTTGCGGACAACTGCCCAAATGATCTACTCATACACTGTATGAATGAGACCTATTTAATATTAATAGCAATTATTAAAAAGCTTCATCTTGGAGAAAGTGGGAGAACTTACCTATTTCTTCCTGTTGGCATTTGGTTTCTGTAAATAATTGTTTTAAGAGACCCAAGTCACCCAGACCAATCCTTGGTCTTGGAGATGGGAGTAGTTCATGGGACTGGTGGGACTGTCCCACTGAGGACACTTGCCAATGTGCAAATTCAAGGTATTGTTGAGCAGTGTGTTGGCCAAATACACAGTATCAATGACGAGCAAGCCCCATTTCTCCAAAATAACGTTCCTCGCAACCTACAAACCTTTACATTCTTTAAGATAAAACATATTGATCACCACGTAATCTATTAACATTGTGCTTCTCAATCAACAGCGAAAGTCGTATATAGAAACCACATGCTCTTAAGAGTCTAAATGCATGAAATGATGCAAAAAACAGGTCAAAATATAACGCATGCCACGGGCTGTGAATGTCACTGGACAAGAAAACAAAACAGCCCAAAGCTGGGAGAGCCCAGATCCAGCGACCGCTCGGTGCCATGGAGACCCCAGGCGGCCTTCTGTTTCTGATGGCCTTCCCCATTGTCTTCTCCATCTCTACCCGAAAAATATCAGACCCACAGCCGATGGGCGTCATAAACAAAGGAAAGGGGGGGAGGGTAACTCGAAAGTTGAACTCGATAGCTCAAAGTTTCCAAACTGCATGGATCCACCCTGTGTTTTGTCAAATCCCTGCTGTAACTCTGATTCATCCTTAATTTTCACACTGGCAAAAATTAAGATAAAGTAAGGCACCCAAGATGGCCGTGTACGCCACCTATCACCCCATCACCAAGATGGCCCTGTAAGCCACCTCCCTATCACCCCATCAGAGATGGCCCTGTATGCCACCTCTCTAGCCACCCACTACCCATTACAGGCAAGCCAGGAGCTTGTAGGGAACTGTCTCCACAGATCCTAGATTGCTGTCCTGCCAGGTGTGCTTCATTTTGCCCCAACCTGTCCAGAACAAACATGTCACAGCTCACGAAACCACTTCATCTAGCTTCCTGCTTTCAGTATTTTACTCAGGAAAGACAAATACTGCATCACATCGAAGCAGGCACCTCTGCTGGTTATATTGATTTGTTTACCAAGTAACTACCTAATTAACTGGCAAACATGTTGAACTTGGCTAACAGCGGGCTCCTTGGAGGGGCAGTGGGGAATATAACAAGGGCATGTTGTTTTCTGTCTACTCTATTGATTTTTTTTTTTTTTTTAAAGAAAACTAAGATATACTTTGAAACATGAAGTTGGCTTTCCTTGGCAAAATCCCATTAATAAGTGGCTTGTGGATGCCTACTGTACAGATGTTTTGTGCAATCTGCTCTCCAGGCAGTGAAATGACTCGGCGTGGTGTTCACTGCATGATTTTATCGGTTGTACAAAACTACAAAATCCAAAGTAAAAACTCGTCATGCTGTGTGTGCTTCTGCGCCAGTGGGGGGATAGTCACATTTTGCCCCCTCTGCTGCAGCACAGTTTGTTGCTCGGGGAAAGCTCCTTTTTCCTCAAAGACTTTTTCCAAGACTCACTCACACGGTTTCTCTCATTATATCCAGTCTCAAAATAATCGTAAAATTGGCCTTTGCACTCAAAATCAAGGTCGTTTCCCACAGGTTCTTGGCTGAGGGCATCAACATCTCTGCTGGTTTCGTGACTTGCTTTCCCATCGTTGTTGAATTTGACCTTTTCCTGGACACCAAGCGACCTAATGTTAGTGACAAAGATTTCGTTGGCAGGTATTTGGCTCTTGTAAATAGGTGCACTGCCCATGTCAAAGTCCACATGGTGGGAGCAACTAGGCAAAGGCAGGGGGGAAGAGGAGGAGGAGGAAGAGGAGGAAGAGGAGGAAGATGATGAGGAGGATGGGGTGGGTGGAGAAGAGGTGGATGGGGAGGAAGAGGAAGAGGCGGATGAGGCCACGGCAGCAGCCGATGCACTTCCAACACCAGTATTGACAGAGAGGGGTAGATTCAGGCAGTGACCACCACACTCCTGGTAAAAACAGCAAGTGTGGAACTTTTCCCATCCCTCTTTGGCCACCCGGGGCCGTTTCCGATAAGGACAGTCTTGAGCCAGGAACCATTCTTGGGCAGAGGTGCCACTGAGGGAGCAGGCAGGGAGGCACCAGCTGTTCTGCATGACAATCTCCCCATGGATCCTCTTCATCAGGTTGTTGATAAGAACAGACCTTCGCAGGTACACCTCTGGGTCATCGATGAACCTGAGCTTCTCCAAGGACATGTAAAGGATGTGTGCTCGCTCCTCAAAAATGGAGATGGTCTGAAAACCAGAGGCAGGAGAAGGAAATGAAGCTTGTGAAAACACTATCACCCATGTAGAGGCAGGTCTCATTTCTGTGGACACCCCCAAACCCTCCTGTTTCCTAACTTCACTGGTGTGGTAAGGAGGGCCCAGCCAGAAGACTCAGTCCTTTAAGTCACAGTGAAGGAGAAGTTGAGGGACACAGTCAATCACAGCTGTCAGAGGTCAGGCCCGCAATTGTTGTGGAGGTCAGAGGTCAGGCCAAGAAACTGTTGTGTGTGTGAGGGGGTCAGAGGTCAGGCCCACAATTGTTGAGGGGGTCAAAGGTCAGTCCAGCAATTGTTGTGGGGGTCAGAGGTCGGGCCAAGACATTGTTGTGTGTTTGTGTGGGGGGGTGTGGGTCAGAGGTCAGGCCAGCAATTGTTGTGGGGGTGAGGGCTAGGTAATCTGAAGCAGCACTGGGAGGATTCAACTTGACCTGGCTGTCAGTGATGAGGGGTGCTCTGGGTGAAATATATCAAGCTGTATTTCACATGTCTTTGTGCAGAGGCACACTCATGCATTTCACTGCAGTATGTTTTTAAATTCATCCATTTTTCAAAGAGTCTTACTACTATTAATTTATTTTTTGAGACATCTATTATATACCCTTGGTTGTCCTGGAACTCATTATATAGACCACGCTAGCCTTAAACTCACTGAGATCTGCCTGCCTCTGTCACCTGGATGGTATTAAGGCCTGTGCCATCTTTAATGGCTGAAAATCACTTTTATGTGTATGAGTGTTTGCCAGCATATTTGTCTGTGCACTATGTGAGTGCCTGGCTCCCACCCAGGCACTGAGAGGCCAGAAGAGGACAATGGACTCCCTGGAATCAGAGTTATATTCAGTTGGGTGCTAGCAATAAAACTCAGGTCTTCTGCAAGAGCAGCCAGTGTTCTGAACTGCTGAGCCATCTCTCTAGCCCCAGTACATGTCTTTTAAAGATTCAAGTTACAGGCTCCAACTAACAGGCATGTGTCAGAGTGTGGACCTGGGGCCACCAAGGAACACTGCTGGCATGGCACACCCGTCATCTGACTTATTTAGTAAGAGGGAAATTGTACTCAATGAAGCTCAGACTAAGCACCTGGAAACTGAGGGCTTGTGGGCTAGCAGAAAAGAGAGATGCAGAGAGAAACTGGGGGTGGGGTGGAGTGGGGTGTACGGTCCTGGGCTGTGTGAGGCTGTCACTGGGTGAAGGATGCTGCAAAAACATTAGCAACTGTTATTATTGTTAACCTGTCTTTGTAAAAACAAAATAAAAATGAGACATGACCTTGCTATGTAACTATGCAGCCCTGGGACTCACAATATAGTCCAGACTGAACTTGCAGCAATCCCCCTGCCCTGCTGGGATCACAGGATGTACCATCACACCTGGCACACCGCAGTAGCAACTGGAAAGCTCATAGAGACACAACACAGAAACTAAAGAAATTAAACATGGGTGCCTTTTTACAAATAGGCAAAAGCAACATCTGAAGGATGGAGAAGGGTGAGAGGAGAGACAGAACATACGGGTTGGGTAGGGTCACAGAGGCAGTGGAAGCTGGCCTCAGCATCTGGGCCACTGGGCTCTGGCTGCTCCTCCTTGGTAAGGTCAGTGGAGGTCTGGAGGGAAGGCACCACCATATGGGAGAAGAACTAATGCTCAGACGCCCAGCTCTTCACCTCATGCACTTTCCCCCATCGTGTTACTTCTTTATGTTTGTGAAAAGAAAAATAGCTATCTTTGTTTCCTTCCTTGGGAATTAATTCTGAATTTTAACAAACTTGGCATGTGCTAGGATGTATCAGGAACAGCAGGACTGCTTTCTATGCATGCATCCAAGGGATGATACGTTGACCTCAGGAGGTCAGGAAAACCCCAATTAGCACATGCCGTGGCCTCGAAGTCAAGTGCATATCTACCACATGATACCACAGGGCAGCCCTATCCCTCAACCTGTGAATATTAAATCACAGGCATAAGGATGTGTGCTTCCTTACATAATTTTATTATTTCTGGGGAAAGAATCTCTTTCTGGTTCCTTCTTCAAGGACGTGTGAAAAGTAACACAGTCTCTGTCCTAGTTAGGGTTTCTATTGCTGTGACCAAGCACCACAACCAAAAAGCAACTTGAGGAGGAAAGGGTTTATTTGGCTTACACTTCCACAGCACTGTTTATCACTGAAGGAAGTCAGGACAGGAACTCAAACAGAGCAGGAACCTGGAGGCAGGAGCTGATGCAGAGGCCATGGAGGAGTGCTGCTTACTAGCTTGCTCATCCTGGTTGTTCAGCCTGATTTCTTATAGAACCCAGAAACACATGCCCACGGGTGGCACCACCCACAGTGCCCTCCCCCCATCAATCACTAGTTAAGAAAAGGCCTTAGAGGCTTGCTTACAGCCTAATCTTATGGAGGCATCTTCTCACTTGAAGTTCCCTCCTCTCAGATGACTTTAGCTATGAGGACTTAACATGAAACTATCCAGTACAGGTGCCCCCCTCCCCAAAAAGTGATAGTGATTCACATGGTCCCACAAAGAAATGGCTCTCTTCTATTGCTTGGGTGGAACAATTTAATGTCTGGAAGTGGTTCAGGTATGTGCTATGGAGTATTGTAACTTAATAAAGTAACTACTGTTTAAAACATACTTTATGGCTGCAGCTGCTGAGTGGTGGGTGAGGATCCTCCTCTTCTGCATACTTCCTCTTGAAGTATGTGACCTTGGGTGTGCTTACAGGATTTGGAATTCCCCTGTAATGTGATCCTGTGGTAATAAATCAGACAGACAAATGACACAAGGCCTGCCAGAGATTCTCAAAGCAAAATACTTTCATTTCCTTTCCCTCTAGTGGATAACTTGGCTCCATCCTTGTCTGTACATGCAGTGATGAAAAACAAGCCCGTCTTCATATCTGCTATCAGACGGAGTCCTGTGAGCCTGGCAAGGTAAAGATTTCCAGGTAGGGTTAGAGGGAGATGTTACCCACCTTTCTTCATTTACTAAGTACCTGGAATCTCGACTCTGCATTAGGTCAACCGCAGAATCCACGGTGGAAGGGGTGTGACCTAGCTGAAGTAATACCAGCACTTCCTCAGACGCCTCACACAGGAGGCAGAACCATGGATATGAGTCACTTTAGAGTTGGTAAACAAACGCACACCTATACATGGAAGCTATAACTTTTTTTTCCTCTTAAAATACAAAGTTAAATATTAAAGTTTAGAATCTGGAGTAATTAAATTATGTTTCACTCTTGGAAATGTTAACACGTCAGCCATGAATAAGCAAAGGCCCTCTCTGAGGACTTTAAAACCTTGTCAGGAACCAGATTTTCATGAAACTTCTATTTCAATTTCCTTGAATGAAAGAAAGAAAGGAAGGAAGAAGGAAAGGAAGAAAAATAAATAGATAGATAGATAGATAGATAGATAGATAGATAGATAGATAGATAGAAAATATCACTGAATAAGAACTCAGAACTTATTTGAGACTATTAGAATTAATGTCTAGAAGAACACATTCTATTTTCTCATCAACCGCGTGGTCCATGAAGCTGCCACTTGAAGCTGTGGCAGATTTCTTTATGGGCTGTGGGATAGGGGTCTGGCTGTGGAGCCTGTGACCCCTTGTACATTCCTGAGGACCATTCGCTTCAGTGGGTCAGAAAGTCGGAATCCAAACTTTTGGTATCTGCTTCAGTCCCCTTAAAATGCTTTTCCAGTGGACCGCAGGCTTTCCCAAGGAGCCCAGCCCCAGGGTCCGACTAGACACCACCTCCTAAGGAGAAGGCCAAAGGCCATACCTGCCAGTTGTGAGCTGGCTCCCCGGTCTCCCTGAGAAGGAACTTGTGCTGGCCCTGGGGGGCTCGCACCTCCGTAGCTGTCAGCCTCCCATAGTGTTTGGTACCCGGCAATTTCAGCAGCTCCTTCTGAGACAATGGGCTCGCAGAATCTATTCATGGACAGAACCAGCGTCATCTCTAACAGCCTTAGATCTGGGGAGAAAAAAGGGGTGGAGGAGGGGGGATAGATAGATAAAGAGCTCTGATTAGGAGACAGCCTGAGGATGGTCTCAGCATCTTCCTGTGCTCGAAGAAACTTTTACTTCCTGGCCCCCACCCCCACTCCACTACCCCAACCATCTGATTATTTTTGCAAGGAAGCCTCGGCAAGCTCTTGATGCTGTTAGCTTAGCCACTGAGATCAGCAGCCCTGCATTTCAGGGCGGATCTTTAGAGCCCACTCTCCTTATTGTTCTCAGATCCCCTCAGCCTCTCTCAGACAGCTGTTCTGCCTCCCAAATACAGTTTCCTCCCGACCTTTAAAATGTACCCCTAAGAGGAAGGGCCAGAACCCTCAGCCTCCCTTCTATTAATAAGGTGAAATCAATTTTCTATTCAAGCCCCTTGGAGACCTCTTTGATGAGATCTGCTAATCAATTGGGGGATGGGGTAGAAGTCCCTAGGGTCCTCCCAACACTTGGTGAGTTTAAGTCTCTTTCCCAGCTTTCTCCTCCTTTCCCAGTTCTCTTCTACACTCAGGATCTTCCCCTACTCTCTCCTCCCGGGGTGAAGCTGACAGACACTCAGTAGTTGTTTCCACAGCCCTGATCGGCCTGAACTGGATCTGCCTCCAGTCAAAACACTGCGAGATGAAGACAGAAAATTGGCTCCAGTTTCCAGCCGTGAGTTGCAGTCCCACAGGAGCCAAGCACAACATCAACCAAGCAGCAGAATATTAAACAGGAGCCAGGGCTCCGGGCAGACACAGCCAGCAACTCTTTAAACTGCAAAGCCAGATGCATGGCAGGAACTTTTCAAGAGTCAATACAGTCCTCTCTGGTTCCCCGCCCTGACCTCAGGACTGCAGGGAGCAGCCCAGCCTTGGACTTCTTGTGATGCTCCCAGACTCTGACCCCGTGGAATCCAGGCTATGGGGCCACTTCCATGGGGCTGGGTTGACCCTCAAGACAGTGTTAAGAGCATGTTTCAGGGAGAAGAGAGCCTGGTACGACTTCAGGAAGATCCATAGGCCGGAAGACCTGGCATCTCTGGTTCCTGGTTTCTTTAGGACATCCAGACCTGCAGGGCTCATTTGTGTTTTAAGATCTTGCCAATGAAATGCTATCCAGCTTGCTTGTTCAAGATGGATTTTCCTGTGATATAGCAAGGGCCCAGATCATTCTTTTGCCTCCTGGCTAGGGCAAGGATGAGCTTGTCACTGCCTCATAGAGTACTGTTTCCTACATGTAGGACATCAGTGCACTTCCAGGGGAGAGGGGAGAATGTAGCTTTAACAAGGAGGCAAAATCCTCTAGCTACCAGAGCAGCTACTGACAGCTGACTGTCTTTCACCAGGTGTCTGTCTTCTGGGATTCACCTTAAGTCCTGCAGAAGACAGGGCAGGGTCTTCAATGAGTGGGTAGAATCAGGTATGGCTGACTTAGTCCTCTGAGTCTACACATCCATTTTTCTATCCAAAGAGCTTTGGAGTAGAGAATGCCGTGTGTGCATTGGGTATGTGCATGCATGCGTGTGTGTGTGCATGTGTGTGTGTGCATGCTGTGAGTCTGTGCATGTGTGTGTGCATGTGTGTGCACGTATGTATACAATAATTCTCTATCCAGAAATGCTGGGAGATGTCATTTATTTTAGTCCTTCAGTCATCAACAAGGAAATTTTGTCTCCATCAGTTTAACAAATTCAGGCAGCCCTTTGGTCTCTTCCTGTTCAACTCTGCAACCAAGGAAAGAGTCCAATTTCTTAATCTAGTTTAAAAGACACCTGTATCCAGAAAAGCCACAGCTGGAGACAGACCACAGCCCTTTCTGACTGACACACTCACTTCTGCAGTGGATTCTGGGAAGAGGATCCAAGCCGTTGCCGGTGGAACTTTTATTACATATAAACAAAGGAGGGTTTACAAACCCACACCCCCAAAGAAAGAGAAGCACCTCCAGGCTCCTGGCGGCAATTACCTTTGCCTAAAAGGATATTAATGGGCCCTGGGCTGCTCTGCCTCACTCAGTTTGTTTATGTTCTAATGACTTGGGGAGCAGCTTTTCTGTTGTTAAGACTCTCAGTGCTTCTATTTGTTAGCATTGTTTACAACATATGAAATTCCATCATTATGCCTTTGAACTGGAAACGTGGTGGGATAGTTTTCAGAGTGGTTGTCTCTTTTGTTTATACCATCTAACTTCTTCAAGTTTTTCTTTTTCAGATTGAAAACTGTTACACACAAGATCTGAAGTGGGAGAGGCAGGGTTTTGCAAGTGATTTATTTAAGCTGGAATAAAACATGAATGAGCTGGAACTACTTGGGGGGGGGGGAGAATCTGCAATTGAGCCTTCCTGCTCTATTTGGAACTCACACTGCTGTTAACCAATCAGGAAGGCAAGCATGGTGATCTTAAGACACCAGGCTATACAGCACTGGGCACCATGTTTAGCATGTATCTCCTGTCATGGAATCCAGGAATCCAAGTTCACAAATTTATACTGTTAATATGAAAAAACAGCCACAATGATGTATACTACAGAGATTTTGTTTTGTTTTAAGATCAGAAACGCGTGGATTAAAACGGAGAGTGTTACTGCACTAACTTGTAGCCCTCAAGTTCCTGTGCAACTCTTTGGTCACTGAGGTGATGCTGTGGAAGGGCCCCTCCAGCACCCTCTCAAGGCTGAAGGCTAAGTGTGAGCGTTTTCACCCAAGTGCTCTTCATACGTGCATTTCTATACAATTTGGTTTCCCTGAATGAAGCCATCACGGTGCTAAAAAGCTGGGGTTGCTATGGCTCAGGGTGCCAGGAATCTAATGGGGGCTACTGGACATAAAAGCAGCAAGCACGACAGAAGGATCAACCTTCCTCCTGACACTGGGAACTACAGAGCAATTTATATAAGGTGCCTCTAGGCTGCTGGAAGACAGAGTCCACCCTGAACAGCATGGGGTGACCGCTGAAATCCAGAGAACTGCAGTGCTCTGTCCTGGGAAGCCAAGTGACTTCTCCACCCAAGGACTGACTCCATGCGGTCCCAGACAGAATCTCAACAGTTTGGCTGGTTCAACAAATGGTGGAGGAAGGGGCTGGGTGGGTCGAACAAAACCCTTCAACGCTCCAAACCTGACAGGTGTCGCTTTTTGCAGGCCCGTGGTGCCCTGGGAGGTGCAATGGCCAGCTGTGGTCCTAGAAGACTAAGAGTTCTCTGTTAGAGTTGGGGGTTGGGAATACTGGTGTAGGGGGGCTAAGTCGATAAGCAGTTCCCCATCGGGAGCTTTGGGGTCAGCTGTCTCAGTCCAGGCCCAAGGTGGGGTGCAGGGGTGTGACGGGTGCTTTATCCAGGGTCTCACACAGACGCACCCTGGAGACTGGTGTCACTGCCCTTAAGCCCTTTTTCTGGACCGAGGGCATCATCCGGCCAGCTGCTGGCCGCAGGGAAAAGTAAACAGCCCAAGTGTCTGGGAACAAAGGCAAGTTGTCTTCCAAGGTGCTGGAGCCCAGTGCCTCTCCTGAAGAATAAGGGCTATCATTATTCGCTCTCTTTCTAAAAACCAAGTTTCCTTCTATGGGAAATACACGCCAAGGTGGGATTCCAAGGCTATGACTCACAGCGGCTGGCGGGGCCACACTCCAGCCCGCAGCTGCCCTGGTCCTTTGCCGAGCTGCTGCGGCCCGCGCCGTGCGCGCCGCTGGAGCTAGGGTGGACCTTGGTGCCCCGCTCCTGCGGCGGGGCACTCGGGAAAGTTGCGGGGCCGAGGAGGCTGGTAGAGGCGGGGGCGTGGGCCTGGCAGCCCGCGGGGAGGTGAGCCGAGGACAGCGCCGCCCGCAGCCGAGAGCAGGGGTGGGCGCGGAGGTGGCGGGGGACACAAGGTGTCAGCTCCTGCAGCGGCGCCTTGTTCCGCGGAACGCGCATCTCTGCGCCCCGCAGAGCCTCCTCCCTACCCTCTTGGCCCCAGGCCGACCCTCCTGCTACCCATGGACACCCGACTCACTACCACGGGGTCTTCGCCGACCGCCCGGGTCGCCTCGTGCGCGCCGCGGCTTCCTGGAAGGGCGCGCGGCCCTGGAGAGCGCGCGCCGCCCCCGCGCCCCGCTGTGTCCAGCTGCGCCCCAGCCCCACGCGCGACCCTCCCCGCCCCCGCGCGCCCTGGGGTCACGGCTCTTACCGCGCGCCCCGCGCTCCAGCCGCCGCCGTCCTCCGCGCGGCCGCCGCTGCCCACGCGCCTCCCGGGCCCTGTCGGCGTGGCCCGGTGCGCGGCGGCCGAGGTCCCCGCAGGTCCCGCCGCCGCCGCCGCAGACGGTTATGGAAATGAGCCGCTGTGTCTGGCGAGGAGCGCGAGAAACCCGTCAATCCTGTTTGCCATTTCCCCGCGGATTTCCGAGCCCGGCTCTGCTTGATGCCCCCGGGGCGAGAGGGAACCTGACAAGCGCGCTCCCCGCCTCCCTCCGCTCTGCCAGATCGCGGGGAGCCGCGCCCCCGCCCGCCCTGCCTCCGCCCCCGCTCCGCCTCCGCCCTCGGGGCCGCGCGGGCCGCTCCCGCCCGCAGCCCGGACCCCACGCGCGCAGCCCGCCCGAGGCAGGGGCTGCAACGCACGAAGCGTTCACGGCAACCTGCCCAGACGTCTTGTCTATTTTTTAAATTTTGCTTTAGTTTTTCTTATTGTGTGTGCGTGTGATTTAAAAAAAAAAAATCTGCCTTTCCCACCCCTTGCTAAAGACTTTCTTCCCCTCTGTACAGCACGAGGAGATGAGAAACAGATGTCGGAGCTGGACTGAGCCTTTGCGCTCCCCCGCCCGCTCCGTCCCTTCCCCAGCAGCCTGGGTGTAACAGGGCAGCACTCATCCTGTGGCCATGTGAACTGGCAGCTACTGGGTGCGGATCCCCGTGGGGAAAACCTACAAGAAAAACAAACAAACAAACAAAAACTAATAAAGAAGCTTGCCCTTGGTGGAAAGGCTGTCACAGAAGCTCAAGTCACTTTATTTTGCAAATAGTGATTTCCCCCACTACTTGTAGTGGATTCAGTTGGAGTTAGTTTTTTGTGTGGATTTTTGTTGTTTTGTTTTTGAGATCGGAGTCTCACTGTGTAGACCAGGCTGGCCTTGAACTTAGAGAGATCCGCTTGCCAAGTGCTACTATTAAAGGCAAGTGCCACCATGCACGGCTGGGTTTTTCTTTAAAAACAAAACGAACCCAAAACACATTGATTCATAACTGCTGTCTGGCTCCCCCTGTCATGGAGAGGTCACTTATTGTGCGAGGAAGGCAGAGATTTAGAGAGGTAGACCTAACAAAGCGTGTGTGGGGGAAGGGAGGCACCTGCGCAAAGTGTTAAGAACTGCTACTATGCCAGATGCGCTCAATGTGATGCTGTTCTTTTTAACAGTGATCCTCCCGCCTGCAAGAGCCAGGCCTCTGACTGCCTGGTCGCTGCGAATCCAGGAGGCGCACAGACTGCAAACCAGGGGGAGAGGATCAGCGCCTGCAGATTGAGCTCCATCTGATTTGCATGTTTATTTCCTAGAATTGTAATTAAATTTGTGTAATAAATGTTTTCCATTTCATTTGTACACTCAAAATTTGGGTGACTGACATGCAGCTAAGTGAATTTCCTTTTTTTATTTTATGAAGCAAATGTGCCTTATTCAATAAAGTAGCAAATATTAACCATCATCAGGACTAATCCATTTAGAAGGTGTTTCTATTGAACTTTATGCATCAAAGACAAACAAATTCTTAGGGTATCAGGACACCAAGAGAACAATTCTGAAAACAGGAGGCCATGGCCAGCATATTTCAGTTTTTCCAAAAGACAGTCCAGGGTTGCACACCTGAGATTGGGCTTTCTTGGGTTCATTCCAAACCATGTTAAATTGCCCTGACTTGTGCTAAGATGGGCATTAGATGATGATTTCAGAATTTTAAAGATGATTTTTTTTCTTCAGTTGGTGAGAGTCCCACGTCCAGGTTGAGGGTGGAGTCTACTTTTCATCGTCGGGAGGAGGCACAATTGCTTTAAAGCAGTGCAGTTTTGGGAATCTAAATTCGAAGCTAAAACTGTTTATCCTGTAGCTCAAATAAAGAACTAAACGTGGGGCTTGGAGGCATGGCTTATTATTGTTTTTATCTCCCCATATTAAAGTTTCATAGCATTTAAAGGACTATGGGGAATCCACATACACACTTAGCTGTGTCAAAAATACATAAAACCAAAAGGAGCAAATTAAGCATAAAATTGAGAAATAACATCCGACTAGCAACCAACACAAGCTGCCTCTGCTTCTTTGGAGCTTTATCTCTAAAAACCAAGCCTTCTGGGGAAACTCCACAGCATCCTAGGGTGCACTCCATAGCACCCTGGGGTGTAGAGACTCTTAGCTTTACGGGCCTACAAATCAAATTTCTGCATTTAAGCCCCATACCCTTACAACTATGCATAGGAACTTGACCCTGTCCTGTCCAGATACTTTAGGTTAGCATGTTTCACTGGCAGCTTTTCCTGACTCACTTTTAATGCCCGGGTTATTGTCCCTCAGTGCTCACCTGCTGACAGCTGAGCCAGCACACTACTGCAAAAGGCAGTCATGTGTCTATGGAAAGCGAAACATTATATTAAAAAATGTAAGTTGTGGCTATGACATAAGAACCACTAATCAATAGTGAAGTGTTTGGAATGAGCAAATGTGATTTATAAACAACAACCAACTGAACACTATGAGGTCATCATTTTTGGGATATGTGTGAACTTGCAAGAAAAATGCTTGGGTATAAAACTTAAAATACATTGAGCTGCAATTGAAAGCCGCAATTGTTCTTCAGTGCAAAAGTGCCAGTCTGAGAGTGTCCTGCCTGATACAGTTCCCAACTGATGCTAGCACTGGGGTCACACTTCTTCCCCCAGCATGAATTCCCACTGCTCAGAGACTTGTCCCAAGTTTCTACCTCAGAAGTGTGTGAAGTGGCTTCACAGGACTCTGTCACTTCCAGGCAAAGCTGCCCTGGAGGTAGTCTCTCTACTTTCTCATTCACATGTAAGAACTGAACTAGATACTAGATACATGAGGTGTGCAAGAGATGAACAGGACACCAGCCCAGACATGGATTTGCCAGTGCAGTGAGCAGTAAAAGAACAGAGAATGCTGGGATGATTTAGTCATCTGGACATAGTAGGTGTGTAAGAGTTCAACTAGTAAGCGTTCAGGTTTTACCCATGGGTATGTGAAAGTGGACAGCAGATGAAACCAGATCGTAGTGTGTCCTGGAAGATGGGGTAGGTGCTATTTCAACAAACAATGGGAGTCTTTAAGGGTCTGTGCTGGGGAACCACATGAGGAAGCTAAACTTTAGGACAAGCCATGTCCAAGGGACAGTGGATTTGGAACACTCAGCTGTTCTCTAAGCAGTACAGAAAGAAAGACTGTGGTTATGCATTAGAGTTGTGGCCTCAGAAGGGGGAGAAGATGGGTATGAGATATCCCAGAGTGGGAACCAGTGACTTCGAGGACAAGAAGTATGAAAGGAAACTAAGGTTATTGGTCAAGTCACTCCATGGCTAAAAGCAAAACCACGTGAGGAATGAAAAGACAGGATGGAAAGGAATGTCGTGTGTTGGCTCTGGGTCTGATCAGGGAGCAGAGAGGTGGAGATAGAGAGACAGCTGATATTCTGTCTAGCTGAGATACTATGAAGAAAGGGATAAGAATGATGAACATTTTCCTGTCTGGTGAGGTTGAAGGCTGAGAATGTAATGAGTCAACTAAAGAGATTTTCAGAGAATTGGAGAGAGACGTAGATAGGCTCTTTAAAGAATCCAGCAAACGTGTTTATTCAGAGTTGAAAATGATGTTTTGGGTTTAATGTGTAAACTTTCTTAAGGGATTTGTATCTCAAAGGATGCAAAGACCCCTTTGGTTGAGAGGAACTTGTGGTTAGGTGGTAGAGTTTGGCGGAGGTAGCCTGCCCTTGATGTCCTGTTAGCACAGCACAGGAGTTATGGAGTGTGCTTCCTCAGAAGCTATCTTTTTACAAGTAGAAAGTGATTAATTTTATCAGATAATCCTGAAGTAATCCCCCAAAAGATGTAAACTGTTGATAATGAGCATGTTATCTCCCTCAGGGATATTTGTATTTTAATGGGAGTGTCATAACATTACAAAAACTTTAATCAAAGCAACTGATAATTAATGGCATGATTTCAGATGTAAGCTAGTGAGGTTTTATTTCTGGATGCTAATCCTGTAACATACATGGTTCCTTTCTCAGGGTGCTACTTTTGGAGACCTACATTAGCAATTATTCAGGAATGGTTTACAGTAAATATCCTGACTAGCTGCAGAGAGCTGTTCTTCTAACATACTCAGTAACTTTTTCAGTGAGAAAATATTCTATGGCACTGCTTTTTTGGATGCTATCAACATTATATCAGTTAAAGTGTGGTAACTGGGAGTTTGGAAACACCAACATTCACTCCAAGACTTCAGGGGAAAGACGAGTGATCAGACACACAAGTCATTTGGATGGGAGCTGGGCAGCCAAGAAGAGAGAGGAGGAAATCTTCAGGGGGGGGGATCCATAACATGAACAGTGCGAGGCAGGGCTCAGGCCAATGGATGGGTCAAAGTCAACTCGAAGCCTTCAAAGCCTTTGTATCTAGGAAGATGGTGGTGCTGGGTGCTGGGAGCAGAAGGCAACAGTTGTGTGAACGAAAGATGGAGTCTGGTGCTCACTGGAGATAAGGATTGACGTTTTACACAATGAGCTGAGAGAATAAGCAAGTAAGAAAAAGAAAAGTGCCAGGAGTGCTCTCTGAAATGATTGTCTTGTTTGTTTGCATCTATTCTCCCTTTTGGTTGCTCTAGGAAAATTTCCCAGCCCATATCCTATTCCGATCTTTGGGAAGAAAGGCTTGTTTAGCTTGAATGTGCTATGTAGCTGAGGCTGGCCTGGAACTTCTAAATCTCCCACTTTCCTCCCAAATACTGGGATTGCAGGCATACATGCCACACCATGATTTTTGTTAACCCAAAATCTAAACACCCAGGTGCATCTGCATGATCCAAAGCACAAACTCTGCAGCATGAACTACTGAATAAAGAGGTGCCATCCCACCGAAAACCAGAGCCGGATTGTGGTAAGGCCGAGCAGGCATGTGAAGGTATAAAGCTATTGGCACCAGGGCCCAAGTCTGGCTAGAACCCATGTTGTTGTGAAATAAATGAAGGCTTACAAAATCTTATTTTTGTCATCCTGCCTAACACACACACCAGGAGGAATGAAATCTGAAAAAGCAGGGAAACTGATAAAACCAGTTACTTACTCACCGCTTATCTTAAAACCTCTGTCTTCTGCATGTGTTTCAGTCATGTGTTATCAACACTCCTGAGGCAGAGAAGCCAGCCTGGTCTATACAACAAGTCTCTGCCAGCCAGGGATACACAGCGAGACTGCTTTAAAACAAACAAGATTAGCTCAGTGGAGAGCTAGGAAGGCAGCAGTATAGAGGACCTCGGTAGGATGGGTGAGGCCCGGACTCAACCCTCAGTTTTACCAAACATGTCAGAGACAAATGTTGTGTGCGTGTGTAACATGTGTTCTTGTGTACGTGTGTGCACCTGTGTGCTTCAGTGCTCATGTGTTTACGTATGCTTATATGATACTGTATTAACAATTCTTTCAGGAGCTGGAGGACATGTACATACCAACAGCATTTTCTCAAAGCTCATAACCTTATACATAGGTGATTGCTGAAGTCTTTATGTCTGGTTTTAGCCTTTTCTTTTTTATGTGATCAGACCCTAGAGAAGAGTGTTGGTAGTTCACAGGAACATATGTTCCAATAAAGTAATAATTTTAGCTATGTGAAAATGTGTAGAAAACAAAGTGTGGGCCTAATTATATTTACTAAATAATAAATGTTATTGAATTCGAGTAGTGTGTTCTTTACTTACTGAAATAATTACTACCAGGTTTATTGAAACGCATCTACTTTTCACAAGCATTTACAAGGAAATTATTTTAATAAAAACATATGGGAATTGGCACATTCACTTTCATTCCCCTTCATTAGCCTGGGCTAAGGGCTCTTGACACAATGTGCATGCATATAACACACATGTGCTGAACTGTGCCAATAAGCAGCGCTGGAAGGAAGGTGGGGGTAGGGGTGGGGGTGGGGGTGGGAGTATACCTGGAGACAGCTTCATCTTGGAGTTTCTTTGTACTCCTAGCTTGTGAGTAGTAGAAAAATGTGCAGGCAAAGTTCAAAACAAAACCTGCTTATGCCACTGGGAAGATATATTTATTTTCCACCATGTAAAAGAAAAAGGCATAAAATCAGGGTGGAAAGATGGGGAGGGGGGAAGGCGGGGGTGGGGAGGGAGAACCTGGTGCAGACATCACCTGAGTGGGAGATCACACATCCCGCACACACAGGAGCTCTGCACACACATGCACAGATTCATCTCTGACAATTTAATTGTTTAATGGTAGGACTAACAAGGAATCCTTTCTGAAGTAATGGCATAGAAAGGCTTCCCAGCCAAGTTAATATCCTGCTGCATTTGATGGGTGTTTCCCATTTGTGCGGTTCTGCCTTAACAGACTCCCTGAGCTGGCGGAGGGGGTGGGCAGGAGGGGCAGTGGTGTCTGCATTCAGCAGCAGAATCTGGAGACTGACTTAGCCTGTCAGCTCAGCCATTAAGGCCATAAATCCCAGGCCCTGGCTAGCCCCAGACCATTGCTTGCATGGATTGTAAGGTCCTGGTTTGCAGGCCTGGGATCTGATTCCAGCAGCTGGGTGCTTGACTGCTGGCAGAGTTGTCTCTTGAGTTCTTAGTTCCTAGACTCAGGGTTTAGGAGCTCGCTGTACTGAGGTGGCCTGGCTTCCTTGTGGCCAGCCTGCACAGCGATAGGCACGCTACCTCTGATGGGTAGATTACTCACACTTCCTCTGGTTCAGCTTTGCTCAGTGAGTGTCTGGGAGCAAGATGCACCGGTTGGAGGGGTATGAACCTGAGGAAGGGAGAGGGTCTCTCTACAGACCCTGCAGTGCTCACTGTAGTCTCCATTCTTAAGAATACTCTTTACCAATTACATTTTGACTCAGACTCTGGGTATGGGGTTAGCTTGTTCTCTATCAGAGAACACCAGTGGAGGTGGCTTACCCACAGTGACTTTCTGCCTGCCCTGCCCTTCCAGCCCTCGGTGCTGACTTCTCTCACTGAAGCCCTGTCTGTGTGTCTCAGTCAAGGAACAGGCTTAATAGGCAGAGTTGGAAATGACAGACTATTTATAACACGAGCTTTCTATCCCACAGCTCTGGCTTTTGCTTCTATTATCATTACTTATTCATAGACTTTTATTCCCAAATATCATTACCCTTTACAGTAATAGGATCAGGAAAGCAACCACTTAAAACAAAACAAACAAATGTGGGTATCTATTCTGCATGTAACGGGACATGCTTTCTCTGCTCCCTCAGCTCCAGCTCTCCCTGCCACCTGGGGAGAAGTGGTTCTCACCAGCCACTAGCAGCTCCCTCACTGACTGACAAGGGGGTTTGTGGGGGAAGGCATGGCAACAGTGACAGTCTAAGAGAGCAGAGGGAGCAGTGAAATCTAAGAAAAACTGGGGGGAAATGGAGGAAGGCAAGGAGGATATGAAATGCACATTCTCTGAAACTGTCAGCAGAGGAAGGTAGTCATTCCCTATCTGTTAATGCCAGCTGAAGACCTACTATGTACCCAAGACCTACTGCATATCACCAATAGCTACCATGTACCAAAGGCCCACTATGTGTTATCAGTATCTGCAATGTGATGAAGACTCTGTATGCAATTGATAGCTACCATGTACCAAAGACCTACTGCGTGCCATGAATAGCTATCATAGAAGACTAAAGGGCTTCCATGCACCAAAGGCCTACTATATAGAATCAACAGTTACCAGGCACCAAAAGACCTATTGTGTACTATTAGAAGTTATCATATATTGAAGACCTACTGTGTACCATTGATTTTTTTTTTTTTTTTGACACAGGGACACAGGGGCTCATGTAGCTCAGGCTGGCTTCATACTTGCTGTGGAACTCAAGATGACCTTAAACTTCTAATCCTCCTGTTTCTACTTCCTGAGTGCTTAAGCTTACAGGCATGTGCCACTATTTATATTTTATGCAGTCTGGGGATCAAATACAGGGCTGTGTGTATACTCAGTAACTGAGGTAAATCCCAAGTCTTCTATAGGTTACTTGATTTGCATAACTTTTACCACTAGGTATAACTGTTTCTACTTTACAGGTTCAGGAAACTGAGGCTTAGGAAGGCCAAGTGGCTTGTCCCTAGCTGTATGTTTGAATTCAGGGGATCTGGAATGTAGACATAGATTTACTCTACCCTACATTTCATTAAACCCTCTTCTCACTTGTCTATTACTTATGTGTGTGCCATCAGAAATGATTAAAATGTGAAAGCACCATGAAGCTATACATCCAAGTCCGTGGTTAGTACATGTTCTGCCTTGCTCTGCTTAGCTGAGTACAGAGCCTTAGTTGTCAAGCATTCAGAATGTTTTCAAGGTGGAAACCCCTTGCTATTTTCATTTTTAAAAAATTCTTCAAAAGGACAGCCAAAAACTTATCTGTGGCTTGGCTCTGGGAACTAAAGACTGGATTAAACATTCTCCCTAAACCTCTGGTAGACATGCGCCTCTGCAAAGGGCAGGTTTTCATGTGTAATGGGAAGATATGCAAGAAGTGAACTGTCAGGGGAAAGTATGACTTCATCAAAGAGTAGTCTGACTATTTCACGCAGATGGCCAATATTAAAGTCAGCAGTGATAACTCCAGTTGGCAGCATGTACTCTTCATGACTTTACCCCTGTAGTCTGCTCCCCAAAACTCACGACTTCATTCTAATCCTGAGAAGAACATTAGACAAATCCCAGCTGAGGACTTTCTACACAGTAGTACCTGGGCAGTCCTCCTTAAAACAGGACTTGGAGGAATGTCAGTTAAGATCAGTCCAAGGAGAAAGAATAGCCAAAGCCAGCCAGGAACCCTGGAACAGAGAATACATATCATGCTACTGTAAGATGGGAGTAACCATAGAAACTCCATGTACTCTCTTCTTGATGTTTCTGTAAATCTCAAACTGTTGAAGCAAGACTATGAAAATATGCCACAAATGCATGTGTGTGCACATGCTCACATACACACATACAAATACACACACACATACACACACACAACTAGACACTGAATACACCAAAACCTGATCCAATCAAGGTTTTATTTCAATCAACACTATTTGTTCCTGTTGATCTATGGGATTTTATAACTGTTTTTGAAATCTGGAGACAGGACCAAGGGTAATTCCCAATAGACAATTCTTGTGGAATAAATGGGTGTCTTGGCACGCTCAACACTTCCCTGGCCCTTAGATACACAGAGGGGAGCTTGGTTTTTGGTTTCATATCTTTCAATGATTGCCCTTCATCCTTACTCCAGTCAACTCAAGTCACTCCAAGGTCTGAGTCATATTCTTTAGAATCCAACAAGAGGTGCTGAATTGCTCCAGAAACCAATCAGATGTTTAGTTCATGGCCACATCCTGACTAGACTAGGACCTGTGGGAAACTTCTAACATTTTATAAGCAGCAATATTAGTGGCTTTGTTTCCAGCAGAAATCACATGTCGGCACACGTCACAGTTCTCATATATAGTGTGGTTTGAATATAGAAGATCTCCCACAGGCTCATGTGTTTGAATACCTGGTCCCCAGTTGGTAGCACAGTTTTGGAAGGTAAAGCCTCACTGGAGGAAGCAGAGCACTTGGGACAGGTGTTGAAATTGAAGTTTACTGCAGGGCTTTAGTACCTTGGGCTGTCTGAATATAGATGCAATGTGAGCAGGCCTTCCCTACCTTCCCTGCCACGATGGACTACATCCACAGACTGTAAACCCAAATAAACTCTAAGTTGTTTTCTCAGGTGCTTTGTCACAGCAATGAGAAAAGCAATACCATTATCTTGAGATTTTGTTTATACTACTGTAAGATATGGTAGTGTGCTGAGACAAAAGACTCAACAATAGCAATTATAGTAAGAGTGTGGTTGAATCAAAGTTAAGTGAACAGTCTGTGAAGGTGGGGAAGTCATTGTGGTAAGAGTTTGAGATAGCTGGTTACATTCACAAGTCGGGAAGCAGAGAGCAAGGACACCTTACCTTGTCCTCTTCTTGCAGCCTATTTCTCTAATTCAGTTCAGGGCCTCAACCCATTGGACAGCGCTGCCAACATGGAGACACTCCAGGCAGACAGGACTTCGAACCTCAATTAACCCAATCTAGAAAACCCCTTGCAAACATGCCCAGAGGCTGGTTTCCATGGTGATTCTAATCCTATCAAGTTGACAGATAAAATGTCACAGTGGTTAAAGTATTTGCCATTGCATTTTGATATTTAGTATGTCAATAGTGAGATACACGTGCCACAAGAATTGCAATTTAAAAATATTTTGGTAACTGCATTTTAATATAATTGGCCTCCTTCTTTCAGTATCCTACATGTTTTGTTTTAAGACCTTTGAAAACCTTTCAGAAAAGAATTTGGTAACTTCTCTGGATTCCTGAGAAGGCTCACAACATAAAAGAGCCTGAGAGGTTGAGGAAAAAATGCTGAGTCTACTCCTAACTTGTGTGCTTCTCCACACAGTGCCAATTCCATACATAGTTGCTACATTGTTTTGACGTTAGATAAAAATGACCTTTTTACAAAGGTTTTAAATGCAAGTATTTTTCATCTAATGGTTTAGATCCTAGTTTTATGAGCAATGGAAAATGGAAAATTGAGTCAACTTTATGGGTAATAATTTATGTTAATAGATTCTTGTATTTGCCTCCGTCACTAAGATAATCAAAGAAAAAGGTGTCTTTCACCTTAAATTATGAGTTATAGTTGTACCACAATCCTCAACTTTGTTTTGAACTCATACATTCTAAGTCTAGAACTTAAGTTCTTAATATTGTGAAGAAGAGAATTCTTTAAGGTCTTTATGTTAGGCACTACAAATACTCAGAGACGGTCTTTAGATCCTAGAGACATCTGTGCTTACTGTGAGACGCACTGACATCTGTAGTTTAGTGTGAGACAGAGTCAACGTTGATTGACATTTGTGGTTTAATGTGCAACACATACACACACACACACACACACACACACACACACACACACACACACACCATCAACCAGCATCTGTAGTTTACTGTGCATGAGACACACTTACTGTTGATTGACATGCAATTTATGGTGCATGAGACACACCACTGATTGACGTGTGTGGTTTACTGTACGTGAGACACAATCATCATGGATTGACATCTAGTTTACTGTGCATGATAAACAAACTAATTAAAATTTCTTCTGTGTTACATAAACATTCTCAATTCTTTTTGTATCCACTGATTTCTAAACCAATTGGACTTTTACACAATCCACAGGTCTTAGGACAGTATTTCCTAGCTTAGACCCCTGGCACTTTGACTGCAGGGAATATTTATATGAATCAGAGGTAGGCTTATTCTTGACTGGAAGGAAGCACAGAATCTAAGAATCTATACAAAACTCTATAGATTATGCACAGTAAACCACAACTGGGAAGGAAAGGGTTTATTTCATCTTACTGCTTGCAGTCCACCATCTAGGAAAGTCAGGGCAAGAACTCAAGGCAGGAAATGAAGCAGGAACTGAGGTAGGAAACAAGGAGTGTTGTTTCCTGACTTTCTTATAGCACCCAGGACTACCAGCCCAGGGATGGCACTGCTCAGAGTGATCTGGGCCCTTCCAAATCAATCATCCAAAAAAAAAAAAAAAAGTACCACAGGCATGCCCAAGGCTAATCTAGCGGAAGCATTTTCCCAAGTGTGGGTCCCTTGTCCTAAATAACTCCAATGCATGTCACACTGATACAGAAGTAGCCAGCACATATTCCTTTTCTTTTCTTTTCTTTTTCTTTTCTTTTCTTTTCTTTTCTTTTCTTTTCTTTTCTTTTCTTTTCTTTTCTTTTCTTTTCTCTTCTCTTCTCTTCTCTTCTCTTCTCTTCTCTTTTTTCTTTTCTTTTCTTGACAGTCTCATGTAACCTAGGTTCGTCTCTCAAACTTGCTAAGTAGCAGAGGATGACCCTGAACTTCTGTTCCCCATACTTCTACCCATTGAGTACTGGGATTATCTGAGTTTATCATGACATTCATTTGATGTATTGCTGGACATGTTAGCCAGACCTATGCCAGGCTGTCCAGGCAAGGGAAGAAAACCCTGTCCAGCTGGGTCTGTCTGGAACTGAGTGGGACGGTGAGTGTCAACGGCCCAAAAGAAACACGCCAGGCCTGGAGTCTTGTCGAAGCAGGAACTCACTTTATTAAACTAGGCACTTGCTTATATAGAGAAGGCAAGGAGGTGGGCACTTAGGTATGGGAAGAGATGACATAGGAGGCAGGGAAGGGTGACAGAGGGTAAGGGGTAACTGACAGGGCCAATGGCAAAGCTTCACATCAGAAATGTCAGGGCAGAGGCAGGGCCAAACAGGTCTTGCTGAGTCACCCTGATACAGAAGTGACTGAGACAGGTCTCAAAACTCAGGCTTAGGCTCTCCCACAAGGCTGCACAAACTCGAGCCAGGCTAGATTGCCCTCAAGGCCCAAACCAGGGCCAAAATGGGGCCCAACACCAGGCAAGTACACTATGGATTGAGCTATATCCCAATCTTATCTCTTGAATCTTGTTTGTTCTTGCCTAATTTACTTCCTTTTAGTGGCTCTCAATTTCGAGTAGCTTCTCTAAGAACAGGTCTGTACACTGGAACTGGATTCTGTGAACTTTTCTCCTTTACCAGCTGGTTTAGTGTTAGGCTTGTCAGAAAAGGGCTCTGAAAGGGCATTGCAAGGCATGGCAGGGAAAAGAGCTTCTCTTCACATGTGCCCAGGTAACTCTCTATTAGTTCTCCATCTTGATTCAGAAGGGCTCCACATCACTACATCCCAGTGGGTTGTCTCCTGTGGGTCAAGGTACCCAACTGTCTGAGTTTCTTTTCCTGTTACTGTGATAAACGCCCAAGTAACACAAGGGAGAAAGGGCCTATTTTAGCTCATGGTTCCAAGTTGGGAAGTCATAGCATGAGGAGCTTGAGAAATTGGTCACATCACAGCCACAATCAAGAATAGAGATCTAAGAATGCCTGTATTCAGTTTGCTTTTCCCACTCTTAAACAGTTTGGGATACTCTGCCTAGGGACTGGTGCTACTCATTGTTACCAACTTCAGTTACCATAATCATGAAAATTCCCCAGATATGCTCTCAGGCCATCTTGATCTAGACAGTTGCTTGTTGAAGCTCTCTCTCTACACACACACACACACACACACACACACACACACCCCTTCTGAAATATCTGTGTATTTCCATACAGGCATAAATGGGGAATGCCTTCCTGAATTTGTGCACACAATCCATTGATCCATATCCTAGATTGAATAAAGATAAATAATGCTGAAAGCAGCTAAACACTGACTTTCATTTCTTTTTGCTTCATGGATGCAAACACACTGCTGTTCTAGAGTGTCAAGCTGACAACTTATACTAACCATCACAACCTGTGAATGGAATGGACACCCTCTGAAATGAGGTCTGAATTTCATCCTTTGCTGGGGGTCTTTCAGCTCCTTCTGGCTTATAGATTCTCCTTTCCTCTCCCTACAAGTAACATTCCCATACTTCTTAGGGTTCTCTTATTTTTAGTAATGAATCTTCTTACTAACAGACGAAGGCTTCTCAGTGTCAGTTATGATACTCATGCTGGCTGAAATACGTTGTCCATCAAAATGTCATCATTCCACCTTCTCCCTTGATTGAATGCTTGGCTAGGTATACATTTCTGGGATAAAATTAATTTCCCCCAGAATTTTAAATACTGTTGCATTTGTTTTAGGTCCATTACGTAACTGAGAAATTTGATGTTATTTTGATTTCTAATTCATTGTGATATATACACATGCACACACACATATGCACAAGTCTTTTGCACACACACACATACACACACACACGCACGCGCGTGCACGCACGCACGCACAAGTCTTTTGGGTCCCTTTTTGAAAGGGTCCTGACATTTCACCATGGACCCAAGAGACTTTGATTCTGAGCCTAGAAACATCTGGAAATGAATGGTACTGAAGGTGGGGCATTCTCTTGAGCCATTTCTTTAATAACTCTTATCCTTTATATTCTCTCCTTATTCTTTCTGGAATCCTATTACATGGATACTGGACTGCCAATGCTGATCTTCTGATTTTCTAAATTTCCTCTATTTCTCTTTTTTCTCCTAAGACGTTAACTTAACATTGTTACAAAATCCTCTGCTATTGTATGTTTAAGAGTGAGGCACAGAGAGGCTGGTTGAAGCCTCTAAGTGACAGCAGAGCTTTGGGGAGGTAGCCTGGGCTGAACAGCCTTAGTGTCCTCCACAATGGATATCTGTGACTTTTCTCCTATGTTAGTTTCTCCAAGATGAGTCTTCCAGTCTGCTTGAGGGTTTCAGCTTGGACACCATCCTTCATAGGAGCCAAAGCAGACAAGGGCAGTGAGGCTCTCATCTTTGCTTATTTGAATCTCGTGTCCTGTTTGCACTATTCTGGAAGCTATAGAATGTTTAGCAGCTGGAGATCAGCTGGTGGACTGATGTTGAGAGCAATGTATTTCCTATTGTATAAAACAGTAGTTTGGAGTTGGAGAGATGGCTCAGCCATTAATAGTGCTTGTTGCTCTTGCTGAGGACCTGAGTTTAGTTTTCAGCACCCATGTGGTGGTTCACAACTATCCATAACTTCAGTCTTCTAACCTCCATGGACACCAGGCATGAATGTGGCACACATATGTTCATGTAGTCAAAACATTCATACTTAAAATAAATAGAAAACAGTGGCTTTGGGGGCTATCTTGCCCTAGGAGAGTCCATTTAAAATGGAACTTTGATCCATTATGAGAAAGATGACTTCATCTAGGTAGAACCAGAAACCACACCATCTGTCAGATACCACAATTCAGTATAGTGTAAGTGACCAATAGGAATAGGAAGGGCTATACCCCTGTAAGTTTGCTGGGGTAAGTTAGAACTGTATGCGCACATGGGTATATTAAAGTTGTATCATGGAAACCAAGCCCCACTTGGTATTCATACTCACACCAACCTATCACCTGATACCTGGTGTGTGCATCAAGGATTGGCAAGCAGTGGATTCCCTGACTGTCCCTAGTTCTGGCTTGGGTCAGTCCTCTGCTGTTTAAGCAGCCTACTTGACCCATTTACCTGTTTACCTGCCTGAACCTGCACCAGAACTCTCAACTTCCTGCTCTGAATCTGGTTCTATGTTCACCTCACAACTGAACTCCACAGCTTCAGCAGCAACTCCCTCCTGACACTGATATGGTTTATTATCAATATAGACTTCTGAAACGTCCTTCAGCTTACTTCTAGAACCTTTTCAATTCTTCTGTAGCCTCTCTAATGTGTATATTCTGTAAACCAAATATGCATGCATATAGGTATACTTACTGTGTGTTATGTAACAAGAGTTAATATTATCAGTTATAGTTGGAGTAAGAGAACCTGTACTTACCTTGACCAGGTTCATTACCAAATTCAATAGATGTGGAGACTGTAGAAAGACATGAACACATTTGTCTAGATTTCAAGCATATTTATGATAATAGGGGATACTACAGGCAGGACCTTGAAGATTATACCCAGCCACTGATTACTGCTACTCTCAGCTCCTTGGTCTGTGGTAAGTCTCTTTCACATGCTCCTACTGCTGTGATCTGAGCTGCTCTGCCCTGCCTTCCTCACTATGCCAGACTGAAGCCCCCTGGAACCATGATCTATCTAATTTCTCTGTTTCCTTCAGGTATTCTGTGCCAGTGACATGAAAAGAAAGTAACAAATCTTTCAAACCCAGACCTTCATTTTCATCATGGCATCTTCATCCTTTGCTTGCCGGGGTTGCCCTCAGTTACTGGAACATGTTAAGAGACTAATTGTAGGAAGATTGTCTTTATTGGTGGAGGAGTAGGGAGTCTGGGGTTCTAATTGCTCCTATAGAGTTACCCCATCCTTACATTTGGACCATGCTCTGACATGGTATCCGTGGTCTGAGCTCCAGATAGGTCTTGCTCTCCTGCCCCTTTGCCTCACTGCTTGTCTGTTTTCGTTAGCATTTCTCCACTTGTATGTGTCTGTCCTAAATACTATTACACTGTTCCCTCCTTCTCATTGCCGTTACAGGTTTATGCGTTTTAGGCAATTTCCACTTTTACATGAGCAAAAAAGTAAAAACAAACACATGAATTCAGTCTTGCATGTTGATCAGAAGTTTTGTTTCTTAAGTTTTCATTCTATGAATCAAGTAACTTAAAAAAAAAAAAATCTCCCACTTGGCATGCGGAGTAGACCTAGATGGAAATTATACATTTCTACATGCGAAACATATTCCTAGAAGAACAGAAAAGTTGAATCAAGATATCCTATCAAGATGTTGGATTCTAACAGTAGTAAGCTAGGAACCTACTGAATTAAGATAAAAATAAACACACACACACACACACACACACACACACACGGGGGGGGGGGGGGAACAAACCAAAAACTACCAAGTTTCCCAAAGGTAGAAGGAATAGGCACATTTTATAGCATCTTTTTGGGAGGTCTTGAGAGATGGCTCAGGGATTATGGGAACACTAAGATGAATTATTCTTTATCTCGACAGGTAACAGTTGGAAAGAAAAAGCTATGATGGCTCTCAGGGTATCAGCTTTACTCCAGTATGCAGTGTGCTATTTATGGAGGAGAAAGTCACTTTCCTCAATATGTTCCACATTTGGGGAATCCCCACCAATTGTCACTTCTCTAGCGTTCAGGGAGAAGAAAGGGTTGGAAAGAGGTGTGTAGAGAGGACAGGTTAGTCATAAGACATCCACTTGGACTGTTAGGTTTGACTGTTCAGTAAGCTTCTCAGTGATCTGTACTATGTGAATTTCTCACTGACCACAGTCTAAAATAGTTTTAAATCCCTCAATTATTTTCATTTACAATGGCTTTTTTCTTTGTATATATTCCCATCTTCACATATGCATGTGTGGATATACACGTTTATGCATTGGGAGGGGGTTGATATTAGGAATTATCCTTGATCACTCTTCCACTTTATTCACGGAGGCAGGATCTCCCAACCAAACCCAGCTGGCTTGCTCTAAGGATATCACCTCCACCTTCTAAGGTTGGAATTACAGGAAGATTGCACAGTCTACCCAGCATTTACATGGATTCTGAAGATCCTAAGTCCAGTCTTCCTGCTTGTGGGCATGAACCACTGAGCCATCTTCTAGCCCTTTGTATGCTTACAAGAAATATAATAATCTTGAAATTTTAAGCCAACATAATTTAAAATTTCCCCTAAAGTGTGCTCCTCTGTCACCTGAACCAGTACTTTATTTCCTTGAAGAGATGCAGGCACCACTTGACAGGACACTTACTGCTCAGTTCTGCCAAATGGTTTTTCTGCTTTTCATACTGAATGACTACTTTTGAAAGTCCAAAGAGAGTACCCGCCACCCTCTTCCCTCCCTAATACTCAAGTGTGGTGGTTTGAATAAGATTGGTCTGCCATAGGCTCCAATATTTGTACACTTGATCTCCAGTTGATGGCACTGTTTGGGAATCTTTTGGAGGTGCGTCCTTGCTGGAGGAAGTATGACATTAGATGCAGGATTTGAGTGATTCCTGTTTGCTTTTTGCTTGTGGTTTAGGTGTGAGCTCTCAGCTCCCTGTTCCTGCCACCACAGCTGTCACTTGCTGCCATGCCTTCCTGCCATGATGGACTCTTGTCCTTTCCAGAACCCAGAGCCAAAATAGATGATTTCTTCCATTAGTTGCTTTTGGTTGTGTTGTTTTATCACAGTAATAGACACCAACATTGGAGGCCTTTAAAAGTGACAAAACTGTACCCTCTTGCCTGGAGAGGAAATGTACAGGTCTTCTAGGGCTTACACTGTAGTAGGTATCAAGATATTCCAGTGAGGTGCAAAGCTTGACCCCCAGAGGGACCTAGCTGTCAGTCCAGGAACTGAAGAAGATTGTTAGCATCCAGGCTTGCACTGTGGCTATGAAGGATAAAGATGAACCCTTCCCAGCTGACAGTAAATCAGAAGTCCCATTTGCAAATTTTGCAAATTAGCAGCACCTTGCAGTTTTGTCTTCTATGTAAAAACTGCTGTTTTAAATAATAATAGGTTATTTAAAAACTCTTTATGGTCTGGCAGTATGCTAAGTACTTGCCTAGATTATCTTTTTGTTCTGTTTCCACATTAGTGCTATGCAAAGACACTATTTCAGAGGTAATGGAGATTTGAGGAAGATAAATGCCTTGCTCCTGATGACCTGTTCAGAGTGTAGGAGGACAGGACTCAAGATCAGCTAAGATCTCAGTCTCTTGCAAAGCTGTCTCACCCCTGAGATATGGTCTCTGTTCTGTTCTCCCATCCTTCAGCTATACTTACCTGTTCCCTAAACAAAAGAGGATAAACTATGTACAAGTCATTTACACTAGTTCAGAGATGTGCAATGTACTTGAAACTCATTCAGTTTAAACTGCTTCCAACAAAGAATGGTGGGGGGGGGAGGGAGAGAGAGAGACAGAGAGGAGGGGAAAGGGAGAGAGACAGAGAGAGAGGAGGGGAAAAGGAGAGAGAGAGACAGAGAGAGACAGAGAGGCCTGAGAAGGCCTCACACAAAGGCTGCAGAATGATACTAAAATACACAGCCTTGGGTAGAGACTTAAGATGCTAAAAAGATAGGTGATACATGAAGTTGTATGCTGAAATAGCCTTAACAGAACATGGGTGGATGAGCACAGGTTATGTATGAGTAAAAAGCCTCATGCCTTTGTATAGCACTTGCTGTTGGAACTGTCAAACTACTCCAGCCCAAACGCTCCCTTGTATGTGCGTCTTTCTAACAAACTTTGTTTTATCTAGGTGTCTGTCTTTATGAAACAAGAACCCAGAACTCCTCTGGAGATACTCACAACCCCCAAATCTGCTGATAGTAATATGGTTACCAGAGGTTTTAGGGCAAAACCCTGCACTCCAGCATCCTAAAGGACTGAGGTCAGCTACCATGACTAACTAATAGGCCAATGTTAATAAAAAGCAGAGTGATCGACCGAATGTGGCCACACTGGGAAAAGGAACAAATTTTCTGGGACCTGATATGAAGTTTGGGGTTCAATAGAAGATTTTGGGCAGGGGCAGAGGTCAACAGAATCAAGTAGTCGTGGTCAGTTTGGGCTGGTTGACTGCTCTCTTAGCTCTGGTTCTAAAAAATCCTGTCATTCCTCAGAATCTGTAAAATGATTATCTCTACTCCAGAGTTCAGCATCATCATCATGGATTACTGACCTTCTGTGTGTGTGTGTGTGTGTGTGTGTGTGTGTGTGTGTGTGTGTGTGCCCATGTGCGTGCATGTATGTGTCTGTCTGTCTGTCCTGGGAATGCCAGGTGACTCAGGAAAGATTAATGAAATGACTTACCTCTATGCCCTTAGCCAGAGTAAGGGATATAGACATAAAATGAAGGCAGATGCCAGGCAGATGCCAGGTTTTCAGCATAAGCAGTTTCTCTATGCCTATTTTACTATCTCAATTAGGCACTTAAATTTTTAAAAACTTTATTAAGGTATAATTTACATAAAAGCCACCCCCATGGAAGTGCATAATTTAATAATGACTTTTAGTAAACATACTGAGTTCTCTCTTTATCCACTTGTGGAAGATTTCCATTCCGGCATCTTCCTACACTGTGAGTATGGCCATGCACTTACTCTCAGCCCTAGACTATCCTTGCACTTTCTGTTTGTGTATACATTGCCTGTTTAAGATGCTGCATGCCAACAAATTCAGGAAGGCCGTGGCATTACTTTACACTTGGCTTCTTTCCTGCTACTCCCCATAGGTCAACAAAGCCAAAGGCTCCCTCTGTGATTTCGAAGCTTACTACTAAGGAAGTGTAGTATCTGGCAGGCTTGCAGCTGAATAAGGAAAAACAGAGTCCAGAAATCACCTGCTCTTATGGGGTCATTTGGTTTTATCATACGGTCAGAGGCAACTTAATGGAAGTCTTTTCAAGAAATGGTTTTAGAAGAATTGGACACTTGTATTCACCAGCCCCCCCTTCCCCTGCCACACACAAAAGGGTGAAAAGCCCTGTTTTAAACAAGAGCTTTAAACCACTGTTGGGAAAACAGAGGAGCTACAGATTAGAAGAAGATATTTGCAAGCCACACATTCCTCAAAGGACTAGCAACCATATTACATATATAGAGAACTGTCTTAAAATCACAATAATAGGGAAACAGATAAACCAGAAAGAAAATGGGCAGAAGGTCTGAACATAAAGTACACCAAACAGCTACATGCTCAACACAGTCATCAGAGAAATGCAAATCAAGTCCATAACATGTGGCTGATGTGTTAGATTGGCTAACATGAAAAAACCAGCACAGAACAACCTTCAGCATCAAGTGCTGGCAGGAATCAAAGCACTTGACATCCTCTACAATCTCAGGGCAATGGTGTGGCTTGTGGTGGTTAATCTTGACTATCAACTTGATGGCATTTAGAATTACCATGGAAACAGACTCTAGGCATGTCTGTGAAGCATTACCTAGTGTACTGGCTGGTTTTGTGTCAACTTGACACAGGCTGGAGTTATCACAGATAAAGGAGTTTCAGTTGAGAAAAATGCCTCCATGAGATCCAGCTGTAAGGCATTTTCTCAATTAGTGATCAAGAGGGGAGGGTCCCTGTGGGTGGTACCATCTGTGAGCTGGTAGTCTTGGCCTCTATAAGAGAGCCAGCTGAGCAATACAGTAGGAAGCAAGCTAGTAAGCAGCATTCCTCCATGGCCTCTGCATCAGCTCCTGATCCCTGACCTGCTTGAGTTCCAATCCCTCACTTCCTTTCGTGATGAACAGCAGCATGGAACTGTAAGCTGAATAAACCCTTTCCTCCCCAACTCACATCTTGGTCATGATGTTTGTGCAGGAGTAGAGTAGAAACCCTGACTAAGACACCTAGGCTGGGTTAGTTGAGGTAGGCAGACAGCACCATCCACTGGCAGGGTCTAGGACTCAGTGAAAGGAGAAGGCCTGCTATCACTAGCTTCATCTCTCTCTCCTGTGGTGGCAATGTGTCCAGGCACATCATGCTCCTCTTGCCATGTCTTCTTTGCCATGACACCTTAGAACTGTGAGCCCAAAATAAATTCTTCCTTTCTTACCTTGCTCTGGTCAGGCATTTTTTCACAACCAAAGGAAAATAACTAATAAACAGACTCTCTGGAAGACTGGCCTTTTGTAATAAAAGTTAAACATGTACTTAGCATATGACCCAATGATTCTACTCCTAGCTACTTTCTAAGAGACATGAAAACTTACATCTCCTTGGAATTGTAGGCGATTTCTTATAGACATTTTACCTATGATTCCAACAAGCTGGGAACAATATGTCCACCAAATGCTGAGTGGTTACACCACCTGGTACACCTGTGCTGTGATTACCACTCAGCAATAAAAAGGAACCAGCCTTTGTGTACAACCTGGATGTATCTCAAATGCACAATGTGAAGAAAAAGAAACCAGACTTGGAAGGTCACAGGTTGTTTAATTCCATTTATAGGATATTCTCCAGAAAGGAAAGCACAGAAAAAAGTCTAGTGATGGGCTAGGGAGCTAGATCATGTAAACATAAGGACACAAATGTGCAAGTTTGATAGCCAGAGTCCATGTAAGAGCTGAGCATATGGAGTGCTTGCAATCCCAGTGCTGGAGAGGTAAAGTGAGTACAGACCTTACTTGAATTAGAGCAGCAGCTTGTTTTGGAAGGGCCGACCGAGTTCCTTGGGAGAGAACTCATTTACACCAATCCCAGATTTCAGCACCAGATGTATGGAAATAAGTAAGTGAAAAGAAAGGACATGACTGCTCCTAGGTATGGTAGAGGAAAAAGTTTATTGTAGATAAAAGGGAAAGCATAGCCAGAGGCAGGGGCATCTATGAGAATCCAGAGTGGACATGACCCTGAGCTGGGGAGAGGAAAAGGGAAAGGGGAGAGGAGCCTCCAACCAAGAGGGGTTGCCTAGGCCAAGAGACTGGCATAGCCAAAATGGCTGCATTATTTAAGGGTAAGAAGATCTAAGGGGAGGGAAGCCCAGCCCAATACCTGGGCTGGAGAGTTCAGGGTAGGGACAGGGTATGCCAGCTAGGAAGGCTCCTAATTGGAAGAGACAGAGGGTTGCTGGAAGAACCTGGCAGCTAGCATCTGCTTTGAAATGTTAATAGATATCTCAGTTAGCCTTTTATCTTGCTTTTGAGACTATATACCCAGAAACTTTTAGTCCAGTCAGTCTACTTGGAGGGCTCTAGGCCTGTGAGAGAGACCCTGTCTCAAAATACAAGCTGAACAGTGCCTAAAGAATAACACCTGAGGTTAACCTCTGACTTCCACGTGTCTATGTATATACATGCATAGGCACCTTCACACACACATACAAGATTGGAGGTTACTGAGGGTTAAAATTGGGTGGTGGTGGTGGGGGGGAGGATGTTGAAAAATACACATAGGAGCACTGAGAGAAGCTGTCCTGTATTGCAGAGGGCAATGACTGGAGTGGGGGCATCTGCTTGCCTCAAGAGACTGGACACTGCCTTTAAGTCACCCTGTGATAAGCCTGAAAAGATAACCTCAGGGCTCTGCTTAACAGGAGCACTTACCAGTTAGCAAACCCAGATTCCGGTAACCTTGACATGTGGGGAAAGTATTTTTCTTTAGCTAATTATTAAGTATTCAATATAAGAAAAGGCAGCTTACCAAATTTAGCTTGCTTAGAAGACACATACAATTGTATTCCTCTAGCACAAATCTAAATACAGCCTTGCTGGCCATGTTTCGAGGCATGCTCACAGTTTCCCTCCTCTAATACAGCTAGCGTATGAGGTCCTCAGTTTCTGCTCCAGCTCTGATCCCCTTTCAGTCAAGCTTTTTGGTGTGCATACAGCATAATTCAGTTACCTCACTTTACAGCCTTTGTTGTGCCTGAGTGCAGCGCTTTTGCAAATCATGTTAAATTTTGTTTGCCCAGAATAACAATAGGATGCTGAATATACATGTCTATTCTATTCATTCACTCCCCCAACTCTTATAGTAACAGAAGAGTCTAATGCACTCTGTCCTCCAAGGAAGCTTCTGGTAAAACAGGAGAAGCATTATGAATAATTAAAAATGTGATATTTACTCCAGGAGAAAGATAAATCTTTGAAAAGTCTCTGCCAGCAGAAAGCTTCACAGTCAGATATCATAACCTTCCAAATACATCCTCAGTCTTTTCCGTGTCAAGGGATTTCAGTCAACTGTTAATGAGATAAAGATGCTCAACCTGATCATTAGGGTGAGATGGACTGAAAACTTCCTGTTGTATCTCATCATTCTCCGTTGTAAGCAGCAAGTAGGTACCAGATGCCTAGCTTAGTGCCAAAACCAGAGCTATAAAAACACAGAAACAAACCAAACAAAACAAGCAGATTCAGGATGAGGAATGTATTATGAGATTTGATTTTTAAAATGTCTAGACTGTAGGCAGTTAACTTAATTTTTTTGTTAGAGAGATTTTTTTTATGCGATTGGTCATCTCACCTATCATTAATTTACAATCGTGTGCTTGTGTGGGTGGGTGTACACATGTGTGGGTGGAGGCCAGAGGCTGATGCTGAATAGCTTCTCTCAATTGTTTTCCACCTTTGGTTTGTTTGTTCGTTTTTAAATCCACCTTTGCTGTTTGAGACAGGATTCCTTACTGAATCTGACCCTCATCACTTTGGGAAGGCTGGTCCACCAATGAGCTTCAAGGATCTGATTGGCTTCCCTGACTCCCCCTTCCCCAGCTCTGGGTTTTCAGACATAAGGGGAGTACTGAGTACTGGGATGGTGAGGCAGGATTTACCAGAAAGCTTAAAACTCATGCACTGGTACTGTGATTGCCTAGCAGGGTGAGGCCCTGGGCCCCAGCACAGTAAGCAAGCAAACAAAAACCAAACAAATGGCACATACTTGGATCCGACAAGTTTATCATGATAAATAAGTTGAGTGTGAGGCAAAGACTCAGGTCTCAGTGCACACACTTTTGGTTGCCATAACTGCTGTGGCTTTTTGGTTTGGTGAGATGACCTTTCTGTCTTTATGCAAAGTCCTGCTTTCTTCTTAACACTGAGGGTGAACTAACACCTAACAGTTGGTTAAGGGAGATACAAATACATAAAGCACCTGCTCAAATAAGTGGCAAGCTGAAAAAACATGTTTTCATACACTATTGAAAAGATGCTTGGATTCCGTATGAGGCTGAGCAGGTACATGTGATTAGACATGTTGCTGAAAACAGAGCTTCCTATTATTAATAGTCTGAGATGCATGACTTCCAATTAGGCCTGAAACAAACACACCAACCTTACCCATTATTCATAATCGAATTAGTGGTTTATTGCCATATAAATAGTTTGTGTAAACTCTCTCTGATTTGCTATGATCCCACTGGACGGATTTTATAGCTTTCCTATGGCTTTGCACTTTGTCTTAATATCATTTTTGAGTACCCCTTTGAGTTTCTATTACAGCATTTAAAAACCCGCAGCACTTTTGAGCAGGAGGAGTGCCTAACAGAGGGACCTGCTGCTAGCTATGCTGCCATCTTTCACCTGCTTTTCCTCATTGATTTTTTTCTAGAAAGTTAATTAAGCTAAAATCTGTGCTGACCTCTTGTATCTAAGTACATGAAGAAAATTTACCATGTTAAAAGAATTTGGATTACATAGATCTATGTCTACCTCTAGCATGTATCTGTATCACCTGGGTCTACATCTATCTCAACATGTATCTATATTACTTGAGTATGCCACGTATCTGAACCAACTTCACCATATTTAAGGGTGGAGTTTTTCTTAGTTGTCTTTAGTTTCCCAATTCATTGTTTAGTGGCTCTTACCCCATGCCACATGGAAAAATGTTCCCGTTTCAAGTCCTATGATCAAACTGCATAGATCTTTCTAAAATAAAATTTAAAACTCTTCACTTTTTTCTGTCTCTTTAATTCATTATTTAGAAACTGAGTAGGAACTACAACTTTTACTGGAATTCTGTGCAAAAATCTAGCAATTGGAAGGTAGTTTTGTGTGTGTGAAGTGGGGTGTAAGTGTGCATATGCATACTCAGTTTGAGGGGAGGACATTGGGTATCTCATGCTTTCACTCTCCATATTATTCTGAGACAGGTGTCTCACTAAACTGGCAGCCAGAAGTCCCCAGCAGTCCCTAGCAATCCAGTCTCTCTGCCCTCCCCATATCTCACCCCTAGTAGTTATGGCTTATGCTCAATCAAAATTTTTTTTTTGTGAGCTCTGAAGATTTATATACAAGTTCTCATGCTCAGAAAACTATCTACCAAAGGCAAGTACTATTCAATGTATTTTAAACTTTATCATTTAATAAATAAGGTCCATAACACATAGACCTGTCAGCTGCAGAGGCCATCAGCACTCCTCTATTAGGTACCAGAACCTGTATATACATATTTATTCTTTCTATCTATCTATCTATCTATCTATCTATCTATCTATCTATCTATCTATCTATCTGGGTAGCCTTCGCTGTCCTGAAACTCACTCTGTAGACCAGGTTGGCCACAAACTCATATAGATCTGCCTACCTCTGTCTCCTAAGTGTTGGGATTAAAGACATGGTCTCATATATAACCCAGGTTGGCCTTGAAGTCATAATCTTCCTGCATCAGCCTCTGGAGTGCTGGGATTACAGGTGCACAGCACACACCCAGCTGTCTTTTTGTCACAGTATGAGCTAGCCTAGAAATAGCAAACACTCCTGACTAATCTCTGAGGTTTTTGACAATACCCAGTCTATGACAAGGGGTCCTGCATTAGTTTCTTCTTTTACTATGACAAAATAATGGAGTTTCTTTGAAGGAAACAGGTTAATTTAGCTCAGAGTTCTGGAGGTTCAAGGACACCATTAGCTGTGATTTATAAAGGCCTTAAGAAGGAAGACACTCCCATGGCAAACGTGTGGGAGGATGAAGCCACGGTAAAACTGTGCTTCCCAACTGCGCTCTCTCTCTCTCTCTCTCTCTCTCTCTCTCTCTCTCTCTCTGTGTGTGTGTGTGACATGTAATATGCCACAACACAAGTGGAGGACAACTTCCAGGAGTTAGTTTTCTCTTCTCACTGTGGATTCTGGAGACTGAACTCAAGTTGCCATGTAAGAACTTCATTTACTTGTTGAGCCATCTCACCAACCCAGAATCTCCAACTCTTAAAGGTCCCATCCATGTTTCCACATTGCTTCACTAAGGACCAGGTATCCAGTATATGAACTTTTGGGGGAAACATTCACATTTTATTGAAAGCAGAGGAGTTCTGTTCTCTAGGTATTCTTTTTTTTTTTTTTTTTTTGGTTTTTCCAGACAGGGTTTCTCTGTGTAGCCCTAGCTGTCCTGGAACTCACTCTGTAGACCAGGCTGGCCTCGAACTCAGAAATCCGCCTGTCTCTGCCTCCCGAGTGCTGGGATTAAAGGCATGCTCCACCACTGCCTGGCTCTCTAGATATTCTTGAGAACATTTAAGAATATATATTGTTGGGCGGTGGTGATCACACCTTTAATCCCAGCACTCAGGGGGCAGAGGAAGGCAAATATCTGTGAGTTTGAGGCCAGCCTGCTCTAGGACAGCCAGGGCTACACAGAAAAACTCCATCTCAAACAACAAAACCAAAAAGAATACATACATACAGACACATCACACATACATACATATGCGCACACATACACATGCATACATACATATACACACACATACATACTCATACACACAAACATACCTATGCATACACACATACATACATGCACATATGCATACACACATACTTACACATGCACACACTCATACTCATACACACATATATACACATACATATGCATACATACATTCACACATATACACACATACATAGATATGCACATAAACATGTATATATACACATGCACACACACATAAATACATATTGCACATGCACACATACACATGCGCCCACACATATACACTTTTCTACTTACTCTTGGGCTTCACTGATCTGTGTACAGAGAGAGAGTGCCAGTCTTTCTCTGGATTTGTATGGACTGTAGCCAGTTCATAGGCAGTTAACCATAATGTTGCCAGGATACTATGGGAAGGAGAACGAGATTTTGATTCTGTTCTCCATCTTTGGAATAGCAATTACTGTCCTATCTCTGTGCACTGTTGGATGCTGACAGCGATTTTCACAGTAGTCTTCAGACAAATTATCTTCAGGGAATTGCATCAAGACTTCCTCATCCTATCTAAGGAAGCTCAAGATATCCATGAAGAGAAGCTGTGTGGAGAAAGGGGAATCTGAGGAGCCTCAGGTGTAATGGTCACAGATGGCGGAATCATTTCATCATGGAGCACAGGCAACTATTCCTTTCCCATCCTGCCCTAACTTCGACTCACAGATACATAAGCAAAACAACTGGCTGCTTTTGTTTTTAGCCAATACACCTTGGGGCTTATTTATCAATAGATAATTGAGAGGCAGCCCCCTTTCCTGTTGAGCTCTCATTGTTGTTCCCTGAGATCAAGACGAGTTCATCAGAAATGCTACTTCCTTCTTAGGCCTCACTGAATCGTAGAACTCTCTTCTTCCCCCACTAAGTGGGGCTCCTCTGCCCACCTGTGAAGCAGCAGGCGCAAAGTGATGCAACAGAACTTTAGCTCCTCCTCCATACTTTTATACCTCTGAACTCCAAGTCAGCCCACAGATTCTAGCAGTAAACCGTAGTAAAGAGAAGCTTCTGCACAAATAAAGCATTCCATTATAAACAGTTATGTTCAGTGAATACATAACAATATTGAAGTTTTAAAATCTGTGTGTTTATGTGTACACATGCTAGAAGGTGTGCAAATACATTCAACTGTGTAGAGGTCAGAGGTCAATGTTGGATGTCTTCTTTGATTGCTGTCAATCTTAGTTTTTTGAGAGTCTCTCACTGAACCTGGATCTTACCAATTTAGATAGTCTGGCTGGTCAGCAAGTCTTTGGGATGCACCTATTTCTGCCTCCTCAGTGCTGGGCATATAGGCTTGTGTCAGTATTTGGCTTCTATTTGAGTGCTGGGGATCTAACACAGGCCATTATGATTGTATGCAAGCATTTACTGACTAAACCATTTCTCCAACCTTTCACTGAAGTGATTTTTAGACAATATTTAATGTATTAATAAACATTTCAATCTTTAGTAAATATGAAAGCCAGACAATGATTTTTAGGCTTGTGGAGGTCACATAGTTCCTTCATTGCCAGAGGAGGATAATGTAGATTTTGTACCACAAGTTTCTCAGTGACATCAGTGTTTGGCTTTTGGTTCATGGTACTTCAACAGGAACTCAAGATTGACAAAGGAAGAGATCAGGAAGAGTTATGTTGGGTTTGTATCACTGTGACAATCACCTGGGAGGACCCACTTAAAAAGGGAATTTACTTAGGTTCACAGCTCCAAAGGTTTTAGATTATGGTGCCAGCCAGGCAGTAAGAACAGAGGGAGGAGCTCAGGGTCCCAATGTCCCTACCAAACTCATGCCTCTAAAGACCTTCAATTTCAACAGTTCTCAGTAGCACTAGAACCAGGCTTCTAGTGGGCCTTTAGGGGACTTTAAAACCTAAATAAGGGGATCCAATGAAGTAGAGAATTAGCATTGCATAGATCCAAACGAGAGCTCCTCAGCGGGGGTCCTAGAGTCAAACAGAACTGCGGTTTGAGATGCTTTGGGACACATCTGTGAGGCTGAGGTCTGGAAAGTCTGTGTACATAAATTCTGAAGTGATTTTTGAGGAAAAACAATTAGGGCAACCTCGAAGTATTATCTTACATGGTCCATACGCTCATACTCAGCTTGGAAGGGCATGGTCCCTTTCTGCATGGAACACTCAGGCTGTTCTTTCTGTGTGTAGAGGGTGTGTATTTGTTTTTTAAAGGTTTATTTATTTTATGCATATGAGTACACTGTAGCCATCTTCAGACACACCAGAAGAGGGCATCGGATCCCATTACAGATGGTTGCGAGCCACCATGTGGTTGCTGGGAATTGAACTCAGGACCTCTAGAAGAGCAGTTAGTGCTCTTAACCGCTGAGCCATCTCTCCAGACCAAAAGGGTGTGTATTTTTAATGTGCCCTTTCCTAAGCAGTTTCCAGGCACATGAAGTTTGAGATCTGCCAACAGAAGAGCCAAGCAGCTACAGTCTTCAGCTTCTTAGCACCTGGCCCCCCAGATGCTTAAGACATTGCTGTCTGCTGCCACCAGGGGCAGCATTTAAATTAAGAAGAGATCAGAAAAACTTTACTGGGAGCAGTATGCTTGAAGTGGCAATAGGACAGCCATGACACCAATAGGCTTTAAGAAATGAAGACTGAGAACTATTAGCTTGTTCAAAAGATTTCTATTCCAAGTCTAGGCATAGCTCTGTCTCTTAGGGTGCTTGCACATTTTTTCCTTTCTTGAGGCAGGGTCTCATGTACTCCAGACTGGCCTTTAACTCACATGTAGCAGAGCCCTTGATAGTCCCGCTTCCATCTCCCAAGTGCTGGAATTATGAGTGTGTATCACCTCCTGGGTTACTTTCTTTTTTGGTAAGCATTTCATTTCAAATCATGATCCCCCACCTGACATCCTGAAATACAGACTGTGAGTCATGTATGATTTCAGAGGTTTTTCAAATATAATCCTTCACTTGATATCAACACTGCTGCATTCAGAGCTCCAATCAATCTAGTCTGGCAGGCATTGTATTTCAAAACTATCACACAAAGAAATTTCCCTTTCAAGACACCTCCCTCCATTGCTGTCAAAGAGAAGCCCATTTAGAGCAAAATCAAAATCAAGGGAGCAGAAATAAGTCTGCTGGGAAGAAAATGAGTGTTTGCAGGGAGAATGAGAAGACAATGAAAGCATCCACTCAGAGTCAGGTGAACACCAAGACACTCTGAGCGACGGCATAACCAAGTGCACTTTGACCTCTGAGGCTTCCTGCAGACTACTGACAACAAGGATAATGTCAAAAGATTCTTATCTTGCCAATATTCTCAGTAACAGAGCAGTCAATCAAAGATTCACAAAGTCTCATAAGACTTTGAAAAATGGTTTACTGCCTAAAGCAAGGAGAGGAGGCTCAGAAGCTGTGGAGGATGCCTGCTGAGGGACCACACACAGCATGAGAGAGGGGACACTTGCCTGTTCTCTAAAAGCATGTCCATAAACCTTTCTTGTGCTTCTATCTCCAAGTTGAACAATCAAATAATCGTTTTCTTTCTTCTGTCATTAGGGAAGAAAATATTTGGTGGTGGGAAGAACAGAAGGCCCTGGTTATAACCCATGGTCCTATCTGGAGGCAGCTGTTACTTGTATCTTCCATACAAGTCTATAAAATATTATTTTAATATGTTTTAAAAGTTAATCCTGTAACTGTTACTGGCAATTTACCTACATGACAACTATGTAAGGAAAAATATCCTAGCAAAGCATGCTGATATTTCAGTAACATGTGGGTAATTGCTTATGAATCAACTTTGTTGTAATTCATTCTTCCTTTGCCTAGAAGTCAAGTGCCCTATTTGAGTATAGTGCCCCAGGGTATCTGAAGCTGCCTGACCACTTACCTCCTGGTGCCTGGGTGGCTTTTATTCCTTTAGCAAGTGAGACTGCTCTTTCTGTGTGCTTTCAACCAGTAATGCTGATTATAGTTGACATTTCTATCTAGTTTTTCTTGTCCTTCCTGCTGTGAGAGTAGGGAGCTGACAAGAGGGGGAAAAGCTCAGTAAGTAGAGATAAAGATGAGAACAACAATAACAACAACAACAAAGGTAATAAATATAATTGTCTATTAAGTACCTCTCAGTTTCTTAAAAGTCCATACTTGAAGCTGGGCATGGTGGTACATACCTGTAATTCCAGCTCCCAGAGGGCTGAGACTGAAAGATGGCAAGTTCTAGGCCAATCTGGGCTACACAGACAGATTCTGTTATAAATAAATAAATGAATAAATAAATAGGCTGTAGAGACGACTCAAGTGTTAAGAGCACCGACTGCTCCTGCAGAGGACCTGGGGTCAGTTCCCAGTATCGAGTTCCAGTGGCTCACAGCTGCATGTGACTCCAGTCCCAGAGGATGTGACTCCATCTTCTGGCCTCTGTGGACACCTGCACACACATGGTTCACATACAGACAAGCAGGCATACCTGTGTGTGAATGTGCACGAGTAAATGCATGCACACATATGAATACAATTAAGTAAAATTAGAAAGATCATCCTTAGAAGCATCATGTCTGTACCTTTTGGATACAGAGTTTGGCAAAAGAGATCTTACTAGAATGGCTCTTGGAAGTATTATTAGAATAATTAATTTTATATTCTGGTTAATTCATGAGAAGTGTATGAGTTGATTTTTCTTCCAGTGATGTTCAATCAAGCATGCTAGCATTAATAATTAACGGCACCAAGGTCTCATAAGATTGCTGGCAGGTGCTAGGGCACTGGAGAAACACTAATTTCTACCCCTTGCTAGCAAATTTTAATTTTCTTCTTGATTGTGGTAATCTAAGCATTGTAACTGATAGTTAAAGTAGACAATGCATTCAATTACTTATATAATAATGTTTAAGGGGCTGGAGAGTAGAATTACATACCGATTCAAACAATATTTCAAGAGATGATTTGTTCAAAATATTGTTAAAGAACTCTTTAGGGGGCTGGAGAGATGGCTCAGCAGTTATGAGCACTTAGTGTACTTGCAGATAACCTGGGTTTAGTTCCCAGCATCGAGCTTAGGTGACTTAGAACTGCTTGTAATTCCAGTTCCCCTGGGGGAACCAATGTCCTCTTATGGTCACTGTGCACACACACATATATACATAAATTAAAATAGATAACATTTAAGAACTCTTTAAGGATTTGCAAGTCTCTACTGCTTCTTTCCCAATATCTCAGTCACAATCACTGGAAATGGGTTAGTCAGTGGTTCTCAACCTTCCTAATGCTGTGTCCATTTAATACAGTTCTTCATGTTGTGGTGACCCCAACCATAAAATTATTTTCATTGCTTCTTCATGACTGTAATTTTGCTATTGTTATGAATCATGATGCAAATACTTGTGTTTTCAGGTTGTTCCAGGCAACCCTGTGAAAAGGTCATTTAACCCCCAAAGGGGTCGTGACTCACAAGCTGAGAAACCACTCCAATGGTTAGCTCATCATTAATACGAAAAATTCAGGCTTGTGAACAAGGCACACATTAAAACTATAGGTTAGCTGGGCATGGTGGCACATGCCTTTGATCCCAGCACTTGAAAGGCAGAGGGAGATGGATCTCTGTGACTCCAGCCTAGTCTACAAAGAGAGTTCCAGGACAGCCAGGGCTGTTACACAGAGAAACTCTTGTCTTGAAAAACCAAACCAAACCAACCAACCAACCAACCAGCAATAACAAGTCCCCCCAAACCAAAACCAAACCAAACCAACAGGTTACAACTAAATTACTAACCCTCAACAGCAATACGTGAGACTTCACTTCCCTACAACAGCTTTGACTGCCTACATTTCTGGGACTTCCACTTGGGGAGAACTTTGTGACTATGTCAATGAGCAGAGAATGGAAAAGAAGCTCAGACTTACAATGCTGGGATGAGGAATGTCCCACACTTCTTCGGTTCTTCTGAGATACTTCTCTTAGAATGCAGGCACAAAGAGTTTACACAACAGGTACTGTTGACTACCTACAGAACAGCAGCCATGACTTCCAAGGTGAGGCAACCTGCCACACTGCAGCCTTAGAACATGTCTGGCCATGCCATGTCTAATGAGCGACTGTTCGTTTTCTAGGTCTCTGCACTGGGGAGTATGCAATCAGCAGTATGGAGCTGGAACAGTTTGATATATGGAGCTAGAGTGCTGCTTAAACTAACCTTAAAACCCATAGCTCTTGCTTTGGGACTGAGCATGGGAGAAGTTGGAAGGGCCCTGAGCAGGTAATGGCTCAGAGGGACCCAAGGACATTTTAGAGTCTAGGAGTGAGAGCCAGAAAGAAAGTAAGGGACAAGTTACTGGAGAATGGGGGCAAGGGCAAATCTTCATGGTGTAGTGGTACAGTGTTGTCCCTAAAGTCAATGTTACATTGTTCAAAGCAGTCAGCAACCTGGGCCAGGAGGTTTTCAGACAGAATGCTGACTGGCTATGTGTAAAGAAGAGAATGGCTAGACACAAATTTATACTTCTGTTACTTCACAGTCTTTCCAGATGGTCAAGAAGTTGAAATGAAGCTGTGGAGCTGTAGCAGCAGCACCAGAAGCCAAGGGTATGACTGTAGATCTCTTAAGACCTCAGAGTCTTACTGTGGTACACTGTAACCTTTCAGACATAACAAATGCACTAAAGATCTTAAGGAAGATTTTCTATTAAATAGCAGGGGACCTTTGGATGACCATGTCTCACAGGTGGCATGAGAGTCCCAGGTGGAAAGCCATGGAGTGATTCATGAATGTGTTTTTTGTCTAATAAAGTGGGATAGAGGGGCTGGAGAGATGGCTCAGGGGTTAGGAGCACTGACTGCTCTTCCAGAGGTCCTGAGTTCAGTTCTCAGCAACCATATGGTGGCTCACAACCACCTGTAAATGGATTCTGATGCCCTCTTCTGGTGGGTCTGAAGACAGCCACAGTGTACCTATATACATAAAAAATAAATAAATCTTTCTTTAAAAAGTAGGATGGAAATAATCAAACGAAACTCCCTATGGTTTTAAACAATTTGTAGCTTGGAGCAAGAGGAACAAATAATAATGGGGAGAGATCATTGCCTGCCCCTACCCCATAATTTGAACAGTCAGGAAGTTGTCTTGATGTAGCTGTGCCACTACAAAGATGTATTGCACTATATGGGGAGCACGGACTTCTTGGATGGTCGTCTTTTTGAGGAGGGCCCACCCAGGTCACCCTCCATTTGTCCCATTCTTGCATATGAGCTATAGGTCAGCAAGCATGTAATTTGTCTCTCCAGATTACAGCTCCTCAGAACACTTCTCATGGGGTCTCCTCCATATGTGGCTCTGACAGGAAATGCCACTATGGTTAGAGACCAGCATTCCTGAAAAGGGGTTTAGGTAGGCACATTTTTGTAAGTAGGCAAACTCTTGTGGCCAGGAGGGAGACTGGCAGGCAGTGTCAGTCAAATGGGGCTGAATGTTCTTATGCTGTGAGTTGAGTCTCCTCTTATGGTGACTTGTGTAGGACCCTGAATGCCAGCAACTACCAATACCAGCTTGGTTTTCTGACTCTTCTTTCTCCTTCCTCCTTAGTTCTAGCCCTCAACCATCTTCGTGCTGGGACTCAGGGGTCTCGTTTCTAGCACTTCCTTCCTTCCAGTGTCTCTCTAATGCATCCTCCAAAGTAAAGGGATGGGACTAACAAAATGGAAGTCGCACCATGCTTCTACCTAGGTTAAAGTTCTTGAGGAGTTTTCCTTTGCTCATTGCTCATGTGAAGCACAAGGCCCTGCACACACTGTTCTTGGCTATCTCTACGGCACAATTTCTCATTCTTCCATTTTCAGTTGTTGATAAATGACTTCTGATAACCCATCGGTCAGTCTGCCTCATATCTTCACGCCCGTATTCAAATAATGTCTCACCTAAATTCTCTAGAAATTTCTCTCTAGGCAGTGCTCTTGCCACAGACCCTTGCTTAAACAGTTTCTATGTAACTCTCCCACAGAGAAGCCCCACACATCTGTAAGGAAGGAGTGCCATTTACCAACTCCTAGCATAGAACTGTTGACATTTTTTTGGGGGGGTTGGTTTTCAAGACAATGAGACCACATATTTCATTTGGAAGGAAATGTATCTCATTTTTGTTTAAATACTAAAGCCAAAACATAGTTCTTAACACATAGGATATGCTTAATAGTTATTTGTAAGACAGAAGCTCAAGCAATAAATGATTTTAAACAATAATATTTCATTAAAAAGGCAAGTGATTAAAAACAAAACAAAAAGTTAAAACAAAACCTAGGGTTAGGGACCTGGGGAGAAAGCTCAGTGGTAGAGTATTTGTCTAGTAAATGTTAGGCCCTGGGCTGGATCCCAGTACCACAGAAATAAACAAACCAAACAACAAGCAATCAAACAAAAACAAACACAAATGAAACAAACAAAATATGGGTATCATTAAATTGACAGCATAGATTGACATTTTAAATGGTTAAAGTCTTCCAAAGGCTAGAACTTTTTGGTTCTATCCAGTCAGTCAAAAACCAAAAGGGAAAATATTCATAGTGTGAGAAGGCAAAGGTGCCAACACACAGACCAAGGGCACCAGACTTCTTTGGAGATCTAGAGGATGGGAATCCTGGGCAGTAGGGTGTATGAAAGGCACCAGTATTACATAGCACAGATATACAAAAAGGATACACTGAAGATGATGTATTTTCATTACGCATAAAAAGATGGAACTAAAAGCACACAGACACACAGTAGGAAAGTGCTAAGGGGTGTGCCCCCTCCCCACCTGCTGTTCTAACTTCATGTCAAGTCCAGTAGTACTTTCATGAGAATAGGTCTCGAAGGCTGAAGCATTCCTGAGCACCCTGGCTTCTGTTTCCACGTGGCCAGAATTTGGATATTCTTACTCACACTTACAAAGGAACAACAAGCTAGGCATGGAAGCTCAGGTGGAGATGGGTAGATCCTTGGGGCCTACTGGCAAGCTACCTAGCCTGCTTGGTTTTCTCTAGCCATGAGACCATCTCAAAAAGCAGGAAAGAGTAGACAGCATCAGAGGACTGATACCCAGGGTTGCCCTCTGGTCTATACACACACACACACACACACACACACACACACACACACACACACACACACACAGGTGCATGCATACCTATATGTACATGAATGCACACAGATACACATAAAAGAACAACAATAACAAAAGCTGAACAAAAATGGAAATAAACTGTTATTTGACTTGGAAGTTAAACAACACATTTATAAATAACACGTGTGCCACACAAGCCTCAGGAAAAAATATATGAACTAAATGAAAACTAAAGCTGTCATCAAAATCAGCAGGTTTGTGGGATGCAGTGAAGTGGTGCTTGCAGGGAGAGTTAGACCTGCACCTGCATCAGGAGACAGGGAAGCACCAACATCAGTCACAAACTCCCACCTTAGGGAGGAGAGAAACAACAATTTAAGCCTAAAGCAAACCAAAGAAAGAAAAATTAAAGCTGAGATCAATATCATTAAAATAAAGATGCCAATACTAAATATCAACAGAATGAAAAAGAAATGTTGTATGAAAAATATGTAGCTGGGCCAGGGAGGAGGAAGAGGAGGAGAGAATGGGAGAGAGGCGGCAGGCACTGAAGTTAAAGGAACAGTGATGTAATACCAACAGCTACTGCTTCAGAGGAATTGGGTCAATCCCTTTCACACACATATGACTAAAACTGGCACTAAGAAGTGGGTCATGGGAGCAAGCCTGAAGGGCCAACACTGAGTAACAGCCCCCAGAAGGAAAAGCATTAGGCATCAATGGCTTCACAGAAAAATTTTACTAAACATTTAAAAAGACAAGTCATGTCGTGCCAGTGACCTCTCCACACATTCTTCCAGATGCAGAGGTGGAGGAGACTGTTTGCACCCAGTCTCTGAGGCCCAACACTGAAGCCAGATAGACACTACAGAGTGACAGAGTGAACCCCCTCAACAATACGTTAGCAAACTGACTCAGGTAATGTATAACAAGAACAGGTGACCACAACTGAGTGAGATTTACTCTAGGCCTGCAGGGCCAGGTCAACACAGAAAATCTATCAACAGAATCCACCACTTCTGTGGGCTAAAGAAGAAAACCCCACAAGGCCATTAGCATCAGATGTAGAAGCAGCCTTTCCTAAAACCCAATAGCCATTCATAATGAAAACTCCTCAGCAAGCTAGGGTCCACATATGTATAACTGTGCAACTAGTGAATTCTGTAAACACTTAAATGGGAAGACACTGATAGTATACCCATGCAACTAATTATACAAATCCTGTAAATAAATAAGTGGAAGATACTTTATGTTCCTGATATGTGCTAGTAAACAACTAATAAGAGAAAGAAATCCTCTAATACTTAAATAAATGAGAAGATACATTATGGTCCACATATATACAACTATGACTTGGTATTAGTAGTTACCAACTCTTTTCATGTTCAGCAAATCCCAATGGAAACTGCAAGAAACCACTTCATAGAGATAAGCAGACTGGTTCCAAATTTTATACAGAAAAGGCAAACCCCACCAATAATAGAGATGACAAAACTGAGGACAAGGAATTCTGACAGGACAGAGCAGCAAGCTTTACCAAGAGCCTGCTTGTGAAGACAGCATGGTTAGGGAGGACAGCCAGCCAGACACTGAACTAGCGGAGAGCACAGAAAGACACACAAAAGAAAGCAGCTACTGAAGGAGAAATGCTTTCCCCAACAGATGGCAACATAAAAAAACTGCATACCTATCTCAAAAAAAAAAAAAAAAAAAAAAAATTCAGTCAAGCCTTTTATCTTCCCAAGACCTTTACTCCAAATGGATGATAGACATAAACATAAAAAAGCAGAAATATAAGAAGAAAACAGAGGAGACAATCTCTGTGACTGTGGTTTGGTTATGAATTTTAAGATAAAGCATCAAAAGTGCAACTCATAAAAGAACAAGAGGGATACTGTGAACTTCATTAAAGTCACTACTTCTGCTCAGTGAAAATTACTGTTCAGGACATGCAGCTATACCACCACCCAAGAGAAAAGTCCTTTCAGAAAGCTATGCTTGGTAAAGGACCTGACAAAGTACACAGAGAACTGCATCACAGTACCACAGACACACACACACACACACACATACACACACAGACACAGATACAGACAAACAGACACATAGACACAGACAGATAGGTAGACAGACACATACACACACACAGACATACATAGACATACAGACACAGACAGACAGACATATATATGCACAAAGACACACATAGAGACACGGACACATACAGACACAGACAGATAGTCAGACAGACACAGACAGACACAGACAGACAGACAGACACAGACAGACATACACACACACACACACATGCACACACAGACAGACACAGACAGACATAGACAGACACGCATACGCACACAGAGACACAGACACACAGACACAGACAGGCAGACAGACACACATAAAGACATATACAGAGAAAAACACACATGCACACACAGACACACACACAGGGACACAGACAGACACAGACAGACAGACAGACACAGACACAGACACACACACACCCCTCTGTATCACTGGTAGGGAACTGCAGATTATTATAGAGATCTACTATTCACCTATTGCAATGACTAAAATCTAGAAGAGTGACAAAATCAATGGCTTGCAGAGGTGCAGAGCAACAAGAACTTAATGTATTTCACATAAAATGGCTACAGACACAGAGGACTTCTGAGATTTCTCCATTCCATGATAAAAATCACTCAACTGTCTTTCTCAGACACCCAGCCTGTTGAACTGATTCATGACTGTTATTTGTCCCCCTTTGGCATTTAAGGACTCCACATTTAGTGATCTGTACTTTTATAATTCATTATCATGCAACAACCAAACAAATATTTCACATTTTTACTAAGGTCTTATAATTTTAAATTGGCAATGATCTTATTTTCAAATAAGAAGCATTATGGAACATTCGGACAATTTTGGGAATGAAGAGTTGACTTAAATATTGTTTGGCATGCTGAAGATCAAAGGAGTTACAAGAGACTTGCAACTAAAATGTAACCCTCAGAATAACATGTTATGATAAATGAATCTTTTAATAGTAGAAAATGATAACTTACCAACTTTCTAGCAAGATTCCAGAAGTGCCAATTTTCTGCTGGAATTTCACCTTTTATCTATTGTAATTCTCTGAAAATAGGAAGTCATGACTCATATGCAAATTTTTACTAAAAACCAAATAAATAACAAATCATCCCTAATTGAGGCATTGTTTAGAATTTTCTCAGCTGTGGCTGGAGATCACACTATGGATACATTTTGTTTTTGAACACCAATAAGTTAGCAAATCCTTGGGGTGGGAGAATTAACCAGTGGATTTGAGGAAAAGATACCAATTACTTTGCTGTGGCTGGAGATCACATTATGGATACATTTATTTTGAGCAAAAATGCATTTTCATTGTGTTTAGTAGTAACAACTCCTTATTTAAGAAACAACAAACAAACCATCAAAAAAACCAAAAGAAAGACAGGAAACTAGACCAAATAGTGTGACAAAAGCACAAAGAAAAAGCAAAGAGAAAACAAAGACTAGTCAGTTGGTGGGACTCAAGGTTCAAAGTTCAGATGTAAGGTGAAGCAGCTTGTTGAACTTCTGTCAGACTAAAGCACCAAATGCTTATGTATTTGTTAAACTGGTTGTTATCCTGCTGGAAACAAACAGACAAGGTAATGCACCATGAAAGAACTTAAATTCAAGATCTTTGGTAGACAATAGACTTTATACTACTGCCTTTAGAAGAAGGTCTTGTTAAACTGGGATCCAAGGGGAATAAGGAGAGGCTCATGGCCAAGAAAAGAGAAAGTTAGGTAATGGGATCCATGCCACATTCCACCTAAAAGCTCAGCCTGTTAAAGCAGCTTATCCCATCTTGATTTATATGAACTTTTCAAGGAGTCATTAAAAAATGTTTGCCTGGAGTCTATTTTTTTCTTTCAAGGTCAGATCTGACTTGTAGTGAAGAAAACATGATCAAGATATTTTGACAGCACGTGTGACTCTTTTCAGACTTGATGCTGGGAACAAACAGACCCACTTGATTATTTCTGTATGTAAGTGACATTAGCCCACTGTTTACAACAGTCATGGTAACACGTTTTTGCCAGTGAGAATTAGGGATGAGTTTTATGAATCATCATCAAACATGCTGGATGTTTATCCACTCTACATGAGTGCTAAAATGAAAACACTTTTTTTTTTTTAACATAAATGTGAAGAAACATAACCTTTAATGCACACAAAAATTTATTCTCTGGAAAATTGGACTGCCATTAAAATCTCCTTGGACTGGTGTAGTTTTAACATTTTTACACACAGGTCAGCAATTTTTTTTATGTAATACAATTATACAAAAGGAAAAAGGCACCGCGACAGTCGGTGTAGAGTACAAAAAGAAGGTATGTGAGTTTAAAGGCAACGGACGCACAGCGCGACTCCAACGACACAAAGGGGGTTCAGCCGTTCACTCTACAAAATGATGGCTCACACACTCGTCAGCTTCTGTTTTGACCAATTGCATATAAATATGTGATAACAGCACAGCACTGCTGATGACCACATGGACATACTATGTACATGGACATACTATGCACATGAGCAAAGTCCACTCATGGGTGAAAGTCATTAGCAAACAGGTCAGACACAGTTGAGACCAAAGGAAACACCAATAGGCAGCACGTTTCTTCAGGTTGGTTGAGACAATTCTGCTCACAGAGCAGTTAAACATCATCATTCAGCTACACCTATTATTAGAAAAATAAGTAAGAAAGCTCCATAGAAACTAGACTATTAAGGAAGCTTCTTGCCCCAAAAACTCAAAGAAAGGAAGAGAGGAGGGGGAGGGGAGGAAGAGAAGGGATACCGAATAAAAAGATCCACTGATTGAGTTTTTCTATAAAAAGTACATTATTTTTGAGAAGTAATGCCCCAGAGTAGTGGTGAACCTCTTGCGTTTTAGAAAAAGACTAGGTCACAACACTTGTCAGACTCTAACAGTTTGCAGCTCCAGCACTGAGAAACAGTACCGACACACTTGCTTATTTCAGAATTCAGGTATAAGTCTAGCCAAGTTGCTAGGACATGGCCGTCACTGCCAGCTCAGGCAAAGGCTGTCCCCTTCGGATCAGCTCTAAAGTACCTCAGAACTGCTATACTGTTTTCTCCAAAAAGTTATTGTAGTAAAACTATGTATAAAGATAATAAATTAATTTTTAAAATATGTTACTACTACAGTTTTTCTCTTGGTAAACTCAAATTATTTGGAAGTATCACCATACATTTCTAGCTGTGCTTGAAATAATTGCTCGCAACACTTGAGTACAGTGTCAGTACACTTGTCAAAGTTGTCCTCATTTCCCCCTGGCAAACAAATGTTGGTGCATTACAGGACATATTAATATTCTCAGTATTTATCCGACAAAGATGCTGAAATGTCATCCTCACCTTTAAAAAGGTCTTCTCTAGCTTTATGATCTTAACTTCGGTTTTATAGTTTTGGAAATTGTTTGTGTAAAGCAACCTGAGAGAGATCAGAAGGAGAGAATGTGATGCTTCGTTCGCAAGGAGCTTGCTTCCTCAGTTACTCAGAGACCACAAACCTTATCACTACCACATCAAGACTTAATCTATGGGCACAGAAACTGCTGCCAACAATAGCAGATAAGAAACAAAAGTATTATATCCCAGAACTGCCCAGCTAGAATTCCCTAGGGAACTCATTCAGATCTAGACTCTCAGGTTTTCCTCTATACCATATGAAACAGGATCTCTGGCTAGAACCTGGACAGAAGTCTTAGGTACATTACAACTTGGGAGCCACTGTCTGTGTTTAATAAGATGGAGTTTGATGGGAGTCAAACCAATATTTTTTTTGTCTTCTAATAGAACTCACCATGTACTTTCCTACTCAACCCCAATGCCCTGCACATACCTCTCTCTACACCTCATATCTCACAATAAATAAAAGACACCACCTGGTGCTGTCTCAATACATTAAAACACAGATGAGGGAAGACTGTCCATCCAATCTGTAGTTTCTACAGCAGCACATGGCACACAGTTGAGATCCTCATACATATATATTAGGAGAAAAGGAAACCCACTCAGTAGACAAGGTTCACAGAAGACTTTTACAATGGTAGTGTTGATTCTACCACAGAGAATTCACTCATCAGCATTTGCTGCATGCTTCCTATTAGCCAAAGGGTTCATAAAGACTCTAGGACATAGCAATTACTGACAATGAAGGGGGAGAGGGTAGGTGGGAATCTTGTCTAATATTAACAAACTTTAACAAAAGAAATACAAACAAACTTGGGTAAGTATGTAAAGGAAGGCAACAGTCTCTCCTTTGACCCCTGACACAAGTACAGGTTAGCAGATATTCTGTCATTTCACAGCGTAGAAAGGGGTATACAGGCAATGGAAATACCTTGGTCAAGAAGAACAAATGAATTAATATATCCTCAGAATATAAGTACAGTGTAGACACTACAAACAAATCCCAAGTCCTTAAATAAAAAAAACATACACGAATTATGATATCAAAATATGGTTTGTGTCCCAAGGAGGCAAGCCCCCTGCACTGTCTTCTCTTTCCAAGCTCTGTTCTCTTGGGCCTCTCTCTGCCATTCTGATAAGCTGGGCAAGACTTGCCCAATATCATGCTGCTCCTTTCACCCATAATAAATCGGGTTAAGACACAATGCGCATGAGTGGGTCTGGAGCAATCCCAGTTGTACTGGGTTTACTTAAAAGTGGGGCAGCCTTAGGGGTCAGCTCAGCTTCTCCATGCAGCAACTCCTTCATGAATAAAACACTGATGATGTTACGTGCCTCTTAATATTTAGTGAGTCAAATAAGACAATACATTATTGTGTTAGTTCTTTACCAAGTTATAGCTGTAACCATCATCAGTACTGTCACTGTGGAGGGCACAGGTGTGGTTTTTAAGGTGCTTTACCTCACACCTCATCTCGTTTCAGTATCATTGGCTGGTAACAATGATACTGATGGCCATGTTCAATTGACAGATGAAGAGGAAGAATCTTGGACTATAAAGAAAGTAAGAAAAAGAAACCTGTGAAGAACAACTAGCAATGAATTTTTCTATGAATTCTTCAGTCTATGGAGGTAAATGGTAGCTTTATGCAAATCAACTTTGTGTTATTTCTCTTAATACCTGAACAAGGATTTAAAAAAAAAAAAGTTGGTGAGTACTGGCCTTGCACCACTTCAAACAGCTCACCTATTTCTTAGTTTCCTCATAAAGCTGTGATATCATTTGTATTCCTCATTGCCAAGAACAGCCTAGACTCTGTCTCTGCTTCCCTATTGATGCAGTCACACTCCCAGGCACTGGCTATGCTCCCAGTTTGTAGAAGCAGCAGTGATTTAGCAGACAGAACTGTGTTTTGCACAGATAAGATCAGAGCCCCTGCCAGGGCCCAACTTTACAACAAGAGCATAGGCATCCAGGCAGCGTGAGTATTTTCTGTTTCTTAAAACATGGCCTAATGAACTACTTTTGTCAGTGAGTACAACACTACTGAGAATTCATCAGTGTGCAGTGAGATAATATGCTATTGTATTTCAAATAAAAGGTGGCTAGTATTCAGACACTGAGACTGCAGAAGCTTCTGAAAGTTTGGACAATACTGCACTTCTAGACAGTAATCAACAGCTACACCACGGAAGTTAAGAAACTAGGCTCTTGAATACACATATACCAGTCAGCTGTTGAATCTGGACATTTCATTTGACTTTAGCAGAATAATAAGGGTGTAGACTGTCATTTTCAAGTTCCTGAGTCAACATTTGTGGCCCAGATAGTTTGGAGAAGTATTTGTGTTAAATCACAGGAGAGAAAAAGGTGCATACTTGCTTTATATGCAGCAGAATGGCAGCATTTGGCTACAAACCTAGTATCACATTTGGAAATTACACAGAGAAGAACAAAGCAATCCATGATCTGTAGAAATGCCTTTCTACTCAGTTATGTGAAAAGGCAGGGCACCTTCACCTTTACATGTGCACAGCACTACCTGTGTAATTATGTGCACATATATAATTTATAATCATTGAGGACTTGGCAAGTGGGATGGAGGGAGGGCTGGTCCTAATGTGAAAGAAGACTGAAATCAATTTCCAGGCCATACATGAAGTGATACTTACACCATGCCAGATAGCCCTGGGGATCTTTGGGAGTATACACAGTTCTGGGCCCAGTCTCCAGGAAGAACGTTTAACAAATAACAGATTCCTTTCTCAACACAGTGAAAGCACCAGACTGGTCTTATAATGTCCAGTTGAGCTTTGTTACAAAAAAGACCAGAGACTTTATTAGGAAGACAGCAGTGGTTAGCCATGCTGGCGGTTGTTTCAAAGCCAGCGAAAGCTCACTGGAGCATCAAATGCCTGTACCCAATTTTCAGTGTAACCTATATCCTGTTCACATTTTGCCTCACTTTGTTCTTCAATAACACTTAAAAAAAAAAAAACTCAACTATTTTGCTTCTTGTTCATGTTTTAATTTCTAACCCAACTTACTTTATAATGAAGCAATTCTGGGAAGTTCACTAATGGAAGGATAGAAGGATTTTTTTTTAAAAATGTAACTTTGTAACATAATATTTTGTTGGTACAGTTCTCACTCTGTATGTACACAGGAAGGCCTGGAACTATGTAGCCCAGGCTAGCCTCAAGCTCACAGCAATCCTCCTGCCTCAGCCTCCCAAGTGCTAGGATTACAGAGGCCATGCTGGGCTCTGAAACTTCGATTTTAAAACTAACTCTGTGCATCTTATTTGCATTTTCTTGTCCTTAAAATGCTGAGCTTGAAAGTATAAAGTTGCCTTCTTTTAAAAGCTAAAAATGTAGAAGTTCATGGTCTTTTGGGGTTTTTAAGGCCTTTCAGTACTGCCACATTTTAGTAAGTCAGTGCACAACTCTGTTAGTATGGTACTGATGAGTTCTAGTTCATAGTAACAGTCCAAAGTGCTCAGCTGGGATTGGAACCGTGATACAGCTTTTCACTAATTGGTAAATAGTATGCTTTTGTCTAGTTTAACTAGAAATGAGAAAGACAAAAGGAAAATATTTTCATGTATACAAAACAGACTCTAATAAAGTATATGCATAAAATGTTAAGAAGAAAAATTAAAAAGAAAATAGCTTACACTATTCCCCGTTGACCTGTAGTTTCTAAATATGAAAGAAAACATGACAGGAAAATGCTTGCAGTATGGAGGCCAGCACAGTGCATGGCCTCAGTTCCAGCAGAGCAGGGCAAGGCCATGGGACCGCCAAGGAGCTTCACACCTATGAGTGCTAAAGGTCAAACTTGCAACTACGGCTTCCCAGCTGTGTAAGCAAGGTCAACTTGCATGGAAGGCACAGGGTGACATCATGCTGAAGACGTCATGAAACACAGCACAAGTCACTAGAGCACAAGGGATCTCAGAATGATTCTAGCTGGAATAGAACTGAGAATCACAAAGAAATGGGAGTGAGGAAGGACTCCAGGAGCTTCTGTTTTGAATGCTACTTGTGTTACTCCTGTGGGAAACTAGACACTCGGAACAGATAGTCAAAATTCCTTTGAATTAGAGTTGTCTTCCAGTTTCAACAGCTATCTACCATGTCTGCCACATCACACAGCTGTAAAGACTGACCACTGAAAGCAATTCCAAATGACAGCTCTGCTCTACCATTTCCTGCACCAGAACACATGGTACACAATAGGCTTGAACATAAAGTTATGGAGTTATGCAGTGCAGTCATAAAGGTTTGCAAGGGACCATATGGGCATGGTTTCTTTGGATCAGGAAAAAAAAAAAAAAAAGGAGGTAAAGAAATAAACCTCAAACAAACCAACCTTAAACTATCCTTCAGGGAGTTCTGCACTTGGGTTAGTACTAAAGAGAAAGACTGAGGCACAGAGATAACATATCTGAAATGAAACTATCATCAGTGTGAGTGAACCTGCACCTTGAGACATGACTGCTCACCAAGATCCACCCAAGGACTGGCTATCAGATGCCTTATGGACAGCACGTGGGTAATGATATGTAGTGCTGCAATGGAAACTGATTTAAAGCCACAATCTCCACAGAATTCCTAGTTCTTCCACTAAGAAAATCAAGTTCAAATAAAAAGTATGCAATTCAACTTCTGGAGGACTGCTGAACATTAAGGACACAAGTTTCTTGGTTTCTTATGTGAGCTTGCTCTACCAGAGGAAAAGCTTCCTTTCCCCCAGCTCAGCACTGGATGGTCTTTCACTGATGTGAAGCGTTGTGGTAGGGTTGAAGAGGACTCGCCAGGAAACAGCTCCTCTGAGGCAGTGCTGGGCTTACGACCATCTTCCTTAGGACTCCAGCAGTGCGTGCCACCTGCACACTTGCTGTCCCTTCGACTCCTTCATGGCAGTCCAGTGTCTGAGCTCCTCCTCCCCAGAGCTGTTCAGACCTAAGGAAATCCAGCCTATCATCTCCTTCCTTTTCATGCTGCGCTTGTTATACACAGACAGTATCAGAGTCACGTCAGAAAGCTGAAACAAGGCCACTTGAAAAACAAAAGTTTCCTTGTACACCGGATTTGGCTGCCCTCTGCGGGTGGATGTCTTGCATTTGGACATCTCTTGGCCCATGGAATTCAGCAGTGTTAACTTAACATATGTATCTGAAGGAAGAAAACCAACACACCACAAATATCATTTGAAACAAACTGATAATCTTCTTATGATAAATGCCAAAATCAGGTAGTTACACTTTATAAGGATATGGTGTATACCATGTTTGGTGGAAACTCAACTAACTCAATTTTGATGTAAATGCTTACTAAATACATAACAAGTATAGAGAAAGCTAAGTAGGCTGAAAATACTTGGGTAGTAGTAAGGGCTTAGCCTCATTATTTTTCTAAGAATGGAGTTAAAGGTATACCTCATGATCCTTCTTCCCCCTCCCGCACCTCACTGTCCTCCCACAACCTCCCCTGCCCATCGCCACCCTAGTCAATCCACTAAGCGGGACATCATAGCATTAATAGACACTTAGCAAGCTCAATTAGCCACAACACTACAGCATTCCACTGTGTTCTCAGAGAGTAGGAATAAACAAACAAACAGAAATGAAGGCAGATGGCGAGGAGGAAAGAAGGGAGACAAGAATGCAAAGGTGACATTGAAACAGCTTAAGATGAAATGTCAGAAGAATCTCTGCATGGATGTGGTTTTTAAAAAGTATATATTGAAACATTTAAGGGTCCCAATGAAGCCAAATGCCTTAAGGGGTCTACATTTAGCAAACCAAGTAAAACTTTCTTCTGGTTTCATGCAAGAGTACATTTGATGTGCTTTTGGGGAGGGTAAGTTAAATTCTATTGGGTTTCTTTCAGGCATAATTTAATGTAAAATTTAACAAATGATATTTTAATGATTTTCATCAATTACAAAAATACTAATATGATGTTAAGTGTACAAAGTGAAATGTAACACTTCAAGGCCTTTTTATATGGGACATATATCCTCACTTTAATAGACTTTTCAAGTCTGTTAGATTCATGCAAATGATCTCAGCATGTTGATCCATCATGTGTACTTCATATCAAAATTTCAATTAATTTCAAAGATAATTGCAATGGTCTCATGAAATATGTATTTCTATGATAAATCAGAATATGAGGAAATAAAAAAACTTTTATTTTAAAAAGTTTTGCTCATTTGTTGTTGATATTCTGAATACCATCATCCATAATCAGAGATAAAGTCTAAGTTAGTTTTATTTAAAATACCACAGATAAAAATGTGCGTTGTTTTAGAAACCAACATGGTGGACAGTCTCACTGCTGGCAAGTTTTAGGGCATTTTGGTTTTGCATGAAAAGACAACATCCAATTAGCCTCTACAGGAACTCACCTCGGATTATATAAACCTGTCCACCTATCAAGTGTTTTAGACAACAGAACAGTCCATCTGACAACAGGGGGTGGAAAGCAGTAAAAGAAATAATGACCAGATGTCAATTGTTGGGTGAAAGAGGGTCAAAGGTCAGAATTAAAGAGGAAACACTGTGCACTTGAGTGGAAAAACATAAAACTTTAGCATTTTAATCCAGGTAGAGGGTTGAACAAAGGGCTGTTTTGTAAATTTCATGGGATGAAAAAAATTTACCATTATTGTGTAATCTTAAACAAAAATTATACTGTTTTAACAGGGGGATATATTTATAATGGTATCTTCTTCTTCTAAAGCACATTGAACATATAGAATCATGCAAATTATCAGGCTATAAAAGATAAAATACAATCATTCTAGGATCACTATTATGGTGCTACATTTTAATTTTACCCATGCAATATTTAATATTTGAAATATTCTGATTACTTCCAATATAATCAAGAATTCAGTTATGTAAAATGAAATATAACTATCAGAATACTTGCTTTTGAGTATTGCTCCTATTTCTTGGGGGGAATTTGAGGTTATCTGGTTTACAACAGTTCACAGCTTAGACCCTAGGTATCAATGAAGGGCTATAATCTTCCTTTTAGGACATGATGGTACAATTGTCTTAAATTTTACTTTGCAAATATCTTACATGTCATTTATAAATGCTTTACCTTCATATCATTAATTTAAAAGTTGGCTTTATTTGTGTACTAGTGACTTCCTAGCTAGCACCACTAATCAAGCTGAGGTTGAAGATCTAATTCTAAACTAATGGCAACTGCTGTCATCCTTTTCCCCAAAGGATGGACTCCATGCTGTAGGCGCCCATCGGTCCTCATGTGTTCACCATGTAATCCTGCCCTTTGCTCCATTTTCATTCTGACTCCTTCTTCTCTCTTGTATATCACTGTATCATTTCACTCTGCTACTTTTTGATATGTGTCCAATTAAGTACTTGTCAAAAATTATTGAGCTGCCAGCTAAAGTCAGCCAGTACCCCACTGTGACCCCAATCTCTGCTCTATCTCCAGCTGGTGCCCAATGTGATTCCAAGCTCTCTTCTGTCTCCAGTTGGTGCCCCAAGGTGACCCTAAACATGGCTCTGTCTCCTGCTGTAGTGTGACCTCAAACTCTGCTCTGCCTCCTGCTGCAGTGTGACCTCAAGCTCTGCTCTGCCTCCTGCTGCAGTGTGACCCCAAGCATGGTTCTGACTCCTGATGTAGTGTGACCCCAAGCATGGCTCTGTCTCCTGCTGCAGTGTGACCCCAAGCTCTGGTCTCTCTCCCGCTGCAGTGTGACCCCAAGCATGGCTCTGCCTCTTGCTGCAGTGTGACCAAGCATGGCTCTGCCTCCTGCTGCAGTGTGACCCCAAGCATGGCTCTAACTCCTGCTGCAGTGTGACCTCAAACTCTGCTCTGCCTCCTGCTGCAGGGTGACCCCAAGCTCTGTTCTCACTCCTGTTGCAGTGTGACCCCAAGCATGGCTCTGCCTCCTGCTGCAGTGTGACCTCAAGCTCTGCTCTGCCTCCTGCTGCAGTGTGACCCCAAGCATGGTTCTGACTCCTGATGTAGTGTAACCCCAAGCATGGCTCTGACTCCTGCTGCAGTGTGATCCCAAGCTCTGTTCTCACTCCTGTTGCAGTGTGACCCCAAGCATGGCTCTGACTCCTGCTGCAGTGTGACCCCAAGCTCTGTTCTCACTCCTGTTGCAGTGTGACCCCAAGCTCTGTTCTCTTTCCTGCTGCAGTGTGACCCCAAGCATGGCTCTGCCTCCTGCTGCACTGCCACACTGTCTTTGCACCTGTGACTTGTGGTCAGGTGTGTACACCTGTGGTTGTCACGGCCTCATGAGCTCATCTGTCTTCACCTGCAAATCTTACTCAGGTTCTCTCCAGCCCTCCATGGAGAGATTCTCAGTGTGTTTGGATGAAGACAATCAAATCAGAGTCTCCAGCCTGTTTATTCTCAAAATGTTCTTTCACACAGTCAGTTTTCTCTTTGAAACGAGAAACTGGATGGTACTAATTCTACTTTTATGTACCTTTGTCAGGTCTGATTCTCACAATTACCCTGTAAGACCTTAACTCTACCTATTAAGAAACAGACTTGTAGGGTCAGGCCATTTGTCTAGGGGATTTTTTTTTTCTCTTTAGATTTTTCTTTTTAGCAATCTCATTATTTTATGTGTATGGGTGTTTTACCTACATGTAGTGTGTATCTGGTACCTGCAGAGGCCATAAAAAAAGTATTGAATTCCCTGGAACTAGAGTTCTAGATAGTTGTGAGTTACCATTTGGGATCCTGGGAATTGAACCTGAGTTCTCTGGAAGAACAGCTAGGGTTCTAAACTGCTGAGCCATCTCTCCAGCCTTGTCTTTCAGACTTTAGGGATAGGTAAATTCTATGATGTATAAAGCAAGCCTCCCAACATTTCTTGCTACAAACCTAGTATCTTCTTATGATGTTTCACCTGCACTGGATAATGAATTTTATGGCATTTAAAAGCAAAGTTAACATAAGGGATAAAAAAGTGCCCCTGTGCTTGGCACCCCGAGTAAGAGTGTATTAAGAAAGTCTCTAGGAAATCTGTAAGCAAATTTAAGCTATTAATTATTTACAATTTCCTTTCAAAGCTTTAGTGAAGAGCATGAACAAGTTTAATTTACAGAAATACAGAGAAGTTGTTCTGTTCCCCATTTAGATCTGGCTCACAGCCATCAACAGTTCTGGAGTGGGGTAGGGACAAATTCTCTGCACTTTCCAAACTTACTCTCTCATCCTCACTACACAGAGATGGTAGAGGAGAGGAGAGAGACAAATGGGCTTCACTCTCCCACCCCACCCCCAGTCACCTAGGGCAAACACTGTCCTGATTTTTTTTGTACTGGGCAGGGAGGGAAAAGGCTTGCTAGCTTATGGAGTGAAGTTTTTCATTTGTTTGTTTTTGTTTTCTGTGTAGGGTAACAAGTTTTTCTTTTTTATGGTACTGGTGATAAAAACTCAGGGACTGTACATACTAAGTACATGCTGTAACCACTCAATTACATCAGTAGCCCCTATAATTTCAAAGGAGAACAAAATGTGAGGAAATACTTTCTTCATGAGGTGTTAAGGATAAAGGTAGAGAAATACAGAAGTAGTTACATTAGTTCAGAGTATTGCACGCAGACAGAAAACAAAACATTAATCTTTAGCTAACAAAAGCTATATACTTTTCTGTTAATATTGTGAATAGTAGTTACTTTTTAAAACCCTGTAACTTCTTCTGGCATTAAAAGATAATGGCTATGATAGGGATAATTTATTCTGCAGACACTATGAAAAATTAAAATTCCTGTCACCATACAATTAATATTTTGGGTTTCACATTTTCCTCTTCCCAAATGACTGGAAATAGAAAACATGAAACAGATTGGCTGATGATTCAGTATTTCATTGTGGTTGGTTAAGACTAAAATGATGTGAGTCCCCTAAGAGCAGAAAACATTAAGATAAAAATAACTCTTTTTCACTCACTGGGTGGTCTGTTTGCTGCCAGGTTTTTGAAGTGGCTGCCTTTGATCACTTCTGCTGATAGTCTTCCAGTGGTGGCATTGTAAAGGAGCCCAATGAGAATTTCTGGAACAGAGCCATGTTCAAGAGACTGACAGGAAGATGTACTGTCACCACAGGATACCTCAGACAAGCTCACCTGAGAGTCACAGCCCTATGGAGCAAATATGAGATTGTTAGAGTATTTTATAAAACACAGATTATAAAGTGTATTGATGGCTGGGTGTGGTGGGGCACACCTTTATTACCAGCACTTAGGTGGCAGAGGCAGGTGGACCTCTCTGGTCTACGCAATAAGCTGCAGGCTAGCCAGAGCTACTGAGGCTCTGTCTCAAACATCATCACCACCAACTACTACAACAAACAAAGGCAGTAAAATGGCAATGCTGTGTGTATTGAAATTACATCGCGAGAAAGATGAGGGTGGAGGTGCACAACACACTCCCAAACACTCAATTACAAATAATCTATAGACATTTCAGTCAAGTAATAGATGAAGAAATTTCCAAATGCCTGCATATTTGTAGACAAATCGAAGATACATCTTTTTAAACTATTTATTCATTCATTTCTTTCTTTCTTTCTATCTATCTATCTATCTATCTATCTATCTATCTATCTATCTATCTATGGCATATGTGTGTATGTGCACACACAAATAATGCATGTGGCCAGTGTGTATGTAACAGTTAAAGGACAGCCAGCAGGCTGGTCTCTCCCTTCAACATTTGGGTCCCAGGGATTGAACTCAGATCATCGACGTTGGCAGCATGTGTCTTTACTCACAGAACCATCTTAACAGCTCAAGCAATTTCTTCAACTTACACATGGTAATAAGGCATTTTCTGAAGCTAAAAGACGGTTTTCTAAAGAGTTATCAATCTCAAAACATGGATGTGAATTTATTTACATTAAACATCTCAACTATATTCTTAAAGACAAAGATTGGCACATGTAGATAAATAAACAAAACTATCTGCCATTTTATGGCAATATCTAAAACAGAGAGGCAGAAAAGCAGACAAATTGTAGACTTTTTTAGGCATACAATAACCAAAAAGAAAACTGTTGTGGCTGTGTGTCCGTTTCCTTGGAGACAAGACTATCACAGGGGGTGAAGAAGTACACTCAACAATGATGACACATTTAGCTTCTAGGAAACTGAAAAATCCCAGATTCATGTGCACCTTAAAATGTGGGCTAGAGACACAGAAAGCAAAGACCCCATAACTTTAAGGAGAAACAGACACTTGCCAGTGGTACAACAGCACATTCCCCTCAGGGACTGGGCAGATGAGCAGGAGAGGATGAGGAAGACTTACACATCACAGAGGTGAGATCAATCTGAAGACACAGCACAGCCTCCCGGCAGAGGAGCAGAGGCCTTCCTTACAGTAACAAACAAGTAACAGCAAATGAAGAGACTAACAAAAAATGGATAAATTTCTGGAAAGTCTAATAAGAGAGCAAGAGAGAACACACTGCATATTCTACAGATCATGAATACATAAAAGGGCAGCACAAACACATCCCAACAAATCTGAAATTTGGATGAAATGGACACACTCAGAGAATGACAGCTTATGGAAGAGACACTCAAAGAACAGAATATCTCAACCATCTTAAGATTGAACTTGCAATTAAAAAGTTTTTAAAAAATAAAGACACAAAACAAGACATCTTAGCTGGGATAGCTTCCCTTGTGAATTTTAAATGGTGATAATCCTCTTCCCCAAACACTTTCAGACAGTAAAGAGGAAACAGCCCTTAACTCCACCTGTGTTAGGACGTTAACAAACCCTTAGAATTAAAGTATAGGAAAGACATGAAAAGGGCATGAATCACAGAATTCACTCATTCATTAATCTAGAATTAAAGCTCCTAAAGAAACTGTTAGCAAACCAAATCCATCAACACACAACATACCACACTTTACAAAAATATTTGCATAGGGTGGGGGTGTGTGTGGAGCTAGAGCACACACAAGTACTAAGTTCAATCTCCAGCACCACATAAGCTAGGTGTGGTGACACATACCTCTAATCTCAGCACTCAGGTGGTAGAGGCAGAAAGATGAGAAAAAGTAAAGGCCACTCTTGTTTACATGGTGAGCTCCAGGCCATCCTGGCATACATGAGACCCAGTCTCAAAAAAATTCATAACTTGTTTCTCCTTTGAAACTGTTAACCATTACTAATTTCTGTCACCACTCACTTTGTTAGAAATCATAGCCAGTGAAGGTCCTAGCCTTAACAAACAGCAACAAAGTAAATTAAAGCCATCATAATTTAAGAGGAGGGGGTAAGCCTGTTCACTATACAAATGTACAAAGGAAATCTGAGCAAATTCACAGAAGAACTGCAGTTGCACAAAAGGTGAAATTTGAAAAAAAATTACAATTACATCAGCAACACACCTGAAAAGAGAATTTATTAAAAAATGAGCATTTATAGACATGGGCATGGCGGCTCAATGCTTGCACCCAGCACTGCAGAGAAGTCTGAAGCAGGGGAACTTCAAGCTTTAGACTCCCTTGGTCTACATAATGAGTTCTGCACTAGCCAAGGCTACACCATGAGATCTTGTATCAAACAAAAGAAAACAAGCAAAAGCATTAGCTACATCCAAAACATAAAATATCCAGAATGAACACGCATGGCATGCTGGCCTGCAAGGCATCTAAAGCAAACATGAGCGTTGCCAAGCAGATGGAAAGGGCTGCTCTACCAGAGCAGCTCACTCAATGTGCTAGAGGGCTGTTTGGCAACATTCTCCTCCTGCCATCTAATAGATTAAATATAATTCCAATAAAAATCTCAAAGGTTTCTTTGCATTTTCCTAGTGTCGTTAGTTCAAACCCGGAGGTAACAATAAACACATGAGCTAAAAGAATATCTAGTGTGGTGTGGACACAGAGAAGGGGAACCATTGTCTTCCTCTGGTGGGAGTGTAAGCAGATACTACTTTTAAAAATGTCAGAGATACACGTCCCCATGGTTTTGCAATCCCACTTCTACATATATACCCACTGGAGATGTATGCAGTGCCACCAAGAGACAAGAAAGAAAAATGCCAGGGAGGCACTCCTCACCCCAGACCAAAATGGCAGTACAGACAGTGGGTTTTTGGTAAGCTCATATGACGGTATACCTCACAGCAGTAAAAACCATTGGAACATTTCAAGTGTGACTCTGAAATGTTGGCCCAGAAGGCCACCTGCTCACAAAAACTGTATGCACTAAAAACAAGCCCAAAGCAAACGACTCAGAGGACATCTAGCAAACTAACTCTGGTGCTTTGGAAGTATGGCGGGTGGTAATATGGTGAAGAAAAGCAAGTGACCATATACATGTAAAGTATGGTTAATTCTAGAGGGGTGTGATGGATGGTCCCAGGGCAATGGCTTTGTTTTTGTTTTACCTGTATATACTGTGATAAATGGGTGGTATCATTTCTGCTTTTTACCCTTTTCAAAGTGTACTGGGTTTTCATAAGAAAAAAGGCTTAAGAAAGGATTACTTGGTGTAAGGAAAAGACAAACACACATACACAATGGTAGAATAAGCATTCTGAATGTTATTTGAAGATTCCCAAAGGACTCTCCTGAGTTAGAACAGGAATAGAAGAAGGAAAGAATGAATGACATAATAAAAAGACAGGAAGGGGGGAGTTGAAGAGGAAGGTGTGGAGGGAGGAGGGAAAAGAGAAAGGGTACCTCTTATAACAACATAATTAAAGGACTTTTAGTGTCAGAGATGGCACATCAGGTAGTGGCTCCTGGGTGGGAACTCAGTGACCTGAGTTTAATTCATGAATCCTAGAAGGTGGCAGGAGATGACTTATGACAGTTGTTCACTGATCACCAAACACACACTGTGGCATCATATCCACACACAGCTGTATACACACACATACAGACATGCCCTGTGGCATATTCACACACACACACACACACACACACACACACACACACACACACACACACACACACACACAGAGTTACATTTTTAACTTTAAAATTTTTTAATGTTTTAGACAAATCTTCAAATTTATCTATTTATTTATTTATTTATTTTGGTTTTTAGAGCAAATCTTCAAATTTAAATCTACTCTTGGCTATGCAAGCAATAAAAAAGAATGAGCACATATCTCAACTAACTAATTGATCTAGCCTTCAGGAAGATAAAATATTGTTTTTCAAATATACTTCTAAATCACAGAGTTGGAGCCAAAAGGAATACATATTTTATATTCCTAAATCATGGGTAAAACCCCACATCATTTGATATGTTTTCCTGACAGTTGGAAAAGAAAATACAATCTTAAGTTTCAAGCAGGTGATATCATCACTTTTGAAAATGGTGTCAAATACATGCTTGAACACACTTGCTGAATTTGTACAGCAGCATCTGTTAGAACAAAATGTGAACCTATAACTAGCTGCCTGTCAGCCCAGCCACTATCACCCACACTATCACCAGGAATGCTTGAGGGGGACAAACACCTCTCTGGCCATGTTATTGCTGTGAGAATACCTATTGCTGAGCCAAACAGGGAGGGTGCTGAGATCCTCGATGATCACATTCTATCCAAGTCAACCTTAGTGTAACACAGAATCACTTAGATCACAGACAAGGCTGTCCTCTAAGAGTTCATTCTGCATTCCACCTTAGAGAGGGTGGAGAATGCATGGCCTCCGTGTAAGTGGAGAGCAGCACGGAGAGTGGAGGGACAAGGGCAGACTGCACGCTGCCGCTCCTCCTCCACTTTACCTTTGGCAGGCTCTGCAGACCCTGTCACTAATTTAGAACAGGGCTTGCCTAGGTGCCAGTAACTTCAAGAGATTAACCCAGAGCCAGGTAAATTTGAACCATAATTAAACTGGTATAAATGAGTGGTACCACAGGCTCCCAAAGTCAAACATCCCCCATATTGCATTAGACTTTCTTTTAATGTTTCCTCTTCTTCATGAAGTCTTTTTGTCAGAGGGTAAAGGATTATTATCAGTTCTGTGAGGAGAGGAAAAAAAATTTCAGACAGATGAGTGAATTCTATACAGTGTTAACATTATCCAGAATCAGTGCCCATTAATGGTGCCTATAGGTTTAAGTAAACACCTAGAACTGTCATTTGATAAATAAGTTCCTACAGAGTAGGCACCCCAGGCTTCCTATCGACTCTAAGTAGATTCCAGCTTACTTGGAACTACATTCAAAATTTTAAACTTGAAACTGAACTGTATAGTAATTACTGTAAATTTGAATAATCTGTGAAATGCATCCTCACTGTGGCTGGAAGACAGCATTCAGATTCTAATTTTATGTATATATGAAGAATTTTTCATTACACAGAAAATGGGTGATGGGAGCACAGAGGGCACTGCCAAGTGAGACAAGGGTGTCACCGTGACAACCAGAGGTGACTTCAGGAGAGACACTGAGCAGCCAGGCTGGGACTGCTAGGGACTCAGAAACACCCGAGGAGCTAGTGTAGCGAGGAGAGCAGCTGTGGATACTCTAAGTCTGAGTGGGGCTGGAAGCCAGGGTGTCAAAAACTGGGTGTTGGTGTTGTAATCCAGGTTTTAAGTGACTGAATACCTAGAATGAAGAACTCAGCTGGACAAGGGAGCGTACTGGCTTGGGCATAAAAAGTGTGCACAGAGAAGCTTCAGGCAGTCACCGGTCCAGGCTTCACCCTGCATCACAGGACCCAGCTTCCTCCCCTCTCCTCCTCAGGTTTGTCCCCTACACTTGGTTTCATTTTCAGGCTCTCCCTATTGGTTGCCAGAAAGTTTCTGGAAGTTCTGTGAGTTGTGAGAAGGTGAACAGCTTCCAGGGGGCTCGAGACCTGCATATCTGGATCGTCAGGGCCAGGAAGAATTAGGAAGAAAGTCTGTGTTATGGGTTGAACATGGTCCCCACTCACAACTTATGCAGGAGTTTAAACTCCAATGTTACAAATTAATAGTATAACCTATCTTGTTTAGAGGTGGTTACAGCAGGTCATTTGGGTGAAACTCTCAAGACTTAATCCTAGTGGCTTTGTGAGGAGAGGAAAAAGACACCCTCTACTCCCCAAAACACACAAACTTGTACCAGGATTTACTGCAGCCTAGGGAGGCCCTCACAGAGCCTGATCCATGTGGATGGGTTTTTCCAGATTCCAAAACTATGAGCTAAACACACTCCTTTTCTGTACTAATGTCTTGGGTTTTGTATTATAGTAATAAAAACTGGACCAATGCAGTTGCAGGTTAGTGCCACAGATAAAATCTGAGTACTATGTACATAAGAGAAAGATACGGATGCTTAACTGCTAAAGCCTGTTCAATTGAGTCATGTGCCCCTGTCCCCTCTCACTTTTTTGTGAGCACCATTACCCATGCTCTGAGGAGGGTGATGCCTCAGTTATGATGACCTCCGTCAGGCTCCTTGCTGGGCTCAGTGTGTGTTATTAGCCTTACCACAGCCAAGCAAGAAGAAAAGATGGAACAGAGCCTGGTGGCTCAGGAATGTCACCCCAGCTTCTCAGGAGGCTAAAGCCAAAGGATGGCAATCTCAAGGTCTCTGAGTTACCGAGTGAGGCCAATCCTTGCCTGGGTAGCTTAGACCCTATCTCAAATGGTGGCACACACTGTAATCTCAGCACTCCCTATCCTCACCTTACAAGTGCTGAGATTACAAGTATGCACCACAAATTGGGCTTTTCTTATCTGAATATACATAAATTTAAGACCAAACATTTGGATATAATATTTTTAGAAGTATACTGTACAAGATGAACAATGCTTTTATTTCTTATTGTAAATATTCCGAACTTCTGCTGTGTCTTATTCTCTGATTCAGGGTTAACTCAAAAATGCTTATAATTTGTGTGCCAGGAAACATAGATCTGGGTAGGGAGTGGCCATTTACCTCATCTCCTCTAGTCTACAATTGTGTTTTAGCTTCATGATGCAGAACTCAGCACACACGTTCCATGCCCAGGTGGACTGCTCCTACTGTGTGGGGTATTCCTCCCCAAGTTGTATATGGTAACCCCTCTGCCTACTGCAGGTCTTATCTTGCCCTTCCATTTAAACAGAACCTTGTCCTACATGACTTTCCTATTGCTTCCTTCCCCCAGTACCTTCCACAATCCACTGTAACATTCTTACATGTCCTCTCCCTTTCCTAGAGCTACAAAACATGCAGAATAAAATTCCTTTCTCATTAATGTGTACCAACAACCTAGAACATCTGGCAAATATGCTGTGCACTTCAGAGGTATTTGTTGAACAATTTTCTAATTTCATTACAATGTGGTCAAAGGAGGAAGTTTTTATGATAGTAGTTCATGATATTTGTGGGGAATTCCCTTGAGGTGTAGCATATGGTAGGCTTTTATGAATGTTCTGTGTGTATTTAAAGAAAGCACATATTTTAATATTATTGGGCAGAGGTTGAACAAGTATACATTAAGTTGAATCTATTCTGTTGCTGAAATCATCTGTGTCCTTTACTGCTTAACCTACTTCTGCTTCTGTAGACTGTTCTATACATTTAACATATAGCATATGTCTCGACTCACCACTGCCTCTCTTTCATATCTTCTTTTGAACTCACTATATTCCTTACAAACCTATACTCTAGTCATTACTTGAGCAATGGTCTATGAGTAGAAGGTCTCCTGGTTGCCTGGAAATGTCTGGAGTTTCCTCTCCATGTTGAATGATGATTTAGATGGTATGAGAATGTAAGTTTCTAATCACTCTGTACCTCTGCATAGCCTCTACCTTCCCTGGAGCTGTTGAGAAACCCGTGGGAGTAACTGCAGCTTCCGTATGTTCCCTGTGCTCAGTCAGTGTTACTTCCCTTCTGTCTTTGGAGCTGTATTCTTTGACTGTAGTTTTCCTGGATATCAAACAATTTAAATATTCTCATGTGGGGCCATGTTTTCTCCATCTGATGATCTGTCCATTTCTACATCTTGTTTCTCATTCTGCAGCTCTCCTTGGAAAATATGCTCAGCATTTTCATTCTACCTTTCAAATTCCTTAAGCCTTAAAATGTACTCTTCACTTTGTGTGTGTATGTGTGTGTGTGTGTGTATCTGTATATATGAATGTAGGTACCTTAAACTGAAACTATAGGTGGTTGTGAGCCACCTGACATGGTTGCTGGGAGCCAAACTTGGGTTCCCTGCAAGAGCAGTGTGTGCTGTTAGCTGCTAAGGCATATCTCTGGCCTTCAGGTTGGTGTATTTTAAATGCACAGATTGTTTCTATGAACAAATGTTTTAAATGAGATTATCTGAATCTATATTATAAGCATATTTTTATTATTAGAAACATTATTTATATTTTGGATTGTGCTATTACTCATAACTATACTTTCTGGACTCTACTGAATTTTATTTTTAAAATTTGACTTTAGTTATTTAAAATAGAGGATACACACAATATGGGGACATGAGTGGATGAGAGGAGAAGCAGCATCGTGTCAGGTGAGGAAATGTGGGAGGCAGGTTTCTGAGCCTGCCCACTGCACACAGGGACGATAGAGAGCAATTAGCATCTTCATGCTTCAGTTTACCTGAGAGGTGTAGAGAAGCTGCACCTACTCCTGCCTTTGCCATTACACTACTTGCTGACATATTACATATCGGCAACATTTGTTCGTATCACAGATTCAATATGCTATCCTCTCCACCATGGAACAAACATTTTCCTGCTGTTTACCTAATTAAAATATTTGGAGACTGCGGAATAACAAGTTGACGCTATCATTTGCAATCCACCAATGCAATCAGGATTTCCTCTAAGATGCACTGTGAAAACCAAAGAAGTGGACAGGACTGAACATCAGTGGTGTGGTGACACTAAGGTGTGCTACCCACAGTTGTACAATGGCAGGCTCCCAGGCACGGGGACAGAGACTAAGGTTCAATTTCCTCATCGGTAAATGGAAGGTAGCCATCATACATTCTGAAAGATTTTCTTAAATATATATATATATATATATTTGTTTAAAGCAAGCCCATTACTTTCAGTATTTAATATAAATAAGTACTATAAAGTAATATTTCTTTTAGTAAATATCACTTTATCTGCTTTATATAATTGTGTTATAAATCATATCTTATTTCACATAGAGGGATTCTATGCTTCAAATGCCCCTACCGCAGGATCTATGTATCTTGTTTCTGAATGGTTAAATGACCAAAATTTAAATATCCTAAGATCGTGCTGCCCCCTGTTGACCCAGTCTTCTTAAAATATTTAAGTCTTCTGTGAAGGAAAAATTTTTGCTTCTTAGTATTGTAGGTAAGTAATCCCATAGACAATCATAATAAAAAATTGTAGATGGTAAAATACTGAATGCAGGTCTAGATAGAATATAGTATATTCCAAGATAGTAAACACAAACCTCAGGATGGTGAGAACAAAGGAATAGTCTAACCATTCTCTTCCACAGAAGCCTAAAGTTGCTGTTTAAAGTAATGCTGACACCTGCTGGAAAGCTCAATCATCCTTAGGCCCAACTCTACAGTGATCAATTCTCAATTCTTCCACTGAGTTGGCAACACCTCACATTAGAAGAACACTCGTATTTTGGGTGTTTCAAAATAGTATTTTCCATGCATTAGCTTGCTACCTTGGGCATCCTCTTTCAGTCTCACACAACTGACCAAATTGAGGTGGGGAAATTTTCCTCTAAGAATCATTTTTGAAAAACAAACACACTAGGTGGTTGTGGCACATGCCATTAATCCCAGCACTTGGGAGACAGAGGCAGACTTTTTGTGAGTTGGAGGCTAGTCTGGTCTACAAAGCAAGTTCAAGGAAAGTCAATGAATGCTATCCAGAGAAACCTGTCTAAAAAGAAAGGAAGGAAGGAAGGAAGGAAGGAAGGAAGGAAGGAAGGAAGGAAGGAAGGAAGGAAGGAAGGAAGGAAGGAAGGAAAACCGAACATATTTGTTTAATTTACTTTTCATTAGTTAAACCCATGAGGAGTACAGCATCACACAGATTCTGTGTCCAATAGCCTATATAGAAACACTTCTTCAGAATTTGTCGTGAACTCTCACAAGGCCCAGATCATTTCCCCAGATCATGTGGCTTTGCCCGCTTTCCCATGAGTGGTCACTGTGCTACTGTTCTCTTTGTCTACATCAGTACATCTCTTTCCCATGCAGAAATAACTGGGTTTTGTCTCTAGCAGAAACTTTACATTTTAAGAACAGCTGTGTGCTTTCTTTGTTTCCACTGCTGAGCACCACAGCCTTCCAAGCATATACACCCTTTAGAAGTCCTGTTCTCAGCAGGCCTACACATGCTCCAAGATGGTGGACAGGGTCTAGAAAATATCTTAAAGCCAGGTGTGGTGACACATACCTGCAATCCTAACATTTAGAAGGCTGAGGCAGAAGGATTCTGTGTTTGAGGCCTCAGTGACAATATCCCAAAAAGCAAACTCAAGCACCACAAAATCTTTAGCAGGTTTAGCATGCTAGTGAGAGAACAGAAGAACTTAGGAGTAACTTTACCTATTATGGAGTCCTTCCACTGAGAGCACTTGCCTTCTAAGATTCTAGCTGCTTGCTATCATAAAGTGGGAATCCTTGTTCCTGTCTTGCCCACTTATAAGACTATATGAGGCAACAGATGGTGTTACTTCCATAACATATTGGCATCATGGCTGTCTTTGCCCCATTCTATGCATCTTGCCACTGGTATGTGTGGAGGAAGTATGTGTGGAGAGGAAGGAGTTTAGGAAGCATCTGATCTTCTCGGATCTTCCCTAACCGGATGACTGCGGGGTCACATCACTACTGACCCCACTTACCAACCCCCCATGCCAAAGTGAGGACACCAGACTTCCACAATACTGGCCTTGATGGCGACACCTCTACTCAAACACTTCATGCAGAACAGTAAGTAGGCGCTTCTTGAAGTACTCTGCTCCACACAAGCATCACGAGCATCAGAAAAGAGCTGTTAAAATAACCTTTTTGGCAATCAGAGACAACCAAAAACTAGTAGTCTGAGAAGTGTTTTCACAAGGAAAATAAATAATTACCATAGGAACAATAAGGTTCATAGAATTTAAATTTTAGTCCCCTAGGTCACCATCTTCCCAAGCTGGGAAAACACTGACAGGGAGGGATGGGCTGGAATGACCAGCAACCCCCTCAGAGAACTGTCCTGACTCACCTTGGCTCCCAGCTCCCAGGAAGGTTCTACACTCAAGGCTTAGACTCCATCTTAGTTGGCTTGAGGCTTGAGCTATGTGATCACAACAGGAAAAAGGCTGGTTATAATTCCTGGAACTATTAAATGCTGTAGCTACTGAGGGAACAGTTCCAACTGAAGCTAATAGAAGGCTCAAGAGAATGAGAGGAAAATCTGTGAAATGAGATAATTTAACAAGTCCTAAAAGATTCATTCAATGCCTTCCTAGGAATCCAGAGGTCTATGTGCACAGGCAAGGCAGTGCACATGCCCAGAAAGGACCTAGGAAGGTTCCAATCCTCAACTCCAGCTGACCCTGAGGCTCTGTGCATGCAGGAAGTGAAAGTCAAGGCAGTTATAAACTGAATGTAGGAAGGTAGATCACAACACACAGAGCCCCATCAAATGCTGGGAGAACTAATGATTCAAGGCTTTTAAGGGAATAGCAGCTGACTGCCAATGTAACCAGAGTCTAGCAACTGCACATGATAAATAACAGACTTTACAGAATTAATATATCTTCAAGCAAAAAGTGGCAATAATGAGGGAAAAAGTGACAATAAACTAGGAGATGGGGCTGATTTATAGATGTACTCTTTTATAACACTTACATTTCCACTTTTTTAAAAAAACAAGAAAAGGTTTATAAGACAAAAAAACCAAACAAACCACAAAAAAACAAAACAAAAAACCCACAAAACAAAAAACAAACAAACAAAAAACCAACACAACTGCAGCAGACACCATGGAAGGCCAGAAGTGGGCTTAGCAAGAAGACTGTAATCAGACATTTTATTTTTCTTTTGTAAAAAATTTTAAAAACCTATGTGCATGTATGTGGGTTTGTATACATGAGTGCAGTAACCACATAGGCCAAAAGAGGGTACAGGATCCTCCGGAGCTTTAGTAACAGGTGATTGTTAGCAACCTAGATGCTAGAACTAAACTTGGATCCTTTACAAGCACAGCACACACTTTTAATCTTTGAACCATTTCTCCAGGATCTTTTTAATTATGTTCAAAATGCTAATGGAAACTATTACTAAAGATGAGAAGTACACTTCAGCAAATAGAGAACCTTTACAAAGAGATGTAAGTGACTGTAAAAAAAAAAAAAAGCCAAATGAAAACTCTGGATTTGAAAAGTATAACTGAGATGAGAAATTCAATAGAGAGATGAACAGCACTGGATTTGATGGTTAGATAAATTGAGAATTTCTAGCCTTAGAGTGAGGAAAATCAACCAGAAAGAGAAGAAAGCCTCAGAGGCCTCATCAAACACAACATATCAGAATTCTGGGAGGAAGGAGCAGAAGGTACAGAAGACACTTCAAAAATAATGACTGAAAACATTCCAATTTCATCAAATCTGTGATGGTTGAATAACAGCTACCTTATTGGCTCATCTATTTGAATACTTAGTCCCCAGTTGGTGGAACTGTTTGGGAAGGATTAGGAGGTGTGGTGTTGTGGGAGGAGCTGTTACAGGGGTAGGTTTGGAGGCTTCAAAAGCCCTCCACCATTCTTAGTGTCTCTCTTTGCCTCATGCTTGTGGATCAAGATGTAAGGCTCCAGCACTAGCCTTCCTGCCTGCTGCCATGCTCCCTGTCATGGGGGCCATGAACTCAAGCCCTCTCAAACTGTAAACCTATAGTAAACTCTTTCCCCTATAACTTTCTTTGGTCATGGAGACTTATCATAGCAACAGGATAAAACAAAACAAAACAAAACAAAACAAAAAAAACAAAAACAAAAAAAAACCAGACAGAAATTGGTACTAGAAGTGGGGCATTGCTACCTGGTGCCTGATCATGGTGTTTGTTTTGTTTTACTTTTTTTTTTTTTTTTTTTTTTTTTTTTGAGAAATATAGAAGACTTTGGGATTTTAAACTAGGAAAGTGATTGCTGAAAGCAGGTCTTAATGGGACATCCCAGGAGCTTGGAGGAAAGTAGTGTTAAGTGAAATGTGGCTTGTGGAGGCCCAACTCAAGAGGTTTCAGAGGAAACAATGTTAGCAACCAAGCTAGAGACCATTATGAGATTTTGGCAAAGAATGTAGCCACCTTTTTGCTCTTGTCATAAAAATAAGTAGGCCTGAGGCTAAACTGAGGAGTTTTGGACTAATTTGGTGGCAGAGGTGATTTTAAGATAGCCTAGTATTGACTTTGTTGCATGGTTATTAGAAATCACTCTTACACAGATCTACAAGGAAAAAGGGCACCAGGAAATTTAATGTTAGAGCCAAGGCTTGTGCTGAAACATGAGAACAAAGAAAGGCCTGGTGTGAAATGGAATAAAGGGAATGGTGCCCTCAGGGCAAGACCCCACTCAGCTAAGCTAACAACTTGTAAAAAAGGAAAGGCCTGAGGAATTTTCTACATCTCAGAAACACCATCAAATCAAAGCTTATGCGATTGTGATTCAAAAAGGGAGCCAGGCTCTATTCTCAGTAGTCAGCCAAGATTAGCCAGTATTAGTCATGTGGTTCTGGCTTTAGAGTCAAGAAGGATACAGGAAACAGGTTCTGAAATCTTCCTCTGCAGTTAGGGATTGCAGCTGAGGCTGGGCATGTAGCAGGAGTCCCAGCATGAAAGTCCTTAGTGGCCACAGCATAAAGCTGTGGAAGGGAAGCCTGGGCTGTGTTGGAGACTCCACAACATTAGAGGTGCCAAAGCACTGGGATATTTGCCAAGGAGAGCTGCATACAGGGAGTAGAACTAGCCCACAAGAGAGAAGTACATTGTAGTCAGCAAAGCTGGAAGGGTGGAGTCACCTAAACCTTTAATATTGGACATAGAGCTAGGAGACTTGGAGTTAGTCCTGGGTTTTGGTCTTGCTTTGGTCCAGTATTTCCTCACTATGCTTCTTTTCCTCCATTTTGGACTGGTAATATATATTCTGCACCATTGTATTTTGGAAGTATGTAATTTGCTTTTATAGGAAGTTACAATTAAAAGATTGCCTTGAGTCTCAGAAGAGACTTTGGATTTTTAAATTGTATCGAGACTTTTATATTGTGTTGAGACTATGAAAAACTATGGGGACTTTTGAAGTTGAACTAAATGCATTTTATATTATCATATGCCTGTGAGCTTACTGGAAGTCAGGGAGTGAAATGTGATAGTTTGAGTGAGAATGACTCCACAGGCTAATATATTTGAATATTTGGTCCTCTGCTGGTGGAACTGTTTGGGAAGGTTTAGGAGACGTGGCCTTGTTGGGAGTCACTGTGTCACAGGGACAGGCTTGAAGGCTTCAAAAGCCTTAGAACCTATACATGTTATCTTATATGGAAAAATAACTTTGTAGACCTGACGGAAGGCCTTTCAAAGGAAGAGTGCTCTTGATTATCATAGTAGATCAGCTTAGTACCTTTATAAGAGGTACACTACTTCTCCTCCCTCCCCTTTGTAAGAAGAAGCAAGGAGACAGAGGCAATCAGGGTGAGGTCAAAATCCAACTGCTATTGGCTTGGAAGATGGAAAAAGGGAGCATGAGTCAAGAAGCAGAGGAGAAGACAAAAAAGGAAACACAAAGCAAGATCCTTTCTTGCAATTCCCAGAAGAAATCTATTCCTGGGTCACAAGTTTGGACTAATGTTGTTCAAGCTTACAAGGTAAGGCAGGAATGTGAAACCAATATATAACTCTTTACTATCCAATTTAAAAGACATTGAATAAAGGAATAAATCTAAGCATTTGTTAATAAACTTCTAATATATACAGATGTAATTTGTATGATAATAACAGCAAATATGGAGAAGGAAAATCGATGAGGCACACACTAAGCAAATTTTACATACTACTGAAATTAGGTTGGTGCTCACTTGAATTAGATTATTTTAAATTAAGATGTTAATTATAATTCCCAGAAAACTCACTAAGAAAATAACCTGAAAAACAGAGTAGTCGAAAGGTAAGTAAAGCTGCATATTAGAGAATACCTAACTCAAAATAAAACTGTAATGGAGAGGCAGAGAAACAAGGAGTAAGAAACAAAATAAAGTAAAATAAAAGGCAACATGGTACTTTCCCAACAGTAAGCACATTAACTGTAGATGGACTAAACATCCCAACCAAAAGTCAAGGACTTGCGGAATATGTGTCAGAAAACATGTCACAATAATATCACAGCTACAAGAGTTCTCTGTTAGATTTTAAAACACCAATGAGGTAACAGGAAAAAGATGTATCATGCAAGAATAAACAAAAAGAAAGCTAGAGTGGCTAAGCCAGTATCAGCTCAAATATTTTCTAAGAAAATTTAATATGAGACAAAGATCAACTACTAATAACAGTAAATATGTCACCCAACAATGTAGCCCAAAAATAAAAGCAACAACTGACAAAATTGAAAAAACACAGACCCAATTCTTCAATAACAGTTGAAGTCAACAAGCTTCCTTTTATCATACAGGAAGAGCAAGAAGGCATGAGAAGACTTGAGCACTTTGTGCCACCTGTGTTACAGCTATCAGCAGAACAAAGAAGAGACTTCAAGTGCTCATGGGACATTTTCTGTGGGTAATGAGAATAGACAACTGGTTAGGCCAAAAAGTAGGTCTCATTTAAAATTTCTAAAACTGTTAAATTAAATTAGAAATCATTAACAGAAGGAAACTTGAGAAATGTAAAAGCATATAAATTAAATAACATAATTGTAAATAACTAATGACTCAAAGGTGAAATTAAAAATAAGTAAGTATTTTGAAACAAATGAAAACAATGCATGCCATATGAGATGCAGCAAAGAGCAGTTCAGAGAAGTTTATAGCCATTTGTGCCTTTATAAGGAAAAAGACATCAGTTCTCCAATCATCTAAACTCTCTAACAACACAAAACAAAACTAGAAAATGAGTACACTAAGCCCAAAGCAATAAAACAGTAATTTAAACAAAGACTTTCTAAAAACAACAGAGAAAAATCCAACAAAATAAAAACTGATTCTTTGAGAAGACCAAGAAAACTGGAAAACATCTCTCTGGCATGGCCAAGGAAGTAAGAGACAGCAGTGCAACTACTCAACTCCGACAGGAAAAAGGAGCATTATTATGACCTCGAGAAAAAAAAGTTAGTGAGGGACTACTACCTGAAATTTAATGAATCAGACAACTTAGATGGACTGCAGAGATTCCTATAAATACATAAGCTTCAAAATGTTTTAAAAGGAAATAGAAAATCTGAGAACATGAGTAAGAAACTGAATTACTAAAGCCACACCAGAGGCAATCAAACTTCCCAGTAAGTCATGCCTGTTTCAGATAGCTTTACTGGTAAGCTCTATCCATTGTAGAGTAAATGTATTTTCTACAAAGAAATGTTCAAATTCTAACATCTGCTACAGCTGGTGTGAACTTATCTGAAAATAAGATCTTTGCAGACTTGTGAAGATGTGTTTCAAAAGGAGGTGAAAGTCAGAGAAGTTTGGCCCCTGATTCTGCCACTCTTGCTGGAAGAGAAAACAGACACAGAGACATATACGGACGGTGCCATATGAAGATACAATACGGGAGACCTCTGCCTGGGCCACTAGGGGTCCATAGCCAACAAGTGCCAGGAGAAAGCTACCCTCCCAGGAGCGTGGAAAAGCCGTGAGTGGGGCTAAGGTGAGCACCACTGCTCACCGGGACCCGCCCGGAACCGGCAGGATAGAGGGCCTGAGGAAAATTCGGGGATAGGAAACCTCTGAACCTTCCGGTTTCCATCTGTGGGTGGAGACCTCTGCCTGGGCCACCAGGGGTCCATAGCCAACAAGCTCCGGGAGAAAGCTACCCTCCCAGGAGCATGGAAAAGCTGTGAGTGGGGTTAAGGCGAGCACCACTGCTCACCGGGACCTGCCTGGAACCCTCGGGACACAGAAACTGAGGTAAAGTCGGGGACAGGAACTTTCCGGTTTCTATCTGTGCCTGGGGACCTCAGCCTGGGCTACAGGGCTCTAGGGAGAGCTGTTATCCCAGGAGTGCTGACACACCTTTGAGCACAGGTAAAACCACCACTTCAGTTCAAACTCACTGGATCAAGAGGGACCCTTGCAGAGCCTTCAGGACATAGGAACCAAGGGACAGCTGGGGACAAGATCCTTCTGGTTTCTGTCTGCACCCCAGAGCTGACCCTGTGCCACAGCTCTCCAAACCCAAATACCTCTCACAGAGAGCTGGTCTTCAAGGAGTATTAACACAGAGGCCTGCAGGAGGGGCAAGCCACAGCCAGACAGAGTAAGACCAGCTAACATCAGAGTTAACAAGATGGCAAAAGGCAAGGATAAGAACATAAGGAACAGAAACCAAGACTACTTGGCATCATCAGAACCCAGCTCTCCCACCACAGCAAGCCCTGGATACCCCAACACACCAGAAAAGCAAGACTCAGATTTAAAATCATTTCTCATGTTGATGATAGAAGACTTTAAGAAAGAAATGAATAACAACCTTAAAGAAATACGAGAGAACAGAGATAAACAACTAGAAGCCTTTAAAGAGGAAACATAAAAATCCATTAAGAATTACAGGAGAACACAATCAAATAGGCGGAATTACAGGAAAACACAATCAAACAGACAAAGGAAATGCACAAAACTATCCAGGAGCTAAAAACAGAAATAGAAACAATAAAGAAATCACAAAGGGAGACAACCCTGGAGTTAGAAAACCTAGGAAAGAGATCAGGAGTCATTGATGTAAACATCACCAACAGAATACAAGAGATAGAAGAGAGAATCTCAGGAGCAGAAGATACCATAGATAACATCGACACAACAGTAAAAGAAAATGCAAAATGCAAAAAACTCCTAACCCAAAACATCCATGAAATCCAGGACACAATGAGAAGACATAACTTAAGGATAATAGGTATAGAAGAGAGTGAAGATTCCCAACTTAAAGAAACAGTAAATATCCTCTATAAAATTATAGAAGAAAACT